>JAQPPZ010002979.1:6000000-7200000 GCA_028583015.1 Wollemia nobilis
TGTAAACCCTTATCCCTAAAGAAAAGTGAGCTACTACCTATATTTGGAAAAGTGAACTACTATCAATATTTGAAATTACAACTAAAACCGTTGAACCAAAAAGGTAAGTGAAGCCATGATAAATAAGTGTAATTCTAAATATTAGTTTTATTTTATTATCACATGCATAATTCTAAATTATATCCTTATGTGTTTTTTGCACTATGCCTTTCTATTTTTAAAGTTGCTTTTCATATTCTTGAAAAAGAGAGACCCAAATTTTATTTTGAGTGTTTAAGGGATCTAATAAATAATTTTTAAGTTGAAATTTAATGTATAGAAATATTTTTCAATAATTTTTAGTCTAAATATTTTCTTATATAGAATTTACTTACCATTTTATGTTAAAATTATTGAAAACAATTATTGGGTTGTATAGCAATCACTATGGTGATTTTAATATAAATTTAAAAATCATATATGGTCATAAAAATTTTATTATTGTTATGATTTTAGTTATTATAAAATATTATAGTGTGATAAATTTATACCTAACATATGATTCTATCTTGGGTAAAAAAGTATTATGTTTCAATGCATGTTTGGAGAGCCAACAAATGGATCTCTAATTTGAATTTTTATATGGTAGATACCCTTTGATATTAGGAATATATTTATAAAATGTTAGATCCATCAAAGATATCTTGGTCAATATTATCATGATATCTTCCTGGTCTACATATTTACACAAACTCAATAATGACCTATTTAAATTATACACTTCAATTTTTTCAAAACATGAATTATACCTTTGGGAACTATGTCTATTTATAGTTTGTTGTTATTCCTACATTTTAAAGTGTTTCTTGAATAAATGGGAATTAAATTCTTCTTAATGGCTTGAAGCTCTTGAAAGTATGATTTGACTTATCTTTTCAAGCTCATAACAAACTTGAATCCTTTTTTAACATGACTTCTTTTTGCAATTCCACTTTCTCATCAAGGAAATTTAGTGACATGTATAAAGTATACTTTAATATTTATATATGTAAGCATTTTTTTCTTGTTAAATTCTTCTATTTTAACCTAATATTTTTCATATTGAATACCCTTGTCCATGTGAATTCTTTTTCTTTACAATCAAATTTCCTTTATCTTAATATTTCTTGCAACTTGAATTCTATCATTTTTACTATTCATTTTCTACTACTATAAAAACATGGGCCATTTGAAATTCATCATGTACATAAGGTAATAAGGGGTTTTGAAATGGTCATTGAAAATTTTACAAGAGAGGAGCAAAGGATACAAAAATTAAATCCAACGAATAGCCTTAGGAAATAACAAAAATAGTTGACCTACTAAACACAGCCAACAAACCAACAACCCCTCAAATAGGATATCCTAAGAAAAAGTAAAACTTGAATGCTTGAGACCATAAAAAGACTAGACACTAGAAGCAACAAGGAAAAGAGGTGAACCCCTGCCAAAAACCAAAGCAAAATAAAAGGCACTTATTTGGAGAAGCCATACCCAAGAATTAGAGGCCCGATTTGGAAGGCCTCGGATCCTCCTGATGGTGCTAGATCATGCCTTGGATATCCTCAAAAAACATGATTTACACCTTAATGGACCCAACCATAGCTTTCTACTTTTATTCCAATGATTTAAGGAAGGAATTTGGTTGACTGGAGGTATCCAATGGAGAAGGGGAAAACTTCCCCCAAAAATCCTCTTAGTCCATAGAAACTTTATCCTTTTTCTTCACTGGAATCTGGTCTTCCAAATATGACTTGTCCATAGGAACATGAGATGTTTTAATTTTAACAACATTTGTAAATAATTGCTTGGACCTTCTAGATCTACCACCTCTAATTCCTTTGGGTGAGACAAACACTCCTTCAAATACAATCATTTTTTTCCATCAGATTGGTTGAGATGATAAGACTGTTTAGATTTTTTAACTTCGTAGACTCATTACATTTGGATTGGGAAGACTCTAGGGAGAAGAAATATTCAAAGTCACCTTATGAATATCCACTTGATGTAAGGCCTCCTCCACATCCTATCCCTTAGCCTTTGCAACAAACTCAAAAATTAGAAGAGCTAATCCTTGGTGAATATCCTTGCTAAAGTTTCAAAAATCATAGAAGGAATTCAAAATTAGTTTTTATGGTTAGGATCTGAAGAGAGGAGGAGGATTCATATTGTAGCTTAGGAAAAAATATGCCATCAAAAGAAGCAAGGTGGCCTTGGTCTAAGGAGACTCAACCTAGTTAATAGTGCTATGGTAGCCAAGGTGGTATGGAGAGTTATAAGGGATGGTCAAACTCTTTGGGCAAGGATTCTTAAAGAAAAATATCTTGACAACCAAGAGGATACTAGATTTATCACAATTCAAGACCCTTGTCATGGCTCTTCTTTATGGAACCACTTGGTGGAGGCTAGGGAGGCCTTGTGCAAGGTTGTGAAATGACATGTTGGAGATAGGACCTCTATAATTTTTTGGAAATATGTATAGGTAGATGATAATCCTTTAGCCAACAATGATATTTTATCTAATCTGAAAGAGGATTTAGAAGATAGATATGGTAACAAGTTTTATGATTACATGACTTTATTGGATAACCAGTTGAGGTAGAAATATTTAGAGGTAAACCTAAAGAATTTGGAGGATTTAAACCTCCTTAAAGCTAAACTAAAGGCTTATTAATTAGGTATTTTTAGGTATAGAAACTCTGTGGTTTAGAGCAGAACTAAGAATGGGGAATTCAACATGAAGATAGCCTATGATATTTTGAATTCTACTATAGATAATAGTTTCCCTTGGAATAGGATTTGGGGTAAGAAATTTATTCCTATACTGGAGATTTTTCTTTGAAAATCAATCCAAAATAAGATCCTAATAGAGGATAATATTAAGAAGAGAGGTTTTCAAATTTCTAATAGATGCAATTTATGTGAAAATGTAGAAGAATCAATGGAACACATCTTCTTGGAATGTCCCTATGCTCTAAATATTTTCCATCTCCTCATCAACAGGATGGGTATCTCTTGGGTGATGCCTTCTAATATGGTTTTGTGGTTACAACAATGGTAGAACCCCTTTTTCAGTCCTCATATTAATGTAATTTGGAACTTGATTCCATTTCATTTTGTGTGGGGAGTATGGTTAGAGAGGAACAGGAGAATTTTTAGAGGGTAAAAAAGGTCTACAATGAGAAGTTTTGGAAGTATCACCCACTTTTTAGAGGATATCAAGCCAAAGAATACTGAAGAGACTATGATAGCTAAGGCATGAAATTTGAAATATATTAGTGCTGGAGAGGCAAATATTCAGGTTAGAACTGATGTAAAATAGAAACCATCTCAAGATGACTAGTTGAAGTTAAATTTTTATGGGACATCCAAAGGTAACCCAGGTAAGGCTAGAGAAGGAGCAATTTTTTGGGATAATCATGGTAGATTGGTGAGGGAAGCCTACAAGTTTTTAGGAATTACTACTAGTAATAAAGTTAAAGTTAATGCTTTACATCTGGGTGTAAAGCTAGCCAAGGATCTAGGTGCTAAAAAAGTATCTTTGAAGGAGACTCCTTGAATATTATCAACCTTTTAAAAAATGAGGGAGAAGCTAATTGGAAAATTGGTTACATTGTGCAAGATATTAGAGAGATTATAAAGCACTTTGAAGAAGTTGATTTTGTTCATGTCTATAGATAAGGTAACAAACCAGCAGACTGGTTGGAAACCTTTGGTGTCATTAAAGAAGAGGATATGAGATGGATACTTCCTGGGGTGGTCCATGAGAACTTAGAAAAGTTCATGATGAAGGATTGCAACTAATTGGGGTCTAGGATGGATACTATTTGTCTTGTATCCAGGGGATCTCTGGATATTTACCCCTGGTAACTATGTAATTGATGGGCTAACTTTGTGTTGTAAAAGGGTTTGGGCTTCAAAATCCTGTTTTTACCCTAATAAAAAAAACACTCAAATCGTTGGAGACCCCATGAACCTTTTCAAAGAGATTTTAAAAAATCCAGTTCCAATAGTGGTACATATTCATGCTCAACAATAGAACAACATGTAGAAATTAGCACCCTTTTCCAACTATAATGTGGGTATCTCTTTCCAAGGAAGAAAATATTCAACTACCAGAAGCTTCTATTATGCCACCTCAAAAATTGGATCTCATACCAAGGGGAGGTAGTTTGACAAACGTACCAGAAGGTCCAACCATTTATAAGCAAGAAACACCTATTTCTAAAACAACATCCTTTCCTAGAATAATAAATAAATCCTTCCAATAAAAATTACCATGGGCCAACAAGATGGTTCTTCGACCAAGAATAATGATCAAAAGGGTCATATCACATATCGAACTTCCACCTCCAAATATACATCCTTAACAAAAGGTAAAATGATAGAGAGTTAAGGATCTAAATCTTTGACAGACCATGATTATGAGGTAAGGTAAACATTGGCCAATAGCAAGTGCATCTTCCCTAGGTTCTCTAACCAATTGTATAAAAATATATGCCCAAGATTAATAATGATGAGTCTTAGCCTATCTCTTTTGGAAGTGCCACATTCATGCCTTCTATTACATCTCATCAACTTTAACAAAGGAAATGTAGCTAGGCACCCTTTTAAACAACCATTCCCAAAAGGAGAAATATGCAAAAAAAGGCAAAAAAGAAATTAAAATCTCCCTTCGAATTGATTGGAATTTAAAAATAAAAAAACAACCACGATAGACAAGATCCCAATAACCATGAAGAACCAGCCAACAAAGCCAAAGCTCCAAAACCCACAACCCATCAAAAACAACAAATAACAATTTCAAGATCCTTCATGCAACTGAATAAAAACCTAAGGAAACTCATTTCTCCACACATATATACCATGTTGAGAAAGCCCAAGATTCATTTTTAAATCAACAACCTTGTTACCTTCTCTGAAAATATGTTGGATCTTAACCTCCTCCTTGGGATGCAAAATTCTCCTAGCTTCAAAAATTAAATTTAAAATGCTCCAACTTGGGACTTGAGTGTCTTTGAGAAGATTAATAAGGTTTAACGAATCCCCTTCAATGATAGCCTTCTTACTGTTCAAAAGCTCAATCAAGGCTAGACCTTGATAAAGGACTCTAGCTTCTACAAAGTAGGAGAGTTGGATGCTAAGGGGTTCTACAAAGACCAAAACTAGATCACTTTTTTCTTTTCTTAGGAAGGGGATTTATAACTTCCCTCTATCTAATCAATTGATTTATAACTTTCTTTCTTTCCCATATTCAATAATTACTTAGTGGTTCTATTTTCACCTAATACAAACAAATAATTTACTAATCCCTCATCCTACTATGATCATTTAGATACTTCCAAGTTGATTTGCTTATGGTAACAAAAAATATATACAATAATCCCAAATATATAGTAACCAATAGAAGATAAATTGTAGGATTTGTAATAAATCAATAGAGAAATATTATGTTGTTAGCCAATGAATGACTCTTGTATCCATAAAAAATCACACCAAATTATGGATTTATCCAACTACCCTACTCCATTGGATAACTTACATGACGAATTTTAATAGTCACTTTAATTTTATCAAATCTAGAGTGGCATTTGATGGTTAAAATCTATTAAGGTTTTCTACTTGTTGAAATAAAAACTAAACTTGCACAAATTTAAAATCACACTTGCAGAATAATAAAATCTAATCTAGCAACTGCTTAAAAACTAACCTAGGAATATTAAAATAAATAATTAAAACAATTTACAAATTAATTACAAATAAAAATAATATACAAATTAATTACAAATTAAAATAATATACAAATTAATTACAAATTAAAATAATATACAAAATACAATAAATAAATAAATAAATGAAAATTCATTAATTATTTTATAAACATATCTACAAGAAATAATACTTTCCATTGTGCTAATGGAGTGGGCCCTTACTCCTTAGCCCAATGAAAATTTATTATCTATTCAAGATATTATTAAAAATATATATGCAAATGAGAAAAGGATAAAATCATAATTAATTAAAAATAAAGAGAATTACCCATTTACAAAATCTTCAATTCAAACCCATCTTCCCTTTATATTCTTCCTTGTCCTCTTTTAAAAAACATACATAAGCTAGGCACATATTTTTATACAAGTGGCACATAAGCATACCCCTACTTTATTGGAAATATCCTTATACATCTAAAACCAAATTCTAATAATTGGCATAGATAATATGTATACACTCCTATTTTATTGAAAGCATCCTACACTTCCTCAACCACTTGTTAAGAGTTAACATGAATAATACAAGTGGCACTTTACATTCCTCTTCTCTTGGGAGCATCTCAACCACTTGCTAATAATTAGCATAAACAAGTCAAGTGAAATTTTACACTCCTCTTCTCTTAGGAGCATCTCAACCACTTGCTAACAATAAGCATCAATGAGTCAAGTGGTACTTTACACTCCTCTTATCTTAGGATCATCTTCCCTATATATTAGAATGAACAATCCCTATATCTTGGAACTAATTACACAATTTTATCCCAAGATTTGAGGAGGAACTAACAACACAATTTTAGCCCAATATCTGAGCAAGAATTATTGAAACTAACAACATAATTTTAACCCCATATTTAAAGAGAAACTAACAATACAATTTTAGCCTAATATTTAGGAAAGTATTCTCTTTAATTCTCATGTACAAGGTCCATCATATTGCATTTCCTTCTTTTTTTGCTCCTACTTTTCCAACTCATTCCAACACATGCATTAGATCACTTTGGCACCATTCTAGCACAATCATCATTTAGAGACCTACAAGATATCATATTTCTATCCGGTTCTATTAGTCTAATGCTTATAAACCAAATAATCATGACTAAATATAAAACTAAACCTAAAATCACATAAAACCTATCTAAAATAACATAGTAATACATTTTACCTATTCAATATGTCTAATCAAAATATTAGTATAAATTATAGCCTAGTCCACAGTTAATTATTCTTTATCAAAACATTAAAGGAATCAAGAATTATTACTTTAGGGTAAAAAGAGGTATTTCAAGACCTCATCACTCCCTCCAACTTAAACTGATGCATGTCTACATGTATATTTTTCTTCAATTTTTGTACTACAATGATAACATGGCACATAATCACTATGTTGATATATTGTCTTTTCTTCCCCAACTTGATGGGTGACATGTTCCCTCAACTTGAAGAGAAAAATACCCATTTTGTAATTATCATCATTTTTCAAATCATTTCTCTTTTATATATATATATATATAATTTTTTTGAAATAATGGGGACTAGAAAAATGTCACTATGGTATTAGGTGCTAGAATGGATGCTAGAAGATTTCTAGCATTTATGAAGTGCAAATGGATTCTAGCACATCAACTAAGAACCATTTTTTAAAACTTGTGCAAGATACTCATAGTAAAATATGTTGTACATAGAATATGAACTATATGTAATAATACATAATATTAATAATAGACAATAATGAAAATAAAAATGCATACCTTGTTATCATATATGGCTCGATTCTCCTCCAAGGTAGATTTAAATATTACCATAATGAAATTTTCCATAAAAACAAGACTCTAGAACAATGATGGAGCTATCATCAGTAGTTGGCTTGTGTAGACCTATAGTTTTTTTTGAAATAGAAGAGGCTACCAATTTTATTTTTTAACAACTTCTGCCCTGACTACATCCACAAGGGATTTTCACAATTGATTTTTTTTTAAATAGAAGAGGACATCATTTCTAGTTTTCAATCATCTTTCGTCCTAACTACATCCACAAGGGATTTTCACAATCAATTTTTTTCCAATACAAGCATGTTAAAAATTAATTTGTTTTAGCTCATTGGAGGGACCATTCCAAATTAATAGGATAGATATACTCTCTTTTCTTTAGTACCCATATTAATTATATGCACCTACTTCTACAGTGCATTTGGTCCTCATTCATATATAATGCATAAATTTGTTGAAAATATTGAATACATAAATTCATATGAAGGCCATACTGATGTTGTTATACATTATAATTCATCATACAATAATGCACACTAATGAGGTCTGGTTTGATGAACTCATATCTAACAAAAAGGCTGATTGTATCTTCCTTTGTTTTGTACACTCTCATTATGTTGCTTTTATATATTTGATTCCTCCAAATAGAGGCAAAGATCCTCAACTAAATAACTACAACATAAATATCTAAATTGATCATGTAACATTCATCCATGCAAGTAGAATTCACATAGAAAATTCTTTTGTTCTAGGGGCTTTCCATGTAAGGATTGATAAAATCTATTTCAAAAGATAAATTATGTCTTACTAGCATGAATGTGCATGAGCTAAATTTTTGGGGCTACTGCTATGATATATCATATTTTCTCCATATGTGGGATCTTAGTGAGACTCGTTTCCAATTATGGTTCTTTAGCCAAGTATTTCCCTTTTAATTTGCTAGCTATTACATCAATTATTTTATTTTTTGGTCTTTTTTTAGCAATAATTCTCTAACAATTTTTAATGCTTTTTGCTAAGTCATAATTATCCTGACATTATCTAGAGTAAGGACATCATTATTTGTTTGGACCTTATTTGGTTGCTATTTTTTTATTCCTTGTTTTTCATTTTCTATTTTTGATGACTATATTTTTCCTTGTTTTCTCTGCTATTGTTCAATTTTTTCACTAAGTGATGCTATAGCTTTTTCAAAATTTGTCTTGTTTATTCTTCTTGAATAGTGATTATGTCATAGTTTCTAATATTATCTCCTTAGGAATAATGGATTGTTGCTATTTTTCTTGTTGACTTTGAATCAGTTTATTTCCTTCCTCTTCAATGTTGAGGACTTCTTGTATAGATATTGTTGTAACTTCCATAGCTACAATTCTTGTATGACTACAAAATCCCTCAATAATTTCTAGTTTCTTCCATTCTTGTATTTTTTTGGATTTGATTGAGAAATAGAGGACACAAAATGTTGCTTTCCCTTCTTCTATATTCTTTCTCTAATAGTTCTTCTAGATTGGTGTAACTATCTCCCAAAAATATTAAATCATGTTTGAGGTTTTTGTTCCTCAATCATCTTTGGGAGTTTCTCTTCTTGATTGATTGGTGATTCCTTCAAAGCTAGTTGAGAAGGTTCTTCCTGGTGAGAGGGTAATAATTCCTCTAGATTCAAATGAGAGGGTTCAGTTCTTATTTCTTTCTAACATTTTCTTTGTAATTTATTTTCCAAAGTGGGTAATTTTTTAATGTTTTTTTTAGATACAATTAGGGAGAATATCTCTCATTTTTATTTAGATAAGAATAATATTTATTTTCCTACAAAGGAATATAAATAATTCCTTTCTAGAATGAGAAATAAAACTATGAAATAACTAGTAAAAGATAGGAAATAATCACAAAATAGCTAGAAAATAAAAAGTGATATATTACAAGGCAGATAGCTAAAAAAAGAATGAAGATAAGTTTAGCAAGAATATTTGTTTTATCTCTAATGTAGAAGCTAACAAAAAACACATCTATATTTTTCTTCTACATAGAAACAAGAAGCATCCAGTTTTTCTTCCATGTGAGCAACAAGAATCTCCTCCATATTTATTTGTCATTAAAAACAGTAGCTAGAAGAAGTTATTTTCATTCTTTTTCTTCCACATGAAAGTTATTGTTAGAAAAAGATAGAATAATTCTATTAGTGCTTTCCCTTATCTATTCAAAAAATCTAGTTAGCAACCAACTCTAACAAGATGTATGCTATATCTAATCCAAGAATTGACTTAGAAGGCACATCCCCTCCAAAAATACTTTTTAAATCATTATTTTCTTACAATAGTTAAGAGATAAACCTTTCTTTTTCTTGGAGCTCTGATTTGGCCTTATGTAGCCATTGTTGTTGTGATTTAATAATCACTCTAGCATGTGCAATAGTCAATAAATACAAAGCTTTAGCTTCCTATTTACCAATATTTGTGTCTGGTTCATCATCCAAATGTGGAGGCTCTTGTGCCACGTTATCATCAACAACATTTTTTTGGTTTGTTGGTTTATCAAAAAAATGCAGGTCTCTATTTTTCTCCTATTGGAAACAAGCTAGAAATTCCTATGAATTATATTTTATGACAGCTAGAAATCCCTACAAAATTGCCAGCTAGAAATTCTTATAAACTATGTTTTGTACTAGTTGGAAATTCTTATAAAACTACTAACTAGAAATTCTTGTAAACTGTGTTTTGTGCCATCTAGAAATTCCTACAAATTGTATTTTTTAGTATAGTGGTGAGTATTCACATCTATCACACAGGTGACTTTGGTTTAATCCTCGACAATGATGCCAGAATGTGATGATATTAATAATGTGACTTTAATTGTATCAAAATTAGGGTGGCATTTACTGGATGTATGTGCTAGAGAGCAAGTAAGCATGTCTTGGTATAAAATATTTAATATTTTCTACTTGTTGAAATAAAAACCAAACTTGCACAAATTTAAATATACACTTGCAGAAATTTAAATCACACTTGCACAAATTTTTTTTTTTGAAAAAAAATGAAAAACTTGTATTAATACAAAGAACAATTACAAGCGGGAGAGAACACATCCCAACCAAGAACAGCAAGCAACCCAACAAGAGAAGAGCACAAAGGCAACCCAGCACAACACAGAGCAAAGAAGTCAACTGGGCGCGAAAAAATGACATGTCGCGAAATCGCGACATGTCGCGAGATCGCGACAGTCAACCCCGGCTCCCCCACTGCGGTGCCAACAGTCGCGAAAACGCGACATGTTGCGAAATCGCGACATGTCGCGATATCGCGACATGTCGCAAATCGACATCCAAATCGCGACGACAGCACCCACCTGCAACCCTTCGACAAAAGTGTCGCGAAATCGCGACGAATTCACCAAATAGCAACCAGATCGCAAAAGCGTCGCGATATCGCGACAGTTTTCGCCAACCCGCTGGAAAGCCAAAATTGTCGCGATTTCGTGACGGGTTTTCCTTATGACACCAGACCGCCAAAAGTGTCGCGATATCGCGACGGTTTTTCCTTTCGGCTCCCAGTTCTCAAAACTGTCGCGAAATCGTGACGAAATATCCTCACGGCACCCAGTTCTCAAAACTGTCGCGATATCGCGACGGATTTTCCACTTAGCACTCCATCTGCGAAAGTGTCGCGATATCGCGACAATTTTACCAGTTAGCACTAAATTGCCAAAACTGTCACGAAATCGCGACCACTTAACCATGCGCCTTCCCCAAGGGCCCCGATGGCGCGACATGTCGCGATGGCGCGACATGTCGCGAAATCGTGACAAAAACCCGTCAAAGGCCGAGAAGGCGCAACCTGTCGTGATATCGCGACAAAAACCCGGAAGAGGCCAAAAGGGCGCAACCTGTCGCGATATCGCGACATGTCGCGAT
Source organism: Wollemia nobilis (assembly GCA_028583015.1). Lineage (NCBI taxonomy): Eukaryota > Viridiplantae > Streptophyta > Pinopsida > Araucariales > Araucariaceae > Wollemia > Wollemia nobilis. The sequence goes on from JAQPPZ010002979.1 coordinate 6,011,463, forward strand.
ATCGCGACAGAAACCAACCTTAGCAAAAAAACACTGCCCATCATTTCAGAAAACGTTCAAGGCCTTGTCGAATCTCTGCATCCTCCACAGGCATGTCACTGTGCAGCTGCATCCCAACCTCCCTTTCGGCACCCATCTTAGCAAGGAAATCGGCCGCCTTATTGAGATCTCGATTCACATAGACGGGTATCACATCATCTAATTCCCTCCAGAGCTCTTTGATTTGGGAAACTAAGATCCGCAACCTCCAAGCTTTCGAGACAAAGTTTCTCATACAATCAAGAGCACCCACCAAAATTTGGGAGTCAGACTCAATAATAATCTTCCTGTGTCCTTTTTTGGCAGCCCAGAAGGAGGCAGATTTAATGGCAAAGGCCTCGGCTTCATTGTTTGTGGCACATCCCAGACCCTGCAGTTCCCAATAGAGCAAAGACCCAGCATGATCGCGGCACACAACTCCAATTCCAGCACTTCCCGGATTGCCTTTAGCCGCTCCATCAGTATTGATTTTGATCCATCCTTCAGGAGGAGGTTTCCAACTACCACTCACCTGCCTTTGTTGAAAAACAACTCCCTCGTCCAAAGGCTCAGAAGCAGACTGAATTTCCCCCTCGGTATGAATGGCAACCGTTTCCGCCACTTTGCTCCAAATGACTTGCCATATTCCTTCTAGAGAGGAGAAGGTTTCACGAAAAATACGGGCATTTCTCTCCAACCAAACCTGCCACCAGATAAAAAATAAACCAAGCTCCCGACCAATTCGAAGAGCATTGGATTTAAATCTACCTTTCTTCCAGCTTTCCCAAATGTTGTTTCGAGACAAGACCCCATTAGCCTGAAGTTTAAAGTGGGAGAACCAGCGCTTCCAGATATGTCGTGTGAAAGAACATTCAAACATTAGATGATCCGCCGTTTCCTCCTGCTTATGGCATAACACACATTGGGAAGGGCCAATGATGCCTCTGAGTCTGAGATTGTCATAGGTGAGAATTCCATTATGCAAAAACTGCCAGGCGAAGAAGTTCACTTTCGGCCAGCCACAGGGATGCCATATCTTTCTCCAGTCAAGAACCAAAAAAGAGGGTGGAGGGGGCTCTGGGAGGATCTCACCATATCCTTCTTTCACAGTATAAACCCCAAGGCTTCCATAGCCCCAGGCCAGTTCATCCGCCTCATCTCTCCCAGTAAGAAACCGTTCTGCCAAGATTTTTCCCAAAGTAGGTACCAACTCCGGAGGGATAGGTATTGGCCACTCATCCAGCCGTTTAAACTTTATGAACTTGTAGTCCCCCAAATGACTAGTGTTAAAGTAGCTCTCAATTTGAATCCATCCCTTATCTTCTAAAGCAGATTTTATCGGTTGCAATTCAGGAAAAACAGCAATAATGGGAGGATTCTGGTCCCGAGAATCAGTCCAGAACCGAGCCTTATCCCCTCGCCCCACTTTCCAAAAAAGTTGATCTTTGATGAGTTGAGCTCCAAGCTTGAGCGCCTGCCACATTGGTGATCCAAAACCTTCCAGTGGAAAGCGGCCCACATCATTAGGATGGACAGAACCCAGGTATTTGCTAGAGAGAATTCTGCTGAAGAGGGATGTTGGCTGAGAAATCCACCTCCAGTACAGTTTGCCAGCCAAAGCCTTGTTGTTAAACTTGGAGCTTCTTAGTCCCAAACCCCCTTTTTCCTTGGGTTGGGTAACCTTGTCCCAGCCAACCAAGGCCCATTTCCTCTCTCCCTTGGCACCTTCCCATAGAAATCTTCTAGCCATTTTATCCGAGCTCTTTCCAAATAGGCGGGAGCGACGGAGACGGAGAATTTATAAATTGGCATGGCCTGAATAATTGACTGCAGAAAAGTTAGACGACCCCCATAACTTAACCATCTATTAGACCAATGGTTCATTCTATCTTTGATGCCATCCAAAAGGTCCTTCCAAACATCAATTTTCAGTTTTTTGAAATGGAGAGGGACCCCCAGATAGACTACTGGGAGAGAGGTCCGAGTGAAACCTAAAATCTCAATAACTATGTCCTGTAACCGTTGATCAATATTGAAGAAGATCACTTTGGATTTATTGTCATTGATGACTTGATTAGAGGCCCGGAGGTAGACATTTAGAGTATCTCTGATTCTTCTTGCTTCCCTAAGGCTGGCCACTCCCACCAATCCAGTATCATCTACAAACTGTAAATGTGTCAAAACTTCAGCCCCGACCTTAAAACCTGTTATCTGACCTTGAAGTCTTCTTTTCAGAAAGAGTCTGCCCAATCCTTCAGCCAAGATGAGGAAGAGATAAGGAGAGCAAGGGTCTCCTTGCCGCAATCCTCGAGAGGCACCAAAAGGAGGCGAGGGAAGTCCCTTGATAAGAACAGAGTATGAAGGCGTAGAAATACAGCTCATGACCCAGTCTGTCCAGTCCTGAGAGAAACCAAAGGCAGTCAACATCTTTGCCAGGAAACCCCACTCCACCCTGTCATAAGCCTTGGACATATCCAGTTTAATGAACATTCCTTTGTTCCCTATTTGGTGCATTGAATGGATAGCCTCCTGAGCAAGAATCACTCCATCCAAAATTTGCCTCCCTTCAACAAAACCCCCTTGCTCCGGGGAAATTATATTATGCAGAATAGGTTTTAACCTTTCAGCCATAATCTTTGTAATTATTTTATAGATCACATTGCATAAGGCAATAGGTCTAAAATCAGATAAATGAACCCCCCCTGCTCCTTTTGGAATTAAAGTAATGAATGTATGATTTAGAGCCTTGAGCATTCTTTTATTGGTTATGGACTCCTCAGTGACGACAGAACATCTTCCTCCAGGGAATCCCAAAAGGCACTGGAAGAACTCAATAGGGAAGCCATCGGGACCGGGCGATTTACCGAGTACTCATCCCAAAGACCACCTTCTTAAGTTCATCTTTATCTATAGGTCTAAGTAGAGCCTGGTTTTCTTCAGGAGAGATTAAAGAAGGAATGACAGCAATAACTTCATCTTGGGCTGCCCCATCTTGCTCCATACTTTCCTTAAAGAGTTTTGAGAAATACTCCATTGAGTGGAAGTGCATACCAGGAAGAGTGTCAAAAGAGTATCCATTCTCATCTTGAAGGAAATCCATAGTATTCATCTGTCTCCTAGCACGGGCGGAGCGCTGAAAAAATTTTGTATTCTGTCTCCTTCTAATAACCAAGTATTTCTTGCTCTCTGTTTCCGAGTAAATCTCTTCTTGGTTATCAATATCCTCAACCGCTTTGCGCAAAGCATCATCCTCGGATTTAAGGTGCTCGAAAATGTTTCCTTCCATGAAATGTTTTTGCACCTCATCCCATCTAGCCAACAAGGGGGCCCGTTGGTGGTGGAAGTCCGATTTGTTAGTTTGCCTCCTTTGTTTCAATTTACACTTGACAAATTGAAGGTTGTTTGTGAAATTTGAACATTGCGGTCCCAAAAGGTGGGCGGCCATCTTCCCACCAGCGAGGAATTTTTCTTCGGAGATCTTCTTTTTGCAACCAAAAATTTTCAAATTTAAAAGGTTTATGGTGCTGCCTCTGTCCTAGCCCCTCCCTCCGAGTACAATGGGAAAGTGGTGCAAGCTGGGCCTTCCAAAATCTGAAATTTAATATTCCATTTCACAAATGCTTCCTCCGAGACCAGAAACCGGTCTAGTTTTACCTTCCTCCTGTGTGGCTCTCTTCTCTTATTAGTCCACGTAAAATAAGTACCAGGACCTTTGATATCAACAAGGTGAAAGGCCTGGACTTGAGCAATCAGAAGCCTATCCCCTGGATCCAAAACGGGAAACCACCTTCACGATCATCTGCGAGATAATTTGGCATTAAAATCCCCGACAACAATCCAATCGCAATCTTCCGGGAGGATCTCATTGAATGAACAACATTCCATTGAAGTCGCTGGCCATCAATGCTTTGAGCCCCATAGAAGTTTGTAATTAAAACATGTTCAACTGTAACAATATTCTTAAAGAGAGATGTGAGAACCCCCCTCCAAGCTGTATGTTCTATTTCTATCCACACCAGAGGATTCCACGAAGTAACAATTCCCCCGAAGCTCCTTGGGCCGCCACATCCATATATCCGGCGCCCCTCCATATTCTACTAGCAATTTTACACATAAGATCCGAAGACATTTTTGTTTCTGAAGGAGCAAAAAGTCTGTTTTGTGTCTTCCTAAAAGTCTTTGAGCAACAGATTGATGGGTTCTCCTTGTTTAAACCCCTTACATTCCGAGGATTGTATAATCATTGGAAACCTTGGGAGCAATACGAATCAATTGTTCTCACCGATCCTCCATTGATCAGCTTGTCCCCTTGCGCTACTATTAGATCCTTATTGGATTTTCTACCAGCTCCTTGGGAATTACTATTCTTAGACCTCTTTTCCACATGGGTAATCCCCAACGCTGGTCTTTCTCTGTTCTTTTCTGCACTTCCCATGTGGACATCCTTAATAACTGGTTGTGCAGGGGAATGAATTACCATAGCCCCTAGGTTCTCCGGCTGCAGAGTCTCAGGGGTTTCAATCACTGTTCTAAGACAGGAGTAGATGATAGAGGATCATGAGAGTGGGTGTTAGTATCCCCATCATTCCCAACCACTCCTTCCATGACTTGGTCTTCTTGGTCTACAAGGGATTTGAAGATTTCATATCGATTGGTTGGCTTGGATTGGGTCTGCTCTTTGCCATTTCTCTTTTTGTTTTTCCTCCGCTTCTGCTGTTCAAAGCCATCTTTCTGGGCATCGGAACCACGGGGGATATTGAGGGGATCTTTGACCGAAGTGAACTTACCCTCTGCGGGGCGATTTGACGCTCCCGACGGAGCTTCCGATTTTGTGGTCGAGGCTATTTGGGCGAGAACCTAGCCAAATGGCCATGCTTATGGCAGACTCTGCATCTGAAAGGTAAGGCTTCATAGTCTAGCTATTGTATCCAGGTTAGTCCTGCCAACTCCAATTCCACCTCGGCAGGAAGTGGCTGGCTAATGTCCATTTCTACACATATTCTAGCAAAGACAGCAGTATTTCCTTCCATGGTATCTCTTGAAACTCCCAAAAATCTACCTAGAGAATTACCAATCAACTCAAGGATTTGCTCACCCCAAAACTCCATTGGGAGAGCATACGGCCGTATCCGGGGCCGGGACAGCCGTGGGCTCAATGCGAGTGTCAAAACCCACTCTCCACGGTTGGACAAATAATCCTGCCGGGCTGTGGTTCCTCTTCTATGATTCGAATGCTCTGTTTCTATATGCTAGAGAAGAGAAACTAATAATAAAATACCCATTGCTTATAGGCCATAGAGAGTACTCACCAATGGGCTCCCAGTTCTGTCTCACCCGGGTGTGAAGGAAGTTCGAGTGGGCCGAATACCCATGAATTTGCAGATCGGATCATGGGTAGCACGGTATATAATCGTATCCTCAACCAGTTTTGGCTCTATGACAATCTTTGGCCTGGACGCAGATTGTGGAAGGCAGCCGTTAACTCTGTTTGCAGGTAAACCCTTTCCAGCATTCTTAAATAGCATTTGATAAGCACTGCGTTGAGCTTCATCGGAAGAAGATGCAGGGTTTTCTTTTAATTTATCTGCATATGAGCTTTTCTGCCCATCGGAAGATCCTGGAGGAGACCCCATTGGGCCCTCCCAAGGCAACGAGCAATCCTTCAAAGAGGTGTAGAATCAATCCACAGGGAGGATGTGGAAGAGACTTCCAACCAGAGACCCTGGAGCTTCGCCTGGTGCCTGCACAGAAGGTTTCCCGCCAAAACGCCAGAGCTCAGAAAAAAATTCTCCCTCGAATCCACTTGCACAAATTTAAATCACACTTTATGGAAATTAAAAATTATACACTTCCAAAGAAATAAAATCTAATCTGATATCTACTTAAAAACTAACCTAAAATAAATAATTCAAACAATTTATAGATTAATTATAAATTTAATTACAAATTTAAATAATACAAAAAATATCAATCGACTTCCTAAATATCTTGTTATGTAGCTTTCGTCTCACATTCCTAAATCACCTTAAGAATATTAAACTTATTAACATTCCTAATTACTTGTATAGATCAATCGAGCTTTCTATTGAAAGTATCAGAAAGCAAAAGTGTATCCACCTGATCCATCAGGGTCTGCACTTAATTCTTTATAAGCATACCCTTGATGAGCACATTAAAAAATCCATCATAACCTATAACTCTTATTATTCACCCATGAAAATCCCTACTCGCATCACCCTTGTCATTGAGGTGCCTAATGATGAGGGTGATCCTGAGTTTGTCTCCTGTGAACCAAAGTTGAAAATCCCTGGTTTTATGAAGCAAGAGTTTGACTACACTGGATTTGAGTTACGGTGTCGGTATCTAAGAAAGCTCAAACAGGAGGAAAGTGTGAGCAAGGTTTGATGGTATGGAAGCTCTAAGATGGAAAACATTGAGGGAAACCTCTCGAAGGTGACCCTTGCATAAAATTTTGATGATGGTAATATACTGGAGCTGAATTTTTCTATTGTGCTTTAGAATTCCATTCTTACAAATGTAGCAAACACTACGATCAACCTCTTCGCTATTTCCAATGTTACTAGGGTTGATTGGAAAATTTAAAATTAAGCCACCAAGACCATGGAAGAGCTCCACGTTCAGCTCAAATAGCTATTCAAGAATAGAAATGACAACCCTAAAGACCATATGGAGATAACTGAAGGTTGATTTTCTATTTTGTCGTGAATGAATATTCATTTTTTGTTTTCCATTGTTCAAGGTTTTTTTCATGTTTTTGTTTGCCTTCATGGTTGGGATCTTCCCTTTGGGATTGTTATTTTGAATCTTTTGTTGATATTTTGGTTGTAATGTTGCATATTTTGTAATAAGATTTTAGGACCCTTTTAAAACCCACTTTTTAATCTACCAAACTTATATATATACAAAAGACAATAAATGAAAATTTATTAATTATTTTATAAACATATATACAAGAAATAATACTTTTCATTGTACTAAGGAAGTGGGCCCTTAATCCTCAACCCAATTGAAAGTAATTATTAATTTAAGATACATTTAAAAATATATATACAAATGAGAAAATAACAAAATCACTATTTATTAAACATAAAGAGAATTAACCTTTATAAAATATTCAATCCAAACACATCCTCCCTTTATTTTCTTCCTTGTCCTCTTCTAAAAAATATACATAAGCTAGACACACATTTTTATACAAGTGGCACCTAACCATACCCCTAATTTATTGAAAATATCCCTACACTTTTATAACCAAATTCTAATAATTGGCATAGATAATACGTATACACTCCTATTCTATTGGAAGCATCCTACACTTCCTCAACCACTTGCTAAGAGTTAACATGAATAATACAAGTGGAATTTTGCATGCCTCTTCTCTTGAGAGCATCTCAACCACTTAGTAACAATAAGCATAAACAAGTCAAGTGGCACTTTACACTCCTCTTATCTTGGGAGAATCTTCCTCATATCTTAGAACTAACTACACAATTTTATCCCAATATTTTTTTTTGATCGGTTAAAAATATTAGATTAAAAGGGGGTTTTAATAGGGACCCAAAACCTGATTACAAAAGGCAAAACTAGCCACAGGAGCACCAACCAGAAGCAATAAAGCAACATAGAATCAAAACTTGAGGTAATCCTCAACCTGCTTAGTAGACATAGCAAAATTAAACTAAATGCTATCCTCAACCAACGTGAAGAGAGGGAAAAGAGAAAGCACAAAGAGGTAGGAGAAATGAGAAACCAAAACACAGAACAAAAAATGACAACCATCAATTATTTCTCAGAGGTAGGCTTTGTTGTGAGATCATGCATGCTTGTAGTGAAAATTTTTGCTTTAGCATCACTGCCATTAACATGGGAATCCTCAATATTGACCTTCTTATTCCTCTGTTTAGCATCAGGTGCATTTACATCCCTTTCAAAGAAATATCTTATGAAAAAATAGAGACTCAGGGTATTGCGCAAATCAACAAGTTGAGCAATATTGTTAGAAGTTTGATTTGATAATGTACTCCTACAAACAAAGATTAGGTTAATCCTTGGTGTCTTCATCAGAGTCAATGGCCAAATACTCTTATTGTTTAACTTTGTTCTTTAGTCGCACAGAGGCATGAAGTGGTTTTTGCCTAGGTTCTATCTCCTAATCAGGTTCATGATCATTGTCACTATTAGTGGAAGCATCTCTAGCCATTTTTCTTAGTCTGGCCACTTAATAATTTTTTATTTCTTAGCAGATAATTTTAATTTTTTGGAGGACAGGGGAGTCGATTGAGAGGAGCTAGCCTTAGGGGGACTCGACTTAGGCTTGGGATCAGGGGTGGGGGTTAGGACAACACCTTTGGGGTAGTGGATCAACCAGTGCTTGTAAAGAACATTAAACAAGCCATGGTGGGTGGGTAATTTAGAACCTTGTTTATTCCTAGACTCCTCAATGGTATGACTGATAGAATTGTAAATAAACTTGGGAATGTTCAACACCCTAACCTCACAAAAATTATTATAAAAGGTAAAGTGAAAACTCTTTAAGGGCTTATATGGATCATCGACAATGAAATACTCCATTATTGGCTTGAGGACATTCCCTTAAGGAAATGGAAGCTCATCATGTCGCATGCCAAGCTTGGCTCTTCTACAAATATCTTTGTCAAAAACATCCTTCAACTCGGCATCCCAGTTGTGTTTCTCCCTTCTGATAGACCTTCCTTTTGGTGGCTGACCAGTTAGCTCCACAAGAGTCTGGATATCCAAAACATAGGATTTGCCTCGGATGGTGACCTTCCCGTCATCCCAAGATTCCATGAAGGCCAAAGTAATTTTAGGGTCTTCACCTTCGAACTTTTGAAATAAAGGAAGGAACTTTCTACCATCAAGAATCCCTTCAACAATAGAATCAATACTAAGGGTAGAAGGCTCAACATAAGTATCCATGATGCTTAAGCACACAAAGAGCATTACAGGAGAGACCTTCAAGGAAGAAATATGATGGGAGTAAAACAGAGCAATGTGACCAAAGAAGCCATAGAGAATTGTTATAACAACAATCTTGCACTAGGTTCGGTACTCATGCCATCTAAGGAAGCACCACGTTCCAAAAAAAGCAAAATTGACAAGATGGGAATGATCACCAAAGAAAATCATGAGGCAATCCGAGAAATAATCTCTCAAAAAGGGAAAAACTAAAGGAAGGACCAGAACACAATGAGAGCTACATAGGAAATGGATGACATGGAGGGCGGAGGTGGATAGAGGTAAAAGAAAAAGAGGTGAAAGCATGGGAAAAATGGGAAAAATGCAAGGTTATGCATAGTGGCGAATATTCACAAACTGGATGAATATTAGGATTTTCAAAATTGTAAATTTGCAAATATGAGGACCCTCAATGTCGGTCCATTCGCTTAAATTTTTTAGGATAAATATTTTCTTAGGGTCAATTTGCCACAATATATATCCAAGCATAGACATATTTGTACTCGTTGGAAAGCTCTTTTCAAACCTGATCTAATGGTGGTATTTTTATAAATTTATAATATGATTTAATAGGTCAAAAGTGAACCCAAATATGACCTTAAATTTTAGGGCTTCAAATACCCCAAATTTTTGTATGAAGATGCTCGATTTAATTTTCCTAGGATTCTAAATGATTCAACTTAATTTTGATTAGGATTCACCATTTTTTTACAAGTACATTTTGAGTCCAACCCCTTATGCATAACCCTAGAAAAATGAGATAAGGGTAAACAACAATGATTAATCTTTGCAAAAATGGAAACCGATAATCAAGGAAGACACAGGCGAGAGATGACACAATAAAACTACCTCGAGTGTAGGGATACCAATAATCTAGGATGAGATCACATAAAGACACGAAAGAAAATTGAGATAAAATGGCAAAAGATGAGGCAAGAAAAGAATTAAATCTCATTGACATGAGGATCATCTTGAATGATGCTAACTTGCTCCACGTCAGCCGAAGGAGGAACATGTCTTGAAGACACTTTATCTTTTTCAATTATATGAAGTAATAATTGAGGCGGGTCAGACGTCCACATCATCAATTCACTTATGGATGTGCCAAAATTGGCAAGAGCATCAGCAAATTTGTTGTTTTCATGAAAAGTATGCTGGAAAATGATGTCTTAAAATTGACTCCTGAGAAATTTAGCTTCATCGATGCAGTTGTGAACTTTCCATGAAGGCATTTTGTTACTTTTAAAGTATTTGATGGTGGTCAGAGAGTCACCTTCCACAAGAATATAATTGGTCACCCCATGTGCTAAAAATAATCCACGCCAAAGAGCACGAGCCTCAACAACCTGGTTAGACTGGATCCTAAGAAATTCAACATAGGCAATGATCACTTTACCTTGATTGTCTTTGATAACTCCACCCGCACTTGAAATACCAGGGTTACCCTTGGCAGAACCATAAAAATTCAATTTGAGCCAACCAGGAGGGGGAGGAATCCAAGACAAAAGAATTCCATTGGACGTAGGATGAACACCAGAATTAACAATGGAAAAATTAAAAGACCTTCCTATAGAAGCTTCAAAATAAGAATGAAGCAAGGAAGATAAAGGATAGAGGGAAGCATTATCAATAGCACTAGCAAGAATTTTGTTAAAGATGAACTCAGAATTTTAGAAAATATTTGAGAAAACATGCCGATTTCTCTCTAACCATATTTGCCACACATAGTTATGAAGATAAAATTGCCATAAGGTCTTGAGGCGCAAGTTTTTGAAAGGGTTTGGCCATTGAATAAAAATATCAGGAATAGAACAAGGGACAACCCAAGATATATGAAAACTCTCAAAATTTTTATAAAGAATAGAAACAACATAGGAACACCCAAGAAAAATATGATAGGGGGATTCCCAGTCAGAAGAACAGAGATAACATCTATTGGGTATGGGTAGTCCTCGTTTCAAAAAGTTAACAATAGTGAGAATATTTTCTTGAATGGAAACCTAGATAAAGGAAGTAATTTTAGGGATTAGGTGCTTAAGCTAGACCAAACTAAAAGGTAGCATAGGGGCCTTGATAGGTAATAAGAGTTTATAAGTAATTTTGACAGTGAATTCACCTGATTCAGAGGTTTCCCAAAAAAATTGATCTGAGGATCTCCCAGAAGGAATGAACATAGAACTTAAGAGAGCTTGTAGTTGTATGGTCTCATCTAGAAAAGAAGGAATAATAAGATGCTTCCAACTCTTTATACCATTTTGAGAATATATGAAATCTGCAACTTTGGATCCATATAAAAAATTAGTATGCGGTTTGAGGATAGCCAAGATAGGATGTTGAATGAGGGGAACATCAAGAATCCATTTGTCCCTCAAAAAATCAATATGAATACCATCGCCTAATCTCCAACGAAGGCCAAGCCTAATCAAATATATGACCTACAGAATAGATTTCCAAAAGCATGATCCCCTAGGAGACACCTCAACTAAATTTTTTGGAATTTTGCAAGTATTTACGGGAAACTATATGAGTCTAGTCAACATATTCTTTTGAGATTAATCTCCAAGTCTGTTTAGCTAAGAGGGCAGAGTTGAAAAGGTGAATTCTACTAAGACCAAGCCCTCCCAATAATTTCGGTCTACAAACTTTGTCCCAAGCCACAAGATGAAACCTGCTTCTATTTTTAGATCCAGACCAAAGAAAGTTCTTTTGAATCTGCTCTATTTTTTGACAGACTTTGGCAAGAATTTTGAAGAAAAACATAAAGTAGATGGGGATGTTCTAAAGAGAGGCATGAGTCAAAGTTATCTTCCCAACTTGAGTCAATAAATTACCTTTCCATACAACTAATTTCTTCTGGAGTCTTTCAATAACATTGTTCCACATGGATGCTTTAGGTTGCCATAGGAAAAGAGGAATACCCAAATAAGTAGCGGGGAGAGAGAAAATAAGGCATTCAAGAATGGAATTCAAGAAGTAGATTTTTCTTTTATGAAAATTAATTTTTTGCCCAGCTGCTTCTTCATATAACAAGAGGATTTTATACCAACATTTAAGAAGGAACTAACAACACAATTTTAGCCTAAGATTTCTTTCAAACGTTTTAAAATTCCTTTAAAAGTAATATGTTTATTGTGGTTAAAGATGCTAGAAAAAAGGCAACAATAAGTGATATCAATACTACCTTTATTGCATTGGCTTCCAAGAAATATGATATGAAATATTTTGAAACAAATTATGCAATAAGCATTTGTAATATAATTTATAATATTTTTTTTAATTATAAAAAAATAAAAAATAAAACATTCTAGATTATGTTACCGTAGAACAATAATGTGGTTTTGTTAATGGTAAGAAATTTTTTTATGGTATAGTCATTGCAAAAGAGGGAATATATTCTTTTTATTCCATAAAATGGCTAGGTATGCTTAAAAAATTAATTATGAACAAAACATATGATAGGATTGCTAGATTTTTCTACATGATACTCTAAAAAAACTATTTTGATAAATGTTGATGTGAATGGATTAGATGTTATTAAAGCACTCTAAAATATTCTATTTTGATGAATGGATCCTTTATAGGTAATCATCCCATATAATTTACAAGGTGACCCATTAAGGAGAGTTTCCTCAAAGGAAAAGTGGAATGAAAAATAAAAGGTATTCATTCTACAAAAAATGGTCTCTTTGAATATCATCTTTATTTTGTTGATGATACTTTTATCTTTTATCATACCTTGGTTAATGAGGTCATGGATTTTAAATAAATAATATAATTCTATGAGAAGACTACAAGATAGTTGGTTGGTACTACAAAATCAAAAAGAAAATCATTGACACTACCCTATATTTACAAAGGATTTTTGGGGATAATTTAATGTTTAAATTTAGAAATTGTTGTCAACATATCTAGATATTCCTTTTTTTGGCAATGAATTAAGAAGATATAACACTCAATTTTTAATATAATAAAATATTATTTGGTAGGATAAAAATGCAAGTTCTTAATCATGGATGGAAGGCTATAACTCATAAATACTATGTTGCAATATATCTCTATAAATCCATTATTAGTTTCAATATTATTGATAAGTGCACAATCTAAACTTGATAAAATTCAAAGGTATATTCTTTAGAAATGATATGAGAAATTTTTTTGGATTTCTCTTTATAAGTGGGACAAGGTTTGCAAAGGAAAAATATAATGGAGGGGTAGGGTTATGAAATTGTAGATTTTTAAGTTTAGAATTAGGGGTAAATTTCATTAGATATTATTTGAAGATTAAGAAAATAGTTGAAAACATGTTACTTAAAAAATATATAGGTTCTATTTATGTGATACAATTGTTAAAAAAAACCTACCTACAATCTCAACAACTTGAAATTTCATATCATAGAGTTTTAAATTGATCAAGAAACATATTAGGTGGTTAGTTGATGATGGAATTGTATAAAATATTTATTTGATCATTGGTACAATCCTTATCCTCTTTTATTTGATCCAAAATAGCAATTTTTGGATCAAGCATGTTTAACTTGTGGAGATCCAAAAGTTTAAATTATATTAGTATGAGCAAAATTTCTAGATCATGTATTTATTTTAGCAACTTCGTTGAAGGAAGGGACCTTAATGAAATAGCAAATGAGTTTTAAATTATGATTCAATAGTTGGATTTTCTCATTGTGATATGGAAGGATGATTTGGCTTAGAATATACTAAAATATGGGGATATTCAATCAAGTTAGGATATAAGTCTTTAGAGTAATCAAAATTTCCTACTCTAAATTTTTTCCCTTGGAAGAACTTTTGGTCACTTGAGGCCTTCCTAAGGTATTAGAATTCTATTGGTTATAAGTCCAAAAACAATCCTTATAAGTGAGTCTAAAAATAAGAGGATATCATGGACTTGTTAGGTTTACCTTGGATAAGAAGAATACAGAAATATTAGATCATATACTTATTGTTTTTTACTTCCATTGCATTTTTTTTTCAATAAAAGAAGAATATATAAGGTAGCTCCACCAAAATCAAAGAAGTTGACAAAATGTTCAATCAACTACCTACCATTATTTTTCAAAATGTTTAACTTGAAAGAAATAACATATTTTTTAAAATATAACTTAAAATCATGCCCAAGATTAAAATCATATAATTACCTACCTTATATAATTTATATAGGCATTGTGCTCATCATTAGAAGCCTCAAGTATAGAAAAATAGGTGCTAAATCCTTGGTTATAGAATTTGAATATACATGCAAGGGACATCTATGACAATGGTATTAACACAAAGGATATGCATCAATCTATGGTAAAATAAAAATATCTAGAAATTGATCCATTCATCTCAATGGCTTGGACTAGCAAAGAGGACAAGCTCTCAAAGAGCTCAATAAAACACTTAGATTTACGATCCTAAACCCGAAAAGAGAAGAGGACTCCTTATTTTAGAAGATGCATAAAGGGGGATCTATATTGTGAAATCAACTTATTACCTCATGAAAGGTAAGGATGGGTATGTATTTTAGTTGTAAAAATCTAGCTCAAGCACTTGGTCCCCAAGATCAATTTCTTCTATTGGTTAGTTGTTCAAAATAAAGTTCTCACCATTGATAACCTTCATAAAAGGGGGATTGCAATTCCCAATCGATGCTATATTTGTGAACATAACTAGGAGAGTGTGAAGCATTTGTTTATGGACTACTCGTATTTGATGGAAGTGCTCAATATGATCCTAGGTAAGTTCAATATCTCCTAGGTCTCCCTATGCAATCTAGTTGATCTGTGTCTTCAATGGGAGCCCCCATTCCAAAGCAAAAGGTTGAAAACCTTATGGAATCTTAGCTTACCCCACCTTTTTTGGGGTCTTTGGAAAGAAAGGAATAACAGAGCCTTTAAGGATCTAAAAAAGGACTACAAGTCCATTGAAGCAAGAATTAGTGTAGCTATAGTAGAAAATGTGCAAGGTATAAACTTCAAGGACTATTGGGAGAGTAATGTGGAAGCAAATATTGCTTCCCAATGGGGCTTAGATGGGGCTCCTTGCCCCCTACCCATTATGATCCTTCGATCCACTCTAAAACAAATTGGAAATCCCCTCAAATATATTGGGCCAAGCTAAAATTTGATGCGGCTACAAAGGGTAACCTAGGAAAGGTTGATGTTGGGGGTGATATCAAAGATCATGAAGATGAGATTCTCCTTGCTTATGTAGAGGGTTTGGAAACTCAAACTAGTCATTTTACAGAGACTAGGTCCTTGTACCAAGGGGTCCTCTTATTGGATATGTTGTATATTAGAAGAGTGGTAACTGAAGGAGACTCACTCAACATTATCAATTGTGCTAACAGATTGCAGATGACAAGCTAAAGTCTCAAAGATCTGATTGTCACAGCTCAAAGGAGTATCCAAAGTCTAGACAGTTCTTAGGTATTCTACATATTTAAACAAGGAATCCAAGTAGCAAATGTTATGGCTAACTTGGACGTAAACCTGGAGGAGCTCAAAGTATGGGAGAGAGACTTCCCAAATGAATTGCTAGAGGTAGTGAATAAGGAGAAACAAGTAGGAAATGTGGAGGGCAATGTGGAATATGAAGAAAAATGGATTCACCCTTATAGGGTCCCAAGTTGGTAGTTGTTCTAGGATTTTTATTATGGTACCCAATCATAGCTATTTAGTACCAGTATTAGATCCTCTACAAATTATTAGACTCAAATAATGATAAAATAGCCCTAGGTGATATGGAATTCATCTTGGTGGATCTGGCAATGGTATCTCTAGCTATGATGGGACCCATGTCAGTCTATTCCTTGGTTTAATCGATGACATTATGATAATAAATATAGTAGGAGGATAATCATTGCATTGTTGTTTGTTCTCTTGTTATTATCTTTGGTTTGATATTCTAGCTTGCTTATAGTCATTGTTTAGATTGTATACTTTGAAGGGCTATATGTTTTGTTTTATAAAGCAATATGAGTATGTACCTTTATGTTGGTCTTGGTTTGTGGTATCTTGATATATATTTTTGGATATAAAAAGGTTTGGATCCCTTCAAAAACCCCTTTGCAAACTAATATAAATATATATATATATATATATAGAAATTGGTTTTATCAAAAATAGTTTTGATGATGCTTCTAAAGGAAATCTAGCAAAATCTATAAGAGGTGGTATCTTTTGAAATGATAAAAACAAAATTACTCTCTCTTACTGAGAATTATATGAAACTACAACTAATAACTATACAGAGGCTAGGGAACATCTTCCAAAGATAAATATTTCTATTGAAAAAATGAAAAGATATTTTAATTGAGGGTAATCCACAAATTATTATTAATGCTATTAAGAAAGTGGATATGGTGATTAGATCAAATTTATAATTATTTATTATGTCCATCAACTATTTTTGGAAGTGGTATTCTTGGAAATGTTTTTTTTTTAAGCGAAAAAACCCTTGCGGGGCTGCCTTGGTCTGAGAAACCATGAATAGGGGGATCTACATCGTCAAAGTCACTCAGGAGTCGCACCCAGCCCTGCCCACACCAATATTATCAATTGTATTTTGGGTACCCAATTCAAATTTTTGATAGGGTGGGGATTCGAACCTGGGACCTCCCTTGGAGGATTGCCCTCTCCTCTCCAACTCACCTACAACACTTGGGTAATATTCTTGGAAATGTTAACATATATATATATATATATATATATATATATATATATATATATATATATATATATATATATATATATATATATATATATATATATATATAAAGAAGGAGATATGATAGTAAAAATTATAACCTATCATGATGTTGATCTTCATCTTGAAAAAATTTAAATTTTAGAAGGTAACTAGTTGAGGTATATTTTATCTCTTAGTAAAAATGATATCAAGGATTTGATTGTGGAAGCATAGTAGTTTTAAGAATATAGAGAATATATTTTATGGAGAGGCAAGCTAGATATGGTTCAATAATCCTAACAAAAAATGTTATATTTTGTTATTTTAATTGAAGTGAACACCAATAGAATCCATACATATCTTATTAAAAATAATATTTAAATAATAATGAGTACTTTTTTTTACTATAGTGGATTTGCATGCAAGAAAAACCTAAATAAGAATATGGATGTTTTTCTAAGAAAACTCATTATAAAGTTATATAATAAGAAGATGGGTTTTCTATGGTTTATCCATTTATGTACAAGTTCTACAAATTATTTAGTATAATTTATTCTTTATGTTGCTTATATTCAAATATGAAGGGAAAAAAGAAAAGGATTTTAGTTTTTCTTAGTTATAGATATAGGAATGCATAACTGATGTAACTATATTTTCCTTCATTTATTCTAATTATATAGGTCTATGTATATGTTATATATTTTTTATCTATTTGGATCCATAGAGGGTAGGGGAAATATAGAGATAAGAGGTTCATAGGCTATGCATCCTATGATGATGATAACATGATCTCTCCTTGTGTAACATAGAGATCAGATTTTGGATGCCATATGAGATAAATGTAACTTATATATATATATATATATATATATATATATATATATATATATATATATATATATATATATATATATATATATATATATATATATATATATATATATATATATATATATATAGATAGAAGACAACCTTTAAATTTTCTATACATACATGATTCTGGTGTCCCATTGAACAATTGTGGTTCTACTAGATATTAGAGATAGGAGGTTGGGGACCTTCTTGAGAGATGATTTATAGGGTGGATACATTGGGATAATTTTAATATGAATATGGTTTAGTTGAAATTTATTTTTCTATTTATCTAAATCCCAATGACATGGAAATGTGCATATTATGATCTATAATATCATCATGGATGATGCCACCTCTTAAGAAGAAGAATAATAACCCTAGATACACCCAAAAATACCATCTCATCAACATGTAGATAGATGATGGATTAGAAGTATCATTCTAAGGGAAAAAAATTGAGCATTTGGTCATCCAATAATTAGGCCCTTTGTGTGCCTTTTTATTTTATTATAAAAATTTATGTTATTTAGCTTGTGTTAATTATAGTTTTAGTTGGTAGACTCAAGTGGGAACAAAACTTAGACTAGCCTAGATTAATTTGATTCAAAGTTTATATTTCAATTTATTAATTTTTTTAATATGAAAATAATATTGTATATTAGCATAATAGGAAGATAAAAATGGTGTAAACCCTTATCCTTGGAGAAAAGTGAGCTACTAACTATATTTGGAAAAATGAACTACTACCTATATTTGAAATTACAACTAAAACCAATGAATTAAAAAGGTAAGTGAAGCCATGATAAATAAGTGTAATTCTAAATATTAGTTTTATGTTATTATCACATGCATAATTCTAAATTCTATCCTTATGTTTTTTCGCACTATGCCTTTCTATTTTTAAAGTTGCTTTTCATATTCTTGAAAAAGTGAGACCCAAATTTTATTTTGAGTGTTTAAGAGATCTAATAAATAACTTTTAAGTTGAAATTTATTGGATATATAGAAATATTTTTCAATAATTTTTAGTTTAAATATTTACTTATATACAATTTACTTAATATTTTATGTTAAAATTATTGAAAACAATTATTGGGTTGTATAGCAATCACTATGGTGATCTTAATCTAAATTTAAAAATCATAGATGGTCATCAAAATTATCTATTTGTTATGATTTTAATTATTATAAAATATTATAGTGTGATAAAATTATACCTAACATGTGATTCTATCTTGGGTAAAAAAGTATTATGTTTCAATGCATGTTTGGAGAGCCAGCAAATGGATCTCTAATCTGATTTTTTATATGGTAGATACCCTTTGATATTAGGAATATCTATATAAAATGTTAGATCTATAAAAGTTATCTTGGTTAATATTATCATGATATCTTCCTTGTCTACATCTTTATACAAACTCAATAATGACCTATTTAAATTATACACTTAAATTTTTCCAAAACAGGAATTATACCTTTGGGAACTAGGTCTGTTTATATTTTGTTGTTATTCCTACATTTTAAAGTGTTTCTTGAACAAGTGAGAAATTAAATTCTTCTTAATGGCTTGAAGCTCTTGAAAGTATAATTTGAATTATCTTTTCATGCTCATAACAAACTTGAATCCTTGTTTAACATGACTTCTTTTTGCAATTCCACTTTCTCATCAAGGAAATTTAGTGACATGTATGAAGTATACTTTAAGATTTATATGATATGTAAGCATTTTTTCATGTGAAATTCTTATCTTTTAACCCAATAATTTTCATATTTTTTTTGGTAGGTAAAATTGCTTAAATACGGGGTTTAAATGAGCCCCAAACCCAGGTACATAAACTGATAGCTAAAATAGTAGCATAAAATGAAACAGGCCTGCATAGTGACCAACAACAACAAAAAAAAAGAGGGCCAAACAACAACTGAGAAGGTTGAATGGTCGCCTGAGAACATAAACATAAGGTTACAAGCTAAACAATACCCATGCAAGGGTCACTTAAAGAGATTACTACCTGAAAAACCTACAAAGGATCCACACAAGGATTGCTAGCAAAGGTTATGTAGAAACTATAATAGATGTCTATGCAGGAATGGACATAGGACTCCAAAAATCCCACACAGGGGTATTATAGATCTCATAAAAAGTGATTAAAGTCCCATGCTAGGGATCAAAAGACCAAAAGACCAAAAGTATGAGAGAAACCCAACTTGAAAATAAATAGTATACTCAACAGACCTAGGCCTAGACATTCGTAACATCTTCATTAGCAGAAGCATCTTTAGTGTGGTTCTTGAGTAGTAGCTTGAGAGTCTCAGTGATCTTATCCATGACATTGATGATGCTACTAATGATGGTAATGGATTTTGTTGTGAGTATTAATACAAGGATTGTCATTGCCATCATCCAAAATATGGTAAAGGGAGCTCTAACTGGTATCAACCCTAGGTTTCTTAAGTTAGGTAGACCTCATGAACTAGGGTGAACTCTCATCAACTTTGGATTTGCACTTTGAGGAAAATCAGGTAAAGGGTTAAAATTCAAGGGTATATTTTACCTTAGAACCGAGGGACTCTTCATCACTATCAAACTCGAGAGGGGAACGAGATAGGATGTGAGTAGGTGACTTCGGGGGTGGATTGGAATGAAGCAGTGAAGCAAAAATGGTAGATGGGAGGGTGGCTTCAACATGATGGTAAATGATAGCGAAGAGACCTTGGTAAGTAGGAGGAGTTTGGGATTTCATTTTTCAAGCATTATGGATTGAATATCTAATAAGGAAATCAGGAATATTAACAGGATTAAACCCCCTAATATGATTAACTAGAGCAACATGGAAACTATACAAAGGTTTGGCAGGGTCATCAATAGTAAGATACTAAAGAATCAGGACAATTATCATGGGCCAAGGAGTAGGCAGCGACTCATGTTCAATAGCAGCACCCTTCCACTTGAAATTTTTTGAATAATTCAAAAAACCCTTGAGCTCAAGTTCCTAGTTATAGCGATCTCTCCGCACCATCCATCCTTACACCGATAATTCTATCACCTTGGCCATCAGCTTAACAGTAACTCTAAAATGGAAGTTGCACATAAAAATATAGCCATTATTCCATGAGTTGACAAAGGCCTCGGTGATATCCTATTCAGTCCCTTTGAACTTGCTGAGAAAAGGAATGAGACCATAAGCTTCCAGAAAGGTCTAATATAGGTGATCAAGTTGAAGGCTAGACAGCTAAAGCAGGGCCATGTTGGAAAGAATGAGGATAAAGGAAGACCATAGAAACCAGACACTATGCTCCTTACTACCTAGGGCACACAAATATGGACAAGACCAAATGACAATGGATTGAATCAGGCCTAGGTTGTAAATATAGAAATTTTTGGCACAAGATACGCCCTTTTCGAAAGTTGTGATGGTGTGATTGGCAGACCACTTGGTAATTCTCCATAGGGAATAGACACTGGAAAAACCATACATGGTACATGAAAGACCACGCAAAGGATAGGGCTAGGATAGGATTATGTGAGCCAATTGAATGAATATATTTTTACCAAAATTAACAAGATGTAAATTTAAGCAACTCAAAACTTGACGGATATTGACATTGTTTGATGACATCTAATTATACAACCTTGACCTACTTAGGGACATGACATGCTTGGAGGAGACCACCACGAGGTAAACCCACTGATAGGTCCTACCTTGGAAAATTTTATACTTCATATAAGGGAAATGGGAGAACCAAATGCCATTACTGATAGCAAGACAAAAAGTCACGCTAATCAAAAACGTCCGGCCATTAGAATTGGAAACAAAGAAAATAATCATGCTAAAAAATCTAGTCATCATTGAATAAGTTGACTCACCAAAACCTATGACCATACCTTTCAAACCAAATCATTATTAGTAGCATGTAAAACTTCTTGGGTAAATATTTCTTTCCAAATGGTCAGAGATTTGTGGATTACTCCCAAATTGGCAAGAATATCTACAGGCCTATTGGCTTCGTGGTACACATGGTTGATTGAAATGTCATTGAAATTTTGGGAAAGCTTCTTAGCTTCCTGAATAATAGTTATTACATTCCATGAAGACACCCTATTTTTTTTAGAGCATTTATAATATTCAATGAATCTCCCTCAATATAAAGGTTACCTTTGTATTCCTTGAGAAGATCTAGCCCTCTCCATTACACACAGTCTTCAGAAAAATGGTTAGTTTGGCACCCCTAGTACTCAGCATAAGCTATAATAACTTGACCGTTGTGATATCTGACTAGACCACCTACACCTACATCCCTTGGGTTTCCTTTGGAGGCACCATCAAAGTTATGTTTTAGCCACCCTCTAAGGAAAGGAATCCAGTGAGCACCCACTTTAGGATGGGGGGTTGAAGGACTAGAACTGGAGTTGTAGGGAATTTTTAAAGATGAGAACGAAATAGACATCAATCTAGAATTAGGAGGTTTGGGGCAAGAGAAGAGCTGGAAGATTTCAATAGCAAAGAAAATAGATTTTTTGGCAACAAATATAGGATCCTTAGAAGAGGAAGAAAAAACCCTGTTGTTTTTTTCAAGCCACAATTGCCATAAGATATGATGAATGCACACTTTCCATAAAGAAGATAATCTGAGATTTTTGAATGGGGCTGGCCATTAGATAAAAAAGTGACTCAAGGAATTATGAGGGACTTTTTGTGACTATTTTACAACTAACCCCAATATTGGGTACCCCTTGAAATTTGTAAAAAATTGAGTTAATGGGATAGTATTGAGCAATTGGATGCTTCTTTTTGGTTGTTGTATGTCCCTTGATTTTTATTGAATATGGTATTAATGGGGACCACTTTGCTAGTAGGGTATGGCTTGATGTTTGTGAGTTGTTATGGCTAGCAAGGTAATCTTTAATATTGCTCAGTCATTAGATTTTAATTATTGGTTTTAGTTATTAGTCTTCCTTTGTTTTAAAAGGTTTGTGTTAGTCGGTGTTATGTTTTAGGTTAAAGGTTATTGTTTATTTTGTGGTTGCTTTGTTTATTTTATTTAGTGTGGATTTTTATTTTTGATTCTTTATTTTGTTTTTATATTGTTCTTTATAGTTGTCTTTAGGTTCTTTTATTTTTTGGTTTGATTTAATTTCTTTTATTGTAGTTGGTTTGTTTTTTTATGTTATGGTTTGTTTTTATATTATTCGTTAGGTTTACATTTATGTTAGTATTCATGTTAGGTTTGATAAAGGGTTGTTTTGTTCAATGTCCCTTTGTTCTTCTCATTCCTCAATGATCTGACGTCTAAAATATTTTGCAGAGGGGCGATAGTGGAGCGGCCAGTTAAGGCGATAGTGGAGTGGCCAGTTAAGGTGATAGCGAAGCGGTGAGTTAAGGCGATAGCGAAGCAAGGAGGTGGCAATATTCCACGTGGATGGGTGATCAATGGGAGGAGCTTTCACACTATACATTGCAAGAGGAATATTGCTTGAAGGTAGTCAACAAACCAAATACGGGTTTCACCTTATGAAGCACTCGAAGGTAGCAGCACCAGGCATGTGGGATAATGAATTTCCCACATAAAACTTATAATGCTCCTCACATACACGTGGCACTTCCAAGAGATAGATATGTAGGGTGAGCTACGCATTGATGATAGTAGCATTGGAGGTAGAGGAATAAAAGTGGTTAGGTATCCGTTGCAGCATCCAGGTGGGATAACACCCTCACCAAACCATTATTGAATGCTAGTGAGTGGCAGGTGACTATAATGCTACCAGCCATGGCAGTAACCGATGGGGCAGAAGGAGCAATAATGTTTATCATGTAAACCCTAGCACCAAGCTTTATGCTCGAACATCCATGCGAGAGTTATTTGATAAGTATGAGCGATGATTTGGAGTGAGGTAGAGGCCAAACATAGGCCTGGTTGGATGGTAGAGCGAGGAGCCGAGGGAAAGTAAGGTGATGGATGAAGATTGCTCAGCTCATGTTGTAGAGGATCATCATGGTAGAGGATCATCATGGTAGAGGAGTGTCATGGTGGAGGAGCATCGGTTGGAGCAGGAATAACATGCTACCACAAGACTTGGGTTTCAACCCAAGCCTTGGGCATAGTGGTAGGGGTAAGCTAGTTAGGGCTTGTACCCCAACGACTCGGGTTTGAGTCACGTCGGTGCCACCCGATGGAGAATGAAGGGAGTTTTTATGCTAGGTTTATTTTATTTTTATTGTGGTTAATTATTTCATGAACTTTATGTGCCCTTGGTATAATGTATGGTGGCTATGGGTATTGTAGGGCCTGGATAGTGCCCACGATCATGACCCTGATTTTGTAAGGGTTAGATGATGTTTTGTTTTGGATTTTTATTATTCATGATTGTTTAATATTTTGGAATAGGGACCAAAGGGTAAGTTCCAATTCAGAAGGAGATATAAGGGAAAAGTTGAACTTTATCCTTTTTGTTTTTTTATTGTCATCTTATTTTGAAAAAGTTTAAAATGTTGGAGGTTATTTACACTTCCATTTTTTTTGTAAAGGGATATGAAATGAAAGGGTTCCTAAAAATGTTAAATACCCATGGAAGACCATGTTGAAGGGGCTGGAATTTTTGTAATAAAATAATACCATTTTGATGCACATTGATCCAGAAACTTGCACCTTGTGAGCAAGACTGAAGGAGTTCATTTATGAGGATTATTGTGTTAATGTCCATTCTTTTTGCTGCATTTTTTAAACTTATATCTAGTGTTGAATGCTCTTAGGAGGTTACACTATGTGAAGGTTTATGTCGATGCAGGTTCTATTTTTCCTTTGAGTCTAGCACTTGATCTAATCTGATTGTGCTATTGCAGGTTTGATTAGGTTGGGTTATCCTCGTGAGTGACTCATGATATTTGGTTTTGCAGGGTAGGGGAGCATGATACCATATTACATTTACATTTTTATTCCAGATTTAGTATAGTTAGTTGTAGTTTCCTCATGCAAGTTTTATTTCTTTTGCACATCCCAAAATTTATTTCTGCAAATTCTCAATCTGAAACTTAGAATCCCAAAAGATCCTATTTACATCATAAATCTGATCTGGGAAATCTAGAGTGTACATGATCCAAGTAATTAGTTTTCTGAGCTTTTACCTTTACAATTATTTGGATAATATTTCAAGAGTATTAAAAGGAACGAATCTGCACAATTTTCACATGGCATAAGCAAGATAAAATCAGTCTAGGAGGGAGGGTTACTAACCTACTACTTCATCTTAAGTGTAGATAAAGCAATGAATGCTAACTTGCTAACTTTCTAACTCTCTAACATTCTAACTTTCTAACCTACTGACTTCTAACTTTGCAATTAGTGGAACATTAATCTGAAGATAAAATTGAACCTACTAACTACAAAGACTGACTACAATCTCACATTAAAGGTATGGATTTAAAATGAAGTGGATAATTCCACAACACTCTAACTTTGCATCTTAATCTGAAGATTAAAATGAACCCACTAACAAGGATTCAGGGTAAGACAAATTAATGCAAATATAATCAATGAAACAACACTTCATTTTATGGATTCACATTAAGGCACAACCATGGCAATCTAAGGAAATTAATTACAAAGCATGAATGAAATAAACCAATAGACCCCTTGTTTACAGTTACTTGCAAATCACTTGGTTGTTTCTAGCACTTGTTATTCTTGAACATTTTACTTTCAAAATATACATGTGTAATGCTTATATAGTGAAACCTTGGAGAAGTTGTTTTCTTTGTTTAACTTCTTTGCAAGAGAGGGTTTTCGGTTTAATACCCTGATTGTGGTGGGGATTTTGCAACTGGGAAAAATATCCACTCAATAGAAATAGTGCTAGAAGGAGGGCCTCCTTCATTGCATAGCTTTGTGATTTATTTACTTAATATCATTTTCATCTAAAAATGTTTGTAGTTGCAGAAGCCTTTTATTTTTTGACAACTAACATGTGAAGTTTTGTTTCCACTATGTTGTGTTGCAGGAACTTTGTTTTGCAGGTTTTTGATTTTCTTTTATTTTTCTTATCTGAGTTTTTTGTGAGTTGTGAGAAGTTTGTATAGGGTTAGTATCTTTCGAAGATGGACCAACTTGAGTACATTGCTACTAGGTCTAAAACCACTAGGGAAAACCATTTTTCAAAGCCTTTCTCCTAATTTTAGGAAGTCAAGGAACAAGTCTCAAAATATTGAAATCCCGCCTAGTGTGCTTACCTTAGGTTCACCTATAGTGTCAAGTACAACTAGTGTTTCTACATCGATTGTCTCTATTACTGCGAGTACACCAAGTGTATCCATGCCAATTACCTCTACTATTTCTACTACTCCTGTAGGGTTACCTTTATTGAACACTATGGCCCAACCACCACCAGCTCCCTGGTATGGAGTACGTAATATTCCCCTAAACATAGTCGGGGATGTTCATGACATACCTAAAAGCATTGAGAAATATTTTCCCAAGTTCAAACACGATGGTCCTAGAACAACCAAAGAGCATATTTAGGCTTACAAGGATGTGTTAATTAGACTACAAGTAGAACATGAAGATGTCACTTGTAGAATCTTTCCCATGAGTCTAGATCAAATGTCTTATGAATGGTATATCAGTTTACCCGTTGGGTCCATTACTTCATGGGTTCAACTCAAAAATACTTTTTTCAATCAGTTTAGGTCTCCTTTGGATCCCACTATCATGTATCATCAGTTTGTGACATCCAAAAGGGCACCTAATGAGTCGATTAGGATGTTCAATCAAATATTTTAGAAACTTTATTCTAGATTGACTCACCACTTTAACATAGATGTTTCTTTTACTTTATAAATATACTTTGGGGTGTTATATCCCATGACTATTATGTTTGCGAGGATAAATTCTCAAGTTTCTACTTTAGCCCAAGCTTACATGGAAGCCATGGTCATAGAACAACAAATGACACCCCAATGAGTTGGGATGCCCCAATTGCCTATGATAGGATAGTTTGGTCCTTATAATCAATTTTCTATGATGAATCAAATCATGACACCTTAGGTGCCAATGATGAATGCCTTACCATACCATCAATCTCACCCATTAATGTCCACTTATCCATCTATTCCCACCTATCTAAATACTTCCATTCCATCTACCACATCGTTGCTCTCTAATAATCAAATGACTACCAATGCTCAAGATTTGGTAGCATTTCCCATGCCCACACCACTTCAGAGCATGAATCCTTTGTTAAATCAAAATGTGCAAAATCAAGCCATGATGCCAGGTTAAGATACTTCTGGTATTGGAAATTATTTTGGACCCAGTACCATAATCCCTCCACCAAAAGAGTCTAATTTTGAAGTTGAGGAACTAAAGAAGATGTACCTCAAGTTGAGTAATGATATGGTCCACATGCAAAAGCATAATTTCCAATATCCTCACTCTAATAAAAATTTCAATAATCAGAGGAGGCCATGGAATACTAGGCCTAATAATGGGAATGTGCCTAACCCCGTAGCCAATCAAGTTGATGCTTTTGCAAGCCCTAGTAGATCAAATTCCATTATCAATCTTGCAGATCTTACTTGGGAAAAGGGATGTAGGTCACAGGGTTAGCAAAAGGGGGGGATCCAAAAGCCAAAAAAAAAGGGAAAACCCAAAAAAAAAAGGGAGAGAAACGAGGAAACCCCAAAACAAAACAAAACAAACAAACAAAAAAAAAAAAAGGGGAAAAACAAAAAAAAAAAAAAAAAACAAAGGAAAAAAAAAAAAAAAAAAAAAAAAAAAAACACCCCAAAAAACCACCACAAAAAAAAAAGAAAAAAAAAAACAACAAAAAAAAAAAAAAAAAAAAAAAAAAAAGAGAGGGCCAGAGGCCCAAAAAAACAAAAAAACAAAAAAAAAAAAGAAAAAGGACAACCGAGGGCCCCACCAAAAAACAAAAAAAAAAAAAACCCAAAAAAAAAAAAAAAAACAAGGTTGCACAACACTAAGGACCATAATGATAAGGAGTGTCCAAAAATTTCTTGATACACTAATTGTTTACAAGCTCAAGTTGATGACTTAGAGCTAGTGCCCAATGAGGGTCCGCATTATCTTTCTAAGGGAAAATATGCTACTTTGGTGGTTAAAATAGTTCATTATAAAGAGAGTGAGGAAGAAGAAGAGGGTAATGAAGTCTTAGGAGAGGATCATGAGGAAATCATAGAAGAGGAAGTCCAAGTTATTAGGTAGTTTAGGAAATGGAATCATGGTTATTTCATGAGAAGTAAGTCTAGGAGTCCCAAAACTTCCTCTACTCCACCCAAAAATTCCATTCTTCCTCCAAATACCAAAGATGATAATAATCCTCCTCCACCACCTACTATAGAATCATCCAAGCCTACACAAAAAATTCAAAATTTTGAGAAGCCTACCTATGATATAGTGGAAGACCTAAAAAGGACTAAAGCTAATGTCTCATTCATAGAGGCTTCTATGTTTCCAAGTCAGAAGGAAGCCTTGATAAAGGTATTATACCCACCAAGCCAAACCCATGAGGTCAAAGGTGTTGAGTCTCACTTGGTTTTATGAAAGGAGAAGCAATAAGTGCCTCCTTTTCTTTTGATAATTAGGATTGCAAGCAAAAACTTGCATAATTATTTAGTGGATTTAGGTGCCTCAGGAAATATCATACCCCTTGAGATTTACCAAATGTTAGGTTTAAATCCAATTCCTTCAAGGATCATGGTTATACAATTGGATAGGTGCAGCACCCTAAAATTGGCACAGTTAAACCCTTAGTAAAAAGATAAAAATTTGAATTTTAACCCCGAAACCGCCCGTTAACCGCTCCCCTCATTTTTTATGCCATTTTTAGGAGTTGTTTTGACCATTGGATGATATCGTCGTCGATCAGACGAAATCGTCCCAGATCAGACGAATTCGTCTGGACCAGAACGTCCAGACGATTTCGTCCCAAAACCAAATTTTCATAATTAGCTTCTGTTTCAACAAGCCTCTCCAACTTGGGTAGAAGCGTGTCTGCGTAGTTGGAGATTCCTCCGTTGGAGATCTCCCAGATTGGGATGATCCCCAACCTCCTAACCTCCCCCTAATCCTATATAAACTGGGATTTTCTCAGTTTATCCCCCTGGTTGGCTGATCCCCTTGATTCCCTGGTTGATTTTCCCTGCCATTAGTTTTGTTGTGTTAAGACGTCCTATCCACCATTGTTTGCACTCGTAGTTTTAAGTTTTCATTGCAGGTTTTCACTGTGCTTCAGTTGGAGGAAGCTCGGATCGTCGCAGGCGATTCCAGATGATTTCGGATGATCTTGTCGCAGATCGGCGATGATCTCGTACGATTGGAGGCGATCTCGACTGTAGTTCATATTGGGGGCAACCAGAGCCCTGAGTTTGCATTTCTCGTCTTTCTTCTTTATTTCACTATGCATTAGCTTGATTATTTTCATTCTGCATCCTGGAGTTCACCTCATCTAGCATAAATGCATGATAAAGTTAAAATAAATTATTAAAATAATGCATTTCCTTTAAATCTGGTATCTAGATATATCAGTTAAGCATTTATACTCTCATTTCCATCATTTTACATTCTTCTTGCAGTAGCATTTTTGGTTTTTGGTGTCTATTTCTATGATTGCAGGTTTTTGATGAATTCGTCAGATAGACGATGATCTTGTCTGATTTCAGATGATCGCCTGTGATCTCGGATGATTTTGTACAATTGCAGATGATCCTGTCATATTCGGGATGATCTGGACTCCTACAAGCTTCAGAATCTTCATCAGACATCTAGAATCAGGTACATTCTTTCTCATTTAGCATATTCCTTGTATCTAGGATTCATTCATGCTTTCTGTATTCATATAAATCAGCATTTTCATATAGAATAGCTTAGATTCATTTTGGCCAACCTAGGAATATGAATGATTGAGTATAAAATGAACACATCAAACCCATTCTCAACCTAGGCATGGAAACTGCCACTCAAAGTTTCCTGGTGAACCCCACCATCCATCAAAAATTCACCCTTATACCCCTCCCCCAAGAGGCGCGACCTTCAAAGGGCCTCTCAGTCCGAGGTATTGTCCCATCCTTCTCGCATCCCCCTTCCGGGCATGGATCCTATAGCCTGAAGGTAAGGGTGCGAAAAATTTGGAGCAATACATTTTGGTGAACCCGACGTGAAACTAAAAGCCTTTTGAAAACAAAAAGAAGAATAATAATAAAAATATAAATATAAATGCATTATTAAGAACATCTAGAATCATTAGAAAATTGTTAAAACTGCATATCAGACTTAGATGGTAGATTATAATAAAATACGAGTTGTCACCATAAATGTTGAAAATCAATTAACAGCCATAGAGATTACTTTTGTGCTTAGAGTTCCTCAAACAAATAGAATCCAACCTTTATGGGATGAACTTGATAGGAGATTGGATATTATTTCATCTAGATCAACCGAACTTAGGCAAATCAAGAGGTTTGTCCTAGATAGAATCCTGGATCCCGATCAGGTGACCTTGTACCATGAACTTCAGAGAGCTTGCCATAGGTGGTTAGCAGATAAAAGAGCGCTTGTGTCTTCAGAATTGTACACCTTTGAGGAATACCTTGAGAACGCAGTTGTAGTACATAAGTTTCTATCTCATATAGAGGATCAAGAAGTCGTTCTTACGGATAGAAAAATATGGAATAGAGTTCCTAGAGCTGTGTTATATCGAGAGTATTGCCATGAACTTTATTTTTATAAGTCAGAATCTGAAGTAGATCATATTACTATAGCACACTTTGTCAAATTCTTGAAAAACCATTTCCAATTTGAAGAGGAGCATTTCATGACTCCTGATGAACTTGATCCTATTAATGATATCCATAAACTATTTATAGAAAACTAAGTCATTCTTTTTACTATTGTTATTCTTTTTGCAACTAGAATGCTATTTGTTATCTTTATAATAATATTATAAAACACAAAAAACAAAAACAAAAACAAATATAAACAAAAAAATCAAAACATTTCCCTTTTAAGTATTATAGTAGGTATATAATTAAAATATATACCTCTCAACCCTATCGCATATATATATATATATATATATATATATATATATATATATATATATATATATATATATATATATATATATATAATTGC
This sequence comes from Wollemia nobilis, assembly GCA_028583015.1. NCBI lineage: Eukaryota > Viridiplantae > Streptophyta > Pinopsida > Araucariales > Araucariaceae > Wollemia > Wollemia nobilis. The sequence goes on from JAQPPZ010002979.1 coordinate 6,042,165, forward strand.
TGAAATCTAAGTTTAAGCACCATGCCTAGACTTAGGAATGGAAAACAGACTGAAGAAGAAGAAGATTGGTTAGGAAAACCATTAAATAACCCAGATGTTCTTCCTGAAGATCAAGTTCAGGAAGAAGAAATCCTAGACCAGCAAGAAGAAGAGCTTGTTGTAAGAAATGAACAAGAAGAAAATGTTAGAGAGGAAGGATCCTCATCCCCTAAAATGTCTCCGGGAGGAGCCATCACTTTTGAAAACATGGAACAATTCTGGAAGTTCATTAATACTAATATTGGTGTTCTTAATAGAGCAGTCCATATGGACAAGGATCGAATTAGTGACACTCAAGCAACCCTAGAAGACGTATTTCACACACGCACTAATCCCTTGTCCTTTATTGATCAAGAGAGTGATCAAGTTGGACCATCCAATTTGGATATGGCCGCTATAATCTAGAACATGCAACAACAACAGGTTACCCAACCATCTAAAGTGCCTGTTAGCAAGCCTAGGGTTATTCCTGCACAAAATAAACCATCCTTTACTGCTCTATTTCACCAAGTTATTGAGCAACATACCTCAAATCAACAAAAACCCAAAATAAAACCAAACACCAATTACCAACAATCTGGGATACAACATAATACTACTACAAATCTCCTTCATAATACTCTTCCTACCAACACTTTACATAATAGCAATATAGCATCTAATCCTTATGTCACACCATCATACACTCATAAATCCCATACCTATGTCCCACCAAACCAATATGGTGGACAAACTAGTAATCTTGAAACCATGGTGAAACAGTTAGTGTCCCGCATGGACCAGATAGATCCCTACCGTCCCTCGTACAATTATCGAGAGATGTGTAGTCAACCTCTAGATCCTATAGTTGTAGCACAGCCGTATCCTAAACATTTTCCTATGCCTGTCCTACCCATATATAAAGGAACCGAAGATCCCATAGAGCATCTTCGTATGTTTAGGATAGCATGTCATGATATATCACATGATGACTTATTATTGCTAAAAATGTTCCCAAAAAGTTTAGGAGGAATGGCATTAGAGTGGTATTATCAATTACCCACTAATTCTTTGAGGAATTTCGAAGAAACAGCCGAGTCTTTTGTTCATCAATTTAGTGCCTACATCGAAAGGCATGTGACCATTAAAGACTTGTACAATTTAAAACAAGACAAAGATGAATGTTTTGCCGATTTCCTAGCTAGGTGGAGACAGTTGATAGGAAAATTGCACTTTGTGTTACCTTATAGGGAGATGTTGGACATCTTTATTAATAATTTGCAAGAGCAACTATCCTACGAGTTATCAACTGCTACCTTGACCACCTTCGATCAGGCTATAGACTTAGCCAGACGAGTGGAAGATGCTCTCATTAGGAGAGGTCAGCTTAAAAAGAAAGATGATGAGAAAACATCCAGAAATCAATATAAAAATAAACAAGTTGTGGGTGATGGAGTCACTGATAGTAGAAATATTGCTACTATTAATGTTGCGAAGACAACGGAGAAGTTTATACTGAAACCTCCCGATAAACCTCCTCGAGAATTTACTAGGTTAAATCAACCTTTATCAACCATTCTACCGCAATTATTAGAATGAGGTTTGATTCAATTACCAAATATCCGGGAACCTGATCCAACTATACCCGGGTACAGAGCTGATTTACACTGTGACTTCCATAGAGGACCTGGACACACTACCAACTCTTGTAAGAGATTAAAACATAAAATACAGGACTTAATTGATAACAATGAGATGGAGGTGCAAGCCTTTCAACCTAAGAAAAATCCTCCTAATAATGCTCAAAATAACATCCCCCAAAACCAGAATCAGAATGCCAATCAGTCTTTGGACATATTTCAACATCCTTTACCAAAACATGGTAAGGAAGTGGCTAATCAAATTGAACATCATAATGTTCCCCCTCCTACCCGATATGTAGGAACTATTAGTGGGCATTTACCTGCTCATGAGCCAAAAATATTTGACACAACCTTATCCGTGGTTATGACCAGGCCTTTATATAATGTGCAGACATCTGATCTTAGTGATACAGATTACGAGACTGAGAGTGATATGGAAATCACATCAAATCAATCGAATAGTTCTGAAGATGAATCGGATACTATTCACCCTATCACAAGTTATATGGTTCCAGAAGAACCATTTCCAAGAAGAGTCACTACTAGACCATCCTCTCACCAATTACTTTCTAATGAGCAAGCCATAAATGCCAGACCATGACCCATTCATCATCCATAGAATAATATTGTGGGTACCATCGGAGCTGTTACTAGACAACAGGCTCAAAACTCTCAACAAGATCAAATGCAAAATGATGGATCAACTCCATTCATTTTGAAGGTTCCTAATAAAGGGAATCATGCACCTAATGTTCAACCTAAACCTCCTTATAATATTAATGAGCAACTATCAAATATTACAGCTAGAATTTCTCTTTTGGACCTTTTAAGATCTTCTCCTACACATAGAGATGAATTAATGCTCACATTAAGCCAGATGATGGTACCACAAGACATTCACCCTGAAGCCATGGCTAAAACTATAATAACTCGTGAAGTTGATTGTATTGACTTTCGGGATAGAGACATACCTCAACATAGTTTACATAAGGATAACCCCCTATATATTACTGCCTTAATTGGAGATGTAGCAGTCAAACGAGTCTTGATTGATAATGGTTCATCTTTAAACATCTGCACTTTTGACTTCTACCAAATATTTGGGTTTAGAACTGATGAAATGAAAAGAACTGATATGATCATAAAAGCCTTCAATGATGAAACACAAGAAACGTGTGGAGTTATTACCATCCCATTGCAGGTTGGTCCGAGAACCTTGGATACGATCGTGTTTATTGTACATTGCCCTGCATCGTACAATATACTCTTGGGTCACCCTTGGATCAACGCGATGCGAGCCGTTCCCTCAACTTTACATCAATGTGTTAAATTCGAATTTAAGAATCAGTTGGTTACCATTCATGGTGATCCTAGACCCTTTGATATGTGTGCTTTGGCAGAACCTGTTGGAGTTCAATTTTGCCCTGCTCTGTCATCCACACATCCTAATTCTTATTATCCATCTAAACATGTGAAACACACACCCACAACACCATCTACTTCTTCTCCATCAGTTTCACCCCTACATACAACTCAACCATCCTCTAAACAAACCACATTAGGACCTCAGAAAGATCTTAATCCCACAACCAATGCCTCTTGTTCTACTCCTATAATTTCCATACCTATAATAGACCCATCTATTGACATCTCTACAAAATCTACATCCACCAAAACCATAGTTTCCGCATCAGAAGATGTAGGAAATGTTCCTTCTACCTCTTATGCTCTTACTGACGAGCTCTTACCCGATTTATCTAAAATTCTTATATCAGAGAAAATGAATGTTTCTATGCAATATTCCCTTGTTTTAAATAATTTGCCACCATCTCCTCATACCTTGGGCCTCCCACAGCCTATGGGAAGTACTTACCAAGTCGGGAGCTGTGCTTTTATTTATAAGGGATATGACTGGGGTAGAATACCCAGAAACATCAAGACTCATTATGATGGATATGCTCGATGTTATTTTACTAATGAGTATGTTAAAGCCAAATCTATAATGCTTAAATTGGGATATAAAGGGAAAGGTTTAGGACCTTTCCAAAATGGTATGAAAGAACCCTTTGAGGTAGAGTCGTGGCCCGCCCGATGTGGTGTGGGCCTATTTCCTAGTAAAGGTCAGCCCTTCCCGTTTGAGGATGATGACCATCTTATAAATTATCAAGATTATTTGGATGAGCGCGATGCTTTGCATTTAATGAATAAGCCATTTACATGTAATATGCTATCTATAGCTTACCCTGAGATGATCATTGAATCCGACGAAGAGTTGGAGGGAGATATCTTCCATGATGTCTCCGTTGAGGAATTATTACATAATGAATTTTATTTTGATGGCTCTATACCTAGTATAGCCCAGCTTGAGGCCACGACTCCTCAAGATGAATTATCCAAGTTAACCTTGGCAGAATTACAAGAATTGGGTGTTTCACCCGCCCCACCTAATTTTGAGAAAGATCTACACATGGAAGTAGAAAATGTCATAAAAACTAACATTGGAACTGAGGATAACCCTCACATAATCAACATTGGATCAGAATTGAGTCAAGAAAAATAGGATAAATACATTGCATTTCTTAAAGAATATGAAGATGTCTTTGCTTGGACATATGAAGATATGCCAGGTTTAGACCCTTCTGTAGTTATGCATCACCTAGTAGTCCATCCGGATGCTAAACCTGTTAAACAGAAACTTAGAAAAATGCATCCTAAAGTGGCCTTACTAGTCAAAGGGGAGTTAGAAAAACTCCTGAATGTTATTTTTATACAAGCCATTGATTATGCTGAATGGATCTCGAATGTAGTTCCAGTAACTAAGAAAGAAGCTACCAAAGTTAGGGTATGCACAGACTTTAGAGATATTAATGTTGCATGCCCTAAAGACGATTTTCCTCTTCCCAATATGGATCAGATCATTGATTTTACTGTTGGGAGTGGAATGATATCCTTAATGGATGGATTTTCTGGTTATAATCAGATCAGGATAGCTCCTGAAGATCAGGCTAAAATAACCTTTATTACCCCTTGGGGGACCTTTTGTTGGAAAGTGATGCCATTTGGTTTGAAGAATGCAGGTGCAACATATCAACGAGCCATGACGTATATTTTTCATGATATGATGCATGATATACTACATGATTATGTAGATGACATTATAGCTCGTTCTACTGAAGAAGATGACCATTTAGATGATTTGAGAAAAGTATTTAATCGGTTAAGGGAATATCTTATCCGATTGAATCCAGCTAAATGTATATTCGGAGTTAAGTCCGATAAATTATTGGGGGTTATAGTTTCTTTACGTGGCATCAAAATTGACCCTCTCAAGATTGTGGCTATCACTGATATGCCCGCACCCACAAATATATCTGAATTACGGAGTCTACAAGGTAAGCTTCAAGCTATCCATCGCTTCATCGATAAGCTAGCGGATAAAACTGGACCCTTTCTTAAGCTTCTTAAGAAGGATGTCTCTTTCCATTGGGACAACGAATGTCAAGAAGCATTTGAACTCCTCAAACAATATCTTCTTAACCCACCTATGCTTTCGCCACCTAGACCTGATCGCCCATTTATCTTGTATATTTCAGCTTCAGATTTTGCCTTAGGAGCTATGTTAGCTCAACTGGATGATGAGAAAAGAGAGCGTGCCAATTATTACATTAGCAGAACATTAATCAGTTATGAAACCCGCTACACAACATTAGAAAAGTTATGTCTAGCAGTCATATTTTCTACACAGAAACTACGTCACTATATGCTCAATCAAAAAATGTATGTTATTGCTAAATCCGATCCTTTGCGGTATCTCATGAGTCGACCTTATTTATCTGGTCGCACAACAAAGTGGGTTCTTGCGCTAAGCGAGTTTGAACTCATGTTCATAGGACAAAAGTCTGTTAAGGGTCAAATCATAGCAGATCAATTAGTTGCTGCACCCTTAGAGTCTACCCATCCCCTCATCATTGAGTTTCCTGACGAATGCCTTAAACTAGAGGCAGACCATCCAGAGCAATGGTCCTTATACTTTGACGGAGCCCGATGCATGAGTGGGGCTGGTGCAGGTATTATTCTAATATCTCCATAGAAACATCTTATACCTCTATCCTTTAAATTAATGTTTGCTTGTACTAATAACACTACTGAATATGAAGCTCTAATCCTTGGCCTACGAGCTGCCTTGGCACTAAAAATTAAAAATCTATTAGTTTTCGATGATTCTCAACTTGTTATAAATCAAATTAATGATGTTTATCAAACTAGAGATGATAAATTGTGCCCATATAAAGCATATGTATTACAATTAATATCTTTATTTGATCAAGTTACCTTGGAAGCTATTCCTAGAACTAGCAATCGTGCGGCTGACGCTATGGTCATAGCTGCATCTCTTTTACCCTTGGAGTTAGATGACGAATATGCTACCATCATTATTCATCGACTCCAGGAACCCACTTCAAATAAATCATGCTTAGAACCTTTGGATGTGTTTCTAATCAATGAAACTACTCCTGAACTTTGGTACACTGATATATTCAATTTTCTTCAAAATGGGACCTTCCCTGAAGGTTTTAATAGAAACCAGCATCGGTTATTACGTAGACGAGCAAGTCACTTCATAATAATTGGCAATACGTTATATAGGAGATCTTTTGAAGGTATCCTACTGAGATGTTTGAATCTAGAAGAATCTAAATCAGCTTTGAGTGAAGCCCATGATGGATCTTGTGGGGGACACTTTAGTGGTAGCGCCATTGCTAAGAAACTCCTTAGGATAGGATATTTTTGGCCTACCATGGAGAATGATGCACATGATTACGTGCGCCATTGTGACAAGTGCCAGAAACATGCTGACCTTGTCCATGCGCCTGCACAAGAGCTGTAGGCTATTTCATCCCCTTGGCCCTTTTCAAAATGGGGCCTAGACATCATTGGAAAAATCAATCCTGTGTCATCTGATGGACACAAATTCATCATAACCACCACCGAGTATTTTACAAAGTGGGTTGAAGCTATGCCCTTAGCTTCTTGCACTGGAACCCAAGTTTCCAAATTTATTTTTAATCAAATTATTTGTAGGTTCAGAATTCCTGCAAATCTCATTTCGGATAATGGAACTTGTTTCAAAAATAAATATGTTAAGAAACTATGTCAAAAATATAAAATTCAACATCGTTGGTCCACTCCCTATTATCCTTAGGGTAATGGCCAAGCAGAAGCATCTAATAAAACATTAATTAAAATCCTCAAAAGACTGGTCAATAAATCTGGCCGAGATTGGCACATTCAATTATATCCTGCTTTGTGGGCTTATCGAACTAGCGTTCGTACTCCCATGGGCACTTCACCTTTTGTTTTGGTTTATGGCGCTGAAGCTATTTTTCCCTTTGAATTAGAAGTTCCTTCTTTGGCTCTGCTACTTCAAGATACTGAAGTAGGAGATGAATATCGTGCTGGCAGATTTAGTCAGTTGGAACTCCTAGATGAGAAGCGCATCAATGCTTTGGAACATCTTCGAGCCTACCAGAACAAGCTTAAACGAGCATATCTCAAAAAAGTTCATCACCGATCCTTTGAGATCGGCGACCTCATCTTAAAAGAAAATCAAAAAAATACTAATGCAACTAAAGACATTAAAGGTAAATTTGAACCTAACTGGCTTGGGCCATATATCATCACTGCTAAATTTGGATCGGGAGCATACAGATTAGCTACCTTAGATGGTAAAGATCTTAAAGAACCTATGAACATTATGCATCTTAAGCGCTATTACGCATAATTCTGGTAATATCATCATTATATATATTGTACATCTTGTCTCATTTTACTAAATGCATATAAAAATTTCAAAACAAAAACAATCATATTGTGTATCTTCTCAATTCATGAATCAAAATCAAAATATATAAAAAAAAAAAAAAAACATCTTTTATTTTTGCACATGTCAATTCTTGAAGTATTGCAGTTATATTTTCAATTATTTTGGATAAATTAGCATTTATTTGGAATCCCGCACTTTCACACTCACATGAATAAATATCTTGATTTTATTTGGTATGATTATTAATCTCTCTTATATCAAAGTCCACAGTTGAATTAAATAAAGTTTTGAGCATAGAGAATTGATCTTGTTATTTACTTGAACCAAGTATATCTCTTCACATTAAAATGATTTCATTGCAAATTCAATATGATGCTACATAGTAGAAGTGGTTTCTTGAGCGAAAAGTTTCCCCTGCTATCCTATCATGCACATGGTCTAGAATCTTTGAGAATTGACAAAAGGACAAGCTCACCCCTGCCCAGAATAAAAATCCCTTGCTCTACAGCCAATCCGAGCAAGTATCCCTAGTATAGGAAGAAAAAGAAAAGTCAAAGAAAATGAGAAAAATAAAAATATCATTTTGTACCATCGCAACAATATTTCAACATTATCTCAGTTCCAAGCAAAAAAATACAAAAAAAAAGAAAAAAAGAAGAAAAGCAGAGAAAGAGAAAAGAAAAAGCAAAATGCAATAAAATCCCTTTCCCTACCCCTTGAAAAGAAAAGAAGGGTGAATGAGCTTGAATCCCTGGAATTCTCAATTATTCGAAAACTGTGAGGTAAGCCCCATAACAGGTGGTTTGTGCCCAACCCGCTTGGCCTTGGGTAACTCCTAGCGTGGTGATATGTCTGTCACATTAGCGACCTTCTTTTGTATAGACCTATGTCTGCTTATGGATCAGCTAGCTCTTGATGACCCGACTTACATAGTAGTCTGGTACGGTTACATGCATATAAATCATGGTCAACGAACACTCATTTGGTTAATTCAAATTACTTGTATCAAATTATCTTGCTCAAAATTGGTCAATGAACAATACAATTGCACACACATTTGTATTTGAGAGATTTTGTATCATTATGATAAATCAAGATGGGCAATGAACTCACATATGCACATGAGGGTTCCTTATAAATCTACTTATTGTCTTTGAGATAATTTAAAATATTTATGCAAATATTTTAGAATAATTTCATCTTCTTATTTGAGAACATCTGTTTAGTATAAAAACAATTACATACATTTTTTTCAAAATCCAATTTTTTTTCAAATCTAGCAATAAAATCATATTTATATATACTTTTGACTTCTGCAACGATGGTATAGTTCCTAAAAACCTAAACTGGAATTTTATGCCTAGCGCAAGTCCTCATCTTATATATTTTCTGTTTATCTCAAAGTCAAAAATCAATTATGCAATAAAATTATTTTTGGATTTCGCGATGATGGTATAAGTCTATACCTATAATTCTATGCCTAGCGCAAACCATTGTTCTAATCTTATTTCCCATTCATTTTAATTCATAAAAACATATGGCTTACATCATTCTGTTACACAATTGTGCTTTAAAAACAACGAACACTTTCTTTCTATTTCATTTCATTATGTCAACATTCAATTTTGCAACGATGGTATAATTCCTAAGGAATTATTCAAAATTTTATCACACTTAGGAAATTTTATGCCTAGCAAAAATCATATTTTTTAATATTTCATGCATAATATTTTCATGAAAATCTGAAAACAAATCATCACCATCATCATTTTCATCATCACAACACAAAGTCTTAAGACAGTCTCTTAAGCACTCTTTTACTTTTAGCAATATTTCTATACTGGGATTAGCTTGACGACCTAGCGAGCGGTGACTCCATGAAATGGTCTATAACAGTGACAATGTCCTTTGAAATTATTGTTAGAAGTCCCTTTATTTTTCATCAAATCATACCACAAACAACCAATTTGTTTACATCAGATTATTTCATTAAAATTTTACAGCATGACATAAAATTATACTATTTCCAACGACATAATTACATGAATAATCAATCAACAATTCAAAATTTAAAGCATCATAAAACATATGGACAAGTCATATCACAAAATATCATATATATATATATATATCAAAAATATATGTACATCATATCAAAACTGGATTGGTATGCCACAATCTATACCCTGGCATACTCAATCCTCTCAAAAATATACAGTCTATAGTCAATAGCAGCTAGTCTCGAGAAGCCCTCGAGCTCTTAGCCTCATCTCCTCTCCCGCCCTGGCATGGAGGAGGTGGTCCCATAGAGGTCCGTGCTGTATCGTGGGTCCTCATCATCGATCGTGAGGATGTCCTCGATGATCCCATCATGACCGGCTCCGCAATGGGGGCTGGCAATGGTATCCTCTAGTTCTCTGGAACCACGTGATAGTACAATCCCTGGTAGAACGTGGTCTGAGCAATAGACCATGCCAGATCCTGAGTGCTCGCCCCTCTGCTCTGAGCCCTGAGTCATGTAGCCTCATCCTATAGTGTCTGCACCTGAGCCCGAAGGTGGGCAACCTCAGCCCGGAGAGCCGCCATCTCGCTGCTCTCCCCCACCTCGACACCCTTGCCCTTATCGGGTGATGCTGACCTATCCCTCTACTGAGAAGGGAGTCCCTCCTCCCTCCTCTCTGGCTGTCGTGGTCTCTTTGAAGCCTGTGGCACTCTTCGACGTCTCTCCTGAGGAGACCATCGTTGCTCCCTCCCTCCGTGACCCCTCGCTGCATCGATGGCAGCCTGGCATCGCCTCCCCATCCATCGCACAATAGCGTGCATCGGACCCTATGCCCTCATCATTCGAGGAGGGCGGATGCCTACGTACCAGGCATCATACCCATCTGTGACCCCAACGTCGTCCCCATCCATCGGCTGAATGGGGGCATCGTCAACGTCCTGACTCTAGAATCACTGCATATCTGGAGCCCCGCTTAGTGTAGTATTATCCCCGGATAGTCCGGGAGTACTCGTAGTCTCTGAGAGAAGGGATCCCCTGCTGTAGACCGAACTACCTCAAAACTCGGTCATAGCGATGGAGCTCTACCTCTCCCCGCTCCATCCTCAGCCAGAAGACTCGCTTGATGCGAGCCAACTCCTGTCCATCCTCTCCCCACCCTGGATGCTCTCTCCATGGCCTCCAGGTGATCTGGTCAGGGATGAGGTCATCTAGCAACCTCCGGGACATCGACAGATCTATCCGCCACTGTGACCCTCTCTGGAGCCACCAATAGAAAACTCGGGGTCTCTCTCGGTCAACCCCTATCAGTGGAAGCCCTATCGGCCTTCGTACCACAATGTGCTCCCAGCACCAAACCTATAGCAGTGATGTCAAAACCAGACATCGACCTCCCTTGTATACGACCCCGTATAGGATCCTATACAAGCGGCATAGTACAAAGCTGCCCCAAGAAAATCTGTAGCCGTGGTCTCTCATGTCGTAGACCACATCTGAGAGCAGCCATGGTAACCTGCATCCGCTCTGGTGGCATAGCAGTAGGCCACCCACTACCCCTACCAAAACCTGAGTCAATCGAGATGCCCCAGGCATCTGCCTCAATGTCTCGATGTTCACTCCGCCCTTCTCCAGGGTGAAGCTAGGATCTCCGCACAGTCGCATCATGGCATGGCCCTGATTGGCCATAGGAGTCATGAATCGCCCTTGTATGGGGATCCTCAAAATCCTCCATACATCCTCTAGAGTGGGAGCCATCTCCCATGTCGATAGCCGAAAGCAGGACGACCCCGGATACCACCTCTCTGCTAGGGCTGTCAGTAGCCCCATGTCTATCGGTATTTGTGGCATTTCTGCCACATGCTGTAGCCCAACCTCCGCTAGCCGGTCTCGCTCCGCCTGGTCGAGTGTGGCTACATCGTCTCTTAGACCCTCGTATTTCCATTCCTAACTTTTTAGTAATCCCCTCTACAAAATAAACAATAAAACAACAAAAATCATTAGTGCATAATCATTAAAATCAATTAAAAATCAATTTCATCTCATAAAAATATGATATCGCCCATTATTGGATGATATCGTACTAAATTAAGTCAAATCATCCTTGGTAGGATGAAATCGTCTCCGATTTCTCAACTTGGGGATCGCCCCTTGTTGGACGGGATCGCCCCTATTTCGTCGATTTCGCCCCTAGACGAAATCGGAGATCTAGGGACGATTTTGATGAAATTGGGACGATTTCATCCCGACGTCGTCGACGGCCTAAAAATGGCCGTGATGCCCCAAAAATAGCCAAAATTCAAATTAAAAATCACACAAATCAAGTTAAAAACATAATAAGCTAAGTTTAGATCCTTACCCGCAACCCGCGTCGGACCTCTGTCGATCTGTGTGTCGTTTCCACCATTTTTCCTGTAGAGCTCTAAAAATAGCAAAAGTGAACAGTAACAATGAATTAGGGTTTTACCCTATTTTTTTTAATTTTATTTAAAAACAACATTTTTTTTATTTTGCTTTTCTGCGCTTTTACCTCAAACAATCGATTTGGGTAAAAACACGGAGGGGGCACCATAGTAAGCAGTTGTACGATTCGACCTAGAATCATCATCTAAAAAATGGAATAAATTTTGCTTTCTCGTAAAGCGTAAAGAACTCATCTTTAACGCATTTTCTTCAAAAAATTTGCTAAAGAGGGGGCAAAATGTAGCACCCTAAAATTGGCGTAGTTAAACCCTTAGTAAAAAGATAAAAATTTGAATTTTAACCTCGAAACCGCCCGTTAACCGCTCCCCTCATTTTTCATGCCATTTTTAGGAGTTGTTTTGACCATTGGACGATATCGTCGCAGACGATATCATCGCCGATCAGACGAAATCATCCTAGATCGAATGAATTCGTCTGGAACAGAATGTCCAGATGATTTCATCCCAAAACTAAATTTTCATAATTAGCTTATATTTCAATAGCCTCTCCAACTTGGGCAGAAGCGTGTCTGCACAGTTGGAGATTCCTCCGTTGGAGATCTCCTAGATTGGGATGATCCCCAACCTCCTAACCTCCCCCTAATCCTATATAAACTAGGATTTTCTTAGTTTATCCCCCTGGTTGGCTGATCCCCCTGATTCCCTGGTTGATTTTCCCTGCCATTAGTTTTGTTGTGTTAAGACGTCCTATCCACCATTGTTTGCACTCGTAGTTTTAAGTTTTCATTGCAGGTTTTCACTATGCTTCAGCTGGAGGAAGCTCGGATCGTCGCAGGCGATTCCAGATGATTTCGGATGATCTTGTCGCAGATCGGCGATGATCTCGTACGATTGGAGGTGATCTCGACTGTAGTTCAGATTGGGGGCAACCAGAGCCTTGAGTTTGCATTTCTCATCTTTCTTCTTTATTTCACTATGCATTAGCTTGATTATTTTCATTCTGCATCCTGGAGTTCACCTCATCTAGCATAAATGCATGATAAAGTTAAAATAAATTATTAAAATAATGCATTTCCTTTAAATCTGGTATCTAGATATATCAGTTAAGCATTTATACTCTCATTTCTATCATTTTACATTCTTCTTGTAGTAGCATTTTTGGTTTTTGGTGTCTGTTTCTGTGATTGCAGGTTTTTGACGAATTCTTCAGATAGACGATGATCTTGTCTGATTTCAGATGATCGCCTGTGATCTCGGATGATTCTGTACAATTGCAGATGATCCTGTCATATTCAGGATGATCTGGACTCCTACAAGCTTCAGAATCTTCATCAGACATCCGAAATCAGGTACATTCTTTCTCATTTAGCATATTCCTTGTATCTAGGATTCATTCATGCTTTTTGTATTCATATAAATCAGCATTTTCATATAGAATAGCTTAGATTCATTTTGGCCAACCTAGGAATATGAATGATTGAGTATAAAATGAACACATCAAACCCATTCTCAACCTAGGCATGGAAACTGCCACTCAAAGTTTCCTGGTGAACCCCACCATCCATCAAAAATTCACCCTTATACCCCTCCCCCGAGAGGCGCGACCTTCAAAGGGCCTCTCGGTCCGAGGTATTGTCCCATCCTTCTCGCATCCCCCTTTCGGGCATGGATCCTATAGCCTGAAGGTAAGGGTGCAAAAAATTTGGAGTAGTACAATAGGACTTTAGTGGATGTGGTAGGAACTCTTTATGAAGTCCAAATTCAAATCAATTTAGAATCCAAGATTCAGCATCATATTGAAATATTGATGGTCAATATTCCTACCAAGTATGGAATGGTGTTGGGTAGGGATTGGAGTAAGAATCTGAATGGCTATGTAGTCACTGATTCTTCCCATATGTGGCTACCTTGGATAGGATTAGCAAATCAAATTCGGGTGGATAGTGAGTCAAGACTTAAGGAAATGATTATTGAATATAATAGGCCTAAAAAAATTCAATTTGTAGAATCTGACCTAGGGGTCTATAACTTAGATATAGAAGAGGTTATCTAAGAACCTCAAAAAGGAAACCTTTCTTGTAGCCCTATTGAAAATAATAGTCTGGTTTGGATTCTCAGATTTGATGGATTCAAATCAAGACAAGGTGTTGGAGTCTGTACATGTTTGGGAAGAAAGCCTTTGCTTGATGCCTATATATTATAATTCCCTTGAAACAAAAATGTGGTAGAGTATGAAGCCCTTATTTTTGGGCTACAATTGGATTCGAGTATGAAATTCAAGTGTCTCAAGGTCTTAGGAGACTCTGAGTTAGTTGTTAAATAGTTCAAAGGGCAATATGCATGTCATGATAAAATATTGAGACATTATAGGACTCGAGTTAGGGATTTGATAGATGAATTTGATGCTTTCAATATTTCCCTTATCTCTAGAAAAGGTAATAGGATGGTCTCTTATTTAGCCGTTGCAACAGGTATGCTCAAACCAATTGACAATAAAAAATACAAAAAAAATTCTAATGAGCTAGTTTCTTGTCCTTCAATACTAGATAACATAAGGAATTTGCGGGTTTTTGAGAGTGATAGGAACATTTTAAAGTTTTTTACTCACTCTAGTATTTTTAAAAATTAGATCATAGATGAAGACTAGATATGGCAAGAGGAAACAGATGAGGATAGTGAAATAACGTAGAAAATGAATAGGATACTTAAAGGAATTATTTCACTAGAAAAAATATTTGATACAAGGTATCAAGAAAAAAGAGAAAAAAGGATACCACCCCTCTAAAGAAGCATGTGATGCAATCAACTTAGGGAGTACAAAAAAATCCACAAGAGGTATTCATTTCCAAGGTATGTACAAGTGAAGAAAAAGATTCTATCATTCATGCATTGAAAGAATACATGGATTGTATAGCCTGGAGTTACAAGGAGCTGAAAACCTATGATCAGAATGATATAATGCACTTGATCCCATTGAAAACTGACTCCAATCCCTTTATATAGAGACAAAAACCTATCAACCCATTGTTAGAACCCTTGATAGAGAAATGAGTGAAAATATTGCTAGATACTAAGATTATCTTTCATGTTAGGCATTCTACATGGGTTGCCAACTTGGTTCTTGTGAGAAATAAGAATGAAGAAATAAGATTGTGCATAGATTTTAGAAATCTAAACAAAGCATATAAAAAAGACAACTACCCATTGCCTTCCATTGATGAGATAATCCAAATGGTAAATGTATCAGAAATGATGCCATTTTTATATAGGTACTCAGGGTACAACCAAATTCTCATCCATCCAAGTGATAAGATGAAGATAGCCTTTACAACCAAATGGGAAAAAAATTTCTATAGGAGAATGCCCTTTGGATTATTAAATGCAAGCACAACTTTCCAACGTGCCATAGATTATGCATTTAGGGGACTCATAGGTAAGTGCATTATTGTTTATGTGGATGATATTCCTATCTTCTCTAAGAAGAGATAAGATCATGTCAAATATTTGAGAAAATTTCTCCAAATATGTAGGGAACATGGGATCTCCCTAAATCCAATAAAATACATATTTGGAGTAACAGAGGGTAAGATTTTGGGTCACATTATTTCAAAATAAGGAATTTATATTGATCCCAAAAGAATAGAAGCTATCCAAGAAATCCCTCCTCCCCATAACAAGAAGGAATTAAGATCATTCTTTGGTAAAATCAATTTTGTAAGAAAATTCATTGTTGGATTTGTTGAGATTGTTAAACCATTGAATGACATGCTAAAAAATGATGTTGAAATTAAATGAACAAATGAGAGTAAGGATGCTTTCCAGGAAATTAAAGATGTTATTTTTAGGGCACCTATTTTTGTAAGTCTAGATTATTCAATCCCTTTTATACTTATACATTTGCTTCTAAAAATTCATTCGCAAGTGTCCTAACTCAAAAGGGTGAAGGTAATGTTGAAAATCCCATTGCTTTTTTGAGTTCTCCTTTGAAAGGTGCAGAGTTGAGATATTCTATTTTAGACAAGCAAATGTATGCACTAATCAAAATGATAAAAAATTTAGACATTAAATTGCATGTAGTAGGGTCTATGCTATTGTGCCTAACCCTATTGTCAAAACTATATTTCTCCATAATGAACTAGGTGAGAGAAGAGGAAAATGGATTTCTACACTCCAATAATTTGATCTTGAAATCCAACCTATGAAGCTAGTTCATGGACAAGTATTGGTAAAATCAATTGTTGAAATTGATCCTCAAATCTCATGCCAACATTATACTATAGAGTAAATTACTAAAGATGATTGGTATGTAGACATTGTGTATTTTTTATTTAATGGTATGTGTCCATCACATCTCACTTCTACCCAAAGAAGAGATTTATGGTTAAAATCTACAAACTTTTTGATTAAATCTGGTGTTTTATACAAGAGAAACCATGAAGGAATCTACCTTCATTGTGTGAATCAAAAGGAGGTAACCCAAGTGCGTAATGACTTCCATGGTAAGTATGGAACTGGGCATGGGTCAGCCAATGCAACAACACATCAGATTCTTAGATTTGGATACTATTGGCCCCATATTTTTAGAGATGCATATGCTCATGTGCGATCTTGCCATACATGTCAGATGGCAGCCAATAGGGAAAGAAATGTAACCATACCTTTACAACTTGTAGTGGAGATGAGGCTTTTTGCATAATGGGGATTGGATTTTGTTGGGGTTATTAATCCTAACTCTTTTGACTCTCATAAATTCATCCTCACAGCTATAGATTACCATATTAGGTGGACATAAGTAGTTCCTACAAAACATACTACCACTAATATTGTTATTAAGTTTTTATAGGATTGCATTATAACTTGTTTTGGAAATATGAAAACAAGGTGAGCTTTCTTCAAATTATTATCCACAAGGTAATGGTTTGGTAGAATCTTCTAACAAGAACTTGTTGTCTAGCATAAAAAAGTTGCTTAAGAAGAATCCTAGAGATTAGCATGGTAAGTTAAAATTTGCTCTTTGGACTGATAGAACTAGGGTGAAAGAATCAATTGTAACATATCCATATCATCTATTTTATGGGCAGGATCCTATTTTTCCCACTAATCTAATATTGCAAACTCTTCATTTTATGAAAGAATATCTTGTAACTGATAATCAAATTGAAGCTCGGTTAACCCACTTGATGCATCTTGATGAGAAAAGAGATGAAGCCATACTTCATTTTAGTAAACATCAAGATGTAGTAAAGATGAAGCTACAATTAAAACTTTCAAGATTTCTGATTTAGTGTTATTGTGGGATAAAAAACATGAAAAAAAAGGATCATGACAAATTTGATTGTTTATGGTTAGAAAATATTTCTAAAATCCTAGGTAAAAACACTTTCAGATTACAAAACTTGGATGGAAATAAATTATCTTTGCCTATTAATGGGTTGCATTTAAAGCATTACTTTAGCCCATGAAATGTGTGATTGTGTATTATATGTACATATATGTTTTTTTTTCTTTATTTTTATTTTCAATTTGGTGTGTTGATTTTATGTTAGTTAGATTGTTTCTTTCTAGTGTTTTCATTGGTCTTTTGTGTGTAGGTTAGATTCATGTTCATGTTCCCATGCATTTATATTTTTGAGTAGTTCCCTTTATTATGATTTTGGTTTTGGGATGGTTACTGAAAAAATGGCATATTTTCAGAGTCAATAATACAACCCAAAAATCAAACGAAACTGAAGGTAATAAAATAAAGTTATTTAATGGTTATCTTTAGCTAAGTATACTAAGATAGTGGAGTGTGAAACAATGAAATATTATGCCAAAGCTTCACTTTAATGAATCACATGAAGAGACATTTCTTGGGATTTTGAAGGATGAAATAATTTTGGTAAACTTATTAAGGCTAATCTAACATACTCATGCCACATACAGGTTTGCAAAGTTCACTATACAATAGGAATACAAGCAATGCAAAGATTGATAAAATCAGTCACCAAGTCAAATAAACTCCACCAGGGTTATAGACGCCTAACTGGTAGTGGGGCTCTATTTAGAAAAAGGCTTGAAAAGAGAAAAGAAAAAAGAAAAAAAAGAAAAGAGCATTGAAAAGCTTAATTAAATCAATCACTAGATTTTGATAAAATCCATCGAGGTTATAGACGTCTGACTGGTAGCGGGCCTTTGTATAAATCATGCTCAAAAGAGATTGTGCAAAATATTATTCAAAATAAGTTTTATGAGCAGCATTTAATAGCCTAAAGGTGGACCAAATTATGGAATATGGATAGTCCCAAAGGTGTAAATTGAACCACAATGCACACACCTAGCTGAAGCAAATAATCCATTTTTTCTTATGTGAAGTTATTGACCTTGCTTTCCTAGGATATCATTGAATGGTGTATACTTTTCTAACCTTTGGTTTATCAATTTTAGAATTGGGTTCTCATAAAAAATTTTGAAGAGCATTTCCCAGTAGAGTCACCATTTGTTGTGACTATTTTACAACTAACCCCAATATTGGGGACCCCCTTGAAATTTGTAAAAAAATGAGTTAATGGGATAGTATTGAGCAATTGGATGCTTCTTTTTGGTTGTTGTATGTCCCTTGAATTTTATTGGATGTGGTATTAATGGAGATCACTTTTCTAGAAGGGTATGGCTTGATTTTTGTGAGTTGTTATGGCTAGCAAGGTAATATTTTTTTTTTGAATTTACATGGTGGAATCGGTAGCCGCCACGAATCTGGGCAGGTTGTCCAATTTTTTATGGCCACCATAGTATTTTGCACTGTCCGCCCGTAAGCTGCCACACAGATATTCACATATTTCACCCCTATAACCATAATGCCACAATAATTTTAAACCTTTTACACAGCTGAAAGCACCAGGAAAGGGACAAGCGTTTAGTTCGATGAGGCCCGAGATTTGAACCTTGGACCTCCACCCCCCTTATGGGGTTTGGATGAACCAATTGGTCTACACCTCGGACCTCTAGCAAGGTAATATTTAATATTGCTCTATCATTAGATTTTAATTATTGGTTTTAGTTAGTAGTCTTCCTTTGTTTTAAAAGGTTTTTGTTAGTTGGTGTTATGTTTTAGGTTAAAGGTTATTGTCTATTTTGCGGTTGCTTTGTTTATTTTATTTCGTGTGTATTTTTATTTTTGATTCTTTATTTTGTTTTTATATTATTCTTTATAGTTTTATTTAGGTTATTTTTTTTATGTTATGGTTTATTTTTATATTATCATTAGGTTTACATTTATGTTTGATAAAGGGTTGTTTTGTTCAATGTCCCTTTGTTCTTATCATTCCTCAATGATATGACGTCTAAAATGTTTTGCATAGGGGTGAAAGTGGAGTGTCCAGTTAAGGCAATAGCAAAGCATCCACTTAATGCAACAACGAAGTGACGAGTCAAGGTGACAGTGAAGCAAGGAGGTGGTGATCTACCACCTAGACAAGCAACCAAGGGAGGAGCTTTCACACTATGTAACTTGGGAGGAATACTACTTGAAGGTAGTCAATAAACCAAAGGTGAGTTTCACCTTATGAAGTGCTCAAAGGCAGCAGCACCAGGCATGTGGGATAATGAATTTCCCACATAAAACTTATAATGCTCGTTGTGTACACATGGTACTTCTAGGAGATAGAGATGCAAGGTGAGCTATGTGCTAACAAAAATAGCATCGAAGGTAGAGGAATAAAAGTGGTCAGGTATACATTATGGCATACAGGTGGGATAACACCCTCACCAAACTATTATTGAATGCTAGTAAGTACCAAGTGATTGTAATGTTGCTAGCCATGGCAGTAATCAGTAGGGCAGATGTAAACCCTAGTACTAAGCTTTATGCTCGAACATCCATGCGAGAGTTATTTGATAAGTATGAGTGATGATTTAGAGCAAGGCGAAGGCTAAACATATGCCTGGTTGGATGGTAGAGTGAGGAGCTAAGGGCAAGTAAGGCGATGGACAAATATTGCTCAGCTCATGTTGCAGAGGATCATCGTGACAAAGGATCATCATGGCAGAGTAATGTTGCAACAAAGGAGCATCAATTGGAGCAGGAATAACAGGTTGTCGCAAGACTTGGGTTTCAACCCAAGCCTTGGGCATAGTGGTACGGGTAAGCTAGTTAGATCTTGCACCCCAATGACTCAGGTTTGAGTCGTGTTGGCATAAATCTATGGAGAATAAAGGGAGTTTTTATGCCAAATTTATTTTGTTTTTATTGTGCTTAATTATGTTATGAACTCAGGGTTATGCACAGCGGTGAATATTCACCATTTGGGCTAATATTTGTATTTTCAAAAACTCAAATTGGCAAGTTTGGGGACCCAAAGGTCGTCCCTTTCACCCAAAATTTTTGGATTTTTTTTAAGGTGTCGGTTCATCGTCCGTTGATAATAGTATTAAAAGTTTATAAAACTTTGTCATCATTTTTTGCCAGAATGAGGACACTTTTTGCCCAAAAAAATTAAAATTTTAAAATTATCCCACCAAGTTCACAAAGTATACCACTATATAAAACTAACATGGTAGTGATACTTTTCCACTTAAAACATTCAAACTATTACATAATTAAGGATTCCATTGAACTTCGATCGTATGCAGAAACTAGTTGATCTAGAATAAAACTCTACACAAACCCAAATCAAACCTTGTTCTACACCAAATCAACATTTGAATTGTGTTTTGTAATAGATCGGACCCAGTTCTACAATAGATCAATATCCAAATCCAGTTCTACAATAGACCAATATCTATTTTTGTAATAGATCGATATCCAAACCCAGATCTGTAATAGACTAATATTCAAACCTATTTTTGCAACAAACCAACATCTGGACCTAGTTCTGTAATAGACCAGATTCAATTTTACAACATACTAGACCCAATTCTGTAACAAATTGACATTTGAACCTATTTCTACAATAGACCGATATTCGAATGCAGTTCTGTAGTATACTAGACTCAATTTTACAACAGACCCTGTTCTACACCAGAATAGATCATTGAACCCTATTCTACACCATAATAGATTTTCGTACCGCATTCTATACCAAGTTCTCTATTTTTCCCTGTTCTGAATGTTGTCTTCTATTTTTTTATCTTGTGAAAATTCTTTGATTCTCTTTCTATTAAAATTTGTTTTTCTATGATAAGGTTATAAATAGGTAAATACTTTGATAAATGCTTATTTTTTGAATATATGTATCTCTAGTTATTTTTCGCATAGAGAACTTATTTTCTAAATTTAATTTGAATTTGTATATTGCATATTTGTCTGCTCTTATCAGTTACAAGTGTTATCACCAGAAAACGCAGTAGTGGCATACACTAACAAAATCACAATAAAACATGGGAGGAAATAGGTATTTATTTTTAGTGATGACCATATGTTTATTCTAATTACAATATTATCTTGAGGCCTATGAGAAGTAACATCTCTTTAACATTTTATTACTTTTCTAAAATAATAAACACTTTCTTTACAAGTAAAATGTCACCCATCGACAACAGAATGAAGGGGATCAAATCTTCTACTGAAAATATCATCCTCAAATATTTTAGTCATACACAAAAATCAAACCATCGACATCGGTACAAATTCTAGGTACAAATGATTTTTGACTTACAAATAATTAGTTGTATATTTTGTAATAATTTTCAATACTGCTTTCTTCCTCAAATAGTTAATTGTCAGTATGTGCTCAATGATATGAATTTTTTCTATCTGTAAGTTAGTTTTTTTAAATCTAAAAATGGTAAAGAATATTATTGTATGCTAGTATGCAGAATAACCTATTGACCAAGAGATGCCTTCTAAAGAAAATTCTCTTACCAATGACATCCAATAATCACTTGAAGATATTCTTGGCCAAGATATGCAAGTTGAAAATGAAAGCGATAAATTAAATACACTACAAAATTCTTATGAATCTTCAAGAAAAAATTCTAAAAATAGGAAGACAAATTCTAATTGGATTATTAGAAGATCATTTAAGAATGAATGGGCAGAAAATTTTCCCTAGATTGAGGTGGTCTTGACTAAAGACAACCAAGTCAATCAAAAAAAATGTAGATGAAAAATTTGTAGTTGGAAAATTGGTAAGGATCATAGGCTGCAAAATAAGAAAGATACAATAGAAAAACATGCTGGAAAAGTATATGTAAAAGTTATAGAAAGTGATGGTAAAATTACAAAATCTGTTAGATGGAAGGATGTATCAGAATGTATGCATGTTAGATATGCAATAGATAATGAGAATCACTTAAAGCAACAACAATCCCTTGTTGAGAAATGTGGAATGATTGAAACCCAATTTTATAAAATATAGAAGAACATTTTAACTTCAAAATTTTGTAGTTTGTTGTATTTAGTATTCTCAAAAAGGGTAGACCCATGTTCGATTTTATTGATTATAAGCACCTTTATCAACTAGCTGATGTGTAAAACCTTCCTAGTTCCCATTGGTTATATTGAATCTATTGGTAAATGGTAAAATGTCTATCATTAGTTGAGAAGGAAGACTTGAGAGAGTAGGTAAAACATGCCAGATTCATTTCACTTTCTATTGATGAGGTGATAGCTGTGGACAATACATCCTGGATTTGCATTCATGTGTACATATTTTAAAATCATGTAAGAAGGTCTAGTTTTCTAGGATTACATAATATGGTTGAAATTTTAAATGCAAAAAATATCTATACTATTGTTTTGACCAGTTAAAAGGAAATTGTAGGAATGAATGATATTGACATAGCCAAAAATTCAATTTGTGTTGGAGCTGATGGTGCTGCTATAATGCAAGGGCACAAGAAAGGCCTATGTGTTCGACTCCAAAATTTAGTTGCCCCATATATGATACCCATTCATTACATGGCTCATATAGAGAATATTGCTTATAAAATCATGAGCACTTTTTAAAATGTTGCTAAAGTGGAAGATCTCATTTGTGAAATAAATTATTATTTTTCTTGTAGTCTTAAAAGGTTTGCAGAGTTTCAACAGTTTGCACTAAGAGTTATAGAAGGAATTTTTTTTTGAAATATGTGGATACAAGGTGGATTTCATTGTATCAGCCTGCACTCAAAGTTTTTACAAAATATAAATCTTTAACAGGGTTTATGTATGCAAATAGTAAAGCAATTGATAAGGCAAATGATGTGTTGTTTCGTTTGACTAACTTGGAAACTCTTTTAACATTATGTGGTATTCTTCTAATTTTACAATAAATGAACAAATTGAATAAACTTGCACAAGATATTTCCATCTGTATCATTGATTTCATGAGGATGAGAAAGCAAATATGTATGATTATTGATAGGTTATATGTGTCTGAACCATATTTTACAGATCCCTTATGACAAACATGAAAGATGCAAATAATTTTTTGAAGTTTGACATTAATGATAATCTTTGTATTAATGCTCATGAAAATATGATACCTTTATATTGTTATGAAAGGCATTCAAGTGTAGTTACTGACAATGTTGAAAAAAAAATTGTAACACACAATAGGTACGAAGTTGTTTTACACAATAAAAAAAAAAATTGTTCAACATAGCAAAATCATTGACAAAGGAGATAAGAGATCGATTTCAAATACATGAGTTACTTGAGGCCATGGGTTTTGTTAACCCTTTGTTTTGGGGTTCTTGCAATGATAAAAAATCTACACAAGAGTTGTTTATTAAATATATGGGTAATCTTATTGAGCATTTCAGTAAAAGTGTGGAATTCAATGATGTTGAAATAAAATCTATACTCAACAAAGATCTTTTAAGATAATAATCATAGCATTTTGGAAGAACAATGGTTCATCAAGCATCACTTTTGAGTAATATCCATGAGACTGGTTCCATTGCACGGTTGTATCCAAGCAGTATCTTACAAGATGCAATTAGTGAATACTTTTGTTTATATGAATTATGTCAAATAATGATTTTGGTATATGTGGAAGATGAGAGGGTTTTTAGTGCACTATATTTTGTTAAATCTAAGCTTCGCAATAGGCTAGACAAAACTCTAGAAAATTGTTTAAGAATTTATGTGTCATCATATCAGTTGGAAAAATTTCCATATGACAGAGCATTAGCATACTAGAATTAAATTGTAGATAGAAGGGGTATTATGAGTACAATCGATAAGGAGTATAATGATGCTTTTAGTGATCAAATGGTATCTTCACAGATTGATTTTGGATAAGTTGAAACATGTTCATTTCAGCTACCTGAATTCTAATTTTTCTAGTGTTTCACAATAATGTAACATCTAACTTTCTTTATTATCAGATTTCACAACATTTGTTTATTACAGATTTCACAATGTTGTTTGACAATTTGAGAACTATTCATTCCATATTTCACAAATAGTTATTTCAATATTTCACAATGTTGTTTCACAAGTTGAGAACTGTTCATTCCAGATTTCATAATTGTTCATTCCAAATTTCACAATATTGTTTTAGATGTACAAGATTTCAAAAATTTATATACATTTTATATCACATTATACTTTTAAAAATTGAATATTGTTTATCATACTATTTTAACTGCCTTAATAAATTGTTGTCTTTTATTTTATATCACAGTATTGGTATTGTATTATTAATGTATCAATTTTGATCAACAAAAATATCCTTTTGATTTTTGAGATGAAGATAGTAAATAATATTGACGATTAATACTAGAAAATCAACACAAAATTATAAATGCAAATAACCTTTGAATGATTGAAGACACAAATTTAGAAAATATAGTTTTCATTAATACGATTGAAAATATATTACATTGTACAAAAATTTTGACTACAATCAACTTCAAAATATTTTTACATTGTAAAATATCTTATTTTAGCATAGCTATATCAGATTTGCTTGCAACAATGGCTTATTTTCCATTATCTCCTTGCTTGACTCTTTTTTCTGACAATGCACCAAGTCTGGCTAGATTTTCTTGACCTTTCATAATAGTTCCCAACAATGTGCTTTCTTATTGGTTTGGATCTTCGAGTATTATTGGAAGTTTTTTTTTTTCTTCCTAGTGTTGTAGTACGATGTCCATATCTTCATGGAGATTCTCCTTGATATATTTTCTCAAACAATTATTATTCACCATTTTTAATTGCATTTTTTTCTTCATTTCCATTGCATTAAGAAAAAAAAAATTGTTGCATTGATATTAACTTGCATGATGTTAACTTGCATTTTGAGGTTTTCAAAATTTGACTACAAAAAAAAGACAAATCATTCAAAATAGTTATATAAAAAATTGTTACTTGTTTTAAAGAATTGAAATATAAAAAATAAACTGCAAAAACAAATTGAAACATAAATAAATATTTTCTTACCTCAACCACATCCATGGCAGACTCAGTAAGTGCAAATTTTTATTTATAGGAAACCCATTGGTTATAAAAAACTCGAGCTTTAGAATTAATATTCTCTAATCTGCTGACAATAATATTTAAAACATCATCATCATAAATAATTTCAAAATTTACTATTCCTATTGTGGCCTGACTTAGCAAGTCGCTAAGCTTTTCTAGTTTATATTGGACCAAAGAATAGATTGAATCTCTTTTTACATAATTCTTATTTTAGACACCCAAAAGTCGCACATGTCTACCTCTACGTACTTGTAGATCCATCAAGACACTTGTAGGTTTGCATAGACCATCCTAGATACCTCTAGGCTATTGTAGACCAGCGTAGACTATCGTAGACTTGTGTAGGCTATTCTAGACCACCGTAGACCACTCTAGACTAGCGTAGACCACTCTAGATTAGTGTAGGCCATCGTAGACCTTCGTAGACCCATGTAGACCATTTCATTGGTCTATAGGCATGAAACCCTACTAAACTACACAATCCATGTCATAACCACCTTTCATCCATCAAAAGACCACTTATCAATCACCTAAGGCAGCCTAAGCCCTTCCTAGACCTAATTAGGACCCCACAGGACTATTAGTTCCTAAAAAGTCTTAATTAAAGTTAATTCCAATTCTAATTTTAAAGTGACTTCACTTAAAGTGCACTTTTTGGATTAAAAAGGTTAATTAGGTCCCTAAACCCTAATTAGTCCTAATTATTCCCTCCCACATGTGTGTGCACCAAGTTAGTTAGGATATTTCCTAGGAAACCCTAACCTAACCCTCATCTAACCTAGGGACCACCTAACCCTAGTAAACCCTAATCTCTCCTCACACATGTGTGAGGATGAGATATTTCCTTAGGGAATGTAGGAATGACACCTCATAAACCCTAACCTAACCACCTTAGGACTTGACCTTAGGGTTTAGTACTCCTAACCACACCCCCTACACCTTAGGTTTTTCTATAAATAGTGGACCTAATTCCTCATTATACCTCTCTCCCCTTTTAATTAGCCTACAGAAACTCTATCAAAATGCAACCAAAAGTGCAAGCAAAGACATCTGATCTGTACCAGCAACATTGCAGCACTTGAGGAGCCCATCTAGACAAGGATCTCCAGTAGAAAGTACTCATAGTTCAATTCACCCCTTGGCCTATGAATCTGACATCCAATTCACCCCTCGACCTACGAATTGGTCCTACAGAAGGATTTTCACTCCAAATCTATCAGGTATGCTCCATTTTATGTTTTTATGATGTTCTATGCAATTTATTTCAGTTTTCATTACATATTTTGAGTTGATTTGTCCTTTTTACCATGGGGCCTGACTAAGGCAAGCCCCCAAACATACTAACTCCATTTTGTAGGTCTAGCATAGATGCAAAGAGGAAAACAATAGCAAATACAACCAGCGGTGGCACACATTATGCATGAAGCCCACCTACATTGAGGAGCCCAAGAGAAAGCATCAGATTTATTGTAAATTTGTGGAAGAAAGAAAGGGGAATTCCCCCATTTGTAACACAAAAACACTTCTATCATGAATAAAATCAAAATTTTTGAATAATCTATGTTTTAGAAAATTATTAGATCAAATGCTTACTTTTGTATGTTTCATTCTGGCACGCCCGGTGGGACCCCCACAAAGGATTGTGCTAGACTAGTTTTATCATGAATCTAACACAATTTACTATTTTTGTTTTGTTGCAGGTACAATATCTAAGCATTATAGAGACCCTTGAAGCCCTGACAACCCCCTTAGGCCCTCAGAATAGGGATTTTAGGCCCCTAGATCCAATTCACCCCCGACCTACGAATCTAGATCCAATTCACCCCTCGACCTGTGAATTGAGCATAACAACCCCAAAAACCCTCAAACTTGTAGAGGTCAACAACAGAAAGATATACCAACTCATCTGGAGCAAAAGGAACTAGGTATTCCTCTTTTTCTTCTTTGTTCTATCAATTTCTTGCAATGAAAAGTTCACTAGCAAATGCATCATGTCATTCGGTGAATCTCTTATTTCAATGCACTTATTATGTCAAGAACATTTAGGTTAGTTGCTCTATCTTTATCTTTCTATATAGAAATCAGATTTACATCCCTCTTTGATTAAAGGATTAGAATAGGCTCTAGTTTCTAGTCATTCTTTTTGTAAATCGCATTTCTTAAAGCCCCTCTTTCTTGCAATAGTTAGATCTTCCAATTTGTTGTTCAAAAACCTGCGTAAAATTAGAAAGTTCATTTTATTTACATTTCAAGAACATTCTTATTTCTTTCCTCAAATCGTACTTTAAATAGATTTTTATTCCTCTTTTGTATCATTCTATCAATTTCTTTTGAAAGTACATTTCAAATTTCTTTCTCCAAAGTTGTACTTAGGATTAGGGTTTACACTTTTCTTTTGTACATTTTCATTAAGGCAAATTTCAAATCTCTTTTTGCACCAACACAATCAATTTCCATTCCTTTCATGCATCTAGGATTAAAGCCTTTTAATCTCTTTCTGCATCAATTTTTCAAAGCATCTTTCACATTCCTTTTTGTACAAATGCAATTCCCAATTTCATTTCATGCATTTAGGGTTTAGAATTTCAAATCTCTTTTTGCATTTCCTTATCAATGCAAATTTCAAATCTCTTTTTGTACCAAAAATCACTTTCCCATTTCTTTCTTGTAACTAGATTAGACTTTCAAATTCCTTCTTGCATTTCCTTATGATCATGAATCATTTCCTTTTTACAAAAGCAAATTGCACTTTCCTTTCTTGTCTTTAGCTTAGACTTCTCATTTCTTTAGCAATCACATGCTTTGTTTGGTTTGCTTGTTTATTTCATAAGCATAGATCCTAGCTTCTTTCCAAAAAGGCACATAGGACTAGCTTTCTTTTTAAAATGCATCTTACTTTAGCCTTTGCTTCCAAAAAGCGCATCTAGGGCTAGATTTCATTTCAAAAAGGCATTTAGTTAGATTTATTGCTTTATACATCATCGTTAGAAAATTCAAACCCACACACACATGGTTCAAAACAAGTGGTGAGATTGGATTTCATCCCCAATCCATCGCTCGAGACTGGTGTGGCAGGAGTTGTACCCTCCACCATCTCACCTCCCTAGACACCTAGCAACCCCACAAGAGTGGTTTTCTGGACTTCATCACTAGAAAACCCCCCACTTTTGAGACTGGGCTTCTGGATTTCATCACCAGAAGTTACCTTCAGAGTGGGATAGGATTAGATGCCTTTGTTCACAAGGCTTACATAATTTGTGAACACGGTAACTATCATTATTGACTAAGCCCGCCCGAGGGTGAAGTGAAAGCATGGGGTTTTTGACCATACCTAGTAGGTCTCAGACAGTGCCACCTCTTCTCATGAGAGGATACAGTGAGCTCATTTCAGCACTTTGAGTTCTCCCCCCATAGGTTATCATTTTACTGTGCCTTCCATACAGGTCACCATTCGCACATCATGATATTGTTCTATTCTATGCATCTTTGGGTGTTGCAGGAGGTTCTATACCAATGACACTCCTAATTTTCTAGAGTATTCACTCCACTACCCATGATTTTACCTAGGAAGTATCAACATCAAAACACACTCAAACGAATAAAACACTTTATTTTTTGCATTTAGAATTGATTCCAATTTCACATTGTTTGCATGATCACAAACTAGTTTCAGCACATCACACCATGCAACACTTTGTTTTTCAGCTCCACACAACTTGCTACCATAGTTTGAGTCCACACATCATAGGATTATTTCACAACTCCTTTACACATCACATCCAAGACCTCAGACTCTAGTCTCTATGTAGTTCTAAAGCTTCATGACATGATATACACCATCATACCTATTGTTACCCATAGTCGAGTGCATGAGCAAGCATACCATATAGAGGAGGCTTCTAGCACCACTTCTAGTCAGTCTACCCCTCCTCCTTCATCCATAAATGGGAAATCCACATGCACACCTGATCTACTCATAGGATTTGATCCATGCTACACACACACACGATATCTCAGGGTGAGACATCCACTTCGAGTGAAGCCCTTGCCACTTCATTCGAAGAAGACCATCCACTTACTTCTCCTTCATCATCACCTAATCCACCTTCCACATTCTGTGACCATGTGATCTACACTTCTCTAGGACAACCCCCTCCTCTATTCACCATAGAAGAGGAGACCCCACCTACATCTCCTACCTTCACACACCCTTTATTTTAGAGCCTATCTCAATCCCTGTTTGAGAATGACTCCTCATTACTAAATCGTACTCACCCTTAGGTCAAATATTTTTCCCCTACCATAGGGATGATTTCAGACCCCTCCTCATCCACACCAGGCACCCAGATGCCATCCTTCCAATCTACACCTCAACAACCCCCCTTGCAACAATCACAAGTACCACCTCCATCATCACACCCACACTCTTCCCAAGAGTCACAACCATCTTCTTCCCAACAACCATTTTTCCCAAACTTTGAGGATTTGTCCCAACCACCTCCTCAAATGCAACCAATGCAATACCAACAATATCAACCAACCACAAACACCCAATCTAGAGTAAATACATTTACCACTCCACCTTCCCAAGCTCCTACTTTGGGAGCTTATCCTTCTTTCTCTTCATCCTTCCCATCTACATCTCAGGTAATGGGAGGGTATGCTACCCAATATGCCATTCCACATTTGGCTACATCTACCTTTAGATTACCCCCTCCTCCTCCTTTTTAAGCTCCCACTACTGGTCCTCTTCCCACCTATGGATCAAGACCCATAGCCTATACCCCTATTCCCCTAGGGTACTCCACCTAGTTTAGTTTTCCTACATCTCATCCATTAGGATAGAGATAGGTGCCATCCTTTGACACTTCATCTCATCCACCTCCCGCATCATCAATCCTGATACCTCCACCAGTATCCATAGGGCCTACATTCTTTATACCTCCTCCTTATTGGTCATCACCTCCCATGACCCAACCATTACAATAGGCTCAACCCCAATAGATACCCATGCAACAACCACACACCCCATAACCACAATACTATTACCCTTAGCAAATGCCTATTCCATAATCCAGTGTTCCATTGATCATGACATCATACACTACCCAATAGCCACCTCACCAAGACCAGTTGCAATACCTCCCTCCTCAATACTGGGAAGAACAACAACTACAATATCCACCACACTCATAGGCTCCACCCACCTTCACACCTTCCCCTACACCCTTAGCACCCGAACTTCAACTTTTGCAAGATGAAGTGAAGATGCTCAACCTTCGCATAGCTAGCTATGGACCATAGAAACCAACCTATGACGAACTCTACAATGAGCCAATCCACCCATCAGTTCCAATCCCACCTTATCCCTATCACTTTGAGATCCCAAAGTTTGATAAATACAAGGGTAAGGAAGATCCTAGAGAACATGTGAGCAACTACCACTCAACTTGCTACCAGCTTCATAGTAGCAATCCCCTCATGTTACGTACCTTCTCCCTTTCACTTGGGGGACAAGCCTTAGACTGGTACAACATGCTCCCATGCCATAGCCTGTATACCTTTGAACAATTGGCCAACTCCTTCCTGAACACTTTTCCATAAACATTAAGAAAAATATTAACTTTTTAGATGTCTATGCCCTACGATAGGTAGACGATGAACCTATTACCGAGTTTGTCTCACAGTGGAGATCTATCATCCATGACCTCACCCATAGCCTTCCTACTACCGAGTTAGTGATGCTCTTCTCCAAGAGTTGCCACAAACACATCTCCACATATTTGCAACTTCATCAAAGTCATACCTTTGAAGAAGCCATTGCCCAAGCCAAAGTAATTGAGGACATCAAGGTCCAATCAGGCAATATTAAGTTGAGATAGAAACCAAACTATAATTCCAATTTCTGTTTCAATAGAAACACACCTAACCAACCTTATCCTCGACCACCACAAGCCAACCAAGTGGTAACTGCTACCTTAGCACCCTCATCGGTCCAATAATTCTCTCCTCCACAACAACAAATCTTTCAAACCAATGCACCTCCCCCTCCTAGGCCTCAACAGCCTCATGGTATGCATCCACAGGTTCCACAGTGTAACCTTACACCACTTTCTAAACCATTACCAACCCTCTTCTAGAGGTTATATGATGTAGGCCACATCATCCTACCCAAAATCTGACCACTTGATCCAAACCTACCTAAGCCTCATGGATATAATGAGCAAGCCTTCTATCAATACCAACAATAGCGTGGCCATAGTATCGATACTTGTCATTCCTTTCATGGTCAAGTCCAAGATCTTATTGAGAGGGGTACCATTCAGGTCTCAAACCCCCTCACACCACAAAATCAAAACCTAGGGATCTTCCAAAACCCCTTACCTGATCACAGGGGAACTAACCCCCAAAGACCTCCACCAAATCCCCAAGGGCCACCTAGGCAGGTAAATAGTGTCCAACATGACCCCCCTTCATGCGACATCATGGGCATGATTAACCTTACCACCCAAAATCAATGGTACCCCCCATGCCAAACCCCACCTATTGTTTCCCCATCGGTACCATTCACATCCCCACCATCTCCTATAACTTCCAAAACCACACCTCCACCACCACAAAATATCATCACAATCCATGGTAGCCTTACTCACCAGTTGCACAATGCTCCTACTCGCTTATCCATATTTGATCTTCTACAATAGTCTCAACCCCATCGTGAGGCATTGAATGACATTCTATGCTCTATTGATCTTGAGACACATGACACGAATACCTTTATAAACTTTGTAGGAAATATTCCATACTACCTTCAGCCCTCCATCAGCTTTCATGATCATGAGATCATAAAACTTGTAGGAGAAGGAGCAGATCCTCCTCTCCATATCCAAGTGACCATCAACGACATTACATACAAGTGTGTTCTCATTGATACAGGTTCCTCCATTAGTATCATTTCCACATTAGCTCTACATCACCTACATATCCCACCAGCTCATTTTGCCACCCCATCACTCGACCTACGTGCGTTCGATGGATCCATGTGACCTACAGTAGGATCCATTATCTTACCCATCCAGGTAGGTATCCACACTATCCCCATCCTCTTTCACATCATTCAAGGTGAAATGTAGTACAACATCCTGCTTGGTCATCCATGGATCAAGGACATGCAGTGTGTCCCCTCTACATTGCACCATTGCATCAAATACGTCCACGATGGACTTATCCACTATGTTCCTACCGATGGGGATCCCTTTAAATTTTGCAACATTGTAGACCTACCACCCATACCTTCATCATCCTCCACACAACTATTCCCTATTTCTTCTCACTAGTCTATAGGAGCATCGACATCATCCCCTACATCCTCTTCATTACCACAATCATCACCAAGGATGCACACCTCAACATCCACACCATTAGCACCAACCACTACAGTACCCAATCTAGCTACCATACCATTTTCACCACCTTCCTTATGGCCACCACCATCGTCTCAGCCATCATCTTCCAAAAGTCCACCCACGACATCGAGACCATCCTCATTACCTACACCACGACCTACCACTCCACCTCGCCCACCTTCCTCCATGGAACCTCCTCTTCTTCCTACACCTCAAACACCTCCCCTTCCTTTTTGACCATGACCTAGGTCCTTCACCTCACCTCATAGCCCAACACTAGTTCCCACTCCTCCTTCCCAATTCCCACATGTGGATCACCCTATCCTAGCCACGATAGCTGAATGCCATGAGTGGGAGCAATGAGCCTCCCATCTCGATGATCAGTTGTTACACCCATCTACCACTACCATAAGAGACTCCCAGGTCACATCCTCATCTTCTAACTCAGATTCACCACCCCATTCACCATAGCATACACCATCCCACATTTCCATTTTTATGACAAACTTAGGCCCAGGTGATTACAATGTGTGTGATACCCGCATACGTCCACCTATAGTTCAATCCATGTGTGACTTTGACCACCCTTCAGCCTCAGTTTTGACCATAGGAACTATCATACAATTAGGGCCTCCTAACAACCAAACTAACTTTGTGTATGCAAGAGTTGATTCCTCACTCCCACCTGCAGCCCCTCCACCACCACAATCCAATTTTTGTGGTACACTAGATCACATGGCTAACCCCTATTTCACCTTATGCTACCTTTGACATTTCCATTGGCATGGATTTGGGTTAGGCCATTATGAACAAGGGTTACGTACACCCATTAACCCTCATGTCCAATTACCTACTGACAAATCTAGCCTAGGTTATCGCCCAACCATCATTCACACATTAGAGGATGAACTCCAGGACCTATCCCTACACCCTTCCCCACTTCCAACACACACCTTGGAAGAGTATATCGATATGGATATTCTAGAGGACAACCCATCCCCCCATTCAACTATCATAGTTCCCTATGACTTCTTTCAAGAAACTCCTCTTTTTGACACCACATCATCATGTTGTGTTGATGAATTAACAAGTCAATTGGCCACCTTATCTCTAAATGCTCATGATCTAGAGCATGACATGGCATCTCCCCCACCATCACCAACACATTTGGCCATATTTTTGCCTATACATTGGCAACTCCATCGATCCGCTACTCGACCACATTCTCCACCGATCATCCTGCACCCTCCATTGAGCCTCCTATAACATCCATAGGTTATTGAGTCTACATCATCAGACTCTTCACCACCTACTTCCCCCATGACATCGATTAATATGGTCGATGTGGATCTCTTCTCCCCACTTTGATACACACATCAACAAATTTATGATGACATACCAAATCTAAATTTTGTCGATCTCACACACATCTCACCCATACTATCACCTCAAGATTTTCTACTTTCACCTCATGTCCTGCATACCGCTAACGCTCCTTCACCTTCTACACCACCTCACATTCCATGCATTCATCACACGGACATCTACATAGATGATGAATACAAAATTCCTAAGGCCATCGATGACCTCCACCTCATTACGATCCTAGAACAACTTCGTGATGGCTCTCACATGCTAATCGAAGAAACCATTGATGTAGACATCGGTGATGACCCCAAAAATCCTCACATTGTTAAACTAGCCGCTAGCCTTTCACCCGAAGAGCATATTTTGTTCACTACTTTCCTTAGAAAGTACATCAGAGTCTTCATATGGTCCTACAAGGATATGCCAAGCCTCGATCCCACCCTCATAGTCCATAATCTCACATTAGACAAAGAGGCCAAGCCTATCAGATAGAAGCTATGATGCATGCACCCGATAGTTGCATTGCTAGTAAAATCTAAGCTCCAAAAGCTCTTAGATGTAGACTTTATCATACCCATAGACTATCTTGAATGGGTCTCCAACATGGTTCCAATGCCTAAACCTTTCGATGAGGTTCATGTCTGCACTGAATTCCATAATTTAAACAAAGCATATCCCAAAGACAACTTCCCTCTACCTAACATTGACTCACTAGTCGACTCCATAGCAGGCCATGAGATGATTTCCCTTATGGATGAATTCTCTAGGTACAACCAAATTAAGATCAATCCCATTGATCAACATAAAACATCATTCACAACCCCCTGGGGGACTTTTTGCTACAAGGTCATGCCCTTTGGCCTTAAAAATGTTGGGGCAACCTACCAACATGCAATGACTTATATCTTTCATGATTACATGCATAAAATCATGGAAGATTATGTTGATGACCTCATCGCAAAGTCCAAGGAATGTTCACAACACTTAGAAGATCTCCAAAAGATCTTCGATCATTTACTAGAACATAATGTGCGCCTTAACCCAAATAAGTGTGTCTTTGGAGTTACCTCAAGAAAAATACTAGGGTTCATTATCACCCAACATGACATTGAGGTAGACCCTAACAAAGTAAAATCCATCATCGAGATACCCCCACCTACCAACCTAAAGCAATTACGTAGCCTCCAAGGTAAAATCACTTCCATTCATCGATTCATAGCACAACTATCAGACAAGTGCAAACCATTCAATCATCTCCTACAAAAAGGAGTCACTTTCAAATGGGATGACAACTATCAACAAGCCTTTGATTCTATCAAAGCCTACCTCACTTCTCCACCAGTTATATCTCCCCCACACCCATAGTTACCACTTACGCTATACATTTCAGCCATAGATTTTATGCTAGGCACATTTCTAGCTCAAAAGAACGTGCTCGACAAAGAGCAAGCTATATATTATATCAGTCGTATGCTAGTCAGCTACGAAATTCGATATGGGTACATGGAAAAACTATGCCTAGCTATAGTTTTTGCCACCCAGAAACTTCATCATTATATGTTAAACCACACTACTTTTGTCATCGCTCAAGACAATCCCTTGCGATATATGATGAACAAAAGTTACCACAACTCTCGCACTACAAAATGGATTATGCTCCTAACTGAATTTGACCTAGAGTTCATTTCACAAAAATCCATAAAAGGATAGGTCATCGCAGACCAACTTGCAGAGGCTCCACTACCAGATGATCAACCTCTCCTTATTCAGCTTCCAGATGATTCCATCTTCCATATTACCGAAGCCGAAGAATATGTCGAGCCCGAATCATCGACTGATTTTACTCTATTATTTGATGGCTCCTGATGCACTCATGCTGGGGGTGCAGGTATTGTTTTCTTCACACCCGAAGGGGAACCGCTCCCCTTTTCATTCAAATTAGACTTCCCTTGCATGAACAATAATGCAGAATATGAAGCCTTAATCCTAGGATTAAAATAGGCCCACTCCATGCATATCAGGTGCCTCCACATCATAGGTGATTCCCTCTTAATAGTCAACCAAGTGCAAGAAATCTAGCAATGTCATTGTCTAGTCCTTCAACAATACAAGTAGGTTGCACAACAACTTCTTGCCCAATTCGAGTGGTACGACATCGAAGCCGCTCCTCGATCATCGAACCATTTTGCTGATACAATGGCCTCTCTAGGATCATTAATCCCATAAAACCCCCTATCATATACCACATGTGTATCCATTCACATCCTCACCCAATCTGCCATATCACCTACGCCTCCCATAGATGATGGAGGTATTCATGTAGTCAACACCCAACCACATGATCCTTGGTTTGCACAAATCAAGGATTATATTAAGTTAGGATTCCTACCGTGTGACTTACCACATGCTCATCATCGAGCATTCAAACAAAGAGTGATTCGCTATACATTGCTAGGGGACATCCTATACCATCGTAGTTATGATGGCATCCTCTTGCATTGCCTAGAACCACATGAATCTCAGTGGGTTGTACAATAAACCCATGATGGTACATGTGGTGGCCACTTCAGTGGCATGGCAATCACAAAGCGCATCCTTCGCATGGGATACTACTGGCCCAAGATGGAACACGATTATTGTGAGTATGTGAAGCATTGTGTCAAGTGCCAACAACACACAAACCTCACACATCTCCCATCTCAAGCGCTACAACCTATTTAGTCCATGTGGCCTTTCTCTCAATGGGACCTTGACCTTATCGGATAAATCACACCTACCTCATCTAGTAATCACAAATTTATCATTACAACCACAGAGTACTTTACAAAGTGGGTTGAAGCCATCCCACTCATCCAAACCATGGGAGCTAAGATTATGGCATTCATCACAGACCACATAATATGTCGCTTTGGAATCCCCTCCCAAATCATCTCTGACAATGGGAAATCATTCAAGAACAAAATTATCCATGCTCTTTGTGCCAAATTCAACATCCATCATAGTTTCTCTACCCCATACTACCCATAGGGTAATGGTCAGGCAGAGGCTACCAAAAAAATAATCTACTCCATACTTTGTAAGACAGTAGCAGAGTCTCATCATGATTGGCATAACCAAATACCCTTAGCTTTGTGGGCCTACCGTATGAGCATTCATACTCCCACTAGGGCAACACCCTTCTCACTGGTCTATGGTGCTGAAGCCATTATGCCCCTAGAACTCGAGATACCATCCCTACGAGTATCCATGAAAGAATTCATTGATGATGATATTGCTCATCAAGCCCACTTCGATCAACTCACACTCCTCGATGAACACCGCATTCATGCCATCGAGCACACACGAGTCTATCAAGATCACCTTCATCATGCCTACGATAGTAAGGTGCACCAACATGAATTTCAAATTGGTGACTTAGTTCTCAAAGAGAACCAATAAATCACAAGTCAACCTCACCAACAACGTGACAAGTTTACCCCAAACTGGTTGGGCCCATTCATAATCACACACAAATTTGGTTTAGGCACCTATCGATTGGCTAATCTCGAAGGTCTCACCAAACCTAAACCCATTAATATCCTTCACCTTCGTACATTTAACATGTAGCTTACGTAGGTCTCCACCACCACACATCATACATAGTGCTATCTACATACACATCATTCACTATGCACATCACCCCACACACGGTCTTTACTTTTTGTTCTATAGATGTATATTTGCTTTTTATACCATTTATATGTTGTTGGTATCTGTTTCTTTTTACAAGATTCACATCATCCACCGCTACGTCATTAGTAGAGATACACAATCATGCACACCCACTATCAGCATCTCAGACTACCACCATGCAGGATCATCCCCCACTACCCCTAGTTTTGATCATACTCACCGATCTGGCCAGGCCACCTACCACTGTACATACCAGGAAGTCCTCACCCTCATCCCATTCAGATCACCACACTCCACCCCCATGCCCTTCACCCCACCATAGAGGGTCATCTTACTCACCTCACTCAGGAGATAGCCAGGTCACCCTATCCTCCTTTGAAAAAAAGGAGGAAAGCTCCCATGTTCACACCCAGGGGTCTCCTCCACCTCCACCTGAGGATGCAAGGAATCCCTACTCACCATCCTCTTCCCCTCACCATCCTTCCAAAACTTATCGCCCTCCCAATCGAGGATACACACCTCATCCTACACGTCCTTCATGCCTACCTCCCCCACTTTTGAGTGGGATGTCCCCATATGCTCAAGCTCTTCACCTACATGCTTCCCAAGTCACTTCCACGCATGTACCTCCATCCCATACATGATATTACCTACATTCTTCCCTTGCACCACCCATCCTTCAGACACCACCTTCACCACTTCATGGCTTACCATTCTAGCCAACCTCACAATCTACGAAGTTATTTCACTCACCCCCATCATCCTCTCATGCAAACTCCTCTTCACACCCATATTTCACTCCTTATCCATTGGAGTCCTTCTCTCCACCTTCTCCAATCCTGTCACCTCCACATCCTGATATCCAACACATCCTAGCTCGACTCGAGGCTCTCGAGCTACATCTGAGCCATTGTCATTGCCTCACATCTACTCGCCAGTCCACCATAGCCCGTACATCTTCACCTCCCCCTAGGTCCATTCCTCATCCTCGAGTTTGACCCATATCAGAATCTCGACCCACTCCACCATTCAACCTCACTCCATATACTTCCCACACACCTCTTATGGATCCCTACATCTACCCCATACCTATCCCATCCACACCATTATCTAAAATGTTTCACCATCTCCTTCACCAAGGCCTCCTAGTGTTACCTAAAATCAGGCCTATTGACCCATCGCATCCCAAACCATAGAATTACCATGAACATCAGTTCTGTATATACCATCACCAGCTTATCCATGACATTGATTCCTACCATACATTTGAAACCCTAGTAGACAACATGTTGATTGGTGATCATATCCCATCATCTAAGCATTCATGTTCATCCACCTAACTTTAGAGTCCCCCACGTTGCATCGTTCCTCACACTTTGCCACTGTATGAATCCTTGATAGCTCCCTCCCGCTACATCCACCACATGTCAAACTACACAAACCACCAAAGCCCTAGTAGCATCATCACCTCACCTCCTCACTCATGACTTGACCCTCATCACTTTTCCCATTAGTAGTTCCTTTTCATCCTCCATTTTCATTCCTCTCTCTTCTTCTTCTTATTTCCTCATGTAGTTGTATGGTCACGCTTCGAGTGGCTACATACCTACGTTGATCGAGTGTCCTTCTTCTTACCCCTCTCCATTGGTAATCCCCTCATCTTGTTGGTTACCAATGCTTGTTTCTTCTTACTTCTTCCATTTGTAAATCCCAACTTCAAATTCTTCTTCTTTTTGTCATTATTGCATGCATCCCCACTAGTCACATATTATTCACCTACTACACACACACCCCACATGTTGGGGCAACCTTTACCACAACACACTACCTCCATTCTCATCACACCTTACACTTCTTTGTAAATAAGATTTTAAATCCACAATCACTACATTTCATGCTCTTCCTCTTGTAGATATGCCATTCTCCCATTTGCATCATTTACATTACATCCATTGCATATATCCATTTGTCTTTTCATTACGATTTCATTTCATGTTTGTATATTCTTCCCCTAGAAATGCACCTTCGACAAGAATAACATATGCACTTGTTAGCATCACCATTTGGATGTCCATTCCCCTTTTCAAGATTAGGGTGTATATAGGTATCTTGTTTAGTTTTGACCATTCACTAGTTCAGTCAATCAAATGTCACCTCTAGCTGACAGATTTTCTACACTTCTTATAGTTATTTCAGGTTGGTTCAACTTCTATCACGTATCATTCACACAGGTCACATGCTTAAATAAATTTTGAGTCT
This sequence comes from Wollemia nobilis, assembly GCA_028583015.1. Taxonomy (NCBI): domain Eukaryota; kingdom Viridiplantae; phylum Streptophyta; class Pinopsida; order Araucariales; family Araucariaceae; genus Wollemia; species Wollemia nobilis. The sequence goes on from JAQPPZ010002979.1 coordinate 6,082,164, forward strand.
AGGGAAGATAACACCTTGCATAGATATTGCCATCTAGAGAATAGTTTCCCCTACTCATCCTATCACTTGCATGGTCAACATACGACCTAGGGATAAACAAAGGGATAAGCATAAGCAAAAATTAGACAAACGGGTAGAAAACAAAAGCCAATGCCCATACAAAAAAAAGAGAAAAGAAAGAAAAAGAGCACCACAACAATAAATACAAGAAATAAATGAGGGGTAGAAAATAAAAGGAAAAACCTCCAGATATCACAATTGTTATGCTTCATCACCTTTGGTCCTTAGGTTTAACATAACACCATGGGATGATTTCCATCACTAGCAATAGGCTCCAAGAGCCTGCCTACCAGTGGAATAGTCTTACAAGTGGCGACATATCTGTCACATTAGAGACCTTATTTTGTACATATCACTACATGCTTGTGGATAAGCTAGCTAGTTTGGCTATGTTTACAATGGGTTAATCCTACCTCCCTCAAAATGGATAAATGAACCTCACTCATTTACACACACAAGTCCATGATAGACTTTGAACCAGTCAGATTAGTTATGAGTTGTCACCAACACTTGCACAGTTTTTGGTTTGAGATTTGATTACTATAACTATGTTTGTCAAAGCCATTACATATACCTTATACCATCCTACATCCCTGAGATTATGGAATGGATCACATTCACATAGGTACATGCCATGATACAAGTGCTTCCTTTGCACATTTTAGTCCTCTCATACATGCATCTATGCATCTATGCTACATAGAGTCATCAAACATTATAGTACTGCATTTATCCTACATACATCCTCTCACATTGCATCATCGCATTTATGTTACATACATTTACTACAATTCTAACATACATTGTCACATTCACATCAAATCACATTGCATTGTATTCAACCTACACAACTTCATATCATTCTACAGTATACCTATACTACAATATAATCATATGCCTACACCCTACCACATATATATTCAGGCATTGCACATTTAATCACACATTATACTATGCTAACAATTCAAATACAATTCAAACACAATTCAAACACATTCCAATAATAATCAAAACACATGTATATATGTATCGCTCCAAATTTTTTGCATCCTTACCCTCAGGCTATAGGATCCGTGCCCGAAAGGGGGATGCGAGAAGGATGGGACAATACCTCGGACTGAGAGGCCCTTTGAAGGTCCCGCCTCTCGGGGGAAGGGTATAAAGGTGAATTTTCGATGGATGGTGGGTTCACCAGGAAACTTTTGAGTGGCAGTTTCCACACCTAGGTTGATAGTGAGTTTGATGTGTTCATTTTGTACTTTAATCATTCAACTCCTAGGTTTGGCCAAGATGAATCTAAACTATTCTATATGCCAATACAGATTTAGATGAATACAAAAAATAGAAATGCATGCTAAACACAGAGAATATGCTAACTAGAATAGTACATACCTGATTCCGGATGTCTGATGAAGATTCTAAGTTTTGTAGCAGTCCAAATCATCTCAAACTGCATGTAATCATCTGATATTTCACATAATCATCTCAAATCACAGTCGGTCATCTGAGATCAGATGAAATCATCTGAAATCTGATGAATTCGTCAGACGAATTCATCAGAAACCTACAATCACAAAAATAGATACAAAATACCAAATATGCAACTGCAGAAGCAAAGGAGAATGATAGCAATAATAGCAAACGTGCCTAAATAATGGATTCAAATAACAAACAAGAGAAATGCAGTAGATTTAATGATTGATTTTAACTTTATCATGCGGTTATGCTAAATGAGGTGAACTCCAAGATGCATAAACATAATAACTAAGATAATGTATAAAGAAATGCAAAAAAATGACAAAGAGATGCAAACTCTAGACTCTGATTGCCCCCAAATCTGGACTACAGTCGGGATCGCCTCCAATCGTACGAGATCATCTGCGCTCCTCGACAAGATCGTCCGAAATCGTCCGGGATCGCTTGCGACGATCCGAGCTAGCTTCGACTGAAAAACAGTAGAGTTCCTGCAAGAAAACATGAAATACCGAATGCAAAAGATGGTGTGAGGATGCTCTGAGGTGCGGGGAAGTTCAGGGAAGTTTAAGCAGAGTTTCAGGCAGAAATTCAGGGGGAATCAGGGGGAATCAGGGGGATAAACTGAGAAAATCTCAGTTTATATAGGATTAGGGAGAGGTTAGGAGGTTGGGGATCATCCCAATCTGGGAGATCTCCAACGGGGGAATCTCCAACTGTGTAGATGCACTTTTGCCCAAGTTGGAGAGGTTATTGAAACAGAAGCTAATTATGAAAATTTGGTTTTGGGACAAAATCGTCTGGACGTTCTGTCCATGATGAATTCGTCAGATCTGGGACGATCTCGTCTAATCTGCGACGATATCGTCCAACGGTCAAAACAAATCCTAAAAATGGCACAAAAAATGAGGAAAGCGGGTAACGGGCGGTTAACGGGCAGTTTGAGGTTAAAATTTGAATTTTTATCTTTTTACTAAGGTTTAACTGTGCCAATTTTAGGGTGCTACATTTTGCCCCCTCTTTAGCGAATTTTTCGAAGAAAATGCGTTAAAGACGAGTTCTTCCCATTTTACGAGAAAGCAAAAATGTACTCAATTTTTTAGACGACGATTCTTGGTCGAATCGTACGACTGTTGACTATGGTGCCCCCTCCGTGTTTTTACCCAAATCGAACGTTTGCGGTAAAAACACGAAAAAGCAAAAATTAAAAAAATGTTGTTGTTTTTGAATAAAATTAAGAAAAATAGGGAAAACCCTAATTCATATTTTTACTATTCATCTTTACTGTTCCAGAGCTCTGCAGAGAGAAACAATGGTGGAGACAGCGCACAGAGCGACAGAGGTCCGACGCGGGCTACGGGTAAGGATCTAATCCTAGTAGATTAGGTTTGATTTTACTTTGTGCAATTTTTTTGATTTAAATGTTGATTGTTTGGGGCATCGCGGCCGTTTTTAGGCCGTCGACGCTGTCGGGACGAAATCGTCTCGATTTCATCGAAATCGTCCCTATATCGTCGATTTCATCGGAGGGTGAAATCGATGAACTAGGGGCGATCCCGTTCAACAAGGGGCGATCCCCAAGTTTGTAAAATCGAAGACGATTTCATCCTAAAAAGGATGACTTTGCCCAATTTGGGATGATATCATCCAATGGTGGACGATATCATTACTTGATGGTTAAAATGTATTTAATTTGATTTTAATGATTGGTTGATTAATAAATTTTATTGTTTTATTGTTTGTTTTGCAGAAAGGATTACTAAAGAGCCGAGAATGGAAATACGACGGGCTGAGAGATGACTTGGCCACTCTCGACCAGGCAGAGCATGACCAACTAGCACAGGTCGGGCTACGACATGTGGCAGAGATGCCACAAGTACCGACGGACATGGGGCTACTGATAGCCCTAGCAGAGAGGTGGTATCCGGGGTCATCCTATTTTTGGCTACCGACAGGGGAGATGGCTCCCACTCTAGAGGACGTATGGAGGATCATGAGGATCCCCATACAAGGACGGTTGATGATGCCTACGGCCAATCAGGGCCAGGCTATGATGAGATTGACTGGAGACCCGAGCTTCACCCTAGAGAAGGGCGGGGTGAACATCGAGTCTCTAAGGCAGATGCCTGGGGCATCCAGGCTGACTCGAGTTTTGGCAGGGGTGGTAGGTGGCTTACTGCTGTGCCACCAGAGCGGGTGCAGGCTACCATGGCTCCTCTCAGATATAGTTTATGACATGAGAGACCACGGGTACAGGTTTGCATGGGGCAGCTTTGTACTATGTCGCTTGTATAGGATCCTGCATGGGGTCGTATACAAGGGAGGTCGATGTCTGGTCTTGACATCGTTGCTACAGGTTTGGTGTTGGGAGCACATCACGATGCGGAGGTCGATAGGGCTCCCATTGATAGGGGTTGATCGAGAGAGGCCCCAGGTTTTCTATTGGTGGCTACAGAGGGGGTCACAATGGTGGATAGATCTGCCGATGTCACGAAGGTTGTTGGATGACCTCATCCCTGACTAGATCACCTGGAGGCCATGGCGAGAGCACCCCGGGTGGGCAGAGGATGGGCAGGAGCTGGCTCGCATCAGGTGAGTCTGTTAGCTGAGGATGGAGCGGGGAGAGGTAGAGCTCCACCGCTATGATCGGGTGCTACGGCAGTTCGGTCTACAGTAGGGGATCCCTTCTCTCAGGGATTACGAGTACTCCTAGACTATCCGAGATAGTACCACACTGAGCGGGGCTCCAGACATGCAGCGGTTCTGGAGTCAGGACACAGACGATGCCCCCATCCAGCTAGTGGATGGTGATGACGTTGGGGTCACGGATGGGTATGATGCCTGGTATGCAGGCATCCGCCCTCCTCGGATGATGAGGGCGTAGGGTCTAGTGCATGTCATGGTGCGTCGGATGGGGAGGCGGTGCCAGGCTGCTATTGAGGCAACACGGGGTCATGATGGGAGAGAGCAGTGATGGTCTCCATAGGAGAGATGCCAGAGGATGGCACGGGCTCCCCAGAGACCACAGCAGCCAGGGAGGAGGGAGGAGGGACTTCCTTCTCAATAAGGGGAGAGACCACCATCGCTCGATAAGGGCAAGGGTGTCGAGGTAGGGGAGAGCAGTGAGACAATGGCTCTTCGGGCTGAGGTTGCCCACCTTCGGGCTCAGGTGCAGACACTGCAGGATGAGGCTACATGGCTCAGAGCTCGGGGTGGAGGAGCGAGCACTCAGGATCTGGCATGGTCTATTGCTCAGACCGCATTCTACCAGGGGTTGTACTATCAGGCGGTCCCAGAGGGACAGAGGATACCATTGCCAGCCCCCATTGCAGAGCCGATCATGATGGGATCATCGAGGACATCCTCACGATCGACGACGAGGACCCGAGACACAGCCCGGACCTCTATGGGACCACCTCCTCCATGTCAGGGTGGGGGAGGAGATGAGGCTGAGAGCTCGAGGGCTTCTCGAGGCTAGCTGCTGCAGAGTGTAGATTGTATTATTATTACTTTTGAGGGGATTGAGTATGCCAGAGTATTGATTGTGGCATACCAATCCAGATGATGTACATAATTCATTGATATATATATAGATTGTCTTTTTGATGATATGACTTGTGTATATGTTGTATTATGATGCTTTAAGTTTTGAATTGTTGATTCATGTAATTATGTCATTGGAAATAAATTATAATGTTATGTCATGCCATAAAATTGTAAATGAAATAATCTGATGTGCATAAATTGGTTGTTTTGTGGGTTGTGATTTGATAAAAAATAAAAGGGGCTTCTAACAATAATTTCAAAGGACATTGTCATTGTTATAGACCATTTCATGGAGTCGCCGCTCGCTAGGTCGTCAAGCTAATCCCAGTATAGAAATATTGCTAAAAGTAAAAGAGTGCTTAAGAGACTGTCTTAAGACTTGGTGTTGTGATGATGAAAATGATGATGGTGATGATTTGTTTTCAGAGTTTCATAAAAAAATATTATGCATGACATATTAAAGAAATATGATTTTTTTTTTGCTAGGCATAAATTCCTAAGTGTGATAAAATTTTTGAATAAGTCCCTAGGAACTATACCATCATTGCAAAATTGAATGTTTGACATAATGACATAAAATAGAAAAAGCGTTCGTTCTTTTTAAAGCACAATTGTGTAACATAATGATGTAAGTCATATGTTTGGATGAATTTGTTTAAAATAAATGGAAAATAAGATTAGAACAATGGTTTGCGCTAGGCATAGAATTATAGATATAGACTTATACCATCATCGCGAAATCCAAAGAAGAAATTGATATTTTTAGTTTTATTGCATGATTGATTTTTGATTTTTGATTTTTGATAAACAGAAAATAATAATATGAACATGACTTTATTTGCTAGATTTTGTAATAGGTTGTTTTAAAAGAATTTTGGATTTTTGAAAACAATGTATGTAATTGTGTTTATACTAAACAGATGTTCGAAAATAAGAATAAAATTTATTCCAAAAGAGTTGCAGAAATATTTTAAATTATCTCAAAGACAAATGTAGATTTGTAAGGAACCCTCATGTGCATATGTGAGTTCATTGCCGATCTTGATTTATCATAATGATAAAGAATCTCTCAAATACAAATGTGTGTGCAATTGTATTGTTCATTCACCAATTTTGAGCAAGATACTTTGATACAAGTAATTTGACTTAACCAAATGAATGTTCGTTGACCATGAGTTATATGCATGTAACCGTACCAGACTACTGTGTAAGTTAGGTTATCAAGAGCTAGCTAATCCATAAGCCGACATAGGTCTATACAAAAGAAGGTCGCTAATGTGACAGACATATCACCACGCTAGGGATTACCCAAGGCCAAGCGGGTTGGGCACAAACCGCTCTGTTATGGGGCTTACCTCACAGTTTTTGAATAATTGAGAATTCCAGGGATTCAAGCTCATTCACCCTTCTTTTCTTTTCAAGGGGTAGGGAAAGGATTTTATTGCATTTTGCTTTTGCTTTTTCTCTTTTCTTTTTTTTTTTTTTTGTATTTTTGCTTGATATTTGAGATAATGCTAAAACATTGTTGTGATGATACAAAATGATATTTTTCTTTTTCTCATTTTCTTTGACTTTTCTTTTTCTTCCTATGCTAGGGATACTTGCTCGGATTAGCTGTAGAGCAAGGGATTTTTATTCTGGGTAGGGGTGAGCTTGTCCTTTTGTCAATTCTCAAAGATTCTAGACCATGTGCATGATAGGATAGCAGGGGAAACTTTTCGCTCAAGAAACCATTTCTACTATGTAGCATCATATCGAATTTGCAATGAAATCATTTTAATGTGAAAAGATATACTTGGTTCAAGTAAATAACAAGATCAATTCTCTATGCTCAAAACTTTATTTAATTCAACTGTGGACTTTGATATAAGAGAGATTAATAATCAAAAATAAAATCAAGATATTTATTCATGTGAATGTGAAAGTGCGGGTTTCCAAATAAATGCTAATTTGTCCAAAATAACTGAAAATATAACTGCAACACTTCAATAATTGACAGGTATGAAAATAAAATATGTTTTTTTTTTTGAAGATTTTGACAATTTTGATGTTTTTATATTTTTATATTTTGATTTTGAGTGATGAATTGCAAGAAGAAATACTATTACTGTTCTTTGAAAAATATTTTGATAGAAATGGCTAAAATGAAACAATATGCAAAATACAATATATACAAATGATGAAATGACCCAATGTTATGCATAATAACGCTTAAGATGCATAATGTTCATAGGTTCTTTAAGATCTTTACCGTCTAAGGTAGCTAATCGATATGCTCCCGATCCAAATTTAGCGGTGATGACATATGGTCCAAGCCAGTTGGGCTCAAATTTACCTTTAAGGTCTGTAATTGCATTAGTATTTTTCTGATTTTCTTTTAAGACAAGGTCACCGATCTCAAAGGATCGCGGATGAACTTTCTTGAGGTATGCTCTCTTAAGCTTGTTTTGGTAGGCACGAAGATGCTCCAAAGCATTGATGCGCTTTTCATCTAGGAGTTCCAGCTGACTAAGTCTGCCAGCATGATATTCATCTCCTACTTCAGTATCTTGAAGTAGAAGAGCTAAAGAAGGAACTTCTAATTCAAAGGGAAAAATGGCTTCAGCACCATAAACCAAAACAAAGGGGGAAGTGCCTGTGGGAGTACGAACGCTAGTTCGATAAGCCCACAAAGCAGGATATAATTGGATGTGCCAATCGCGGCCAGATTTATTGACCAATATTTTGAGGATTTTGATTAATGTTTTATTAGATGCTTCTGCTTGGCCATTACCCCGAGGATAATAGGGAGTGGACCAACGATGTTGAATTTTATACTTTTGACATAATTTTTTGACATCTTTATTTTTGAAACAAGTTCCATTATCTGAAATGAGATTTGCAGGGATTCCGAACCTACAAATAATTTGATTAAAAATAAACTTGGAAACTTGGGTTCCAGTACAAGAAGCTAATGGCATAGCTTCAACCCACTTCGTGAAATACTCAGTGGCGGTTATGATAAATTTGTGTCCATCAGATGACACAGGGTTGATTTTTCCAATGATGTCTAAGCCCCATTTTGAAAAGGGCCAAGGAGATGAAATAGCCTGCAGTTCTTGTGCAGGCGCATGGACAAGGTCAGCATGTTTCTGGCACTTGTCGCAATGTCGCACATAAGCATGTGCATCATTCTCCATGGTAGGCCAAAAATATCCTATCCTGAGGAGTTTTTTAGCAATGGCGCTACCACTAAAATGCCCCCCACAAGATCCATTGTGGGCTTCATTCAAAGCTGATCTAGATTCTTCTAGATTCAAACATCTCAGTAAGATGCCTTCAAAAGATCTCCTATACAAGGTATTACCAATAATCACGAAGCGACTTGCTCGTCTACGTAATAACCTGCGTTGGTTGCTAGTATAACCATCAGGGAAGGTCCCATTTTGCAAAAAATTAAATATATCAGTGTACCATGGTTCAGGAGTAGTTTCGTTGATTAGAAACACATCCAAAGGTTCTAAGCATGATTTTCTTGAAGCGGGTTCCTGGAGTCGACGAATAATGATGGTAGCATATTCATCATCTAACTCCAAGGGCAAAAGAGATGCAACTGCAGCCATAGCGTCAGCCGCACGATTGCTAGTTCGAGGAATAGCTTCCAAGGTAACTTGATCAAATAAAGATAATAATTGTAAGACATATGCTTTGTATGGACGCAATTTGTCATCTCGGGTTTGATAAACATCATTGATTTGATTTATGACAAGTTGAGAATCACCAAAAACCAATAAATTTTTAATTTTTAGTGCTAAAGCAGCTCGTAATCCAAGGATAAGAGCTTCATATTCAGCAGTGTTATTAGTACAAGCAAATGTTAATTTGAAGGACAGAGGTATAAGATGTTTTTGTGGAGATATTAAAATAATACCTGCACCAGCCCCACTCATACATCGGGCTCCGTCAAAGTATAGGGACCATTGCTCTGGATGGTCTGCCTCTAGTTTAAGGCATTCATCGAGAAACTCAATGATGAGGGGATGGGTAGACTCTAAGGGTGCAACAGCTAATTGATCTGCTATGATTTGACCCTTAACAAACTTTTGTCCTATAAACGTGAGTTCAAACTCGCTTAGCGCAAGAACCCACTTTGTTGTGCGACCAGATAAGTACGGTCGACTCATGAGATATCGCAAAGGGTCGAATTTGGCAATAACATACGTTGTCTGATTGAGCATATAATGTCGTAGTTTCTATGTAGAAAATACGACTGCTAGACATAACTTCTCTAATATGGTATAGCGAGTTTCATAACTGATTAAGGTCCTGCTAATGTAATAATTAGCACGTTCTTTCTTCTCATCGTCAAGTTGAGCTAACATAGCTCCTAAGGCAGAATCTGAAGCAAAAATGTACAAGATAAATGGACGATCAGATCTAGGTGGTGAAAGCATCGGTGGTTTAAGGAGATATTGCTTAAGGAGTTCAAATGCTTCCTGACATTCTTCGTCCCAATGAAAAGAGACATCTTTCTTAAGAAGCTTAAGAAAGGGTCCGATTTTGTCTGCCAACTTATCGATAAAGCGACGAATAGCTTGAAGCTTACCTTGTAGACTTCGTAATTCAGATATATTTGTGGGTGCGGGCATATCAGTGATAGCCACGATCTTGAGAGGGTCAATTTCAATGCCACGTAAAGAAACTATAACCCCTAATAATTTACCGGACTTAACTCCGAATATACATTTAGCTGGATTCAATCGGATAAGATACTCCCTTAATCGATCAAATACTTTTCTCAAATCATCTAAATGATCATCTTCTTTGATGGAACGAGCTATAATATCATCTACATAATCATGTAAAATATCATGCATCATATCATGGAAGATATAAGTCATGGCTCGTTGATATGTTGCACCTGCATTCTTTAAACCGAATGGCATCACTTTCCAACAAAAGGTCCCCCAAGGGGTAATAAAGGTTGTTTTAGCCTGATCTTCAGGAGCTATCCTGATCTGATTATAACCAGAAAATCCATCCATTAGGGATATCATTCCACTCCCAGCAGTAAAATCAATGATCTGATCCATGTTGGGAAGAGGAAAATCATCTTTAGGGCATGCAACATTAATATCTCTGAAGTCTAGTGCAAACCCTAACTTTAGTGGCTTCTTTATTAGTTACTGGAACTACATTTGAGATCCATTAAGCATAATCAATGGCTTGTATAAAAATAACATTTAAGAGTTTTTCTAATTCTCCTTTGACTAGTAAGGCCACTTTGGGATGCATTTTTCTAAGTTTTTGTTTAACAGGTTTAGCATCCGGATGGACTACTAGGTGATGCATAACTACAGAAGGGTCTAATCCTGGCATATCTTCATATGTCCAAGCAAAGACGTCCTCATATTGTTTAATGAAGGCAATGTATTTATCTTGTTTTTCTTGACTCAATTCTGATCCAATGTTGATTATGTGAGGGTTATCTTTGGTTCCAATGTTAATTTTTATGATGTTTTCTACTTCCATATGTAGATCTCTCTCAAAATTAGGTGGGGCGGGTGAAACGCCTAATTCTTGTAATTCTTCCAAGGTTAGCTTGGATAATTCATCTTGAGGAGTCGTGGCCTCAAGCTGGGCTATACTAGGTATAGAGCCATCGAAATAAAACCCGTTATGTAACAATTCCTCAATGGAGACATCATGAAAGATATCCCCTTCCAACTCATCGTCGGATTCAGCAATCATCTCAGGGTAAGCTATGGATAACATATTACATGTAAGAGGCTTAAAATGCAAGACATCCTGTTTATCCAAATAATCTTGGTAACATATGAGATGGTCATCATCCTCAAATGGGAAGGGCTGACCTTTACTAGGAAATAGGCCCACACCACATCGGGCAGGCCACGGTTCTACCTCAATAGGTTCTTTCATACCATTCTGGAAAGGTCCCAAACCTTTCCCTTTATATCCCAATTTAAGCATTATGGGCTTAGCTTTAATATACTCATTAGCAAAATAGCATCTAGCATATCCATCACAAGGTGTCTTGATGTTTCTAGGTATTCTTCCCCAGTCATATCCCTTATAAATAAAAGCACAACTCCCGACTTGGTAAATACTGCCCATAGGCTGTGGGAGGCCCAAGGTACGAGGAGAGGGTGGGAGTTTATTTAAAATAAGGGCATCTTGCATGGCAGTGTTGGTTTCTTCTGATATAAGAATTTTAGATAAATCGGGTAAGAGCTCATCATTAAGAGCATAAGAGGTAGAAGGAACATTTCCTACATCGTCGGATGTGGAAAGGATGCCTGTAGTGGATGTAGATGTTATAGAGATATCGATGGGTGAGTCTATAGGTATGGAAGTTATAGGAGTAAAACAAGAAGCATTGGTTGTAGTTTTAGGATCTTTTCGAGATCCTAATGTGGTTTGTTCGGAAGATGGTTGAGCTATATGTAGAGGTGTAGTTGATGGGGAGAAAGTAGATGATGTTATGGGTGTGTGTTTCACACGTTTAGACGGTTGATGAGAATTAGGATGTGTGGATGACAGAGCAGGGCAAAATTGAACTCCAACAGGTTCTGCCAAAGCACACATATCAAAGGGTCTAGGATCACCATGAATGGTAACCAACTGATTTTTAAATTCGAATTTAACACACTGATGTAAAGTTGAGGGAACAACTCGCATTGCGTTGATCCAAGGGTGACCCAAAAGTATATTGTACGATGCAGGGCAATGTACAATGAACACGGTCGTGTCTAAGGTTCTAGGACCAACTTGCAAGGGGATAGTAATAACTCCACACGTTTCTTGTGTTTCGTCATTGAATGCTTTTATGATCATATCAGTTCTTTTCATTTCATCACTTCTAAAGCCAAATATTTGGTAGAAGTCAAAAGTGCATATGTTTAAAGATGAACCATTATCAATCAAGACTCGTTTAACGGCTACATCCCCAATTAGGGCAGTAATATATAAGGGGTTATCTTTATGTAAACTATGTTGTGGTATATCTCTATCCCGAAAGTCAATACAATCGACTTCTCGAGTTATGATAGTATTGGACATGGCTTCAGGTTGAATATTTTGTGGTACCATCATTTGGCTTAATGTGAGCATTAATTCATCCCTATGGGTAGGAGAAGATCTTAAAAGGTCCAAAAGGGAAATTCTAGCTATAGTATTTGATAATTGTTCATTAATATTATAAGGAGGCTTAGGTTGAACATTAGGCACATAATTCCCTTTATTAGGATTTTTCAAAACGAATGGAGCTGATCCATCATTTTGAGTTTGATTCTGTTGAGAGTTTTGAGCTTGTTGTCTGGTAACGGCTCCGATGGTACCTACAATATTATTTTGAGGATGATGAATGGGCCTTGGTCTAGCGTTTATGGCTTGTTCATTAGAAAGTAATTGGTGAGAAGATGGTCTAGTAGTGACTCTTCTAGGAAATGGTTCTTCTGGAACCATAAAACTTGTGATAGGTTGAATAGGATCTGATTCATCTTCAGAACTATTTGATTGATTTGAGGTGATTTCCATGTCACTTTCAGTCTCATATTCTATATCACTAAGATCAGGTGTCTGAGTATTATATAGAGGTCTGGTCGTAACCATGGATAAAGTTGTGTCAAAGACTTCCACATCATGATTAGGTGAATGTCCACTAATAGTTCCTACATATCGGGTAGGAGGGGGAACATTATGATGCTCAATTTGATTAGCCACCTCTTTACCATGCTTTGGTAAAGGATGTTGAAATATGTCCAATGACTGATTGGCATTCTGATTCTGATTTTGGGGGATGTTCTTTTGAGCATTATTAGAAGGATTTGGTTTAGGTTGAAAGGCTTGCACCTCCATCTCATTGTTATCAATCAGGTCTTGTATTTTATGTTTTAATATTTTACAAGAGTTGGTAGCGTGTCCAGGTCCTCTATGGAAGTCACAATGTAAATCAGCTCTGTATCCGGGTATAGTTGGATCAGGTTCCCGGATATTTGGTAATTGAATCAAACCTCGTGCTAATAGTTGCGGGAGAATGGTTGATAAAGGTTGATTTAACCTAGTAAATTCTCGGGGTGGTTTATCAAGAGGTTTCAATATGAACTTCTCTCGTTGTTTTCGCAGTATTAACATTGGCAATGTTTCTGCTATCGATGACTCCATCACCCACAACTTGTTTATTTTTATATTGATTTCTGGATGTTTTCTCATCATCTTTCTTTTTGAGTTGACCTCTTCTAATGAGAGCATCTTCCACCCTTCGAGCTAAATCTATAGCTTGATCGAAGGTGGTCAAGGTAGCAGTTGATAATTCATAGGATAGTTGTTCTTGTAAATTATTGATAAAAATATCCAACATTTCTCGATAAGGTAACACAAAGTGTAATTTTCCTATCAACTGCCTCCATCGAGCTAAGAAGTCAGCAAAACACTCATCTTTGTCTTGTTTTAGGTTGTACAAATATTTAATGGTTACATGCCTTTCAATATAGGCACTAAATTGATGCACAAAAGACTCAATGGTCTCTTCGAAATTTCTCAAAGAATGAGTGGGCAATTGATAATACCACTCCAATGCCATCCCTCCTAAACTTTTTGGGAACATTTTTAGTAATAACAAGTCATCATGTGATATATCATGACATGCTATCCTAAACATACGAAGATGCTCTATGGGATCTTCGATTCCTTTGTATATAGGTAGGACAGGCATAGGAAAGTGTTTAGGATATGGTTGTGCTACAACTATAGGATCTAGAGGCTGACTACACATCTCTCGATAATTGTACGAGGGACGGTAGGGATCTATCTGGTCCATGCGAGAGACTAACTGTTTCACCATGGCTTCCAGATTACCATTTTGTCCACCATATTGGTTCGGTGGTACATGAGTATGGGATTTGTGAGCGTAGGATGGCGTGACGTAAGGATTAGATGCTATATTGTTGTTATGTAAATGGTTGGTAGGAAGAGTATTATGAAGAAGATTTGTTGTAGCATTATGTTGTATCCCAGATTGTTGGAAATTGGCATTTGGTTTTGTTTTAGGCTTTTGTTGATTTGAGGTATATTGATCAATAGCTTGGCGAAATAGAGCAGTGAATGAAGGTTTCTTTTGTGTGGGAATAACTCTAGGCTTAGTAACAGGCACTCTAGGTGGTTGGGTAATCTGTTGTTGTTGCGTGTTTTGGATTATAGCGGCCATATCCAAATTGGATGGTCCAGCTTGATCACTTTCTTGATCAACGAAGGACAAAGGATTAGTGCGTGTGTGATATATGTCTTCTAGGGTTGCTTGAGTGTCACTAATTTGATCTTTGTCCATATGGACTGCTCTATTAAGAGTGCCAATATTAGTACTGAGGAACTTCCAGAAATGTTCCATGTTCTCAAAAGTAACAGCTCCTTCTGGAGATATTTTAGGGGATGAGGATCCTTCCTCTCTATCATTTTCTTTTTGTTCATTTCCTACAACAAATTCTTCTTCTTGTTGGTCGAAGGTTCCTTCTTCCTGAATTGGGTCTTCAGGAAGGACATCTGGGTTATTTTTTGGTTTTCTTAACCAATCTTCTTCTACTTCAGTCTGTTTTCCATTCCTGAGTCTAGTCATTATGTCTAAATTTAGATTTTAGCAAATATATATTAATATATTTGCAACAGATTTGGGAGGTATATATTTTAATTATATACCTACTATAATACTTAAAAGAAAATGTTTTGATTTTTGTTATGATTTTGTTTTGTTTTTATTTTTTATTTTATTTTTTTATTATGCTTTATAAAGACAATGAACAACACACTGAATGCAAGAAATAACAATAATAAAAGAATAGCTTAGTTTTCTATAAATAGTTTATAGATGTCATTGATAGGATCAAGTTCATCAGGAGTCATGAAATGCTCCTCTTCAAATTGAAAATGATTTTTCAAGAACTTGATAAAATGTGCTATAGTGATATTATCTGTTTCATACCCTGACTGGTAGAAATAAAGTTCATGGCAATACTCTCGATATAACACAGCTCTAGGAACTCTATTCCATATTTTTCTATCCATAAAAACAACTTCTTGATCCTCTATATGAGATAGAAATTTATGTACTACAACTACATTCTCAAGATATTCCTCAAAGGTGTACAACTCCGAAGACACATGGGCTCTTTTATCTGCTAACCATCTATGGCAAGCTCTCTGAAGTTCATGATATAAGGTCACTTGATCAGGATCCAAGATTCTATCTAGGACAAACCTCTTAATTTGCCTAAGTTCTGTTGCCCTAGATCCAATGATACCCAATCTCCTATCAAGTTCGTCCCACAAAGGTTGAACCCTATTTGTTTGAGGTACTCTAAGCACAGAAGTAACCTCTATAGCTGCTAATTGATTCTCAACATTAATGGTGACAACTCGTCTTTTATTATAATCTACCATCTAAATATGATATGCAATCTTTGGTTCTAAATGCATTTATGTTTTGTTTTTTTGGATTGTTTTCAAAAGGTTTTTAGTTTTCACGTCGGGTTCACCAAAATGTATCGCTCCAAATTTTTTGCATCCTTACCCTCAGGCTATAGGATCCACGCCCGAAAGGGGGATGCGAGAAGGATGGGACAATACCTCGGACTGAGAGGCCCTTTGAAGGTCCCGCCTCTCGGGGGAAGGGTATAAAGGTGAATTTTTGACGGATGGTGGGTTCACCAGGAAAATTTTGAGTGGCGCTTCCACACCTAGGTTGATAGTGAGTTTGATGTGTTCATTTTGTACTTTAATCATTCAACTCCTAGGTTTGGCCAAGATGAATCTAAACTATTCTATATGCCAATGCTGATTTAGATGAATACAAAAAATAGGAATGCATGCTAAACACAGAGAATATGCTAACTAGAATAGTACATACCTGATTCCAGATGTTTGATGAAGATTCTGAGTTTTGTAGCAGTCCAAATCATCTCAAACTGCACGTAATCATCTGATATTTCACATAATCATCTCAAATCATAGTCGATCATCTGAGATCAGATGAAATCATCTGAAATCTGACGAATTCGTCAAAAACCTGCAATCACAAAAATAGATACAAAATACCAAATATGCAACTACAGAAGCAACGGAGAATGATAGCAATAATAGCAAACGTGCCTAAATAATGGATTCAAATAACAAACAAGAGAAATGCAATAGATTTAATGATTGATTTTAACTTTATCATGCGGTTATGCTAAATGAGGTGAACTCCAAGATGCATAAACATAATAACTAAGATAATGTATAAAGAAATGCAGAAAAATGACAAAGAGATGCAAACTCTAGACTCTGATTGCCCCCAAATCTGGACTACAGTCGGGATCGCCTCCAATCGTACGAGATCATCTGCGCTCCTCGACAAGATCGTCCGAAATCATCCGAGATCGCTTGCGACGATCCGAGCTAGCTTCGACTGAAAAACAGTAAAGTTCCTGCAAGAAAACATGAAATACAAAATGCAAAAAATGGTGTGAGGATGCTCTGAGGTGCGAGGAAGTTCAGGAAGTTTAAGCAGAGTTTCAGGCAGAAAGTCAGGGGGAATCAGGGGGATAAACTGAGAAAATCCCAGTTTATATAGGATTAGGGAGAGGTTAGGAGGTTGGGGATCATCCCAATCTGGGAGATCTCCAACGGGGGAATCTCCAACTACGCAGACGCGCTTCTGCCCAAGTTGGAGAGGTTGTTGAAACATAAGCTAATTATGAAAATTTGGTTTTGGGACAAAATCGTCTGGACGTTCTGTCCATGATGATTTCGTCAGATCTGGGATGATCTCGTCTAATCTACGATGATATCGTCCAACGGTCAAAACAAATCCTAAAAATGGCACGAAAAATGAGGAAAGCGGGTAACAGGCGGTTAACGAGCGGTTTGAGGTTAAAATTTGAATTTTTATCTTTTTACTAAGGTTTAACTGTGCCAATTTTAGGGTGCTACAATATATAAGCCACAACCAAAAATTATATATATAATCCATCAAAAATACCTATAGGCTACAAACTGGGACCATGCCCACCATACATCATCCAAAAATACCCGTAGGCTACAATGATAATCAACCTAACTACCACTAGGAGCCTCTCCACTCCCCTTGTGGTAAGCCCTCCCCTAAGCTATCCCACATACCATTGTAGCCCTAATGTACTCTACCCTCGCTCCTGATCCCTGAGCCCCTACAGGAGACAATGCCATTCTTGAACCAGCAGCTACATATGCATCCTACACCACATCTCATGCCTCAAACCTTGTGCCTCTTTGACCCACTAAAGCTACACTCTGATGACTCTTCTAAGAGTGAGTCCATACTTATGACTATGACCTGGACTGTGACACCACCTGGTCATAATCAAGAAGTGGGATCCCATGCATCACCAGATAAAACTCACAAGTTGTCCGCTTTGCTACCTCTATAGCCAACACCTCTCTTGCATTATTACTACCCCTCTATAGTTACTCTATCTCTACCCTTAAAGCAACCATGTTAGCCAACACCTCCCCTACCACTTGGGCTCCCTCAGCATCCTCTCATTCCTGCTACAGCCTTACTATCTCAGCTTGTAGCTCTACAATCTCAGTATCCTAAGTCTCCATTGTAGATCACTCTCTTTATGCCTCTACCCTTAGCTACTCCATATCCTCTATCATATTAGCACACCTAGCCTTGGAGGAATTTTGGTCTGCATCACTAAAAGTCTCCAAGGCTATCAGCCTCTCCTCTAAATCTGTCACCTTTGTCTCACCCTTGCAAAGCTCTCCCTCTAGTTGTCATACTCAATCTTGCAATAATAGCATCTCCTCCTTCACATCCTATAGCTCCTACTCCTTGATAGGAATCTCCTCCATCCCATCAAATAAATCCATCTCCATGGTATCATCAATACCATCTATAGCTATACCCCTGCCTACCTCCTCCATGATTGCTCCCTCCTCCATAGGTTGCGCCCCACTACTCGCAGGAACCTCCTATACTCTCTATGCAAAGGAACTTGAGGCACCACCCAATCATAACCTATATCATCGAATAGGTACCTTTATATCACTACCATATATATTGTGACCTGGCTCGAGTACCTCTCACTACCCTCCCCCCTACTATAGGTACCTCACCTCCAGGTGGTACCCATCGATCGACTACCCCAACACCTGGCTTCTAGCTCTACATCACCCACCAAACATCAAACTCTAGTGTTGTCCTTGCGTTATCCACATCTATGATCACCATCAGTGGGTCCATCTCACTATTCCATGGTAAAACTATAGGCGGCTACCCCTTGTCACCCCATCATCGATAATATACAATAGGCACCTCTAGAATATCCTGTCATAGTCCAAACTATTGCATGACTCGATTGAATTAAAATAACTTAGCATATTGATTGTACCATCCCACCAACCACCTCTCCTAATGAATGGCACCTAACTACTCATCATCATGCTCCCACACCACTCCACCCTTACACAACCTTCACATAATCACATGAAGTACCAACTTCCCAAACTCCACCCTACAAAATAGATCATCATCCTCATATGGCCTATTAATACCCTTCTCCTCATCTGTCCTCCATATCAAAGCATAGGGTAAATGTGTTTGTCCCTCAACATACACCTTATAGGGCAATAGTGACAGTTGCTCAATGGCTATGTGCTCCCATGCCCACACCTATAGCAGAGGAGTCTAGCTCAAATTATTTCTCCCAGTATGCACTACATCGTGCAACTCTCTATACACCTAGGCCAAAAGTGCAGGTGCCCATGCAAACACAATGTTGTGCTCTACCATGTCACTCACCACGTCCATCATATTTCAAGTAAACAATACCCCGAAAGTGTTAGGAAAATGAAAAGTAGATATCATCATCATCGTCGCACACTAACACTTATATAACATCTTATTGCTCCACAAAATCTCATAATCCATATTCTTTGTATCCACCTCCTCCTACTTATCCCCAAAGAACCAATCCATCATAGTTGCCTACCTATCATTAGTCATTGCCCACATTGGAACACCCTCAATAGGCCACTTATATATTTTTATACATCCTCCAGGGTGATAGTCATCTCACCTATACAAAAATGAAAAGTATTACGATCTGTGTCCCATATCTCACACAATGCAAAAATATATGCCCTATTGGCATGAATGCTCTTGCACTCCCACACACCTCTAAACCACACTATGTCCAACCACACCTCATCATCCTTATTCTTCATGAGCTTATCCAAATCACCCTTCATAGTACGAACCCGATGTCATGGCTCGATCTTCTTCACATGTTCATACACAAACAAGAACAACAAAATTCACATTAGTCTAATACACAATCCTCCAATTAAACAAAATTTAATTTATTTAAATATATTTCACACACAAACTAATCCATTTAATTTGTCATGCACTTCGAGAAATAAAACATTCACCATCCACATATCACAACAAATAAAAAACATAGTCGCATATTTGGATACCCATTTTGCCATTTCATGGTAAAAGACCAACATATGTGAAAAACAATACATATTTGGCTTTCAACAGTTAAATTTTAAAATTCCCACATACTCACTGTGGCATAAAATTCAAAACCACATCAATCCACTAGACATACAAAAACAAAATACATTTTTGAACACCCATTTTGACCTTTTATAGTGAATGTGGTAACAAATTTCAAAAACAGTACACAAATATGCATAAATTTTGATGCTAGAGTCTATGCAACTTCA
The DNA here is from genome assembly GCA_028583015.1 of Wollemia nobilis. Taxonomy (NCBI): domain Eukaryota; kingdom Viridiplantae; phylum Streptophyta; class Pinopsida; order Araucariales; family Araucariaceae; genus Wollemia; species Wollemia nobilis. The sequence continues at coordinate 6,101,994 of JAQPPZ010002979.1, forward strand.
TCAATAAAGTGCATATGCCAAATCACAACACATCAAAAACACAGTCACATTTTTGGACACCCATTTCACCAGTTTACGATGAAATTTTAAATAAAAATAAAAATAGTGCATATCGGGCTCCCAACAGCCAATTGTAAATTCATTACAATCTTCATCATGGCACGTAATTCAAATATACACCAAATGCAATCACACAACCAAACAAAGCATATTTTTGGATACCCATTTCACCCTTCTACGGTGAAAGTGTCAACGATTTCCAAAAATAATATACCAACAGTGAAAAATTTAACAGTCAAAGTTCCTTAATTTACACCTCAACAACTGTCAGTTCACATTTAGTTAACATGCCAAATGAGGATAAAATAAAAATACAGTCACACAATTGGATACCCATTTCCTACTTTTACAAAAGAAATCCAATCACATCTCGAAAACATTACACCATCACTCCAAAAATGCAAAGTCAAACTACGAGATTATCCTACCCGTTACCCAGTCAAACTATAGCAAAAACCAGTCAAACCTAAAAAAGCGATCACACTTTTGTGTACCCATTTAAATTGTTTAACACTTTGTGTTCCTATTTCAATTAAAATTTACCTAAATTTTAAAAATAACATGAAAACCTCCCCTTTATTTCACGTTTATCCAAAAACAAAATTGAAAAATAAATAAAATAAAGAGCACTTACCGGTGGGTATCCACATCGGGTGCCAGTGCCACTGCATCCCCTCACCATCCTGTTGCTCAAATATATCAACCGCAAGAGCTCTGTGTCATCAACCGTCGCTCACTCCTCACTCTCTAAGTTTGTCACCGTCAAAATGACCCCCAACGCTTCCAAAAAGGTTTAAATATACCTAAAATCCTAATAAGGTGCAATTCGCCCCCGACCTGCGAATTAGACCCAATTCACCCCTAGACCTATGAATTAGACCAGTTCACCCCTTGACCTACAAATCTAGATCCAATTCACCCCTTTCCCTATGAATTGAGACTAGAAGCCCCAAAATCACCCAAATTTCATCCCAAACCCTAGAAAATCTACCCATCTTCTTACCCGTCTAATTTTTCATCAATATCATCATGCATTTTTCTTCTATCAATCGATCCATCATCACATCACCATATTTCATTCATCTCATTGTTGATTCCTCATTTGAGGGGGTATTCATATCCAAAAAATAGCTTTGCATGCAACCAAACATCCAAATCACAGATATCGCATCTATTTACAAAAAAAATTGTTGAAGATTATCTTATGATAATAATCTCAATCCCAACTAGATATTTGTTATATCATGAGAGTTATGTGTTTCCATGGGTATGTCAATCTGGCTTTCAAGTAAAGTGGTCCTTACCATATACTGATTGATATGTTTGACCATAGCCTAGCGCAGCATCTGGGCATGTCATTTTTGGCATTCAGGTAAAGAAATCTTTACCGTATATTGAATGACACATATGACTAAACCGAATGTCTCTTAACTCAAATGGTTTGACACATGTCACCATGCACTCATCAATCAATCAATAACAAAAATTTGAATAGGCATTTATTCTATTCGTACTTTGGACCATCCTACATTGGTTGCAAAAGCAAAGCATTCATAAGTTGCCTCCGCAAGAAACTAGTATGACATTGAAAAATGTCATACAAAATCAGCAAAACCATAGCATTGCATCCACAATCATCCATTTGCATTCATCATCATTTTACATTTTCTTTCCCTCTTCTTTCCCCTCTTCTTCTTCCTTTCTTCTTCTCTTCTTCCCTTGGATCCTTGATCAATGTTGTATGGTCACGCTTCAAGCGGCTACATACCTTTGATTGGATCCCATTCTTTTCCCTTCTTCCCTTAGCTATCAATCAATGTTGTATGGTCATGCTTCGAGCGGCTACATACCTTTGTTTGGATCCCATTCTTTTCCTTTCTTCATCTACTACTTTATCCTATCACAATTTGTATTAAACTATGTTCTCCATAATATAGTACAAAAAGGGGTAAATGTAGACACCCAAAAGTCGCACATGTCTACCTCTACATACTTGTAGATCCGTCAGGATACTTGTAGGTTTGCATAGATCATCCTAGATACCTCTAGGTTATTGTAGATCAGCGTATACTATCGTAGACTTGTGTAGGCTATTATAGACCACCGTAGACCACTCTAGACCAATGTAGATCACTCTAGATTAGTGTAGGCTATCGTAGACCTTTGTAGACCCATGTAGACCATTTCATTGGTCTATAGGAACAAAACCCTACTAAATGACACAATCCACATTATAACCACCTATCATACATAAAAATACCACTTATCAAGCACCTAACACAACCTAAGTCGTTCCTAGACCTAATTAGGACTCTACAGGACTATTAGTTCTTGAAAAGTATTAATTAAAGTTAATTCCAATTCTAATTTTAAAGTCACTTCGCTTAAAGTGCATTTTTTGGATTAAAAATGTTAATTAGGTCCCTAAACCCTAATTAGTCCTAATTATTCCCTCCCACATGTGTGTGCACAAATTTTGTTAGGATATTTCCTAGGAAACCCTAACCTAACCCTCATCCAACCTAGGGACCACCTAACCCTAGTAAACCCTAGAATCTCCTCACAAATGTGTGAGTATGAGATATTTCCTTAGGGAATGTAGAAATAACACCTCATAAACCCTAAATAACCACATTAGGACTTGACCTTAGGGTTTAGTACTCCTAACCACACCCCCTACACCTTAGGTTTTTCTATAAATAGTGGACCTAATTCCTCATAATACCTCTCCCTCCCTTTTTAATTAACTTACAAAAATGCTATCAAAATACAACCAAAAATGCAAGAAAAAACATCTTATCTATACCAAAAACATTGTGGCACCTGAGGATCCCATCCGAACAAGGATATCTAGCAGAATGTACTCACAATCCAATTCATCCCCCGACCTACGAATCTGACATCCAATTCACCACCTGGCCCACGAATTGATCCTACAGAAGGATTTTCATTCTAAATCTATTAGGTAAGCTTCATTTTATGTTTTTATGATGTTTTATGTAATTTATTTCAGTTTTCATTACATATTTTGAGTCAATTTATCCTTTTTACCATGGGGCCTGACTGAGGCAAGCCCCCAAGCATACTAACTCCATTTTGCAGGTCTAGCATAGATGCAAAGAGGAAAATATCAGCAAATACAACCAGTGGTGGAACCCATTATGCATGAAGCCCATCTACATTGAGTATCCCAAGAGAAAGCGTCATATTTATTATAAATTTGTGGAAGAAAGAAAGGGAAATTCCCCCATTTGTAACACAAAAATACTTTTATCATGAATAAAATCAAAATTTCTAAATAATCTATGTTTTAGAAAATTATTAGATCAAATGCTTACTTTTGTTCATTTCACTTATATCAGGTATTTATTTGATTTAATAGAACCTTGGTTCGATATTCCAAATCCTTCATTTCTTGCAAATCTTGAAGTACAATATGTTTCATTGTTGCTTCCGTCTTTTCAACCATTAAAATATTTTCATCAAAATTAATAATGTCATCCTCAATTTGAGGATGAGGGTCATTTCCTTATGGATCTGGGAATGATCTATGCTCAGGTGCAAGGGCTTCCTTTTATTGTGCTTCACCCAGTGGATCTTGAAGCACATCTGTTACCTTAAAACCTAAAATGTTGCCCTGTAATAGAAAATCATCATCAAGTTGGATATTATCAAATCCAATAGATGAAACTTCTGGTGCCTGTGAAGAAGTGTGAAATGTAAAATATGAAAACCCAAGCCTAAAACTTTGTGCCAGCTGTGACTGTGAAAAAATTTATTTTCCACCTCCAACCCGCTTTTGGCCTCTCATCTGTGTAGGTTGTACCTATGCCTGTTGTTTTTGTGAACGTGGATGTTGCGGTGGAACCTGTTGCTACTACAATGGAAACTATTGTTGTTGTTATTGTTATTATTGTTGGTGCTACTATTATGGTGGAAGCGATGGCACCATATGGCCTCTCATTCTCATAGTTTTTCATTGAGATGCAGCTGAAAACATAGCAAAGTTTTGTTAACATTATTCTAAAAATTAAATAGAAAACTACCATAACAATTAATTCAAAGTAAATACACATTGTTTTACCTAAATATATTGAAATCTATTGAATTTGGGCACCGATGGGGGAGGGGGTGGCCACACTAGATTCAGCCTACACATTTTGTGCATACCTAGGTGTAGGAGATCCACCAGGTGAAGGAGCTTGCCTTAGATATTTTGGTGCCCTCTATAATGGTGATATTTCTTATCCAGTGTCCTCAAAATCACCAGTTTGATCTGGCCTATGAATCCTAGTGGTAGCATCTTGTTTACTCATTGTTGTGGCTTCCCTACCATGCATTTAGATGAAAATAAAAATTAAAAACCAAAATGTACTAAAATATAAAATACTTTTTGATTTTCAAATATGGATTGATTACCTTCAATTCCTCTGGTGTCAAGGCAATGGCTTGTAGTGTTGCATGCACTACAGTAGGAGCAGGAGTATCTTGCAATTTATGAAAACTTTTAAAACAAAGAGCTAACATATAATTAACAGTGACCACAATAGACTGTGTGTTGATGGTTTGCAATTACATCGCATGCAGCCCGACCCTGATGCAATCTACAATATAGGTGCACCAACAAAACCTTTCATGATGCTCACAGTGAATAACATATGAAAGTGCCCAAAATAGAATTTTCAATATTCCAAGCAAAATCAGTCTTGCCTGGAAGAACTCAATATTGGCCTTTAGAGTTGGATTCTTAACATCGATGAGTGTTAACCCTCTTCTTAACTTGGCAGCGAAAGCTGCAAAAAAAATAGATAATAATTTACAAATTTGAAATTTTTAGCATTAACAAATTCTAAGACACAAGAATTATACCTGCCAAATATTTTGTGGTGAGTTGGTACATTTTCTTGAGGTAGCCTTTCTCTTCTACAGAGAGCTAGCACTTAACTGAAATTGGAGAACAATCATCAAAAGGAAGATTTATCAATCTGTTAATGTCTACAATTGTGATGGTGAATGATAGATTTTTATTTCGTATTTTCATTTTGACAATGGACTTGTCATGGTCATAACCACTAATAATATGTTGCAAGAGGACTTTATCAGTTTTGAAATGTGGCATTGACACCAAGGTTTTCAACCCAATGTCTTCTAACCATGATAAGTTCATACCTAGGGTTATTAACAAATCTAAAATTAACGTGCAAGAAGGGTTCTTGAACTTTGGAATAGGGGTGGAAATGGCCATTGCTAAAATTTAGAAACTTAAAAACAGGAAAAACAGGAGTCATTGGTTGTTCAGTAATGGTTCACTCTAGTTGGGTGCAGTCATAGAAATAAACTCAAAAAATGATAGTGATGCCCTTTTATAGATAGAATTAACGGAGTCAACACATGGTAGAATTGTATTGGGCATGCAGTATGGGTGATCGATTATGTGACATGTGGCAAGTGGTCAACGATGGACTGTATTGTGCATCAGGTAAGGTACCGAACCATATTGTGCATCAAGCTAAATATAAAATCATAAACTATATTAGGCCCAATACCAAACCATATTTTACATCAGGCCTGATATCGAACCTTATTGTGCATCAGACCCCGACCTCATACTATATTGTGCATTAGACCCAGCACCTGGACCTTATTATGCATAAGATCCAACCTTGGATCTTATTATGCATCAGACCTGACCTCGGACCTTATTATGCATCATACTCAACACCCGAACCTTATTATGCATCAGACCCAACCCCCAGATCTTATTATGCATCAGACCTAATCTTGGACCTTACTATGCATCAGACCATATTTGGGCTTAGTTATGCATCAGATCGAACCTAAGCTTAGTTATGCATCAGACCAGATCTAAACCTAGTTATGCATCAGATCGGATTCAAATATAGTAATGCATCAAACTGAATCCAAGCCTAGTTATGCATCAGACCGAATACAGAATGCTTTTTCATCCGATCTAGCAAAAACTATCAAAGTCATCATTTTTTAATAATTTTTTTTGGAAACCAAGGTAATTCATCATTGCCTTCGATGTGAGGTTGACCAGGATTCATCATAATGGATTCACCTATTTTTTACAAGTACGTTTAGGATTCGACCCCTTATGCATAACCTTGCATGAACTTTATGCGCCCTTGGTATAATGTATAGTGGTTATGGGTATTGTAGGGCTTGGACAGCATCAGGTCCAATACCAAACCATATTTTGCATCAGGCCTGATATTGAACCTTATTGTGCATTAGATCCCAACCTCGAATCTTATTATGGATCAGACCTGACACCTGGACCTTATTGTGCATCAAACTCAGCCCTCGAACCTTATTATGCATCAGATCTGACCCTAGACCTTATTATGCATTAGATATGACCTTGGACCTTATTATGCATCAGATCTGACCTTAGACCTTATTATGCATCAAACATAACCTTAGACTTTATTATGCATTAGACCAACACCTAGACCTTATTATGCATCAGACCCGACCCCCGAATCTTATTATGCATCAAATCCGATCCTAGACCTTAGTATGCATCAGACTGGATCTAGGCTTAGTTATGCATTAGGCCAAAATTGAGCTTAGTTATGCATCAAACCGGATCTAGACCTAGTTATGCATCAGATCAAATTTGAACCTAGTAATGCATCAGAATGAATCTAGGTCTAGTTATGCATCAAACCGGATCAAAAATGCTTTTTCATCTGATCCAGCAAAAACTATCAAAATTACCTTTTTTTCCCAAATTATTTCTAGAAACCAAGGTAACTCGCCATTGCCTTCGATGTGAGGTTGGCCAATATTCATCATAGTTTCGAAATGGATTTGCCTATTTTTTACAAGTATGTTTCGGGTCCGACCCCTTATGCATAACCTTGCATGAACTTTATGCGCCCTTGGTATAATGTATGGTGGCTATGGGTATTGTAGGGCCTGGATAGTGCCCACGATCATGACCCTGATTTTGTAAGGGTTAGATGATGTTTTGTTTTAGCTTTTTATTATTCATGATTGTTTAATATTTTGGAATAGGGACCAAAGGGTAAGTTCCAATTCAAAAGGAGATATAAGGGAAAAGTTGAACTTCATCCTTTTTTTTATTTTTTATTGTCATCATATTTTGAAAAAGTTTTAAATGTTGAAGGTTATTTACACTTTCATTTTTTTTTGTAAAGGGATATGAAACAAAAGGATTCCTAAAAATGTTAAATACCCATGGAAGACCATGTTGAAGAGACTGGAATTTTTGTAATAAAATAATACCATTTTAATGCACATTGATCCAAAAACTTACACCTTATGAGAGAGACTAAAGGATTTAATTTCTAAGGATTATTATGTTAATTTCCATTCTTTTTGCTACATTTTTAAACTTATATCTAGTTTTGAATGCTTGTAGGAAGTTACACTATGTGAAGGTTTATGTCGATGCAGGTTCTATTTTTCCTTTGAGTCTAGCACTTGATCTAATCTGATTGCGCTATTGCAGGTTTGATTAGATTGGGTTATCCTCGTGAGTGACTCATTATATTTGGTTTTGCAGGATAGGGGAGCATGATACCATATTACACTTGCAATTTATTCTAGCTTTAGTATAGTTAGTTGTAGTTTCCTCATGCAAGTTTTCTTTCTTTTGCACATCCCAAAATTTATTTCTACAAATTCTCAATCTAAAACTCAGAATCCCAAAAGATCCTATTTACATCATAAATCTAATCTGGGAAATCTAGAGTGTACATGATCCAAGTAATTAGTTTTTTGAGTTTTTTACCTTTATAATTATTTGTATAATCTTTCAAGAATATTAAAAGGAGCAAATATGCACATTTTTCACATGGTATAAGCAAGATAAAATCAATCTAGGAGGGAGGGTTACTAATCTACTACATATTAAGTGCAGATAAAGGAATGAATGTTAACTTGCTAACTTTCTAACTCTCTAACATTCTAACTTTCTAACCTACCGACTTCTAACTTTGCAATTAGTGTAACATTAATCTAAAGATAAAATTGAACCTACTAACTACAAATACTGACTACAATATCATATTAAAGGTATGGATTTAAAATGAAGTGGACAATTCTACAACACTCTAACTTTACATATTAATCTGAAGATTAAAATGAACCCACTAACATGGATTAAGGTTAAGATAGATTAATGCAAAGATAATCAATGAAATAGTACTTCATTTTATGAATTCACATTAAGGCATAGCCATGGAAATATAAGGAAATTAATTACAAAGCATGAATGAAATAAACCAGCAAGCCCCTTGTTTACAGTTACTTGCAAATCACTTGGTTGTTTCTAGCACTTGTTATTCTTGAACACTTTACTTTCAAAATATACATGTGTAATTTTTATATAGAAAAACCTTGAAGAATTTGTTTTCTTTTTTTAAGCTCTTTGCAAGAGAGGGTTTTTGGTTTAATAACCTAATTGTGGTGGGGATTTTACAATGGGGTAAAATATCCACTCAACATGACCCATGAGATATGAAAAGTAGACATGAGGTGATCCATTGCTATATTGGAGAAAGAGAACTCTAGAAGGAGATGATTGATAGATTCCCAGGAAGCCATGCACAAGTAGTGTTTGTTAGGGACAACCATGCCTATTTTCATAAGGTTATCAGTTGTGAGAATATTATTTTGGATGGCCAACCAGCTAAAATGAGCAACCTTTGGAATGAGATATTTAATCCATACTAGATCATAAGGGATTTGGACCACTTGATAATCAATAGTTAGACCATGAGTAGATTTAACCATGAATATCCCATAATCAGTTTCTTTCCAAAAGGGGGAGTTAGGGGAATTACTAGTGGGGATGACAGTTGCATTCAGGATGGTTTTGAAAAATTTTGAAGCATCAAATATTTGACCATTAGCATTAGGAATATGAAAAATTTTCCAACGCTTTGAATCAGAAGATATATCAATAAAATTTTCAATTTTGTTGCTAATTAAAATGTCCAAAAATGGCTATATAACAACAATTTAATTGTTCTTTAAAAGTGGTTGATTTCAGATCCACCTGTCAGTCCAAAAATTAATTCTACTCCCTATGCATAATTTCAACCTGATCCCATTCTAGATTATAGATATGGTTTTGATAATTGATTTCCAGAAAGTGGAACCATCTCTAGATATATCTTCATCTATGAAACAACAATTTTGAAGATATTTTTTGTTGACAATTGAAACCCATTCAAGGTTGCTATTAGTGAAAACCTTCCATGCTTGCTTGGCTAACAAGGTTGTTTTCATATTACATATTCTTTGGAGCCTAGGCCCCCCTTAATTTTGGGAGAGCACAACTTATCCCAACTGAATAGATGAAATATTTTCCTGTCCTCAACACCTGCCCACAAAAATATTTTCTAAATTTGTTCAATTTTCATGTAGACAACAGCTGGTACTTTGAAAACTGATATGAAATAAATAGGAACACTTTGGAGACAAGCCATTGTAAATGTGGCTTTAACTTTTTGAGATAGGAGGATCCCTTTACAACCTACATGTTTTTGTTAATCCTCTCAATGATGTTACTCCACATGGATTCCTTCAAAGCACTGGAGAAAAGAGGGAGGCCCAAGTATTGAGTAGGTAACTGAGATATAACACATTGAAAATGTGTGCAATCTTAGCTTCTCTATGGGAGAGTGTTAATGAAGAATATTTTTCTTATAACATAATTAATTTTTTGCCCTAAAGCCTCCTCATAAGTATAAAAAATATTCTTAATGGATTTTGCTTCCCACATAGAAGCATGAGTAGCAATGATGGTATCATCAATGAACTGCTGGTGTGAAAAGACCCTTAAGTTGGACGCTACCTTAATGCCTAAAATTATGACATTGGAGTAGGTATTTTTGAGTGCTCTTCCCAAGGATTCAGTAAGGATGATTAATAGGATGGGGTGTAGAGGATCACTCTATCTAAGGCCCTTGTTACTTGGGAAAAACCCTATTATAGATCCATTGACCAGGACTAAAATATAGGGACTAGAGATGCATCTATGAACAAGATCAACCCACTCCCTATGGAACCCAAATTTGAGAAGGAAAACAATCAAAAAATCTCTATTAACTCTATCAAAAGCCTTGTTCATATCAATTTTGAAAAACATGGCATCTTTTTTATTAAGGCTGGAAGAATGAAGGAATTCATGCAAAGTGATGATACCATAAGTAATATTTCTCCCTTTGATAGAGCTTCCTTGACAAGGGTCTATGATCTGTGTAAGTATCTCTTTGAGTCTTGTGGCCATGAATTTAGTAAGAATTTTGTATAGGATATTACATAGGCTAATAGGTCTGAAATATAACATAGATTTGCACACAGGCCCTTTGGGAACCAAGGCAATGAAAGTGGAGTTGATGCTTTTGGGTATGGATTTAGTTTGTTGAAGTTCAATGATGGCATTGCAGATGTCAAGCCCAATGATATCCCAAAAGTTCTGATAGAACCGAGCGAAAACCCATCAAGTCTTGGGGATTTATCTAGGTGCATAGATAAGAGAGCCTCTTTAATTTCATCAAGGGTGAGAGGTTTGATAAGAGCCAAATTCATATCTGAAGTGACCAAGCTGGGGATATGATGGAGCAATTGTCTTCCAGCTTGGGCAAAATTTTGGGGGTTGGCTCCCAAAATGTTTTCAAAGAAGGACAAAGCTTCATTTTGAATCTCAAAAATATCCCTGATGATGGATCTGTCATCGTTGATTAATTATTTAATTTTATTCGAACTTCGATGCCTTAGGGTAGTGGCATGAAATAATTTTGTGTTTGAGTCCCCCTCCTTGAGCCAAAGGGCCCTTGATTTTTGCCTCTAGAAAGTCTCCTCTTTAGCCAACACATTATGGTAGTCTGCAAGAAGTTGTCTCTCTTCATTTATGAGTTGATCATTGAGCTACCCATTCTGAATTTGGAGTTCAATACTTTTTAGTTTTTGTAGAATTTGCTTCTTATTTTCAAAGATGTTACCAAAAACTTATTTGTTCCACACTTTGATATTTTCTTTGACACACTTATTTTTTTGGGAAACTCTAAAAATGAAAGACCCATGACAGTCAAATTACCACCAATCAACAATTTGCACATGCAAATTTGGGTGTTTTATCCACATAGCTTCAAATCTGAATGGGATTTTGAAACGATGGCCTTTATCGATTTTAAACATTAAAGGGCAATGATCAGATCCAACTCTAGGAAGACAAGTAAGTGTGCCATCACCCATCATAGGAATAGCTTCTTAGGATAAGAATACCCTATTAATTTTTACTTGGATGTGTTGATCCCCAATTCTCTTGTTGCTCCAGGTGTATTTCACCCCTTTAATATTAACATCCATCAGCTCACATTCAATAACAAAGTTATGAAAATCCTCAATGCTCTTGGTGGGGATCAAATTTCCTCCCTACTTTTCAAAAGGAAATAGAGGAGATTTGAAGCCTCCAAAAATAATCCACTAAAGGTTTTTGAAAGCACTCCTCATCTGACTCAAAGTATCCCATAGACCTCTTCGGCTGAGAGGATTGTTAGGGGCATAGACAATGGACAAAACCCAAGAGAAATGATTGCTTTTACAAAAAACATTAGATGGAGGATCTTTTCAAAGGAGGAAATTATTTTGCCTTCTAATTTGTTTGGGTTACAAATATAGAGAAGTCCCTCAGACGTACCTTGAGTAGGGTAAAAAGCAAAATCACCATTCTTCCAAATAGATTTTGTGATTTTCTAGACTTTATTTTGGTCAATCTTTGTTTCTTGCAGAACCATGATAGTGGGTCTATGTTATTTCCTCAAAGTGCAAACAAGCCTTTACTTGACAGCACTGTTGAGGCCTCTCACATTCCATGAGAAGATCCTCATTTATAATTTTTGGAAAGTTTTCAGCCTCCCTTAGATTGCTACAAGGGAGGTTTGGGCCTTTTTGATTCATCCTTCTCCTGACCGAGAAGATCTTGGAAAAAGGTTTTTTGGATACCATTTGCAATATAATTTTTTGTTTCCTTTTTATTTTGGTCATTTATAGAGGGTTTTTCTTTTCACTTTCGATGTCCACAGAAGCTTTCTTGAAACTTATAGTGTTAATGGGGCTGAAATCATATTTGTCTTCTTTCTCCACCTTGTATGAAATGGGACTACCGATTTCTATATGCCCCTTGGGGGTGTGCAATGGTTTAGAAAAAATATTGGAGGAACCAAATCTGGTTGGATATTGGGGTTCCTCTTGACCAGAAACTAGGGTTTTAGTTGGATTTATGGTAATGTCATCCTCACCATATTCAGAACTGTGAATAAGGGTTTCTTTGAAAAAATTAAAATGATTTTGGAATGCAAATATGGAACTCATATTTGAATACCCTTGTCCATGTAAATTATTTTTCTTTACAATCAACTTTCCTTTCAACTATAATCTTAATATTTCTTGTAACTTGAATTCTATCATTTTTACTATTTATTTTCTACTACTATAAAAGCATGGTCCATTTGAACTTCATCATGTATATAAGGTAATTTATCATTATTAATATATTTTTTTATTATATAGACAAAGGGAATATGAAATGGTCCCTAAACCTTTTATAAGAGAGCAACAAAGTATACACAAAGCAAATCCAATGAATATCCTTAGGAAACAACAAAAATAGTTGACCTACTAAACACAACCAGCAACCCAACAAATAGGAGATCCCAAGAAAAAGTAAAACCTAGATCCTACTAAAAATAATTGATTGGACCTTCTAGCTCTACCACCTCTGATTCCTTTGGGTGATATAAAAAATCCTTTGAATTCCATCAGATTGGTCGAGATGATAAGACTCTTTAGATATTTTGACTTCGTACACTCACTAGGTTTGGATTGGGAAGATTATAGGGAGAAGAAATATTTAGAGTCACCTTATGAATATCCACTTGATGTAGGGCCTCCTCCACATCCAATACCTTAGACTTTGCAACAAACTCAAAATTTAGAAGAGCTAATCCTTGGTGGATAGGATCGGAGCCTCTTCCTCTCTTGACATCAATCATTAATTTTTCCAAGAAATGGAAAAGGAAGGATGGAATATTCATTAGCCTCTTACAATGTAGCTGATTAAGGAACATGACATAAAATATATAGAGGACTTCTTTATTCACATCCAACATAAAATAATCCATCACCATCTAGACTACCCTATCCCACAAGATCTTGAGAGTCTTTGCCTTGTAGCCATTCTGAATTTTTGTCAAGTATTTATCTTCATCCAAAAAAAACCTAGCTCCCTAGTCATGGAATGCTTCTCCCTATTGTGGTAGTAATAAATATGGAGAATGCCAATAACTTAAGTGATTAAGTCAATTGAAACTTTGAAATCAAGACCTTCAACCTTCACCCAACCCTTTCTCCAAGAGTGTACCATTTGCGACAACTCAATTTGGTGACCTTCAAACTTTGACACACAGTCCAGAGACCTCATTTTTGAAGAATTTTTTTGAATTTCATCATCCACAACAAGGGAATCCAATTCCAACATAATATTTGCCATGATCCTACGAGCTGGCCAATTATAGAGACTACTATAGGAGCTAGAGTCCTTTGCCACTAGACCTCTTACTCTATAGAAAATTGTCACCTTTGGTGGGTTTAAAAAATACTCAAACTGTTGGAGATCCCATAAACCTTTTCAAATATATTTAAAAAACATCACAGTTCCAATAGTGGTATAGATTCATGCTCAACAACAAAACAACCTTTATAAATTAGCACCCTTTTCAACTATAATATGGGTATTTCTTTCCAAGGAAGAAAATAGTCAACCGCTAGAAGCTTCTATTGTGCCACCTCAAAAATTGGATCTCATACAAAGGGGAGGTGGTTTGATAAACATACTAGGAGGTCCAAAAATTTATAAGCAAAAAATACCTATTTCTAAAATGACACCTTTTCCTAGAATAATCAATAAATTATTCCAATAAAAATTACCATGGGCCAACAATATGGTTCTCCCACCAAATAATAATGATCAAAAATGTCATATCCCAGATCGTACTTCCACCTCCAAACATACATCCTTAACAAAAGGTAAAATGATAGATATTTAAGGATCTAAATGTTTTACGGACCATGATTATAAGGTAAGGCAAACATTGGCCAATAGCAAGTGTATCTTCCCTAGGTTCTCTAACCAATGCTATAATGCTAAAATATATGCCCAATATTAATAATGATGAGTCAGCCTATTTATTTTGGAGGTGCCACATTCATGCCTTCTATTACATCTCATCAAATTTAACAAAAGAAATCTAGTTGGGTACCCTTTTAAACAACCATTCCTAAAAGGAGAAACATGCAAAAAAGGTAAAAAAAAATTAAAATTTTTGGCACCGAACTCTCTTTGAATTGATTGGAATTTGAAAATAAAAAAGCAACCCCGACAGACAAGGTCCCAATAACCAGGAAGAACCAGCCAATAAAACCAAAGCTCTAAAACCCACAACCCATCAAAAACAACAAATACCAGTGTCAAGATCCTTCATCCAACTGCAACAAGACCTAAGAAACTCATTTCTCCACACAAATAGACCATGAGAAAGCCCAAGATTCACCATTAAATCAAGAACCTTGTTACCTTCTCTTAAAATATGTTGGATCTTAACCTCCTCCTTAGGGTGTAAAATTCTCTTGGCTTCAAAAATTAAATTTAAAATGCTCTAGCTTGGGATTTGAGTTCCTTTGAGAAGACTAATAGGGTTTAACAACTCCCCTTCAATGACAACCTTCTTACAATATAAAAGCTCAATCAAGGCCAGACCTTTATAAAGGGCTCTAGCTTCTATAAAGTGGGAGGATTGGATGCTAAGGGGTTCTACAAAGACCAAAACTAGATCACCTTTTTCTTTTCTTAGGAAGGGGTTTTATAACTTCCCTATATCTAATCAATTGATTTATAACTTTCTTTCTTTCCCATATTCAATAATTACTTAATGGTTCTATTTTCACCTAATACAAACAAATAATTTACTAATCTCTCATCCTACTATGATCATTTAGATACTTCCAAGTTGGTTTGCTTATGGTAACAAAAAATATATACAAGAATCTTTTGGAAATTTTGAGTAATTATGTTGTCATTGATGTCAAGTACTTGGCGAAAGGTAAAGTTCATAATGGTACAAGGAATTTGACAAAAATAAATTTTTATAATATTTTATATTATAAGCCAAAGTGTTTGGTTTAAAAGTTATGCTATGGGATCAAGAAGTTAAGGATTTAAATTATTTAATATTTAAATTATTTAAATTAAAGATTTAAATAATTTAAATTTAAATATTTAAATATCCTAATTAAAAGTTTATTTCAAAATTTATAAAAATAATTATAATATTTTTTCAAAGCTTCAAGATCCTACCCATCGATGTGTGAAGAATTTTGGAAATGCATATTTAAGAGGACCAAAAATTTCATTTATGTCTATGCCTAAGTCTAAGCGTAATCGATTCAATTTCGGAAGGAGCAGAGAAGAGTGCTAAGCATTTCGTTCCATCGATGAGGAAGAGAATAAGTCAAAGTGGTAGTGGAAAACTTTCCACGTGGGTGGCTAGCTCAACTGGTCATGAGGCTAGAGCTAGAGCGTTGATGGAAGGAAGATCTCGTGTTCAAATCCTATGGATGCTTTTTGCAGAGTAAGACAGTTGAAACATGTTTTTGGTAGAGAGAAGGTATAATGTAAAGTGTGGGTAAGATTCTTTCCAAGTGGGTGGCTAGCCCAACTGGTCACTAGGCTAGTGCTAAGGTGCTAGCAGGAAGAGAGTCATGGGTTCAAACCTCGTGATCATCGTTTTGCTAGATAGATAGGACAGGTTGTTCGTGTGAGCACGTTTGCAAGTGGAGAATGAGATGATTAATATTTTCAAGGTATGAGGACTTAATTTTTGTTATTATAAAATATTAAAATGTTATGTGGTGTAGGATAAATAAGGATTTGTAAGGTTTAGTTGGATTATGATTTTTGAAATCAAATATTGGAGTTATAAGGTGTAGAAAAGGAATATTATTTTGTAATATGCTTTTTAATATGCTGAATGATAAGTTGAGGGTATTGGAGTAATAAGGTATAAAGGGTGATATTATTGTTTACAGATTTTTGAATGAAATTTTCTAAGAGAAATTTTTTGAGTTAATGCATGGTCCTTGAGAACAATAAAAGAGTTATTTTCATAATTCTCTGAGCATCATATTGAAGAAAATTAATAAGGATAAATTTGTGACATCTAACCATTGAGATTTTCAAAGAGATTGAGTGTGATTGAGACAGTTTTTGAGGTCTACTCTTTATCAAGCAAAAAAGCATGGTCACATTCTTCTTTGGTCGAGGTGTTTTATTGATTGAGGTTTTCTAAAACAAGGTGGAGTGAAAAGGATTGTTTGATGAGCATTGTTGAAAGAGATATCCAATATTGATTGATGAGGATTTTTTTGGAATAAAGGTTGATGATAGAAACCTTTTTTGATAAGAATTATTGGAAATATTTAGTGAACCTTTGTGTGCATAATTAGGGTTTGTGCAAGATCATGAGTATCATTGTTATGTGAAGTTGAGAACTATATTGAAACTAGGGTTTGTGAAAGATCATGAGTATCATTGTTATGTGAGATTGTTTGATAAGCATTGTTGGAAATAATTGAGTGAGTGTTCATATGCTTGGACTAGGTTTGTAAGCAATAAGTGTTTCATTGAGTGATTTATTGAGTGGAGTTGATTAAGCCTAGTCAAGTGGAAGTGTTGAATTTATAGTTCAAGTTCTATGAAACAAATTGTTCTATATTCTAAACTAATTTGAGAAAGAGATTGAAAGTGATTGAGCATTGTTGTGAGTGTGAAGCATATTGAGTCTATAAAAATTCTCTATATGTTTTTGTGAGATTAAACAAGATTCTGTGTGAAGCTTGTCTAAGTGATTGAAGAGGATTTTGTGTTATATTGAGTTGAGTTGAGTAAGCTTTTGTGGAAGCTTACAATACAAATTTGAGGCAAGTCTTAGCGAAGACTTGTTGAGTAGATTAGACAAGTTCTAGTGAGGACTTGTTGAGCAGATTTGAGGTAAGTCTTGGTGAAGACTTGTTGAGAAGATTGGAAATTTTCTACAGAGAACTTGTGGATAGATTAGTGTGAGCTTTTGTGGAAGCTTACAAGGCATATTTGAGGTAAGTCTTTGAGAATACTTGAGAGTAGAATTGATTGATTGATTTGTTCAAACCTTGGGTTAAGGTTTGGGGTAGATATAGCAGATTTGATTTGTGATTGTGTCAAGCTTTGTGTTAAGGCTTGAGAGCATATTTGAGGATAGAGATTGAGCATATTTGTGCTAGACTGAAGGATTGTGTTTAGGGAATATTTGAGGATAGATATTGAGCATATTTGTGCCAGACTTAAGGACCGTATTTAGTGCATATTTGAGACAGAGTTGAGAGTAATATTTGGAGGTGACAGAGTATAGAGGATGATAGTCTCTAGTGGATAGAGGTCCATTAGCTAGGGCAGTGAAGACAGGTCTTTTGAGTGAGGGTAGGAGTCTTTAGTGGATAGAGATCCATAAGCCAGTGTAGTGGAGGTAGTAGTTCTTCTATAATATCACCAACCAGAGTAGAGGAGGAGTTCTCCTATGGATAGAGATCCATAAACTTGATTAGGGTATTGGTGTCTCCTTTGGAAAGAGATCCATAAATATTGTAATAGGGAAAGTTTCCCAAGAGATTTACTGTGAAAATTTTAGTGAAAGATTTTCTCCGTGGAGTATCCCACACTAGGTGAACCACGATAAATTGGTGTCTCTATTGTGTGTGGTGATTTGTGCATTGCTTTGATTATTGTTGTTGATATTGGCATTAATATATTTCATAATATTGATTAGGAAAAAAAAGTAAAAAGTGGTTTTATACTATTCACCTCCCCCTCTTAGTATAATATTGTGTTCTTCAATTGGTATCAGAGCAGGTTCCTTCGAAAGAGTTTAACAGCTTGATTGAAAATCTCACAAGAACATAGATGGATTCTAAGAGTGGATCCTCAGATAATTCAGCACCAATTTTTCATGAGAGCAATTATGTATTTTAGAGTATGAGAATGAAGATTCACCTGATGGCACTTGGAAATGAAATATGGGAAGCAGTTGAAAATGGATACACACCACCAGCTACTCCACCTACAAATAAATATGGTAAGTTCCTACATCATTATAATTCAAAACCAATAAATATAATTTTTAGAGGTTTGCATAAAATAGAGTTTATAAAGGTTATGCACTACAAAACAGCAAAGGAAATTTGGGATAAATTGCAAGGCATATATGAAGAAGATAAAAAGGTCAAAAAGGTAAAGTTGCAAAATCTCAAGGGAATATTTGAAGACCTAAAAATTAAAGATGAGAAAAAAATTAGTGCTTATCTACTTCATGTATACTAATTTGTTAACTCCATGCAAGGACTTGGACTTGAAGTTCAAGAATCTGATGTTTGTGATAATATTTTAAGGTCACTCCCAAAAAAAATTAGTGAAAATATTTTAGCTATAAAGGAATCAAAAGATAGTGATATTTTGACAAGGGATGAATTACATGGTATTATCACAACTTTTGATATGATAACAAAAGAGGAACCTATTCCCCATAAAGAAGTAGCCTTCAAAGCTACTAAGAAGACAAAGGAAAAGAAGTCAGATTCAAGCAATGAGTCATCTAGTGATGAAGAAGTAAATTATGGAAAAAGGAACAAGGTATCAAGGAATTTTAAAGGTACAAAATCTATTAAATGTTTCAATTGTGGAAAGTATGATCACTATGCATCTTATTTTCAAGAAGTTGGAAATAGCAATGATGAAGAAAAACAGGATCATAATTACAAGGAAACAAAAAATATAGGTACCAAAATAAAAGTAGGGATGGACAATGCAAGCAAGGAAAGAAGGTCTTCCAAAGACAGAAGAAGATTTTCTATGCAGACAAGGCAAGTAAGTTCTCAAGTGATAGTGGTGATAGTTCCTCATATAATGATAAATATGAAGTTATATTTCTATCAAAAGAAAAATAAGTGGTTAGGAAAAGGTCACCAATGATTCTCAAGTTTTTTAGATGTGGAAATTTTGGTCATATTGAAGATAGTTGTACAAGGAATGGTTTAAGTTTCAGTGATGATGAATATGAAGATACACTTGAAGTACCATAAGAGAATCTTCTTATGGCATTAGAATAAGAAGGAGGTGATCCTATAGAAGACGATTCATAAAAGAATAAAGATATTTTCATAGGCAAACAAATAGAGGAAGAATTAGAGAAATAAGAAGTTGATCTTGAGGGTGAGCTTATTCATGTCCTTGATGCATTAAGGGAGGTAAGAAATCAAAACTCTAAACTTAATCTTCAATTTCAATAATGTGATGAAGAGAAATGAAAGCTTATATAGGATCTAACCAACTCAATAGCTAAGACAAGAAGATTCAAAGATAAGTTAGAAGCAAAGGTTTTAGAATGTGAAATACTAGAGCATGAGATAGCTTCACTAAGGAAGGAAGTAAAAGAGACTAAGGATAGGTTACACATGTTTAGGAGAAGCTCAAAGAACTTGGATAAGATTATCAAGACACAAAAACTTACATCAAGCAAAACAAATTTTGATTTTGAACAGGTATAAAAGAAATAAGGAAAGGATTCAACCTCAAGTTATGAAGAAGAAGAAAATTTAGAATAAGAGAGTGTAAGAGAGAGTGAGACTTCTGAGGATGATTTGGACAATAGAAATTTCAACAAGGAAAGGAACAATGCAAAAATGAGGAGCATATGGAACAGGAACCAGTACAAGGTAAAAGAGACTAAAATACCAATGAGGTCAAGGCAAGAAAGTTTCAATGGATGATGCTTCTCATGTCACAGGTTTGGGTACAAGGCTACATAGTGCAGGACACATGAAATATAGGAATATGGGAAATTTAGAAATAGATAACTTTTTCAAGGGTATTGCTACTCTTGTAATCAGTTTGGTCATAAGGTAATGAATTGCAGGGTTCATGATAGGAATAGATATGGTTTTATCAGGAGAAATCCCAAGATATTTGCACCTTCAAGGAATAATAACATTAAGTTTTATAAGTGCAATAATGATGGACATACAGCAAGATGTTGTAAAGCAAAAATTCCAGAGACAAGCAGGAACATGAACAGACAAAGGAATCAAACATATCATCCAAGGAGAAAAGTGGATAAAGGTAAATATTAGTGCATGCTGGGAGTAGAAATACTCCCACCCAAGAATTAACCACCTCAAGAGGAGGTGGGGGAGGGGCTAAGATAAGAGTCTCATTCTTAGCCTCAAGCCCCAAAGGTGATCCTTTGCCATTGATGACAAGGGGAGAGATATTTGAGTTAGGAGGAAAGCATTCAGTCAGGGGGAGTAGTTCCTCAGGGGGAGATGAACAAACAAAGATAAATAAAATGGTAAAAGTAAAATGGGTTGCCATCAATGACAAATGGGGATATTGTTGGAAATTTTGAGTAATTATGTTGTCATTGATGTCAAGTACTTGGCGAAAGGTAAAGTTCATAATGGTACAACGAATTTGGCAAAAATAAATGGTTATAATATTTTATATTATAAGCCAAAGTGTTTGGTTTAAAAGTTGTGCTATGGGATCAAGAAGTTAAGGATTTAAATTATTTAATATTTAAATATCCTAATTAAAAGTTTAGTTTAAACTTTATAAAAATAATAATAAGATTTTTTCAAAGCTTCAAGCTCCTACCCATCGACGTGCGAAGCATTTTGGAAATGCATATTTAAGGACCAAAAATTTCATTTATGCTTATGCCTAAGTCTAAGCACAATCAATTTGATCTTAGAAGGAGCAGAAAAGAGTGCTAAGCATTTAATTCAATTGACAAAGGAAGGGAATAAGTCAAAGTGGTGGTGGAATGCTTTCCACATGGGTGGCTAGCTCAACTGGTCATGAGGCTAGCGCTAGAGCATTGGTGGAAGGAAGATCTCATGTTTGAATCCCGCAGATGCTTTTTATAGAGTAAGATAGTTGAAATGCATTTTTGGTAGAGAGCAGGTATAAGATAAAGTGTGGGCAAGATTCTTTCCAAGCGGGTGGATAGCCCAGCTGGTTGCTAGGATAGCGCTAAGGCATTGGTAGAAAGAGAGTTGTGGGTTCAAATATCACGATCACCATTTTTATTGGTGTATCCTTTGTACAAAGGTCCATAAACATTGTAATAGGGAAAGGTTTCCCAAGAGATTTGTTGAGAAAATTTTAGTGAAATATTTTCTCCATGGAGTAGCCCACATTGGGTGAACCATGTTAAATTGGTGTCTCTATTGTGTGTGGTGATTTGTGAATTTATTTTATTACTACAGTTGATATTGCAATTAATATATTGCATAATATTGATTGGAAAAGAAAAGTAAAAATTGGTCTTATACTATTCACCCCCCTCTAAGTATAAGCTTGTGTTTTTCAGAATCCCAACTATATAGTAACCAGTACAATATAAATTGTATAATTTTTATTAAATCAATAAAGAAATATTATGTTGTTAGACAATGAATGACTCTTGCATCCATCAAAACTCACACCAAATTATGGATTTATCCAACTAAAACTACCCTGCTCCATTGGCCAACTTACATGATGAATTTTAATAATATCACTTTAATTTTATCAAATCTGGAGTGGCATTCGATGGCTAAAATCTATTAAAATTTTCTACTTGTTGAAATAAAAACCAAACTTGCACAAATTTAAAATCACACTTGCAGAATTATAAAATCTAATCTAGCAACTGCTTAAAAACTAACCTGGGATATTAAAATAGATAATTAAAACAATTTACAGATTAATTACAAAATAATAATATAAAAATTAATTACAAATTAAAATAATATACAAAATATGAAAAATCATTCATTATTGTATAAACATACCTATAAGAAATAATATTTTCCACACCGCTAATGGAATGGGCCCTTACTCCTTAGCCCAATGGAAAGTAATTATTAATTCAAGATACAATTAAAAATATATATGCAAATGAGAAAAGGACAAAATCATAATTAATTAAAAATAAAGAGAATTACCCATTTACAAAATCTTCAATTCAAACCCATCCTCCCTTTCTATTCTTCCTTGTCCTCTTCTACGAAACATACATAAGCTAGGACATTTTTATACAAGTGGCACCTAAGCATACCCCTACTTTATTGGAAATATCTCTATACATCTATAACTAAATCCTAATAATTGGCATAGATAATATGTATACACTACTATTTTTTTGAAAGCATCCTACACTTCCTCAACCATTTTCTAAGAGTTAACATGAATAATATAAGTGGCACTTTACATTTCTCTTCTCTTGGGAGCATCTCAACCACTTGCTAACAATTAGCATAAGCAAGTCAAGCGACACTTTACACTCCTCTTATCTTAGGATCATCTTCCCTATATATTGGAATGAACAATCTGTATATCTTGGAACTAACTACACAATTTTATCCCAATATTTGAGGAACTAACAACACAATTTTATCCCAAGATATGAGCAGAAATTATTGCAATTAACAACATAATTTTAATCCCATATTTAAGAAAAAATAATAACACAATTTTAGCCTAATATTTAGGAAAGTATTCACTTTAGCTCTCATGTACAAGGTCCATCTCATATTGCATTTTCTTCTTTTTTTTATCCTACTTTTTCAACTTATTCCTACACATGCACTAGACCACTTTGGCACCATTCTAGCACATGCATCATTCTGATGCATGCATTATTTAGAGACTTACAAGATATTATCTTTCTATCCAGATCTATTATTCTAATACTTATATACCAAATAATCATGACTAAATATAAAACTAAACCTGAAATCACATAAAACCTATCCAAATTAACATAGTAATGCATTTTACCTATTCAATATGTTTTATCAAAATATTAGTATAAATTATAGTCTAGTCCATAGTTAATTATTCTTTGTCAAAACATTAAGAGAATCAAGAATTATTTTTTTGATAAGTTAAAAATTTTATTGATGTGGGAATTTGAAAGGTGCCCAAATGCCTTAGGACATTAGCAGAAGTAAAGGATGCATAGTCCTCAAAAAACTACAGAGCATCCTTAAACACCTAAAAATTTAAACGAAAATGTAAATAAATCAGCAGGAAACTAGGGAAAGCCTAGACCGAACAAAAAGAAAAATCAAAAAAGAGCAGCCATTTAGGCAGTTACAGAGTCTTTGATGTCATATTTTTTGACATCCTTTGGAGCATCCTTGGGGATATCCTTGAATACATCCTTTGCAATTTCTATGACTTCATCATCCTTGACTTCTGGTTTGGCTTCAGCAACAAAATTGATAGGAGTATCCTCTGCAAAATTGTCATAGAAGAACAAAAGGTTTAGGGTATTCCTATGTTCCTTCATTTGGGTAATTACCCCTAAAATTGCATCCATGGTGCTCTCCAGATATACAATCATGCTAGTGGTGGTCTTGACAACATATTATTGGAGAATATTCTTCGTAGGATCGTCATTTCATCTTTGGCTGCACCCTACATCTTTCCTTGATTCTAAACTTCCTTATTCTTGAGGAATTAATAACTCCTTGTTGGGGTAGCCTTAGCTTTGCCCTTCTTTCTTTGCAAGAAATTAGCATCCTGGTTTCCCGCATCCATATTCTTCCTTTTAGCATCATGAACCTTGGATACAAGAGTGGAGGATGTATCCTCTTTTGTGTTCTCTACCTTTTGGTCCTAAGGAAACATATTTCCTTTGGGAAACTTCTCCAGAAGATAATAATATAGGGCTTTGAATAGTCCATGGTGAGAGGACCAAGCTTCCTCCTTCTTCGAGCATGTTGATGTGATGGAGTAATCCATTGACAAGTAAAGGAATTCAAGAATGTTTAGCGGCTTGACCTCCCTGAAGTGGTTCACAAACAAAATATGGAAGCTCCTAAGTTGAGAACCAGGGTCATCCACTGTTATGTATTCCATAACAGGCTTCATCACCTCTTTCCAAGGAGTGGGTAAGTCATCATGAACCATCTTTGGCTTGACAATCCTCCTCATAGGTGATTTTAGCTCAAATTGGTTAAGTTCAATGTCCTAGTTGTTATTTTCCTTGTGCGTTGTTCTTCCCATCGGTGGTTGCCTTGTAACCTCAACTAGAATGTTGACATTTACCTAGAACTCAATGCCATTAATTATGACAATCTTCCTTCTCCCATGTGGATGAGAAGGTCAAGTTGATATTCCAGTCCCAACCTGAAAATATCTTTAAGAACAGCATAAATCCTCTAGTACTAAGGATAGCTTCTGCCACTAGTTTGATAGCGAGTGAATTCAAGAATCAAGAATTATTACTTTAGGGTAAAAAATAGGTATTTCAAGACCTCATCACTCTCTCCAACTTAAACTGATGCATGTCCTCATGCATCTCTTTCTTCAATTTTTGTACTATAATGATAACATGGTGCACAATCACTATGTTGATATATTGTCTTTTCTCCCCCAACTTGATGGGTGACATGTTCCCTCAACTTGAAAAGAAACATACCCATTTTTGTAATTATCATCATTTTTCAAATCATTTATCTTATATATAAAAATTTTGAAATAATGGGGACTAGGAATGTGTCACTCTGGTATTAGGTGCTAGAATGGATGCTAGAATATTTCTAGCATTTATGAAGTGTAAATGGTTTCTAGCATATCAACTAACAACCTCATCTAAAACTTGTGCAAGATACTCATAGTAAAATGTGTTGTACATAGAATGTGAACTATATGTAATAATACATAATATTAAAACTAGCCAATAATGAAAATAAAAATGCATACTTTGTTATCATAGATGGCTCGATTCTCCTCCAAGGTAGCTTTAAACTTTGCCATCATGAAATTTTCCATAAAAACAAGACTCTAGAATAATTATGGAGCTATCATTGGTAGTTGACTTGTGTAGACCTGTAGTTTTTTTTTATAATAGAAGAGGCTACCATTTTTTGTTTTTAACCATCTTTTGCCCTGACTACATCCACAAGGGATTTTCATAATTGACTATTTTTTAAATAGAAGAGGACATCATTTCTAGTTTTTGTAGACACCTAAATCATGTCATGCTTAGGGGAGCTGCTCACATAGACACACTCATAAGATCATAAGACATAATATTGGACTTTCCAAGCATCAACAGTGGTTCTCACCACTCATTTGGGGCCTTTTCAAGCCATCCAAGCCTAGCCGCTCAAGCCAAGAGCGGCCAGATCCTAGCCGCTCAAGCCTAGAGCGGCCAGACCTTAGCCACTGTAGATGACAGCGACCAGATCTTAGCCACTGTAGATGACAGCGGCTAAGCCATAAGAAGCAGTTTTGCCGACAAACAGGCCTAATCACAGGTGGAAGTGGTAGTCTGCATGCAATAAAGGTGAGCGGGAGTAACTTTGCATTCCTTTTCATGACCAGTTCACATAGGAGGCTTGAGTTTGCATTTAAAATTTAGTTAACTGACCTCCAAGCATAAACAAAGGACAAAAGCTTCTCATGCTAACGACCAGTTCGCATAGGAGACTCAAGTGGGCAGTTAGATTTCAGTTAACTAGCCTTCAAACATAGACAAAGGACAAAAGCTTCTCATGCTAACTTGCACTACGCATGAGAAATTCATTCCTAGGGCTTGGACATAGACCTAGGGTTTCACACTATAAAAGGTGCAAGCCTAAGAGCACCAAGGGAGATATAGAGATCATCTTCTATCATCGAGACATCTTTTATTGAGGAGAGCTTTCGAGACTTGGAGAGTTCCCTTGGAGATCACGTGTACGATGAAGCCCTGACGAATTGAAGAGCATAACACCTATTATTTTAACATCAGATACAGGCTTTGACCCATAACTTTGGGGCAAAGAGAGCAAGGTTTACCTTAGCGGCCGCTATCTTGGACAATGGCCCATAGGCTTAGCTTAGGTTTTAGACATAGCTTCTTTTATTCTATTTCTTCATGTTTTCATATCATTAGCATAGATTTACATGATTTCATGGCATAGTTTCATCATATTTCTATTAAATTATTTTATTACTAACAACCTCATCCAGGGAGGCAATCTCGGACATCTAAGCGTGTGTTGTTGTTTCATTGCTTATAGGGCCACAGGTTCATCGGACGAAATCTGCAACATACGAGAGCAAAAGGGATCCCTCTAGGAAATAGACCTAGAGAAGGAGGCATCTGTAAGCCCTCATACATTTTCGTGTGTGGAATCGGGAAGCCTTTATAAGCGCACCACCTCTTCACGAAAGGGGCACTCTTTGCCTATTTGTAAACTTATTGTATCGAAATGGGTATCCCTAAGAGGGACCGACATGTAACCGAGTTTCAATACAAATAAAGAGATCCATCTTTGTTATTTCATGTTATATGCTTTTTCTTCTTGTCTTCCATTTCATCTTGGGTTTTTAATAACATTGCAAGTAGAGTTAAAAAGGGGTGGTGCGTGCATCCCAGGGTCGCTACAGATGGCGATCATGGTGGGACCTCCACTAATTTTTCATTTTCTATTAGAATACTAACTTAATTTTGTGTGCAGGTCTAGCCGCTCTGAGATACAATAGCCAAAAATTAGCCACTCTGAGCTATAGCGGCCAAGAACCAGCCGCTCTAGTCAACAACGGCCAGAACTAGAGTGTAGCAGAGGTCAAAACACTGACTCTCTGAGCTGGATCAAATGTTGGTATAGCTTCTCTGATATTTTATAGCTTTCTATCTACTTCTATGTGTCTAAAATAGAGAACTTAAAGCACATTTATGTTTGGAAATTGAAAGAATAAAAGGAGAAAGAATTAAGCATTTCGCATATCTTAGATCTTCTTTTAAATTTTCCACTAGGCGTTGCTAGGAACAATGGCTTATGCCTAAAAATTTCACCCTAGAATCCAACGTGCTAGACATTGTATGTTGTTTGCTTGCTTTGAGGCCCTGCTAGAGGCCATAGTTACACGAAATAAAGTGCGCTCATACAAATCATAGTAGTTCATGCATCTTTCTGAATATTGAAATGTATTTTTGCACTTAGGCATATAGGAAAGATTCATTGCTGCTATATGATGCACTTTATGTTACGCAAGCTTAAAATGAACACCACACACGCACGTCTCATTTAAACATTGGGGAGTTGGATTTCATCACCAACCTTCAATTCAGTCCAGTGACATTGGAATTCATCTCCTTCCACTGGTTTTCCCCCTAGAGCTTCCTAGAAATGGATTGAGAAACTTACTTATAGTGACACTAAGTTACTTGTGCTCAAACTATCTCCCACTTTTGGAACAATCATTGGTTCAGAGTGGAAGAGCTAGGCGAACCCTCCATTGGGTCTTCAGTGGTGTACCCTAGCTTCTTTTGAGAAAATCATGTTTGGCATGGGTGTACTTGATTGTCACTATGGATGAGTCTTCTCATTCTTAATCCAAGAACAAGAGCAAAGAAATCGAAAGAACAACACATCAAAACACACAAAATAGTTTAGGGCACACTTAAATCGGTAATCAAGATAAACATTTGCTTGGTATTGTGTGGTTATTCCTAAATTGCAACTCAAAAGATCAATTCATAAGACAACATGGTCAAAACAAGAAGTAAGCACCCTCGGTCTGATACCGAGGGAGAGACTGAAGCAACTCATACCCATAGGCGAAGTCGTAGTAACATTGAATGACCTACCCATAAGACCATGAGACGTAGCTCCGTGAGCCTAAGGGGTGATAATTCAACCCTTGGGGGATCTCCTCGAGAAACCCCAAGTAAGGAACCACATCATGGAACAAAGTCACATAAACAAAAAGAGGCTTCACAACCATCCTCATCAAGGAGACATGAGGAGACCTCAAGGGCCTCCTCTAAACACACAGAAACATCTCAAAGACGTGAGGAAGCTTCAAGGGCTTCCTCCTCACATGGACATAAAGAAGGTTCTAAGACTCATTCTTCACATAGGGATGATGAGACTGCTACATCTCCATCCACATGGAGAAAACATGTTACCACAAAGCCCTCTTCATCAAGAAGGCAAACAAGAATTGCAACACCTCAAGACTCACAAGAAACATATGAAACAGGTCTGCCCACTGAAGGGCAGGAAACTAGAGCTACATCTAGTCATGGGAATCAAATAGAAGAAACCCTTCACACAAAAGGAAATATTCCCATAGACTATGACCTCATAGGAGTGAATGGCACCCCATGGGACCAGCCATGGAAAACAAGATAACTAGATGGGTTGGATCGGTTTCCTACATGACCAACTCAAAGAACTATAGCTACTGAGAACTCTGCATCTGGAAGCTCATGAACTGTGACTTCTAAACATATCTCCCAATCTAGGGGTACCTCAGAGTGACCCCATAGTAGATGCATGGAGTCTGATCATAGGGATACTCAATAGTACACTGAACAAGTCACATTAGCTAGCAAGAGTACAGATACAACAAAAACCTCCTCGAGGAATCTACGAGTCAAGACAACAAGAACAGAGTCAGATAAACATGAGTCTTCTATAACAGTGCAAACTAACCGAATGAGGTGGTTAGAAAATGCATTACGTAAGGAGCGAGAGCTAGTGGAAGCTCTCAAACAAGATAAACAAAGAGAAAGACTCTTGCACCAACATGAGCAACGTTTAAGAGAGCAGGTCGAGCGGCTAGCTCTTAACAATTTATAGACAAATGGTGGTGACCACCAAAGAACTAGATGCACTGACTCACCTAAGGAGAGGTGCACTAGACAAGATAGCCCACAATGAAATCCCCCACCAAACCATGAACGAAATCCAACTAATGGGGGAAGGGCAAACACAACAAACCAAGATCACAATCCTGAGTCCCCTCGTAGGAGGGAGGAAAATGGAACAAATCAAATGGATAGAGAGTTACCTCCATTGCCAATATGAATAGGCTTACAAGAGGAGGAAATCCATGCATCAAAGGTATTTCAAGAGCTTGCTAAAAAGATGAAAACCTTTGAGAAACAAGAGGCAACTAGGAACTCACCAACATTAAGCAAAATACACAACCAACCATTGTGCCCATCAATCCCTAGCCCTCCATATCCTAAGCACTTTGAGATGCCTAGGTTAGAAAATTTTAAGGGTGAAGAGGATGCACAAGAGCATGTCACCAATTTTATCAATGCCTATTTTCATCTTGAAGACAATGACACTCTCATGCTAAGAACATTCATAATGACATTTTTAGGTGCTGCCACTCAATGGTTCAACCAACTACCTAAGCATAGCATAACCAACTTTGAACAACTAGTAAACGCATTCCTAAAGCATTTCTCCTTTGGTGCTAAGAAGAAGGTGAACCTTTCAGACCTGGCCAACTTGAAACAGTATGATGATGAGCCAGTAATGGATTATGGGAATAGATGGAGAAAAGTCATGGCAAAATTATCATTCTCCATTCCCACAGAAGAGATCATTCGCATGTTCACCAAAAGTTGCTCTAAACACATCTCCCTCTTGCTACAACTTTAGTAGTATCCTTCATTTGAGGAAGCTTTGGCACAGGCCAAGCTCATCAAAGAAATAAAAGTAGATGAGGGAACCATTAAACTCCGAAACAAAAAGGAGTGGAACAAGAATGGTAAGAATGACAAGTATAAGCAGAAGTAGGGCAACCCTGCTCCAGTCAATCAAGTCGTATTGGCTACACCCAAGGATGGGGGTGCACAACAACCCCAGAACTATCAAGCACATCCCCCACTAGCCAATTACGACCAAAAGAACAATTAGGGAAGAAACCGAGAATGCAAGCCGCCTCGTTATTTCACGCCTCTGATAGAATCAATGCAATCAATCTTTAATCAGTTGAGCGAGGCCAGGAGGATCAGATTTCATGATATACCTCTTATAGATCCCAACCATCCTAAGCCAAAAGGATATAGGGAAGATCAATTTTGCCCTTATCACAAGATACTAGGGCATGACATTGAGGCTTGCGTTGGGTTTAAGCATCAAGTGCAAAACATGATTGAGGCGGGAGAACTCAAAGTTGACAACCCACTGGCTCCCGATAATAGAGACATGGGCATATACAGAAACCCATTGCCCAATCATGAGGCCCCTCGAGAGCAAGGGGCCCAAGTCAATCAGGTTCGAGCTGACATACCTACCCACGGATGCATTGGGATGGTTGAGATTGTTAACATAGCAACAAGGACTAGGTGGTATGGTCAACCGCAACCACCTGCAGCTCCCATGAACATCCCAGCTGCTCCTAGGCAAAGGTAAGACAACCTTCTAGGTCCACCAACGTGACCTGTGGTGACTATTCGGAGTAGATTGGAGCAAAACCTATAGATGACTCCAGCTAAGTTATCCATCTATGAGCTCATACAACAGTCCCCAAAGCATAGGGAGACTCTAATGGAGATTTTAAGGACAATTGAGCTCCAACCGCAAGATGCGAATGCATTCACTCACTTTGTGGGACAAGTGCAAGAATGCCAAGAACCTGTAATCCGATTCTATGACCATGAGATTAAGACAGTTCATGCTACCTTACCAGACCCTCCGCTAAACATTGTAGCGGCAATCA
Organism: Wollemia nobilis; assembly: GCA_028583015.1. Classification (NCBI taxonomy): domain Eukaryota; kingdom Viridiplantae; phylum Streptophyta; class Pinopsida; order Araucariales; family Araucariaceae; genus Wollemia; species Wollemia nobilis. The sequence goes on from JAQPPZ010002979.1 coordinate 6,132,706, forward strand.
ACAACTTACCTTTCAAGAGGGTCTTGGTCGATACAGGTTCATCGATAAACATCATCACAACAACTACAATAGAGCACCTCAAGATCCCCAAGTCCAATATCATTCCAGGAGCTTACACATTGAGAGCTTTTAATGATGCTTTATGCAATACTATGGGAATGATAGTCCTACCCATCAAGGTGGGGCACAAGACCATCCCCATGATGTGTCATGTCTTGGAAGGAGCTATGCAGTACAACATCCTCTTAGGGCACCCTTGGATAAGGGCCATGAAGTGTGTGCCTTCGATCTTGCACCAGTGTGTCAAGTATGTGCACGAGAACAAAGTCTATGTGGTTCTGGCCGATGAAGAGCCTTTTAAATACATCAATCAGGTGGACATTCTGGGAGAATTTGTAATCCCTTCTACCCACCTATACGTAGCACCTTCATCCCCAACCACACAAGTGGATAACGAAGACAAAGGGGTAAGAAAAGACCCATGCACTTCAACACCTCCTGGTGCACTCAAAGTAGTCAATGCTTCTAAAGTACCATCAACGTCAAAACCAAAAGACAATCAGAAGCTAAAGGCACCCTTAGTTAAGGAAGAAAAGCCCAAGGAAGTGCCAACTATAGCCATTGCTGAAATGCCAAGTCCTATGGAAGAGGAAGATCTTCAAGATCAAGATGAAGATAGTGATTATCACCCTGCTTCGCCAGTGTCATCCATAGGGTCATCCACGTCGCATGCATCAATACACTTGGCAAGCACAGGCATAGGGGAGTACCTTGTGCAGAACATCACCTTTACACCTATCATTGAGTCTGCACAAGACATGGGAAGGCCTAAGGACTTGAGGCCACCAGTGGGAATAGTGGTTCCACTTGGAATCCCTCCCAACCAAACCAATTTTGTCTATGTCGGCCTGGACTATGCCCATAAGTCTTCAGATATAGAAGAGGATAGTGATAAATTATTCATGGTCAATGTTCATTACCTCTCTAACCCCGAGTTTGCTCTAAGCTACTTTGAGCATTGCCATTGGCATGGCTATGGCCTTGGCATATATGAGCAAGGGTGCAGGTGGCCATACGAGCCACAATATCAACTTCCCTCCAACATATTTGGCTTAGGCTATTATATCAGAGGTCGAGATGACTCTCTTGTAGTGGCATTGGAAATATTAAGCTTAGGGTTAGGAGAAGACATTGATTTCATTCCTTATCACCCCCTAAGAACAGGAAATTTGAGCAATAGACAAGTGGCCATGGTAAACATACCACCACCAAAAATTTATCATCCAAACATCTCAATTGATTCCACCCCAATAGGGTACAACTCATGGGATGAGGAGAATGGATATGAAGCAAGTGATGATGAGGTGCAACTTGGTTTAGCCTACCAGGGGCCTCGCTATTTACAAATATTCACATGGTCCATCCACGATGAGAGTGGGTATACATCAGATGAAAGTGACTATGAATCAGAAGACTCAATAGAAAGAGCCTACTTAGGCCTAAGCCATCAACCCCTGACTTTGGGGCAAGAGACAAATGCAAATGGATTCTTCATAAGTGACGAAGAATATGAAGATGAAATAGAGATGGCCTACTTGGGGCCAAGACATGAGCCCCTTGTCTTAGGACCGCATACCAATGCTAACGATTTTTGGATAAGTGATGATGACTTTGAGGATGAGACCGAGATGGCTTATCTTGGACCTCACCACTTGCGGCAAGTCAACGAGCTAGTAGAGAGAGAGGCGGCACTCCGTGCCATAGACCCTCATCTACAATTTTTGGGGAGACCTGTTGACCTAGCTGCCATTCATCGGATGGTCAATCCCCCTCTACCTACATTCAGAGAGCGATTAGAGCCCAATGATCCTATTGTCCACCCTGCTCATGGGCCAGATCCAAAAATTCCCATTCCTCCAGAACCTCATCACGAGTATGGAAGGGAAACCCCTGAGACAAGATTGCACCCATGTGGTCCTGGAGACTTCATTCCATCCATCAACATGATCTCCATTGATTTGACCACTCCACTTCATAATCCAATAGATCCTACCAAATCATTGCATCTTGATATAGAGGCTATTGATTGGGATCATGCTAATTCACCCATAGAGCCTGAAGACCTCTTCCCCAATGAAGAGATGTTACAGCCATTCCATTTTGCATCAGGTTGTGCATATGACATCTTCCATGTTGGTTTGGAACCTGAGTCACTAGGTCCTATAAATCCTATCGATGACATTCATTTGATACCCATGCCTCATCAACTAGAGGATGGGTCACATATGGCTATAGAAGTGACTTTCGAGGTGGACATCAATGATGATCCTACCCAACCAAGAAAAGTCAAGTTCGAAGAAAGTCTATCTCTAGAGGAACAAGCCATCCTAATTCCTCTCCTCAAAGAGAGGCCAAATATTTTTGCTTGGACTTACAAAGACATGCCAAGGATAGATCCAAAGTTAGTCATTCACAACCTTTCATTGGATCCCATGAAGAAGCCAATCAAGCAAAAGCTGAGGAAAATGCATCCAACCATCGCTTTGATGGTGAAGAATGAATTGCAAAAACTATTGGATGCAGTATTCATAGTTCCTATTGACTACCCTGAGTGGGTGTCAAACATGGTACCCATGGGGAAACCTGACGGAAGAGTCCATATCTGCATGGATTTCAGAGATTTAAATAGGGCAACACCAAAGGATTCATTCTCATTGCCAAACATAGATGCTCTTGTAGATGCAACCGTAGGTCATGAAATGCTCTCCCTAATGGATGGTTTTTCTGGATACAACCAGATCCGGATTAAGCCCGAAGATCAACATAAAACTACTTTCATTACTCCATGGGGAACATTCTGTTACAAAGTGATGCCATTCGGTCTCAAAAATGTTGGTGCCACATATCAGTGGGCCATGACATACATATTCCATGACTATATGCATAAGATCTTAGAAGATTACATGGATGACTTACTAGCCAAGTCCCTATTGCGGCAAGAGCATGCCGAAGTCCTTAGACAAATCTTTGATCACCTCATAGAACACAATGTCCGATTGAATCCTAAGAAGTGCGTATTTGGCGTAACTTCTGGCAAGATTTTGGGATTCATCGTATCCAAGAGAGGCATTGAAGTCGATCCTGCAAAGGTAAAGGCTATACTAGAAATGGCCGCCCCTACCAACATTAGGGAGTTGAGGAGCCTACAAGGCAAGATAGCATCCATCAAAAGATTCATCGTGCAATTATCAGACAAATGTCGACCTATGAATCGGTTGCTATGCAAGGAGGTCCCCTTTCATTGGGATGAAGAATGCCATCAAGCCTTTGCAGAGATCAAGAACTTATCTGGCAACACCGCCAGTATTGGCTCCACCAAGGCCAGACATACCATTTTTACTATATATATCGGCTACTGATTTTGCATTGGGCACCATGTTAGCCCAAAAGAATGCACAAGACAAAGAGCAAGCCATATATTACATTAGTCGCACCTTGGTGAGTTATGAGCTAGGATATGCGTATGTTGAAAAATTGTGTTTAGCAGTGGTCTTTGCAACTCGAAAGTTGTGACACTACATGTTGAGCCATACGACCTACGTCATATCAAAACAAAATCCTTTGCAGTACATGATGAGCAAGACATATCACAATACACGTACCACAAAGTGGATCATGCTATTGATAGAATTTGATCTAGAGTTCATAAGCCAAAAGTCCATCAAGGGACAAGTCATAGCAGATCAATTAGCAGAGGCGCCTCTTCAGGATAACAAGCCTCTCACCATAGAATTGCCTGATGATGCGGTCTTTGCATTATCAGATCTGCTAGAACTCGAAGAACCTAAGAAAGAAAGAGACATGTCATTGTTCTTCGATGGTTCGAAGTGTGAACAAGGAGGTGGAGCAGGGATTGTCTTTATCACACCACAGGGTGCTCCATTGCCCTTATCATTCAAACTAGACTTCCCATGCACAAACAACAATACAGAATATGAAGCATTGATCCTGGGACTCCAAACAGCCATAGCAATGGGCATTAAAAGATTGAATATCTTTGGTGACTCCTTGCTCATAGTAAACCAGGTCAAAGGACTATTCCAATGCAGGTGCCCACTCCTAAAGACTTACAAGGAACTTGTTGACACTTACCTAGCCCAGCTGGAATGGTACGACATCGAGGCAATCCCTCATACGTCGAATAGATTTGTAGACACTATGGCCTCTTTGGGATCCTTAATCCCTCAGAATCCATCTGCTAATTTTACAACCATTCATGTGAAAGTGCTTTCGCACTCAGCAATACATCGTGAAGCTTTTGACAATCAAGAATCAGTCAACATGATCAACATCGAGCCAAATCAGGATTGGTCCTTCGCAGCTAGAGATTTCTTGCAAATGACACCTTGGGGGTCTTTGATCTCCCAAGGACCTATGGAGTGTGGTGCAACCATACACCATAGAGTTGTTCCTCAATCCATGTTCACTAGCTCAAAAATACAGGAAGAGCAAACCATCTTTTCTATAGAAGTCATGGCTTATCAGGATTGGCTTTCCCAACTATGGGACTTCCTGAAGCTTGGAATAGTACCTCAAGGTTTGTCGCATACTGAAAGGTGAACGTTCAAATAGAGAGCAACAAGATACATCTTTCTAGGAGAAATCCTCTACAGACGAGGATATGATGGAGTATTACTCCATTGTCTTGAGCCCTAGGAAGCATCCTGGGCAATTTTGCAAGCTCACGATGGAACATGTGGAGGCCATTTCAGTGGCATGGCCATCGTTAAGCGCATCTTGAGAATGGGTTACTATTGGCCCACCATGGAAAAGGACTGCTGCGAGTATGTCAAGAAATGTAGTAAGTGCCAGCATCATGCAAATCTAACGCACTTACCATCGCAAGCTTTGCAGCCCATCCAGGAAGCATGGCCATTCTCGCAATGGGGACTAGACTTGATTGGGAAGATCTCACCCCCATCCTCAGGCTGACACACATTCATCATAACGGCCATAGAATACTTCACTAAATGGGTAGAAGCGATCCCCTTAACATCAACAACTGGACCAAGGATTGCGGAGTTTATACTCCACAATATCATAAGTCATTTTGGGGTCCCTTCTAAGATAATATCGGATAATGGGCCATATTTCAAGAACAAAAATGTGCATGCTTTAATGAAAAAATACCATATTCAGCATAGTTTTTCAATGCCTTATTATCCACAAGCAAACGGGCAAGCAGAAGCCTCAAACAAAACAATAGTCTCCATTTTGAGGAAGACAGTGCAAGACAATCACAAGGATTGGCACATGCAGTTACCTCTTGCACTATGGGCATACAAGACTAGTATATGGATGCCCATTGGGGCAACACCATTTTCACTAGTATATGGCACTGAGGCCATCATGCCACTAGAGTTGGAAATTTTGACTCTACGCATAGCATTAAAGGACTTCATAGATGATGATGTCGCGTGACAAGGCCACCTTGATCAGTTGATGCTTCTTGATGAACATTGAGTCAATGCTTTAGAGCATCTTCACGTTTACCAAGATCACCTTGCATGAGCTTACAATAGTAAAGTCCACCTAAGGGAATTCAAGGTTGGAGATCTAGTGCTCAAAGAAAACCAACAGAATTCGAATCTGCCATCGCATCTACGAGATAAGTTCATGATAAACTGGATAGGCCCATACATGATTTCATAGAGAGTTGGGCCTGGAGCATATCACCTTATATCATTAGATGGTGTTGAAGAGCCTGAACCTCTCAATATCATTCACTTAAAGGCATTCTACACATAAAAAACAAAAACATTCAAATATTTCATAAAATTCAAAAACATTCAAATATTTCATAAAAAACAAAAACATTCAAATATGTCAAAAACACAAAACAAATCATAAAAACATAAAATTTCAAAAATACAATCAAAGGCTCCAAGGGTAATTCATACCGCTTGGTCAAACATCAAATCAAAGGCTCCAAGGGTAATTCATACCACTTGGTCAAACATCAAATCAAAGGCTCCAAGGGTAATTCATACCGCTTGGTCAAACATCAATTCAAAATGCTCTAAGGGTATTCAAACCACTTGGTCAAATCCAATCAATTCAAAGGCTCCAAGGGTAATTCAAACCACTTGGTCAAACATCAATTCAAAAGGCTCCAAGGGTAATTCAAACCACTTGGTCAAACATCAATTCAAAATGCTCCAAGGGTAATTCAAGCCGCTTGGTCAAAATCAATTCAAATGCTCCAAGGGTAATTCAAACCGCTTGGTCAAAATCAATTCATCAAAGGCTCCAAGGGTAATTCAAACCGCTTGGTCAAACATCAATTTAAAAGGCTCCAAGGGTAATTCAAACCGCTTGGTAAAAATCAATTCAAAAAGCTCCAAGGGTACTTCATGCTACTTGGTCAAAAATCAAAAAAATCCCCAAAGGCATAATAAGCCCTTTGGTCAAATTAAACAAAAATACAAAAACAACATAAAAATAAAAAATACAAAAACAATTGCATCTCACATCTTGCATCCACATCATTGCATTGCATTTTCATATCCACTACAATTGCATATGTCATGAGAGCCTTAAAAGTGATACCATAGTTTGTCGTACAAATCATTCAAATCCATACCTCCATTAACACATGTGTGTAATTGTGTTTTTCAACACAACCATTATTTGTTGCTATACATAATATACTAAGGTTTTTTGGTTAATCAACCACACCTAGTGATCTTATCAACTTTTGAGGAAAACAACTTTGATTAGTAGAAGGTAAGGTCTAGCTATGATAATGCCTTGGATATTCAAGATCCCATCACTAATTGAAACACTAAAATCCTAGTTGGTACAAGGAAAATATGAAAGCTGCAAAAGTGGTCTAGGTTACCTTAAGTGAAAAGGATTTTCCTTGCTTATCCCCCTATGCAACCGGTTTAAAGGTGTTGAGAATTGGCAAAAGGACAAGCTTTACCCTATCCAAATCCCTTGCTTAAATCAAAATAAGAAAAATCCCAAAGCAAAGTACATATTCAAAAGGCCAAGCATACAGTCCAGATTTCAAAGCAATAATCCGATACACAAATCATAAATTCAAAAAAAAAAACATAGCTCAAAAAAAATCAATAAAAAATAAACAGTGATTTTCATCACTACATATGAGAAAAATAAACAGTGATTATCATCACTACAAAAATCCTAGCTCAAAGAAAAAATCAATCAAAATAAACAGTGATTTTCATCACTACATATGAGCAAATATCCAAAGCCAAAAAGAAGCCAAAAGAAGGGAATAAAGCTTGAATCCCTGGAATTCTCAGCATTGTACAAAACTGGAAGGAGAAATCCTTATGCATGATGATATGTCTATCACAATTGCTTCATGCATTTGTGTAGACCAATGTTTGAATGTGGATGAGCTAGCTTAGGTAACCCAATATTGCCTAGTGGTATAGTCCAACTAAGTCCAACATAAGGATGAGATGAACACTTGAGGATCCCTGATCTTAGCAATGGGCTGAAAGAATCCTGCTTGACATCGGAGGAAATGCTTGAGTTCTACCTCAAAATATACAATCACATGCACACACAGAGATCATGAAAAACCAGGTCCATGGTAAAAGCCTTACTTTTCAAAAGTCTAAGTGGTCAGTAGACAATTGTTGATAGGGTAACTAGAGTGTTTGAATCTCTGGAAAGCCCCAAAAATTCTTACATAGCAACAAATCATAACATCATTCACACCATCACTTTCTTTATAAGATTCTATAAATTAGGGGGTATCAACATAGTAGGACAGATACCGCATATATATTAGAAATAGTATATAGACGACCACTGACTACTTTATATCTTTTAATTTATAGAAACTTATTAAGAAAATACATTACACACCATTACATCTCATATATGAATACTTAATCAATTCTTATGATAAGAGTGATTATTTAAATTCATGATTATTTTTTTACTTTTTGTGGTATCACCCATTAAGATTGTCAATGTCATATGCATTCCGTATGTTTTAAGTGATTAGAGCATACAAGTTCATTTATACCATCCCATCACATAAGTTAGATGCATACAATTAAAGCAAAGTTAAAACATGCATTTAGCAATAACATCACATCCACAAAAACAAGTCATTAATCATCCATAAACCACATCATAAAACATATAGGCAATATCCATTTGCATACAATCATAAATTCATCATTCATCATCAAAATACATCGCATCATATCATCAAATCATATAAGCATCTACACATCCATCTAAGCATCTTCAATATCATCTATCATCTAACATATTCATCAAATCATCATAATACCATCATCACATCATATCATAAAATAAAATAACAACAAAAACATGAGCAATAAATGATACACATAATAAGTCATAATGCAAAGCTATCATAAAAGTATGTATGTCAAGTCCAATGGATGTACAAAAATTCCCGTGGGCTACAGTCATATAGGTCAACTCGACCTCAAAAATGAATCAAGGACCAAGTAAAGCATCAATCAAATATCGGGCCTAAGCCCCCTGCATCACCTCCTCTAGTGCCACCTCCCCATGTAGCAGTGTCACAAGTTGAATTATGCAAGTTTGGGTCCTTCGACTAGGATGGGCGAAAGACTGCCCTGAGGTGGAGTGCCTGCTGACCTACGAACCACCTGCACCAGTTGGATCCTTAGGGACAATCCCATGCCTTCTGAGTTGCATCTAAATAATGGTGATGTGATCCACAAGTCCCTAGATCTGAAATCATCTAATGTTCAAAATACTAACAAAAAAAATCACATAAAGCTATCCCACATCTGCTCCTAAACCTGCCATGGGAACATTCACACTCCATGTATTTCGGTGAGATGAGTAGATAACCATAAGGCCACTTGGGGTAAAAACAACTCATTTTGGAATTACGATGTGCCACCCTTCAATCCCAAAGAAGACCAAGATGGTCGGACTGCTCCATGGGTGCGAAAGGATCATCCTAATTCCCCTATGACATCAAAAATATTAAGTCAAAGTGATACAATCTAAACATAAATAGAATCACTCATCCTAACTCCCTAAGAAAGCTATTGATAGCTGGACCGCTCCTCGGGATAAGGATGGATGATTATCATAAACAATTGGAATCATACTTGGATGTGGGATTGCCCATTAAAAGCAACAAATGCTAGAAAGGAACCAGATTAGTCATATTGGTCAAGCGACTTGTCGCTTCATTCATTGTCATTTCTTCACCAATTCATTGTGTGAGGAAGTAGTTCAAAACTTCAACATAATCATAATCAAAATCAACAAAAGATCACTCGATCATAGCAAAATCGTGTTCATCCTACGAATCATTGCATACAACAATCACAAATTTCCCTTGTTTGTTGGGAACGTAAGCAGACATGACATCTTCAATTGTAGCTCTCCTACCAGTCGAAATTGTTGTAGCAACTGAAGCTACCCGATTGAGTTTGAGGAATGAGTGCAATTTAACATGCAAAAGCCACTGAGCTAAGTCCTTCGAACGTTGAGGCAATGATTCAAGGGATGCATGCCATCTTGCATGATTGGGCCATCCAGCGTTGATCAAACCATTGATCACCATACACCCTACAAACAGATTAGTCTACATTTTTGCTCAGCGTTGTGTTTTCCACACAACACATCGCAAAAAGGGGCATCTATAGACACCTAAATCGTGTCATGCTTAGGGGAGCTTCTCACATAGACACACTCATAAGATCATAAGACATAATCTTGGACTTTCCAAGCATCAACAGTGGTTCTCACCACTCATTTGGGGCCTTTTCAAGCCATCCAAGCCTAGCCGCTCAAGCCAAGAGCGGCCAGATCCTAGCCGCTCAAGCCTAGAGCGGCCAGACCTTAGCCACTGTAGATGACAGTGGCCAGATCTTAGCCACTGCAGACGACAGTGGCTAAGCCATAAGAAGTAGTTTGCCAACAAACAGGCCTAATCACAGGCGGAAGTGGTAGTCTGCATGCAATAAAGGTGAGCGGGAGTAACTTTGCATTCCTTTTCATGACCAGTTCACATAGGAGGCTTGAGTTTGCATTTAAACTTTAGTTAACTAACCTCCAAGCATAAAAAAAGGACAAAAGCTTCTCATGCTAACGACCAGTTCACATAGGAGACTCAAGTGGGTAGTTAGATTTTAGTTAACTGGCCTTCAAACATAGATAAAGGACAAAAGATTCTCATGCTAACTTGCACTACGCATGAGAAATTCATTCCTAGGGCTTGGACATAGACCTAGGGTTTCACACTATAAAAGGTGCAAGCCTAAGAGCACCAAGGGACATATAAGAGATCATATATCATCATCTTCTATCATCGAGACATCTTTTATTGAGGAGAGCTTTCGAGACTTGGAGAGTTCCCTTGGAGATCACGTGTACGGTGAAGCCTTGACGGATTGAAGAGCATAACACCTATTATTTCAACATCAGATACAGGCTTTGACCCATAGCTTTGGGGTAAAGAGAGCAAGGTTTACCTTAGCGGCCGTTGTCTTGGACAGTGGCCCGTGAGCTTAGCTTAGGTTTTAGACATAGCTTCTTTTATTCTGTTTCTTCATGTTTTCATATCATTAGCATAGATTTACATGATTTCATGGCATAGTTTCATCATATTTTTGTTACATTATTTTATTACTAACAACCTCATCCGGGGAGGCAATCTCGGACATCTAAGCATGTGTTGTTGTTTCATTGCTTACAGGGCCACAGGTTCATCGGACGAAATTTGCAACATATGAGAGCAAAAGGGATCCCTCTAGGAAACAAACCTAGAGAAGGAGGCATCTGTAAGCCCTCATACATTTTCGTGTGCGAAACCAGGAAGCTTTTATAAGTGCACCACCTCTTCATGAAAGGGGCACTCTTTGCCTATTTGTAAACTTATTGTATCGAAATGGGTATCCCTAAGAGGGACCGACATGTAACCGAGTTTCAATACCAATAAAGAGATCCATATTTGTTATTTCGTGTTATATGCATTTTTTTCATTGTCTTCCATTTCATCTTGGGTTTTTAATAACATTGCAAGTAGGGTTAAAATGGGCGGTGCGTGCGTCCTGGGGTCACTACAAATTTCAATCATCTTTCGCCCTAACTGCATCCACAAGGGATTTTCACAATCACTTTTTTTCCAATACAAGCATGTTAAAAATTAATTTGCTTTAGCTCATTGGAGGGACCATTCCAAATTTAGAGGATAAATATGCTCTCTTTTCTTTAATACCCCTATTAATTCTATGCATGTACTTCTATAGTGCATTTGGACCTCATTTATATATAATGCACAAATTTGTTGAAATTCTTGAATACATAAATTCATATGAAGGCCATATTGATGTTGTTATACATTATAATTCATCATACAATAATGTGCACTAATGAGGCCTGGTTTGATAAACTCATGTCTAGCAAAAAGGTTGATTGTATCTTCCTTTATTTTGTACACTCTCATTATGTTGCCTTTATATATTTGATTCCTAAGAATAGAGGCATAGACCCTCAACTAAATATCTACAACATAAATATCTAAATTTATCATGTAACATACATCCATGCAAGTAGAATTCACATAGAAAATTCTTGTGCTCTAGGGGTTGTCCATGTAAGCATTGAAAAAATATATTTCAAAAGATAAATTATGTATCTTACTAGCATGAATGTGCATGAGATGAATTAATGGGGCTACTACTATGATATCTCGTATTTTCTCCATATGTGGGATCTCAATGAGGCTTGTTTCCAATTATGGTTCCTCAACCATGCCTTTGCCTTTTAATTAACCAATTGTTACATCAATTGTTTTATTTGTTGGTCTTTTTGTAGCAATAATTCTTTAACAATTTTTAATTCTTTTTGCTAAGTCATAATTATCGTGACATTATCTAGATTAAGGACATCAATATTTTTTTGGCCCTTATTTGGTTGTTATTTTCCCGTTCCTTGTTTTGCATTTTCTATTTTTTATGACTACATCTGTCCTTGTTTTCTCTGCTATTATTCAATTTTTCACTAAGTAATGCTATAGCTTTTTCAAAATTTGTCTTGTTTATTCTCCTTGACTAGTGATTATGTCATAGATTCTACTATTGTTTCCTTAGGAATAATGGGTTGTTGCTATTTTTATTTTTGATTTTGAATCGGTTTATTTCCTTCATCTTCAATGTTGAGGACTTCTTGTATAGGTATTGTTGCAACTTCCATACCTACAACTCTTGTATGCCTACAAAGTCCCTCAATAATTTCTAGTTTCTTCTATTCTTGCCTTTTTTTGGATTTGTTTGAGAAATAGGGGATACATAATGTTGCTTCCCCTTCTTATATCTTCTTTCTCTAATAGTTCTTCTAGATTTGTGTAACTATCCCCCAAAAATATTAAATCATGTTTGAGGTTTTTGTTCCTCAATCTTTGGGAATTTCTCCTCTTGACTGATTGGTGATTCCTTTGGAGCTAGTTGAGAACGTTCTTACTGATGAGGGGGTAATAATTCCTCTAGAGTTAAATGAGAGAATTCAGTTCTTATTTTTTATGATATTTTCTTTGTAATTTATTTTCCAAAGTGGGTAATTTTTTAATGTTATTTTTTTTAGATACAATTAGGGAAAATATCTCTCCTTTTTATTTAGATAAGAATAATATTTATTTTCCTACAAAGTACATGTGTTTATATATAAATAATTCCTTGCTAGCATGAGAAATAAAACTATGAAATAACTGGTAGAAGATTGAAAAAAATCACAAAATAGCTAGAAGATAAAAAGTGATAAATTGCAAGACAGTTAGCTAAAAAAAGAGTGAAGATAATTTTAGCAAGAATCCTTGTTTTACCTCTAATGTAGAAGCTAACATAGTACACATCTATATTTTTCTTCTACATAGCAACAAGAAGCATCCATATTTTCTTCCATGTGAGCAACAAGAATCCCTTCCATCTTTATTTGTCATTAAAAATAGTAGCTAGAAAAAGCCATTTTCATTCTTTTTCTTCCACACGAAAGTTATTGTTAGAAAAAATAAAATAATTCCATTAGTGCTTTCCATTATCTGTGCAAAAAATCTAGTTAGCAATCAACTCTAACAAGATGTCCGCTATATCTTATCCAAGAATTGACTTAGAAGGCACATCCCCTCCAAACATACTTTTTAAATTATTGATTTCTTACAATAGTTAAGAGATAAATCTTTATTTTTCTTGGAGGTCTGATTGGGCCTTATGTAGCCATTGTTGTTGTGATTTAATAATCACTCTAGCATGTGCAATATTCAATCAATCCAAAGCTTTAGCTTCCTTTTTAGCAATATTTGTATCTGGTTCATCATCCAAATATGGAGGCTCTTGTGCCACATTATCATCAACAACATCTTGTTGGTTTGTTGGTTTATCAAAAAATGCAGGTCTCTATTTTTCTCCCATTGGAAATAAGCTAGAAATTTTTATGAACTATATTTTATGCCAGCTAGAAATCCTTACAAAAATGCTAGCTAGAAATTCTTGCAAACTATGTTTTCTGCTAGTTGGAAATTCCTATAAAACTACCAACTAGAAATTCTTGTAAACTGTGTTTTGTGCCAGCTAGAAATTCCTACAAAACTACCAACTAAAATTCCTAAAAACTATATTTTGTAGTATAGCGGTGAGTATTCCTGTCTATCACATGGGTGGCTCAGGTTCAATTCTTGATAATGATGCCAAAATGTGATGAATTTTAATAATATCACTTTAATTTTGTCAAATTTAGGATGGCATTTTATGGATGTATGTGCTAGAGAGCAAGTAAGCATGTCTTGGTATAAAATATTTTAAGGTTTTCTACTTGTTGAAATAAAAACCAAACTTGCACAAATTTAAATACACACTTGTAGAAATTTAAATCACACTTGCACAAATTTAAATCACACTTTGTGGAAATTAAAATCGTATACTTCCAAAAAATAAATCATCACACTTTTAAAAAATAAAATCTAATCTAATATCTACTTAAAAGTTAACCTAAAATAAATAATTCAAACAATTTATAGATTAATTACAAATAAAAATAATATGCAAATTCATTACATATTTAAATAATATACAAAAGACAATAAATGAAAATTCATTAATTATTTTATAAACATATATAAAAGAAATAATATTTTTAATTAACTGAGGGAGTGGGCCCTTACTCCCCACCCCAATTGAAAGTAATTATTAATTTAAGATACATTTAAAAATATATATACAAATGAGAAAAGGAAAAAATCAATATTTATTAAACATAAAGAGAATTACCCTTTACAAAATATTCAATCCAAATACATCCTCCCTTTATTTTCTTCCTTGTCCTCTTCTAAAAATATAAATAAGCTAGGCACATATTTTTATACAAGTGGCACCTAACCATAACCCTACTTTATTGGAAATATCCCTACACATCTATAACCAAATTTTAATAATTGGCATAGATTATACGTATATACTCCTATTCTATTGGAATCATCTTACACTTCCTAAACCACTTGCTAAGAGTTAACATGAATAATACAAGTAGAATTTTGCATTCCTCTTCTCTTGGGAGGATCTCAACCACTTTCTAACAATAAGCATAAACAAGTCAAGTGGAACTTTACACTCTTATCTTTGGAGCATCTTCCTCATATCTTGGAACTAACTACACAATTTTATTCCAATATTTGAGAAGGAACTAACAACGCAATTTTAGCCTAAGATTTGAGGAGAAATTATTGAAACTAACAACATAATTTTAGCCCTATATTTAAGAAGAAACTAACAACACAATTCTATTCTAATATTTAGAAAAGACTTCACTTTATTTTCCATGTACAAGCTCTATCTCATGCTATATTTCCTTCTTTTTTTGCCTCTAATTTTTTGTCTCATTTTGATGCATACATCGGACCACTCTAGCACCAATCTGGTGCATGCATTATTCTAGTAAATACATTATTCTAATGCAAGATTTATTCTAGTGCACACATCATTCTGATGCACACATCATTCTAATGCATACATCATTCTAATGCATACATCATTCTGATGCATGCATCATTCTAGTGCATCAACATTTAAAGACCTGCAAGATATCATATTTCTATCCAGTTCTATTATTCTAATACTTATAAATCAAATAATCATGACTAAATATAAAACTAGACCTGAAATCATATAAAACCTATCTAAAATAACAGTAATGCATTTTACCTATTCACTATGTTTAAGCAAAATATTAATATAAATTACAGCCTAGCCCACAATTAATTATTCTTTATCAATACATTAATGGATTCAAGAATTATTACTTTGAGATACAAAATGAGGCACTTCAAGACCTCATCACTATAATACATCATAATCAAGTACTCCTTAATTTCTTAAAATAAAAATCTCTATAACATTCTCTCGTAAGCTTACAATAAATCATACTAGAATTATTTTTGATACAATGCTACAATCATATAATTATATAAACACCATCTTACTATTCAGTTTTATGATACCCCAATTAAAGGATATTTTCCTTTATTTACAAGGCCTCCATGTGATTATCTACTATTTATTCTTGATTAGTAGATGCGTCCATATGTCAAATGCTTTTCTTCCAATCATATTTTATTTTTAGATACATCCATATGATCTTCCAACTACTTGTATTTTACTTGAAGATAATTATACATAACTCTTCAACTACTTATATTTGAATTATAGACAACTACATGTGACTCTTGGACTATTTATATTTAATTTATAGACAAATACATATGACTATTTAACTATTTACAATTGACTTGTGAGTAGTTGGCATGTGACTTCTAACATCCACCATGTGACTTGAATTGACTCTCATGTGACTCTACCCAACAAGATTTAATTATTAAATCATTAACTATTCCATACAAGAAAAATACAAAATAGTGACTTACCCGTGTGACTCTTACCATGACTTTTATCTTTTACACTTTAGTTTCACCACACAAATTTATCTTGCATAAAAACCCACTATTACATAAAATATTTAATATAACGAAGACAATTACTAAGACATGTTTACCTAGACATTGAATTTTAATCATAAATTTAATGATAAATTAACATTTTTACTATGAACCATCACTTTCACTACATTCCCTTGTACTTTTACAATTACTAAAAGTACTTCTATAGCTACCACATGTATTTTATAGATACAAAATTACTTTTATGGTAATTATTCTTGTGGTAGCTCTGCAATATTGTCTTATGGCAATGTTGATGTTGCAACACTCCTATGCAAGCTTCCAATAAGCTTATCATTCAATAATCTTATAATTTTTTCTTGCAAGCTACCCATACCTAACTATCCAAATATTGTATACTATACTATCTATTCATATTGTTAGATTATAAAAATAAATAGTAATAAAATATAAGTGATGGTAGTTACATACTTTGAATAGCTTTTTTATTGATAAAAAGAGGTTTTGAAAGGGTCCCCAAAACCTTTTACAAAAGGTAAAAGCAAAATGAGGCATCCAGCAAAGGGATGACCTCGGTAGATAGATAGAAAATAGAGGCTAACATAGAGAACAAAAAGGGATTGGAGACCAAATCCGCAGGACACATACAGAAATTGAGGAACCCAAATGCCAAAAAGGTGGAGTAGTCAAAAACACCCTAGCTACTTAGAAGTATCAGGAGGATCCTACTCTTCATTATTGGTGGTTTGATCATCATCCAGGGCCTGAGTGTTCACATTCTTTTGATTCATTATGTTTTTGATCTTCTTAATAGCTTGAAGGAGGAGATTCGAGGATAAATTTTCCAGGTGATACATACTTTGAATAGCTTACTTATTAGTTATTATACTCTTTTAAATTTTCAAGAACTATAAGGATACTTTGACTTAAGTAAAATGAGATGAGGTGGAAGAATCTATAAGAATGACTGGATCACGTATATTTTGTATATCTAGAATTAGTTGCTATGGAAATAATTACAATTTAACTTCCCATATTTTAAAGTTTTGAGCATTTCTATTTAGTTGCAATTTGAACACTTAACAATGAAACTTTCAGTAAAAAATCATGTTTATGCTTTAGTATAACAATCTACTTTTTTGATATAGTCTACAAAATTCCAATAATATTAATAAAATCCCCCTTGAAATAGACATTATGTAAAACCTCATAATCTCTATCAAAAGTAGCATTTTCATGCTTATATTTTTTCCTCATGTTGTTTACATAAACTTTTAAAATTAAAATCCATACTTTTATTGAAGATTCAAGTGTCTCATCCCAATACTATGTTCAACTATTGCTAAAGCTAATTTTTTTATTGATAGTGGGGTTTTAAGAGGATCCCCAAATCATTACAACCAAAAAATGCAAAGAATCCCTCCAAGGGAAGATCTTTCACCTTTCATAAAACCAAAAATCAGAGCTTAGAAGAGTAATCTCCATAGTCACCCAACGAACCAAAAGAGGGTCAGACTGGAAATAAATAGCAAAAATAAACATCCCAAGGCCTACAAAGGGAATAAGATAGGGAATACCCACAACCATTTGTTGTGACCATCAAACAGGACAAGTGATTGGCCAACTTGTTAAGACACTTGCAGATTTTAGGCATAGGATATATTATCTTTGGTGATACAAGTGTGCATTAAACATTAGATAAAATATCCCTTCCATATCATGAGGGTCTCCTATAGAAGCCCGTGATTGGCCATGAGGTTGACCACTTTGTTTCCCTCCTGATAGACATGCTAGACCACAATGTTGTTGAAGCTTTGTAGAATAGCCTTCGACTCTTCAATAAGTGTTGCAAAGTTCCATAGTGGGTGAGTAGACCCTTTTAAGAAATTAATAGTATTGAGAGAATCCCCCTCCACAATAAGGTTCTGAGTATGTATCTCTTTTGCCACCACCAATACCTGAAACACTACTTTAGCTTCAATAAATTTGTTAGATTGATACCCTATATTTTTTTGCAAAGGCTAGGATAATTTTGGCTTCATTATCTCTAATCACTCCTCCACAACTAGCCCTACCAGGGTTGCCTTTTGTTGCCCCATTGAAATTAAGTTTAAGCCAACCCGATGGGGGTGGGGTCCAAGACACCAAGGACCTATCCATAGTGGATCAAATTTGAATATTGGGGTAGGGAGATAGGTTGAGGGTGCACACCAGCCTGGATTTAGATTGGACCATGGGTTTGTCAGCTGAAGACACCAAGTTAGCATTTTTCGTAGCTAGAGCTAATTTTTTTGAGAAAATAGATTTAGGGTTCCTAGCTTCATATTTGAAAGCTCTTTTGTTCCACTCCACCCAAATATGCCATAAATAATGAGGGAATGAAAAGGACCACCAAGACCTGAGACAATAAAATTTGAACAACGAGGACCATTGGATGCATAGGTCAGCTAAGGAATTAGGAATAGTCCATGCTAAGTTGACCATAGAAAGAAGGGAAGAGAGGATGCCAATGGAGAAAGGGCAAACAAGGAACATGTGGTGGACATATTCCCAAGTTGATAGACAAAAAAAAATGGTTTGGGATAAGCATTCCATGAGAAATAAGATTATCAGAGGTAAGGATCTTATTTTGAACAACTAGCCAAAATAAGTGGGCAATTTTGAGAATACGATTTTTTAACCAAACACTTTTGACAGGGAACCAATTGCAAATAGATTCATCTTGTATGTGATGTTGTTTTGACATAGAAGACGTCGGATTCACAAGGTTTTCAAATAGGAATGTCCTATGAAGGAATGCTTGGTATGACATTGCCCTTGAGCATATTAAAAATGACTTTACACACCAGGCACTGGTTGGGGTTGCCTTCATTCTAGGGTAGATATTTCCACTTGGGTGACCAGATTCATTGGATATAAAATTTTTGACTCTGTTGCCAAAGAAGTGGTCAGATATTGGTTTAAAAATTCTCAATGCAGGATCATTAATCAATGGTTGGTTGGTCATCCAAGGGTCTTCCCAAAATCCAACTGTAGAACTATCTCTAATGTGCCACCTGATTCATTTTTTTAGGATAGGGATATCTTAGTGATGTAATTCCAAAAGGCGGATCCTTCAGGAAGGGGGTTGTCAACAAGTAAGGATCCTCTTCTTAAATATTTACTTTTGATCCTATCAACCCAACCAGTTCTAGAATTTTTATTAATTCTTCATCCTTGCTTGTTGATCATTGCTAAATTCATTTTGTGTATTCATCTGAGGCCGAGGCCTCCCTGTTATTTTTGGAGACACACTTTGTCCCATGCCATTAAGTGGAATCTGAATTTATTTTCATCCCTAGACCAAAGAAATCATTTTTTAATTTGTTCAATTTTATGGCAGATTAACCAGGGAGCTTTGAAAAGAGATAAGAAATAGATTGGAACACTATGAAGGTTGGTCTGAACAAGAGTGTCTTTGCCTGCTTGGGATAGAAGAACACCTTTCCACCCTACATTTTTTTTCATTATTCTCTGTATGACTCCATTTCACATATTAGCAATTGGTTTACCCTAAAAGAGGGGTAGCTAGAGGTAGGTGGAAGGGAAGGAAGAAATATTTACACTCAATAATTCTAGCTATTTTATTCTACATCTAAATAGGATTATTTATAAAATAAAGGCTACCTTTGTTGAAGTTGATTTTCTGGTCAGTTGCTTGCTTGTAGGAATCCAAAATAGATTTTATGACTTTAGCTTTAGGAATGATGGATCGGTTCGCCAGAATGGTAACATCCATAAATTTTTGGTGGGAAACTAGAAGAAGATCAAAGGATGGTTTGATGCTCAAAATGTCTCTAGAGGAACAAGCAGCTTTTTAAATTTATTTCCAAATAATCGGCTAGGATGATAAAAATAAGGGGGAGAGAGGGTCTCCTTGACTTAGACCACATCCACTTCTGAAGTAACATGTAGTAGATACATTAACCAGAACGAAAAACCAAGAATATGAGATGCAAGATTTAATTAATTTGATCCACTTGGGGTGAAAACCAAACCTAGATAGCATATAAAACAAAAATTTCAATGAGACCTGTTGGTCCGACTTTCATACACACCCTGTGAAGAATGAGCATAAAACTCTGATAACACTTATACGGGATAAATCCCACTCACTTTAGGATCTAGCTGGTTATCCAAGGTGTGAGTTACAGGGTCGGGTCGAATGTCAATTCACTCTTTTTCACTTCTGGAATAGTCTTCAATATGGATTGTCTGTTACCTTACAACGGGCTCTGAACTTGCTCAGTAGTGTTTAGGAGTTGTCACTTGTTGACAATCAGATTTAAAGTTAATTCTTTGATCTAGCTCTTATGGGTCAACAGATTTAAATAAAGGACAAATTAAAGAAAATAAAAATGGATCATTTCACGGTAAAACAAAGAGGGTAGGGTAAGGCGAGAAGAGAAGTTTATCAAACTTAACTGTAAAACAAAACTACCAATTTTATTTATACTATCAGCTTCACAATAGAACAAATCAAAGAAGAAAGTGTCCAGCTTTCTAAGATCACTTTCTACTAAGAGCATAAGGCAGAGATGGAACAGATCTAACAAAAAATTATAAACCGAAGGGAAGTCGGTTAAAATTGGTATCTTTCATCGGTAGCCTAGCTCGCACAGTGAGGACAGAGCAATTAGAACAGACTTGAACCTTAAATCTATAATTTTCCCTAGCATACAATAGAACAAATGAAGCCCAACAACATATTTAATCTTGATAACACAGATTCACAGCATATATTTAATAAACTTTAATGAAACGGATAACAAAAGAAGATGAACTTATCACAATCTGCAAAAGATTAGGCTCCTGGCCATGCTATCATAGAAAACAAAAGCACATCAACTCCAAGTCCAGAAACAAAGTATTTAACAATATTTGCAAGAAATTGCTTCAATAGCCTTTTATTTCTAAGTTTTTGCCTCCTGCGATTACATTGAGAAGAAGTATTTATAGACTCAGGACAGACCCTGATCTTTTTAGAAATATCTTCTTCTCAAACCCTAAATCTTATCATCTTAAACCCTAGGACCCGGGTTTTACAATATAAGCTCTTTTAAAACAAAGTTCGGATAAAACTTAACCATTCTGCAAATCAGTGCAGTCACTTGCCATAAATGGAGAAGATAGAATTCGAATGCCACTTGCATTCACCCGCAACTATGAGTAAATGCCCTCATTAATTCCCTCGGGTAATCTGGATGAGTCACCACTTCTCTGACATTTCATCTCCATAGAGCCATCCCTGAGTTGAAAATGTCTGCAAGCTATTAATTCTGCCATAAATTTTCATTAAATGCATTCATCGGCAAATCTCGGTAACTGAGTATAGATATTTTCACTTTTCGGCCAATTCCCGACATACTCCATTGAATGGGCAGCTGCTTAGTCACCGCAAAGTCTCTTTGCGGCCAGATCTGTAAAATTTGGATGAAGCAGCAATTTTCGGCATCTTTCCTTTCAATATGGCTGTCTTTGATTAATTTGCACTCGACTTTGTCTTTATGGCCATTTCTCCGTTATCATGCAAGTGACAGATGGCTTCCTGCATGAAAGAACAAAAGATGGATTAGTATTTTAAAAATATTAAATCAGAACTTTAATTATTAAATCAGATTTAAAACCCTAATGTTCACTTGCATGTCGGCTCTATTTATCTGATACGTGGCTTGCTTCGTCTTGACACGTGTCGCAAAAATGTGACACGTGTCCATTTCCAGCTGTTCCCCACTCTGTGCTGCTTTCCTGTCAAGGTCACGAAAATGCGACATGTCGCGAAATCGTGACATCCCTTGCCGTGCAACGCTTTTTGCCAACATGGCCGTGAAAATGCGACATGTCGTGATTTCGCAACCCCTTTTATAACAACTACAACTTCCTGCCTCGCAAGCCGTGAAAACACGACATGTCGCGATTTCATGACATGTCGCGAAATCGCGACCTATTTCATGCCTTAGTCAATTTTTCTCTCTCTCAGCCGTGAAAATGCGACATGTCACGATTTCACGACATGTCACGAAATCGTGACCTGTTTTGTCCTTTGCTTCCTTTTGCCTCCTAGTCGCGATTTCGTGACATGTCACGATTTCACGACGTTCCATACACTCTGGCTTTCTCTCTCCAAAACTGTAGCGATTTCACAACATTTCCAAAAATGGAAGTGTCGCGATATCGTGACATTTTCAAAAATGGAAGTGTCACGATTTCGCTATGCTTTTCACACTTGCAGCTTTCTTCCAAAATGTGTCGTGATATCGTGACGTTTCATCTTTCCTCTCTGATTTCGTACACCTTCCAATGTCACGATATCGCGACATTTCCAAAAATGGAAGTGTCGCGATATCGCTACGTTTCGACTTACTTTTTCCACAAAATGACATGTCGCGATTTCTGACATTCATGCTACCTTTCTCTCTCCAAACTTGTAGCGATTTCGTGACATTTCAAAAAATGGAAAGTGTCGCGATATCGCGACATTTCCAAAAATGGAAGTGTCGCGATTTTGCTACTTTGCCAAAAATGGAAAGTTTTGATTTTCAATGAATTTATCTATCTGGAATCTGCATTTTTTTCATACCGGTGAAAGATTTTCTTTAATCAGCAATGATTCTAACATGTGAAAAATGAACTCTGGAATAAATCAAAGCCAGATGCAAATAAAAGCACAACTTGAAAAAGGAGGCAAGCAAATTTGGAATTAAAACCTGAAAAATATCAAGAGGGTCCTTACTGCAAAAATGAAAGCTCAAAGTTTTCAAAGGATGGAAATTCATTTTTCAGTGGGGGTGTGTTGCTTCTCAACAAATGGCGATATCTACGGGTAAAATAGTAGCATTATTTTAGAACCCAGGACTCTAGTTTCAAAACAACATAGACCATGTATCTTGCCTTGCCACAGATATTCTTCAAAATAAATTGACTACTAACTGATAGTTGTTAAAATTTCCCAAGGACATACTAGGATGAATCATTTAAGGAAGATTTTTGATGTGTAATTACAAGCGTACAATACTTTCTTCAAGACTGACTGGCCTTCGAATGTTGAACTCTGGATTGATCCGATTTTCTAGATTGTAAAAATGGGAAACTGAATAGAGCTTTGTTTACTAGTTTAGCCTTTTACGACCCCGACGGAGTTACCCTTTAGATTTACACGACCCAAATTTACAACTGTAAGGTAGAATCTACAACTTGGTAAAAGAAAAATATCTTTTGAAATCTTGGTTGCCTCTTTCATTATATAACTCTTTTTTTTTTTTCTTTTTATCTCTCTTTTCTTTTTTTTTATATATATATATATTGGAAATAACAGAGTGCCAATTTCATGCTGTCTTGTTCAACTCTCATCTCTTTCTTTTGAAATACATCAACATCCGAAAAGCCTTAGAAAGAATAACAATTTTCTTTTAATATTTCATCAATCTGGAACTGCTTCAGCCTAGGCACTGATAGCCTCTATGGATACTCAAATAATTACATGAATCATAGTCCCCTCTTATAACCAACTTTTCTTGGATTCCCTGGGAGTTTCTCCAACCAAACAACATAGCAGTTTCTTTATAATTAAAACAACTGTGGCAAGCAAGACACAAAATCCAATCATCCTTCCACTGTTGTTCTGACTAAAAAAATAGTTCCACTGTTCAGTTCAAACAGACTATCTCACAATAATGAACACTGGATTCTGGACTCAGAATGAAACAATCTTTAGAAGGCTGACTTTTTCATTGATGCTCAGGCAAAGGTTAAAGAACAGAATTCTTAAAAGCTAAAGAACTTTGTACAGACTTCTAAGGAAAACTAAAATAAACTGAAACTTAAAAAACAAAATAAACTGTACAGACATTTAAAATAAAACAACACTGTACAGACTTTAAAATAAAACAAAATCAAATAAAACAAAATAAAACTGTACAGGCACTAAAGGAAATAAAACAACTTTAAAGCTTATTTACAATGTATACACATGTTACAACTTCTTTGTGACTCAAAATATGTAGCGAGATGGAAAAGCAGAGAACTAGTGCCTTAAAAATTTTTGACCATTTGCAAGTAAATTTAGAAAAATTACCTTTCGGGTCCTGTTGACGAAATGCACTCCAGACTATGCTTCCAAATTTTTCTGTTACCTGGGAAAAACTTGTGTTTACCGTCTTCCCTCTCTCCCTTTTTTTATTTTTTATTTTTTTTATGGATCTTGTCCCACTGAAAAACAAATCTGCAACTCTTTCAATTTAAACAAATCATATAATAACAAATCATATGATAACATGTTTATGCTTCTACTTGAAGGGTTTGCAGAATTCTTTCAAAAGGACGGAATGTAAAAACCCCCAGGATCAAATACCTTAAAGCCCTTATAGACCCAGACCACCACATCTTCAGATTTATGTGACAACTGAAAGAGATCATATTTTATCCGTATGTCCTGGTTCTTAACAACTTGAACATTTTGTGGTTGCTCTACCGCTTCAATATCCAAGACTTCAATTTTTATCCCTCTAGCAGAATTTTCATAATTTGCTTTTTCACCTGAGCCTTGCTTAGATTTAACCCCATCAATGTGTAACGTCCAAACATCATTGTTGTGATTGATTAGAGCTGTAATTATTCTCACCTTCTCAGCTGCCAAATTATAAGATCCAATATCTGCATCAACATAGTTTACAACCTTTTCTTTGATATTATGTTCAGTAGTTACAGGCTTATATTGAGACTCTTCACCTATTCCAAGTTGGCTGACCACATTCACATTTACTATCTTTTCCTCCTCTTCTTGAAATTCAATAGGTGGTCCAGAGTAAGCTTCAATCAAGTTATCTTTTTGTTCAACAATCTGGGCCAGTTCATGGAGGGTGATGTCAGCTTCAATTTCCTTCATATCCTCAATGATGTTATCCTTCTCCTCAGTTACTTCTGCATAGTGATATTGAATCCCACTTTCATCATCCTCTGATGAGGAAGGATCATTATTAGGTTTTGGACTCTCACATCTCAAATTATAACTGTCCCTTTTGAACTGTTGAAAATCTTGCATTTCATCCATAGGAGTCTCTACAAGACTTTCTGACTCTTCGAGAAAAGTGAAAGAACCTGAAACCCTGGTTGTACTATTTTTGGATGAACCAAAAATATCAATATTTCTTTGGTTCCTAGGAAAATTTAACTCACCAGGAAAAACTTCAGATTTGGGTAATGCTAGATCACAAATGTTTACTTCAAGCACTTCCACTTTGAACTTGTCCGAACCTTTCTCTATATTTTGCACATGCTGAGTGGATGTTACAGTTAACAAAGTCTCCTTGGGTAGAGCATGACATGTTGGTACTAACTCATGATGTGGAATGGGATCCGAAATAGGCATGTTCCATGTAACATAGGATATCAAAGGATTGCTCAAAATTTGAGGTCCTAACTGTCTTTCAAGAATTAAAGCCTCTTTATAAGCTCCTGCCAGGGTTGTGATATTGATGTCTCTCTTGAGGAAAATAGAGGTCACTGAATCCAATGCATTCTTATAGATTTCTAAGGCCAGATTTGCATTTGGGATGTAATGACCAGTCATTCTACCGTAAGCTCTTTGGAACCTCATATTGAATGACCTGACAGTTTCTCCCGACTCTCTCTTGATGCTTGGAAAATTGTTGGTATAACACACTGGGGTCTATCACTTCCCCAAATTGTGATATAAAAACTTTCTCTAGGTCATTCCAACTGGTAACAGAATTGCTAGTGAGATTTAGAAACCAGTCATAAGCTCCTTCCTGGAGAGTGAACGGGAACAATCTGCAAGCAACATCTTCATGCTGTATATTTAATAATTTCAAAGCATTCTTGAATGCTAGCAGATGTTCCTCTGTTGTCCTTGTCCCATCATGTTTATATCTGGGGAGATATCTTTTCGAATTTCTGGGCAGGTCATGGGCTATACCCGGAATATTCAAAGCAGTGGCACCTAACCAGCTTGCCATTTTTAAATGTTGGTGTTAAGTTCTGCTGTTCAGGCAAAACTCAAACAACAAAATTTTAAAGGCTGAGGAGGAAGGAAAATTGGCTACCAGACCTTGGATAAAATACAACATTTGTCAAGTACCACATACAGTCAGATTTCTCAACTCAAGCACACTAAGAATGCAAGTTCAGGCCCTCCTTCTAGCGCCATTTTTAAATGTTGGTCCGACTTTCATACACACCCTGTGAAGAATGAGCATAAAACTCTGATAACACTTATACGGGATAAATCCCACTCACTTTAGGATCTAGTTGGTTATCCAAGGTGTGAGTTACAGAGTCGGGTCGAATGTCAATTCACTCTTTTCTACTTTTGGAATAGTCTTCAATATGGACTGTCTGTTACCTTACAACGGGCTCTGAACTTGCTCAGTAGTGTTTAGGAGTTGTCACTTGTTGACAATCAGATTTAAAGTTAATTCTTTGATCTAGCTCTTATGGGTCAGTAGATTTAAATAAAGGACAAATTAAAGAAAATAAAAATGGATCATTTCACGGTAAAACAAAGAGGGTAGGGTAAGGCGAGAAGAGAAGTTTATCAAACTTAGCTGTAAAACAAAACTACCAATTTTATTTATACTATCAGCTTCACAACAGAACAAATCAAAGAAGAAAGTGTCCGGCTTTCTAAGATCACTTTCTACTAAGAGCATAAGGCAGAGATGGAACAGATCTAACAAAAAATTATAAACCGAAGGGAAGTCGGTTAAAATTGGTATCTTTCATCGACAGCCTAGCTCGCACAGTGAGGACAGAGCAATTAGAACAGACCTGAACCTTAAATCTGTAATTTTCCCTAGCATACAATAGAACAAATGAAGCCCAACAACATATTTAATCTTGATAACACAGATTCACAGCATATATTTAATAAACTTTAATGAAACGGATAACAAAAGAAGATGAACTTATCACAATCCGCAAAAGATTAGGCTCCTGGCCATGCTATCACAGAAAACAAAAGCACATCAACTCCAAGTCCAGAAACAAAGTATTTAACAATCTTTGCAAGAAATTGCTTCAATAGCCTTTTATTTCTAAGTTTTCGCCTCTTGCGATTACATTGAGAAGAAGTATTTATAGACTCAGGACAGACCTTGATCTTTTCAGAAATATCTTCTTCTCAAACCCTAAATCTTATCATCTTAAACCCTAGGACCCGGGTTTTACAATATAAGCTCTTTTAAAACAAAGTTCGGATAAAACTTAACCATTCTGCAAATCAGTGCAGTCACTTGCCATAAATGGAGAAGATAGAATTCGAATGCCACTTGCATTCACCCGCAACTATGAGTAAATGCCCTCATTAATTCCCTCGGGTAATCCGGATGAGTCACCACTTCTCTGACATTTCATCTCCGTAGAGCCATCCCTGAGTTGAAAATGTCTGCAAGCTATTAATTCTGCCATAAATTTTCATTAAATGCATTCATCGGCAAATCCCGATAACTGAGTATAGATATTTTCACTTTTCGGCCAATTCTCGACATACTCCATTGAATGGGCAGCTGCTTAGTCACCGCAAAGTCTCTTTGCGGCCAGATCTATAAAATTTGGATGAAGCAGCAATTTTCGGCATCTTTCCTTTCAATATGGCTGTCTTTGATTAATTTGCACTCGACTTTGTCTTTATGGCCATTTCTCCGTTATCATGCAAGTGACAGATGGCTTCCTGCATGAAAGAACAAAAGATGGATTAGTATTTTAAAAATATTAAATCAGAACTTTAATTATTAAATCAGATTTAAAACCCTAATGTTCACTTGCATGTCGGCTCTATTTATCTGATACGTGGCTTGCTTCGTCTTGACACGTGTCACAAAAATGTGACATGTGTCCATTTCCAGATGTTCCCCACTCTGTGCTGCTTTCTGTCAAGGTCGCGAAAATGCGACATGTCGCGAAATCACGACATCCCTTGTCGTGCAATGCTTTTCACCAACATGGCTGCGAAAATGCGACATGTCGCGATTTCGCGACCCCTTTTATAACAACTGCAACTTCCTGCCTCGCAAGCCGTGAAAACTCGACATGTGATTTCACGACATGTCACGAAATCGTGACCATTTCATGCCTTAGTCGATTTTTCTCTCTCAGCCGCGAAAATGCGACATGTCGCGATTTCGCGACATGTCGCGATTTCGCGACATGTCGCGAAATCATGACCTGTTTTGTCCTTTGCTTCCTTTTGCCTCCTGCAGCCGCGATTTCGTGACATGTCACGATTTCATGACATTCCGTACACTCGGCTTTCTCTCTCCAAAACTGTAGCGATTTTGCGACATTTCCAAAAATGGAAGTGTCGCGATATCGCGACATTTCTAAAAATGGAAGGTGTTGCGATTTCGCTACGCTTTTCACACTTGCAGCTTTCTTCCAAAATGTGTCGCGATATCGCGACGTTTTCATGCCTTGTGCCTCTGACTCAAACCCGTCGCGATTTCGTGACACCTTCCAAAAATGGAAGTGTCGCGATATTGCGACATTTCCAAAAATGGAAGTGTCGCGATATCGCTACGTTTCTGGGACTTAGCTGATTTTCTCTTCATGCAGCCGCGAAAATGCGACATGTCACGATTTCGCGACATGTCGCAAAACCGCGTCGTTCCGTATGCACATGCTTTCTCTCTCCAGACTTGTAGCGATTTCGCGACATTTCCAAAAATGGAAAGTGTCGCGATATCGCGACATTTCCAAAAATGGAAGTGTCGCGATTTCGCTACATTTTTTTGACTTGGCGGATTTTCTGAAACCTGTCGCGATTTCGCGACATTTTCAAAAATGGAAGTGTCGCGATTTCGCTACTTTGCCAAAAATGGAAAGTTTTGATTTTCAATGAATTTATCTATCTGGAATCTGCATTTTTTTCATACCGGTGAAAGATTTCCTTTAATCAACAATGATTCTAACATGTGAAAAATGAACTCTGGAATAAATCAAATCCAGATGCAAATAAAAGCACAACTCAGAAAAGGAGGCAAGCAAATTTGGAATTAAAACCTGAAAAATATCAAGAGGGTCCTTACTGCAAAATGAAAGCTCAAAGTTTTCAAAGGATGGAAATTCATTTTTCAGTTGGGGTGTGTTGCTTCTCAACAAGACCCTATCGAATGCTTTATTCATATAAAGCTTCATGAAGAAACCTGCCTTTCCACTTTTAGTGACAGAATGAATAAGCTCGTGTATTATGACAACAGTATCAGTGATTACTATCCCCTTCATAGAACTTCCTTGGCAAAGATCGATGATGGATAGAAGGATGAATTTCATTCGATTGGCCATGGTTTTGGTTAAAATTTTGTAAAACACATTACACAAGATAATTGGATGGACAGAAGGATGAATTTCATTCGGTTGACCATGGTTTTGGTTAAAATTTTGTAAAACACATTACACAAGATAATTGGTCAGTAGTCATTCAAAGAGGAAGCATCTTGGGATTTGGGGATGAGGGTTAAAAATGTGGAATTTATAGCTCAGGGAATAAAGTTAGATTTTTGGATTTCCTGTATGGCTAAAAGAACATCATTCCCAACAATATTCCAAAAGGTCTAGAAGAAATGCAGAGGAAACCCATCTAGACCAAGGGCTTTATCAGTCAACATAGAGAATAGGGCTTCTTTTATTTCATTAGTGGAAAAGGGTTGAAGCAAGAACTCATTAACATCATCACTAACGAGGGCAAGAATGTGTTGAAGAAGAGAATTGGCCACTTGATCTGGATAGGATTGAGCTAAACCTAAAATACCCTAGAAATGATCTACCACCTCATATCTGATTTCTTCCAAGCTGCATGTAGCTGAACCATCCCTTTTGCAAAGATCCTTGATTTTTTTGGTGCTTCTATGCCTTAGGCTAGATGCATGAAAATACTTGTTATTGGTATCTCCTCCCTTGAGCCCTAATGCCCTGGATTTTTATCTCTAAAATGTTTCTTCCCTGCCAAGGATGTTATGAAAATCTAAAAACATATTTCTTTCTTTGAGTCTGATACTATGGCTATAAATACAAAATTGGAACTAATCTTCAATCTCCTTGAGTTGGTTGCTAATGACCTTATTGGATTCAAAAAAGTTATCGAATTCTTCTTTATTCCAAGTTTTGAGTTTTTCTTTTACATATTTAAGTTTTAATGAAACTTGGAGGGCTTTGGATCCACAAAAATTCTACTGCCACCACTCCAAAATTTTGGATCTGAGGTCTTCGTGCTAGATCCACATGGACTCAAACTTGAAGGGAGACTTATAGAAAGGTCTAGAATTTTGGATTTCAAAAACTAGAGGGTTGTGGTCAGAGGCTATTCTGGGCAGGTAAAATAAGGAGGCGTCTTTGAATAGGGGGATAGCTTCCCTAGAAATGATAAATTTGTCTAGTATTAGTTGGATAAAATGATATCCAACTCTCTTATTAGACCAAGTGAATTTAGAGCCTTTGAATTCTACATCCATAATTTCATTGGAGTCAACAAAATCTACAATCTATTCGAAGCAACAAGGCGTGATGGGTATTCCTCCCAATTTGTCATACGGGTAAAGGAGATTATTGAAATTACTAGTTAGGACCCACTATTTGCAATTAAATGAATTTTTTATTTGGGTTAGGGTTGACCACAAAGATATTCTATCAGTAGGGATATTAGGAGCATACATATTAGATACGATCCATCATGTGTTAGTTTTTTTGTAGCTAAAGAGGGTGTTTATGACTCTATCTGAGTGGGAAATGAGTTGCCCTTCCACTTTTAGAGGGTCCCAAAGATAGAGGAGGCCACCTAAAGCTCCACGGGTTGGGTTGGTTATGTATTTACAATTTTTCCAAAAGGATTTGACAACCCTTTCAATATTTGAAGAAACAACCTTGGTTTTGTAGATGATCATTATTGATGATTTAAGATCTTTCCTCAATGACAAAACAACCCTCTATTTTGTTTAACCATTGAGGCCTCTTGCATTCCATGAGATAATAATCATTTGGTGATTTTGGATGAGGACTTTTTCCCTCCTTTGGAATGGGAGGGTTTAGGTCTTTTGTGTAGACACCTAAAATACATCATGTTTAGGAGACTACTCATATGGGCATATTTAGAGACCATATGAATCATCTTGGACCTTTCCAAGAGCTAGAAGTGGTCCTAACCACTCAAAAGGGTAGTTCTAGCCCATCCAATCTTAGCCACTCTCAAGTAGAGTGGCCACCACATCTAGATACTGAATCTGACAACGACCACACCTAGCTACTGCTCTAAACAACAGCTAGCACCATGCATAGTCTGGTCGTGAATATGAGCCCAAATCATACAGTCTAACTGCACCTTGTATTGCTTATAGGTATATTTTGGCAAGGAACTCCTAGAGATCCTCCTAACTGCCCCTTCAATACTAATTTGTGACTGATGTTTTCCCCCGGGATGGTGTTAGAATTATTGAAGGCAATATTCTATTCAAATGAAAATATAGTTGTGCAAAACATCACAAGAGTGTAGTGAAGCTCAAAATACTGATTGATTATTCCATGGGATCAACTTTGTATAAATAGCAAAGTTGATCAATGTGAGTCGTTGGATTACAACAACTCAACAAATCTGAACTAGTCTAAACTAAGAGTTCACCTACCTCATGGAAGAGTGGTAACTCAAGTTAGACTATCCTAGTAGAACTTAAGAGAACTAAATATTTATTCTAACACCCCCCTTAAGTGATACTAGGGGTGAAAGTAACAACAGGAGATGAGTCTCGACAACAAGGCCTGATGAGGTACTCATGTACAATACTGGTGCTACCCAAAAAATGAGTCCCGATAATATGGCCTTATTAGGTACTCATGTACAATGAACTTACATTTTGGAGAGATGGTGAAAAACCACATGGGAAAAAACCATCTTCCAAGAAGAAGAAGAAGAAGAAGAGGTGAAAACCTTTGTGCACCCTTCTAATGCAACTGCCTAATCCCAAGTTTCTCATGCAACTGAATGTAACGTGGAGAAGGAAAGGATTTGGTGAAGATGTCTACAATTTGATTTTCTATGGGAATATACTCCAAGTTTAGATCCCCTTGTTGAATATGTTGTCGAATGAAGTGCATGTGAATCTCAATGTGCTTGGTGCACTGATGCTCAACTGGATTGCGAGCAATATGAATTGTGCTCTGATTGTCACACCAAAGGGTAATAGGTTGGTCATGGAAAAAACCAAATTCCCTTAGTATCTGATGAAGCCAAAGAGCTTCCTGACTGGCCAAAACTGTTGCCCTGTATTCTGCCTCTGTAGATGATAATGCTACTGCTTGTTTTTTGCATGACCAAGCAATAGGTGAAGAACCAAGACAAAAAACATAGCCAGAGGTGGAACATCTATCTTCAACTGAACCTGCCCAATCAGAATCTGTGTAACCAATGATATCCATGGATCCACCCTCATATAAAAGCCCAAAGTGAGTGGTCCCCTGCAAGTAGCGGAGGATTCTCTTTGTTGCTTGCCAAAGGCTGAAATGAGGTTTATGAGAGAATCTAGATATTAAGCCAACAACATAGGAAATATCTGGGTGAGTATGAGTGAGGTACAATAGACTTCCTACAAGCTATCTGTAGAGAGTAGCATCACATGGAGGGGATTTGCAGGAAGTAGATAAAGTGACTCCAGACTGAAAGGGTGTGGAAGAAGGCTTGCAATCAGTCATATTAAACCATTGAAGAAGATCTAGAGTATATTTCTATTGACATAATGAAATTCCTGCATCTGTTTGAGTTATCTGAAACCCAAGGAAGTAATGAGCTAAACCTAGATCAACCATCTCAAATTTCTCAGAAAGGGAGTCTTTGATAGTCTGGATGTGAGAAATGGCACTACCAGTGAGTAGTAGATCATCAACATAGAGAACAAGTATGGTGATGTTTTCTTTATCTCTCCAAATATAGACTGTTGCATCAGACTCACAATGAGAAAATCCTGAGGAAAGAAGGAAGGAGTCCATTTTTTCATACCAAGCTCTAGGAGCTTGTTTGAGACCATAGAGAGATTTCCTTAGTCTACAAACAAGGGAGGAGTCTTGAATAAATCCAGCAGGTTGTTCCATAAATATTTCCTCTTTTAAGTCACCATGTAAGAAAGCACTTTTAACATCCATCTAAAAAACTGGCCACTTTTGGGAAGCAGCAAGTGCAAGTACCAGCCTAATAGAATCCATTTTTGCAACTGGTGCAAAGGTTTCAGAATAATCAATGCCTTCAATTTGTGAAAAACCTTTAGCTACCAAGCGAGCTTTGTGTTTGTCAATTTTTCCATCAGGTCCATACTTAGTCTTGTAAATCCATTTACAATGAACCAATTTTCTTCCTTTAGGTAGAGGGACTAGATCCCAAGTTTTGTTTTTGATTAAGGAAGAAAATTCATTCTCCATGGCATCATCCCATTCTTTTATACCAGTTGCTTCTTTGAAGGATTGAGGATCTGTGGAAATGGACTGACAGACAAGACCAGAACCCATGGAGTGGCTTAATCTGGATGATGGAAGATCTTGGATGTAAGGAGTGGCTTCTTGAACTATGGTGCGGGCCCATTTTGGCATTGTGGAAGGAGTAATGGGTGTGGTAGGACTTTGAGTTGGAGTTTGAAGTATAGGATCCTCATTTTGGTCATCTATCTCAAGGATGGGATCTTCATTATATTGAGGCTCAAATATTGGAGATGGCTCGAGAGAATTAATGTTGGAAGAAGATGATTGAGGATATTTATAAGGGAATGTTTCATCAAATTGAATATTTCTATGAAAAATACCTCATGAGTTGTGGGATCAAGGAGCCTGTAGGCTTTCATTTCCTCACAATAACCAACAAAGATAAGTTGCTTGCTTTTTTTGTCTAGAGCCTTCCTCTTTTTCTTTGGGATGTGTGCCCAAGCAGTACACCCAAAAACTTTGAAAAAAGAGACATCAGGTTTTGAGCCAGTCCATGCTTCCTCGGGAGTCAAATGGCCAAGAGCTTTATGAGGTGTGCGGTTTTGAATATAATTTGCATAGTTAATTGCCTCAGCCCAAAAAACTGTTGGAAGATCTCTTGAGTGGAGCATACAGTTTGCCATTTCTTTTAAAGTTCTATTTTTCCTTTCTGCAATGCCATTTTGTTGTGGATTATGGGAGACTGAATGTTGATGAATTATGCCATGAGTTGAGAGAAATATGGAGAACTCATTACTGAAGTATTCCCCCCATTATCTGTATGAATTTGCTTGATTTTGCAAGTGGCTTGATTTTCAACTAAGGCCTTGAAGATTTTGAAGTGGGATAGAACATCACTTTTGTATTTTAGAAAGTAGACCCAAGTTCTTCTTGAAAAATCATCAATGAAGGTTAAGGCATATTTTGCTCCTTTGAAAGAAGGCTCTGGGAAGACCATCAAGTCACTATGGATTAACTCTAGAGGGGATGAGGCTCTTTGAGAACCACTTGGGTGAAAAGGATCTTGATGTTGCTTTCCAAGAGCACATCCAGGACATACTCCATCAATAGAAGAGACTTTTGGCAACCCTGTTACCATTTCATGAGTATTCAACTCCTTTAGATAGCTATAACTAAGATGTCCAAACCTTTCATGCCAAATTTTGCTTTCAAGATCTCCATGTGCAACAAAACAGGAGGTCCCATCTGAATTTTTGAATCCCTTGAAGTGAAATAGGTGAGTGTTATGATCAATATCTCCTTTTGCTATGAGAGAGTGTGGTTCTTGAAAGTCTCTTATCTCAACTCCTATTGGTGAAAATAGAACTATTTTGCCCTTTGCAGAAGTACAAATATGATAGATGGAGAGGATATTTGTAGCTATATTTGGGACATAGAGAACATTATTGATATAACCACCATCAATGGATATGTCACCTTTTCCTTTGACCGGGATAAAGGATGAGTCACCAACTTCTATGCTACAAGTTGAGCTTGAGGAGATTGAAGTGAATGACTCATGTGAAGAAGTCATATGATGAGTTGCCCCTGAATCTAGAACCCAATATTTTGATGAAGTTTTTATAGCTTTACCTTGAACATTTAAGGCTTTTCCTATCTGCTTCTTAATGTCTATTTTGTGATCCTTCATTGTTGCCTCTAGTTGTTGTAGTCTTTTCCAACATTTGTTCACAGAATGACCATCCTTTTTGCAATGTGTACAAGTTATAGGGCCTCTTTCTTTCTTTTTGAATTTTTCTTTAGTGGAGGTGGATGCTACTAATGCTTTTGAGGAAGAGGGAGAGATCTCATATTTTGCAAGTTTTGTTTCCTCTCTAGTTAGCCTATCACAAAACTCCTCTAAAGAGGGCATTTTAAAACTTGTACCAAGTGCATATTTTGTAGACAAAAAGGTGGTTGCAAAGATTTGAAATACTCCATTTAACTTAGAAAGAATAAGATAGATGCATTCTTCTTCTATTTTATTCTTGCCACTACCTTTTAATTGTGTGAGGACTTCTTTAAATTTGGTGAGAAAGTCAACAATATTGTTGAAGTCTTCAAGAGATAATGTTGTTAACTTTGCCTCTAGCTGCATTGACCTTATTTGATCCACTTTACCAAACAAGTTCTTTAGTTTCTACCAACTCTCAAATGGAGTTTTACATTCTGAAATGTGAAACCATAAGCTTTCATTTACATTTGTGCTTATAATACCCATTGTTTCATACATCTTCCCTTTATGAACAAATATTTCATATTCCTTTTCAAATTCAGGTTGCTTCTCTTCTAGCAAGTGTGTGAGCCCTTTTTGAGAAATGAGATTTAATATTTTTGGTTTCCATGTGTGATAGTTATGAGGGGTGAGTGGGTCAATTGTATTCATTTTTCCAAAGAAAAAACTACAGTGAACCAATATTCCCCCTTTTAACTGCAAGAACTTTCAGAGAAGACAATGATGCACCCCCTTCAAAGAGAACTTGAGTTGCAAGAAACCAACACCAGCAGAAAACCCTTGTTGAATCAAGGTAGCAGAAGCCAGACCGTTATACCGAACTCTTCAATTTACCCACCCTTACGTGAGGGAAACTATAAGTAAATGAGGAGAGTGATACATGGAACATAGGCGATTTGAAACAAGAATATTCTGCCAGACCTTTATACCGATCTTCTCAATGACCCACCCTTACGTGAGGGAGACTATAGGTATATGAGGAGAATGATACGTGGAACATAGGTGAATATTAAAATGATATGCTCTTTTGGTGCTCTATGAGAAGATGCATGTGTATGTTTGCTTGCTTGTTTATGATTTATCAAGTGTTTTATCAGTGGAACTTACAACTGATTACAATTAGAAAACCCAAGATATGCAAGG
The DNA here is from genome assembly GCA_028583015.1 of Wollemia nobilis. NCBI lineage: Eukaryota > Viridiplantae > Streptophyta > Pinopsida > Araucariales > Araucariaceae > Wollemia > Wollemia nobilis. The sequence continues at coordinate 6,169,074 of JAQPPZ010002979.1, forward strand.
GTATTAGCAATCATAATATGTAGAAGGACTTCAAAGAAAAATATGCAAGTAACATACACCAAGTGGCCAAGAGAGTGCCACACAAAAAAAACTTCAACAGTATTGGTTTTGAACCCCCCTTTCAGAAGTGCTTTAGAGAAAAACTACAGCAATAATATCCCTTGAAGAAAACCAAGACAAAGGTGCATCAAGCAGCACCAATAACCCCCCCCCAAAAAAAAACTTTGTATTTATGAAAGTTACAATGGGACTTTTCACCTTTAGAGTGCCTTTATAGAATAGGCACAAAATAAAAAAAAGGTGAGAGAAGTCAAAATAAGAGGAAGATTACAAAAAATGTCTCTCTCAGACAATGCCTTTTCTTCAGAGTAACAAAAAAATATAGCACGGAGTTGCTGAAAGATTTAACTCCAAAAAAACTCAGAAAGCCAGATGTGCTTATGGAACCGTGTTTCGTCTTCAAAAAAGAGAGAAGCACGAGGAGAAAAGGTATCACTTAGTGTCTGGAGAGTTGAAGAGCATCACTTTGAAGTCAAACTTCAGGGTGAAATTAGAATACGAAGGGCAAAAGCAAACTCCCTCAACTATATATCTACATCAAAAAAACTCTTCAATATTTGCGTTGACAGTGACTGTGATCAACTCTCTGCTCTAACGATGGTCGGATTGACACCTTGAAATCACCTTGCTTGGGAACCATGCACACTACAAAGATACAAAAATTAAAATGAAAGAGGAAGCTTCCTCACCAGCACTTACCCTATAGAATAAAGGAGGGATGATTGTTTTGCATAAGATTGAGAGTTTAAATAATCCATAGTGGGTGCCAAGAATCCATGAAATCGATGGATTTGAAGTGTCATCGTGGATACATAGATTTCCAATGTTCTTGAATACTACACCAAGCAAGAATATCGGGGATGCATCATCGAAGACTATGCTAAAGAGGACGATGATCTGTGCCAAGGCGTATCCTCCAAATATTACATCGAAGAGAACGTTGATCTCCAACATTCATGAAGACTATGACAAGGAGTGATCTAGCAACATTTAAATGGACATCAAGCACCATCAATATTGTCGAAGACTGCTCGGAGAGGATGATATTATGCCAGTTGATGAATTCTAAGCTTCATATCACAGTAGGTAGAGGACAAAACCACCTGTTGTTTGCCAAAAAAAACCACACGACCGCCAAATCATGTATCTCCCGCATGATCACCAAATATTATTCTCTCTTAATCTTGGTGATATGATGTGACATCTAGCAGAGACTTTGTGATTGTAGTGATCAAAATATGAAGGCCCTTGCAACTTTAGATTTCTCAAAAATAATTAATTTTTGCTTGATTCTCCTTGATATCGATGTAGAGGTTTGCTTTGAATCATGCACCGATGATAGCAAGTCTGGAGCTCCCAATGGACACGGCAGTCATCCTAGAATGAACGTCACCACACAATAGACATACGATATCAACAATTTTTAGATGTGAACATTCGTCCTTGTAGCTGCAGATCTGAAAGAAGATATTAACCAATATCCAACAAGATGATGGGGAGACACAAGTGAGCTTAGCACAAAATGCCCATAATTTTTTTGAAATGAAAAATTCTCTTCAGGCTTAGGCTTTCAAATGAACAATATTCTGGATTTAAAACCAGATATATATCAAAGAATATTAACCATTAAACATGGAAAAAAATATAGAGGTGCTTCTCCTTTTTTTAAAAATAAAAAACTAGGATATAAAATTCCTAATGAGGCACCAACAACAACAAGGAAGGTGGCCAAGTGATGGCTATAGTTGAAACAAGCAAGTAGTGAAACTTGACAGATATTTTCCAAGAGAAACCATCAAAGAGCCAGATTTCCAGTAATGAACCAGATTCTAAAAAAACTTCAAAAAATTGAATGTATGCAAGAACTATCCTAGCTCTGGTACCATGTTAGAATTATTGAAGACAATATTCTATTCAAATGAAAGATAGTTGAGCAATACATCACAAGAGTATAGTGAAGCTCCAAAGACTGATTGATTATTCCATGGGATCAACTTTGTATAAATAGCAAAGTTGATCAATGTGAGCCGTTGGATTACAACAACTCAACAAATATGAACTAGTCTAAACTAAGAGTTCACCTGCCTCATGGAAGAGTGGTAACTCAAGTTAGACTATCCTAGTAGAACTTAAGAGAACTAAAGATTTATTCTAACGGATGGTCAGTTGCATGTAAATTTGGATTTTGGCTTCTCCAGGAAGCCAAGATCTAGATCTAGATCTAAAATAGAGATGGTCTACATATGGACTCTCCCAAGCAAAGCAAAAAGATCCATGAATATCAAAATTTTGTGCAGCGAAGCCCTGGCCGATCAGAGAGTGAATCCACGCCCCTTTGAGGAGAAGTGAAGCACTATCTAATTGAGCTACATCTACGCACCTACTTTCAGATCCATTTATTCTTCACCACCCATCAGTGTACCAGACACAATAGGTGACCCTTGAACATCAATTGGAGCAAGGAATCTAGTGCTACAACCCCTGGTTCATGAGGAGAAGAGCTTCATTTCATGATCGCTATCATTGATAGTGGCCCGTAGGCATAGCCTAGGGTTTTCAGACATTAGTTTCCTAGTTCTAGCTTAGATCTGATTATTGCTTTGATTTATTAATTAGTTCTAGCTTAGATCTGATTTCATTAATGCATTTACATCGTATTTCTAAGTTTTCTATGCATTTATCGCTTAGTTTATGCTTGCATTTTAATATTATCATGCTCATATATCATGTTTATCAGATCTACTAATAAGAGCCTCTTCCGGAGAGGCTACCCATGCTACTGATAGTGTTCTATTATTTCTATGCACGCAGGTTACAGGTTTACAGGACCGATTCAAGGCATCCAGTGCATAAGATCCCTCCAAGGTGAGAGAAGGAGAAGGAGGCATCTATAAGCCCTCATACAAGTTCATGTGCGAGATCGGGAGGCCTACGGAAGTGCACCACCCCTTTGCAAGGGGACATCATTCTTTTGCACCATTATTCCACTTGTATCTTATTGTATCAAACTAGGTATCCCTCAGAGGGACCGATATGTAACCGAGATTTGCCAAAGAAATTAATAATAAAATATCTTTCTTTATTTTATCATTTCCATGTTATGTTATCTATTGCTTTATGTTCTTCCATTTTGATATAATATTGCAAGTAGTGTAAGTGGTGCATGCTTCTCGAGGTCACACAGATGGTGATCATGGTGGGACCCCCACCAAGTTTTTGTTTTCTATCGATTTATTGATATTTTCATGTATTTTTTATGTGTAGGTTTAGCCACTCTAGTCGACAGTGACCAATAGAGCCTGACCACTATTGTAGTCAGTGGCCAGTAGTAGTCACTCTAGTCGACAATTGCTGATAGAAAAAGTGTAGTAGAGGGCAGCCTTTTCATCATCAGATGAGGATTTGAGGTTGGTAGCATTCCTTGATTTTCTATCTTTCTCTATCTACAACTTATTTTCAGAAAATAACAACTTAAATCATATTTTTATTAAGGAAATATAAGAAAATATGGAAGAAAAATGCATTTGAAGCTTCTTAGAGTTTTTTTAGCTTTCCTCTAGGTACTTCTAGGAACAATGGGCCTCTATTTTCAAGGTCTGCCCTAGTCTCCAATGTTCTAGGCTTTTGTGTGTTTAAGCTTGCTTGCATGTGGCCCAACTAGAGGTCATTACATCATAAAGTAGAAATTGCATCAAAGTCATTTAGATCAGTTAGAGATGCATTTTCTAAAATCAAACATTCTTTTTAGGCATATAGGGAAATAATCATGAATGCTCTTTGATGCATAGCTTTCCATTATAAAAATCTAAAAAGAACCCCACACACCACGTATCACTTTAACGCTAGTGAGTTGGAGGTCATGACCAACCACTGGTAGAGATCAATGAGGTGGCTTTCATCTCCACCCGCTACCTCAAATCCCATGTACCTATTATTATTGGCCAATACCGGCTCCAAGATCCATCATAACCCATGGAAAATTTGCATGTATCTCTCTTCAAAGAGGTATATCACTGACTATGGGTGAACTGGGTGAGGATCGGGAGGACCTGTGCTCCCTGACCATGTGTGGACTTCATTACCACATATTATAGGTTGGATTACATAGCCTAGATTTCATCACCAAGTTGTTGAGCTATGAGTATATAGGTGAAATCCATTTGAACACAAGAATACCATCCAATGAAATGCAAAACATGTGACACAAGGTCTTATTTATATACAATGCATCAAAACACACAAAATAGCTTAGGGAACACACATTAATCCTTAAATGAGATAAAAATTTGTTTGCTTTGCTTGTGTGGTTTGAAATTGACATAAGAAGATAATTCACAATTCATTATGGTATACACATGGAGCAACCACCCTCGGTCCAACATCGAGGTAGAAACTGATGCTTCACACACTCACCATCATAATGGCATTGAGCCACCCACCCACAGTGTCATTGGATGAAGTTCAACAAGTCTTAGGGGTGACAACTCAACCCTTGGGGGACTCCTCGAGAAACCCCAATGAGAGAGCCATATCCTGGTTCCTCTTGAGGTAGACATGAGGAGGCCTCAAGGCCTCCCTCATCACACAGACATGAGGAGGCTTCAAGGCCTCCATCATCACATAGACATGAGGAGGCCTCAAGGCCTCCATCATCACATAGACATGAGGAGGCCTCAAGGCCTCCATCATCACACATACATGAGGCCATCAAGACCTCCATCATCACATAACATGCAGAGGCCTCAAGGCCTCCATCAGTACATAGACATTTCTAAGGCCTCAAGGCCTCCATCATCACATAGACATGCAGAGGCCTCAAGGCCTCCATCATCACATAGACATGAGGAGGCATCAAGGCCTCCATCATCACATAGGCATGCAGGGGCTGCAAGGCCCCAAACTTCACATGATACACTTAGGATAGATCAACCCACTAAGGGGTAAGACATTAGGGCTACACCCAGTCATAGACCCAGGACATCCTATAGCCTCCCTAAATATGGGAGGATACCCCTAGATTATGAGCTCATTGGTGCTAATGGGACTCCATAGGATCGATCATGGAGGACCAGACAACTTGATGAGATGGATCGAGTTCCCTCAAGACCAGCTCCAAGAAGCATTGCTACCACACATTCTACTTTAGGAAGTTTGCATAGCATAACTACTAGGCACACCAATGAACCAGGGGAAGCTTCAAAGTGACCTATAGCACATACACTACCTTTAACCATGGGGGTACACAACATAGATCACAGTGCATTGAGCAAGTCACCCTAATAGACAAGGGCAAGAACATAGCAGGAGCCTCTTTGAGAGGCCTATCCATTAGAACTCCTCACACAAAGTTAGAGAGGCATGAACCTTTAGTAGGGTCAATCCGACCACATACGTAGGTTAGAAGAAGCGTTGCATGATGAGCGAGAGCATTTGGAAACTCTCGAGCAAGAAGAATGAAGGAAAAGGTATATGCACCTACATGAGCAATGCTTGAGAGAAGAAAGGGTTGAGCATGAAGAGCAAGCCGATAGGCTAGCTCAGGCTGACTTACACATAGGTGGTGAGGAATACCAACATGATAGATGTATCGATTCTCAGCATGAGAGATGCACTAGACAAAGAGATGAGCACACTCACCATACCTCACAACATCAACAATACCTAGATCCTAAATAGACACAACTTAATGAGGAACAAGTAAGGATGGAAGATCAGGAATAGACATATCCTGAACCTCCATCCATGGTCATGGGAGATGAATACAGATGCCCAAATTGGGAAAACATAGGATTACCTCCCTTACCACCATGAGTAAACCTTCAAGAACAAGAGATTATTTCCTTGAAGGTATACCAAATACTCATTGAGAGAGTCAAATCTCTCGAGAAGTAGGACATGATTGGGAAAAATCTAACTTTGAGAAAAATACACAACCAACCTTTATGCCCCTCAGTACCGAGTCTTGCATACCCTAGGCACTTTGAGATGCCTAGGCTAGATAAGTTTAAAGGAGAGGAAGATATGCAAGAACACATTACAAATTTCATGAATGTGTGCTTCCAGCTTGAGCAGAATGATGCCCTAATGCTAAGAATATTCATCATGATGTTATCAGGTGCAACAACTCAATGGTTTAATCAACTACCCAAGCACAACATCATCAACTTTGAGCAACTGGTGAATGCATTTCTTGAATGCTTCTCCTTCGGTATCAAGAAGAAGGTGAACTTGTCTGATCTAGTGAACTTAAAGCAATATGATGATGAGCCAGTTATGGACTATGGGAATAGATGGAGGAAAATCATGGTGAAACTACCATTCTCCATTCCCACTGAAGAGCTCACCCGAATGTTCACAAAGAGCTACACCAAACACATCTCATTGCTATTGCAACTATAGTAGTATGAATCATTCAAAGAAGCCTTGGCTCAAGCCAAGCTTATAGAGGACATAAAGGTTGATGAAGGAGACCTCAAGCTCTAAAACAAGGAGTGGAATAATGCCAACCATAACAAGAATCAATAGAAGTAGGCCAAGCCTACTCAAGTCAACCAGGTTATTTTAAGCATACCAAAGGGAGGCAATGGCCAACAACCACAGAACTATCAGGCTCACCCCCCACCAGCTAATTATGACCCAAAGAACAACCAAGGCCAAAACAAGGAGCATCGACCACCTCGCTATTTCATACCTCTATCTGAATCGATGCAATCGATATTTAATCAGTTAAGTGAGGCACAAAGAATCAGATTTCTTGATGCACAACTTCTTGACCCTAATCATCCCAAGCCCAAGGGATATAGGGAAGATCAATACTACCCATATCATAGAATACAGGGGCATGACATCGAAACATGTATCAGATTCAAGAATGTTGTGCAAAACATGATTGAGAAGGGTGAGCTAAAAGTTGACAACCCATTAGCACCCGATAATAGAGACATGGGTATATTCAAGAACCCATTGCCAAATCATGAGGCCCCTAGAGATCAGGGCGCCCAAGTCAACCAAGTTTGAGTCGAGCCACCCACTCAGGGATGCATCAAAATGGTTGAGATAGTCAATGTGGCAACTAGGAGTCGATGATATGGTCAACCAGAGCCTCCAATAGCTCCTATTCATATCCTAGCTGCACCTCGATAGAGACAGGTGCAAAACAATCCTCCAGGTCTACCAGCATGACCTATGGTAACTATCCAGAGTAGACTGGAACAAAATCTACAAATGACTCTGGCCAAGTTGTCAATTTATGAGCTCATACAACAATCTCCTAGGCATAGGGAGACTTTGATGGAGATCTTGAGATCGATCGAGCTCCAACCCTAGAACCCAGATGCATTCACACACTTTGTGGGGCAAGTGCAGTAGTGCCAAGAGCCTATGATCCATTTCTATGATCACAAAATCAAGGTAGTGCCTACTACCATAGCAGACCCACCTTTGCATATCATCGCATCAATCAATGACATACCCTTCAAGTGGGTTCTAATCGACATGGGCTCATCGATCAACATTATCATAACAAAGGCTATAGGGCACCTAAAGATCCCTAGGTCCAACATTATCCCAACCTCCTATACATTGAGAGCTTTCAATGATGCATTGTGCTCCATAGTGGGTACAGTTATTCTACCTATTCAGGTAGGGAAAAATACCATCCCCATGATGTGTCATATATTGGAGGGGGTAATGCAATACAACATCCTCCTAGGGCATCCCTAGATAAGGGACATGCAGTGCATTCCCTCAATCTTGCACCAATGCATCAAGTATGTGCATGAGGGACAAGTTCATGTGGTTCCATCCGATGAAGAGCCATTTAAATACGTGCATCAAGTCGACTTGTTGAGGGACTTTGTCCTTCCATCAACACATCTGTACATAAGGCCTTCATCCCCAACCATACAGCCAAAAAATAAGAGCAAATCAGTGTGAGGTGACCCATCCACATCGGCACCACCTCCTACATCTAAGACTACTAGCGCTTCTGAGAAGCCTTCAACATCTAAAGCAAAAGATAATCAAAAGTTGAAAGCACCCCTAGTGGAGGAAGGACCTAAGGAACTTCCAACTATAGCAACTATAGAAATTCCAAATCCCATGGAGGAGGAATATTCCTAAGACATAGCCGAGGAGGTACCTCAACCTACCTCACCTGCTTCATCAACAACATCATCTGCACCATAGGTGATAGTTCACTTAGCCAACATAGGGTTAGGTGAATATCTTGTGTAGAACGTGACTTTCATACCTATTATTGAGTCTACACAAGACATGGGATGACCAAGAGTCCCAAATTTTCTAGTAGGGATAGTAGTTCCATTAGGGGTTCCCCCTAACCAAACCAACTTCATCTATGCTGGTTTAGACTATGCCCATACTACTTTTGATATTGAAGAGGATGAGGATGAACCATTCACCATGGATGTTCATTACTTATCAAATCCTGAGTTTGCTCTAAGGTACTTTGAGTAATGCCATTGGCATGGCTATGGCTTAGGTCTATACGAGCAAGGGCGTCGACTTCCATTCCAGCCATAGTACCAACTACCTACTGATAGGTGGGGTCTAGGGTATCAAATATAGAGCCATGATGATTCTTTGGTAGTAGCCCTAGATAGGCTAAGCTTGGGGTTTGAGGAAGACATTGACTAGAATCCCTATCAACCCCCTAGAAGAAACTACTTGGGTGATGGATGGGTGTCTATGGTCAATATCGAACCACCCGATGAGTATCACCCTGATTCCTCTCTTGAAGCGCACCCATCAAGAATCATCCTATGGGAGGATGAGCCAATCCATGGATATGAGCAAGAGGAAAATGAGTATGTCTCAAGTGAGGATGAAGATGAAATTAGCTTGGCTCATCATGGGCCTCAATATCTATAAAACCTCACTTGGTCTAGCCATACAGAGAGTGGATACATCTTAGATGAGAGTGGCTATGAGTCAGAGGACTCAACTGAGATGGCCTTCCTAAGACATGCATACCAAATCATAGGGCCAATAGTAAATTCTAATGGATTCTTCATAAGTGATGATGATTATGAAGATGAGACTGAAATGGCCTATCTTAGGCATCAATAGGTAAGTCACCACCCAATTCCAATAGGTAGGAATGAGGGTTTCTTCATAAGTGATGATGACTTTGAGGATGAGACTGAGATGGCTTATCTTGGGCCTCATCACTTACATCAAGTCAATCTACTTGTTGAGAGAGAGGTGATACTTCACACCATAGATCCTGACCTTCACTTCCTAGGAAGACCACCAAATCTAGATATCATCTATCACATGGTCTTCTCGGATCTACCAACATTTAGAGAGCTATTGCAGCCTAATGATCCCATCATATCATCTATCCATAGACTAGATCTTGAGATCCCCATACCCCTAGAGCCACATCTTGGGTATGGAAGGTAAATCATTAATGAAGAGTTTCACCCATGTGGTCCTAGAGATTTCATCCCATCCATCAACATGATCTCCATTGATTTGACCACTCCACTTCACAACCCAGTAGATCCTTCAAAACCATTGTGTCTTAACTTAGATGCTATTGATTGGGATCACATTGATTCACCCCTAGAGCCTGAATATTTCTTCCCTAATGAAGAGATGCTACAACCATTCCATTTTGCACCAGGATGCACACATGATGTCTATCATACTAGTTTTGACCATGATTCAATGGAACCTTTAAACCCAGTAGATGACATCCATTTAATCCCCACTCCTCACCAACTTGAGGAGGGGTCACATATGGCAATAGAGGAGACTTTCAAAGTGGACATCAATGATGACCCTTCTAATCCAAAGAAATTCAAGTTCGGAGAAAGCTTATCTCTAGAAGAACAGGCCATCATTATTCCTCTATTGAAAGAGAGACCAAGTCTCTTTGCTTGGACCTACAAAGATATGTTAGGACTAGATCCAAAATTGGTTGTCCACAACCTTTCATTAGACCCCACAAAGAAATTGATCAAGCAAAATCTCAGAAATATGCATCCAACCATCACTTTGATGGTAAAGAATGAGTTGCAAAAACTATTGGATGTAGTCTTTATTGTTCCCATCGACTATCCAGAATGGGTATCAAACATGGTGCCCATAGGAAAACTTGATGGAAGAATCTACATTTGCATGGATTTTAGGGATCTCAATAAGGCAACACCCAAGGATTCATTCCCATTGCCAAACATAGATGCTCTTGTAGATGCAACTGTAGGTCATGAGATGCTCTCCCTAATGGATGATTTTTTTGGTTACAATCAGATTCAGATTAAACCCGAAGACCAACATAAAACCACATTCACCACTCCATGGGGAACATTCTGCTACAAAGTAATGCCATTTGGTCTTAAAAATGTTGGTGCCACATATCAATGGGCTATGACATACATTTTCCATGACTACATGCACAAGATCTTAGAAGACTATATCGATGACTTACTAGCCAAGTCATTGCTACATGAAGAGCATGTTGAGATCCTCAAAAAGGTCTTCGATCACCTGATTGAGCATAATGTCAGGTTGAATCCCAAGAAATGCATCTTTGGTGTAACCTCTAGAAAACTCTTGGGATTCATCATTTCTAAATGAGGCATCGAGGTAGACCCAACAAAGGTAAAGGCTATCCTAGAAATGGCCCCACCCACTAACATCAAAGAGTTGAGAAGCTTACAGGGCAAAGTAGCATCCATAAAGTGATTCATCACACAACTATCGGATAAATATCGACCCATGAATCGACTGCTACACAAGGGGTCCCATTCCAGTGGGATGAAGAATGTCAGCAAGCCTTTGCTAAAATCAAGAAGTACCTAGAAATACCACCAGTCCTAGCTCCACCAAGGCCAGACGTGCCATTCCTACTATATATATCCACTACCAATTTTTCTTTGGGCACCATGTTGGCTCAAAAGAATATGCAAGATAAAGAACAAGTGATATATTACATCAGCCGCACCTTGGTGAGCTACGAGATAGGATATGCATACGTAGAAAAGTTGTGCTTAGAAGTGGTCTTTGCAACCAAGAAATTGTACCACTACATGTTGAGCCATACGACGTATGTAATATCCAAACAAAATCCTTTGTAGTATATGATGAGCAAGACATATCATAATACACGTACTACAAAGTGGATCATGCTATTGATAGAATTTGACTTGGAATTCATAAGCCAAAATTCCATCAAGGGATAAGTCATAGCTGATCAGCTGGCTGAGGTACCTCTTCAGAATAGTAGGCCCCTCACCATAGAACTTCCTGATGATGTAGTCTTCGCATTATCAGAAGCACCCAAACCCGAAGAACCTAAAAATGAAGTTGACATGACTTTGTTCTTTGATGGTTCGAAGTGTGAGCAAGGAGGTGGTGCAGGGATTATCTTTTTCATACCACAAGGTGCTCCAATGCCCTTGTCATTTAAGCTAGACTTCCCTTGCATGAATAACAACACCAAATACGAGGCCCTAATATTGGGTCTCCAAACAACCATCACTATGAAGATCAAGAGGCTAAATATCTTCGATGACTCCCTCCTCATAGTCAACCAAGTCAAGGGACTATTTCAATGTAAGGATCCAATCCTAAAAGCTTACAAGGAGCTTGTTGACACCTATCTAGCCCAACTAGAATGGTATGACATCGAGGCAATCCCTCATTCATCAAATAGATTTATAGACACCATGGCATCTTTGGGATCCTTGATCCCTCAGAATCCATCTACTGATTTCACTACCATTCATGTGAAAATGCTCTCACACTCAATGATGCAACGTGAGGCTTTTGATAACAAAGAATCAGTCAACATGATTCATATAGAACCAGACCATGACTAGTTCTATAAAGCCAAAGACTTTTTAAAGAAGGCACCTTGGGGGTCCTTGATCTCATAGGGTCCTACGGAGAATGGTACCATCATTCACCACAAGGTTGTTTCTCAATCTGCATTTGTGCACATCAAATCATAGGAGAAACAAGTCATCTTATCTATTGAGGTTATAGCTTATCAGGATTGGCTATCCCAGTTACAAGATTTCTAAGGCTTAGAATTGTCCCACAGGGACTATCGCATGCCGAAATATGAGCATTTAAATAGAAAGTGATAAGATATGTCTTACTAGGAGGTATATTGTATCATCGAAGCTATGATGGAGTCCTCCTTCATTGCTTAGAGCCCCAAGAATCAGCTTGGGTGATTTTGCAAGCTCATGATGGTACATGTGGTGGCCACTTCAGTGGCATGGCCATTGTCAAGTGCATCCTTTGAATGGGCTATTACTAGCCCACCATGGAGAAGGATTATTATGAGTATGTCAAGAAATGCGTTAAATGTCAACATCATGCAAATCTGATGCACTTGCCATCACAGGCCTTACAACCCATTCAGGTAGCTTGGCCATTTTCTCAGTGGGGTTTCGATCTAATCGAAAATATTTCTCCCCCATCTTTAGGCCGACACACATTTATCTTAACGACCACTGAGTACTTCACCAAATGGGTGGAAGTGGTCCCCTTAACATCGACAATTGGACCATGAATTATGGAGTTCATACTTCACAATATCATCTATCATTTTGGGGTCCCCTTCAAGATAATCTTGAATAATGGTCCATCATTCAAAAATAAAAATATGTGAGCTTTAACAACCAAATACAACATTCAACATAGTTTTATGACACCATACTATCCATAGGAAAATGGGCAAGTAGAAGCCTCAAACAAGACAATAGTAGCCATCTTAAAGAAGATGGTGAAAGAAAATCATAAGGATTGGCATCTACAATTACCCCTTGCATTATGGGCTTACAGGACTAGCGTGCAGATGCCCACTAGGGCAACACCATTTTTCTTGTATATGGCACTGAGGCCATTATGCCCTTAGAGTTGGAAATTCCAACATTGTGCATCGCATTGAAAGAGTTCATCAATGATGACACTGCATGACAAGCTCGCTTGGATCAATTGACCCTTCTGGATGAACATCGCATCAATGCTCTTGAGCATCTTCACATTTACCAAGATCATCTAACATGAGATTATAACAATAAAGTCCACCTGAGAGACTTTAAGGTTGGGGATCTTGTGCTTAAATAAAACCAACAGAACTCAAATCTACCCCTGCACCTATGAGATAAATTTATGGTAAATTGGATAGGTCCCTATATCATCTCTGAGAAGATTGGACCTAGGGCATATCACCTAACATCGCTAGAAGGTGTTGAGGAGCCAGAGCCTCTCAACATTATTCATCTAAGGGTATTTCACACATAAGCACAACAAAACACAAAAACATTCAAATAAACCAACAAAATATCAAAAACATTCAAAAATTTCAAAATCACAAAAACAATAGAAAACCATAAAAACAAAAGGCTCCAAAGGCATCTTAAAGCCCTTTGGTCAAATCACAAAAGGCTCCAAAGGCATCTTAAAGCCCTTTGGTCAAATCACAAAAGGCTCCAAAGGCATCTTAAAGCCCTTTGGTCAAATCACAACAAAGGCTCCAAAGGCATCTTAAAGCCCTTTGGTCAAATCACAAAAGGCTCCAAAGGCATCTTAAAGCCCTTTGGTCAAATCACAAAAGGCCCCAAAGGCATCTTAAAGCCCTTTGGTCACATCACAAAAAGCCCCAAAGGCACCATAAGCCCTTTGGTCAAAAGAAAAACATAAAAGCACAAAAATAGTTTAAAGTCAAAAAGTTCATAAACATTCAAAATAATCAAAACTCAAAAACAATTGAAAGCATCAAAAATACAAAAATATTTACATTTGCATTCTGCATTTACATCCATTAGTTGCATTGCATATAGGCATTTCCATCCATTGCATTTGCATTAGGATAGGTTGTGTTCACAATATTACAAATGACACCACGTTTGTACCTCAATCATGCATCTTCAAAATCCATCATCATCCATAACCCATGTGTGTAACTGTGTTTTTCAACACAACCCCTCCATGTTGCTATAAGGAATATACTAGGGTTTTTTGGTCACTCAACCATACCTAGTGATTTTATCAGACTTTGTAGAAAGTTATCTTCACTAGCAGAAGATGAGGTCTAGTTTTGATAGCACCTGGTATATCTCAGAATCCTATCACTAATAAAAACATTAAAATCCTAGTTGAAACAAGGGAAATATGAATGCTACAAAGTGGTACTAGGCATCCTAAGTGAAAGGTTTCTACTTGCCCACCTTGTGATGTGCATGGTCTAGGATTTTGATCATTGGAAAAAGGACAAGCTCCCCCTACCCAAATAAATCCCTTGCTTTCATAAAAACAAGCAAAAATCCTGAAACAAAGCAAAATTCAAAAACAAAATAAATAGTGATTATCATCACTACAAAAATCCCTTGCTCAAAAGAAAACAAAAATTCAAAATAAATAATGATTTTCATCACTAAAACATGAGCAAGTATCCCAAATAAATGTGAAGAAAATAAGTCGTTGAGTGATCCCTAATACAACAATGGGCTGCATGAATCCTGCCTGGCATTAGGGTAAGCTCAAAGAAATTTGCAAAAAGGGCTAGCTTTAGGTGTCCTATATCACCTAGTGGTCTAATCCAACTGAGTCCAACTTAGGATCAGGATGAACATTTGAGGATCCCCAATACAACAATGGGCTACATGAATCCCACCTAGCACTGGGGTATGCTTATGTTTTATCTAATATATTCATTTGCACACATAGGGATAATGAGTATCTAGGTCTTCATAACAAAAACATTATCTTTCAAGAGTCCTGTATGGTCAGTATACAACTTTTGATGGAGTAACTAGGGTGTTTGAGTCTCATGGAAAACCTCAAAAATCCTCTCATAGCAACAAATCATGTCATCAATCAAATCATCAACTTTCTTTAGGAGGTTTTGTTCATTAAAGGGTGTGCATAAAATAGGATAGATACCAGATAAATATCAACAATGATATTTAGATGACCACTGACTATTTTGTGCATATATTTTAATTTACAGAAGCTTATAAAGAAAGCACATACATATCACATCATCTCATCTCATATAGGATGTTAAATGATTAATTCTTATTATAAGAGTTATTATTTATTCATGATTGATATACATTCTATGGTGTCACCCATTAGATTGTTGAACTCATATCACATGCATTCCTTATGTTTTAAGTGATTAAAGCATACAAGTTCATTTACATTAGATCATCATCATAGTGCATTACACATTACATTCACCATATCATAACAACATAAGTTAGATGCATACAATTAGAATCAAAATTAAACATGCATTTAACAATAACATTGCATCCATATATGCATCCATCATCATAATGCATCTATACATCTAGATCATACCATCTAAAGCATACATCCATCATCTAGCTAATGCATATCAATACATCACATCATATAGCATAAAATCATAATACTGCATCACATAAACATAAAAGCAAAAACATATAAATACACATAATGAGTCTCAAAAATGATATCATATATATATGTGTCAAATAAGTACATAAGGGTACAAAATTGCCCATAGGCTACAACTATGTAGGTCATCTAACCTTACACTAAAAAATAAAGCCAGTACAATCAGAGTCATCAACCTATGCCTGCACCTCCAACCTCACCTCCACCCTCAGCTCCATCCCTATGAGTGCAATGGGAGCTAGTCCCTATGGTCTACTCTATTCGAGTCCTGGTCCTATGGCTCGGTCGCACTAATGACTACCCTGATGTGCTCCACCCACTCCTGTGTGACCCTCCTACTATAGGCCTATCTAGTAGATGACCACCAAAGCCTGACCTCATGCTCTAGTGCAAGGATGTAAGCATTATCTAGTGTGCACTACTCTAAGTCCTCTAATAGGAGTCCATGTAGACATTTGATCTCTACATATACATCTATCCCACTAGGTCCTCAAGGCACTAGCATAGCTAGCACAATCTATCCTCGATCAGCACCCCTCTAAGTCATAAGCTGATCTATCCTGATCTATGTCAAGTCAATATGAGTCTATAGGGTGGTCCTCTCCTCATCAAAGCTCTTGACCTATGCTTGAAGCCCAACAATGGTAGAATCCCTCTACAAGATCTGGATCTGAGCTGACTGAAGCTTAGCCTCCATGCAGTGTAGCTAAGCTCAGAGAGGAGACTCCTACTCCTCTAGAGCTAACTCCTCCTCCTCCTTAGGAGAAATCTGCTCCTCGACCACCTACTACTCTATAACCTACCCCTAGTCCTCTATCTAGGCTCACACTCGGTGCCCATCAAGATCCTCCCCTATAGCTACCTCATATCGATCTTGACCTAAGCTACCACCACCATGCCATAGACGTGTGACCCACCACTAGGTATAGGCCTCTATGACCCCACCATCTACAATACCAACATCCACTATTAGAGGATCATCATCCTCTATAACTACTATAACTCGAGGTAGTGGAAGATCCCTCTCTATAATGATCCACCTATACAAAATAGGCTATAGAGGTACATCCTACTACAAGCTATACTATCGAAGCACCCTAGAATAATGGAAGAACTCCTTGATGTCATCCTTATAATCGATAACCCATCGATCATGCCTAGTCCTAGTCATAAACTTATCTACCTCTACCCAGGTGGGGCAATCATGATAAGGCCTCCAGATGATATCCTTGGCCTATAGGCTAGTCAGATATGTTGTGTAGTGAGAGAGCTCTCCTATATAGCATTGACTCTTACACTCCTCATGCTCTTAGGACCACCTAGATCTATAGCACTGAGCAACATCAACTATGGTAGTAATCTCAATAGGTAATCCTCCTAGGTGGTCCACCCTGATATGCTCCTAGCTCCAGATCTATAGGATTAGGCTACAAGCAATGCTAGCTCATCCCTACCATTGGATCCTATAGAGCTCATCATAGCACTGAGCCAATAGTGCACTCCCCAAGCCATGATGATAGGCTCCACACTATCAATCAAGTCCTAAACCATCACCAAGAGGTTCCATGGGAACCTCACTCTAGAGCAATCAAGTAAAAGCATATTACATATAACCATCAATAAAATGACATATCTCCAAGAAAAGACATCCTCTCGATACCACCGAGCCATGGAAATCCCACCATACTAGGTATCAGAGAATGCAACAGCTACATGTGCTCCAAAGACCCTAAAAAATACTACATCTCTAGCATCAGTAGGGGAAGAAACAATGGGGACTCCATCAAAAGGGATCCGAAAGATCCTGTAGACATCCTCCAATGTGATGGTCATCTCACCCATAGGGAGATGAAAGGTGTTAGTCCTAGAGTCCCACCTATGTGCTAAGGCAGTAAGGTAGGCCTGATCTGACATGATCATCAGAAGCCTAGTAATATACTAGAGCCCATGAGCATCAAGCCAATCCTAGTCTATGTCATCCATGTCGAGTAGAAGATCCATGAGCAATTTAGGGTCCCAAGCCCACATAGAAAAAATCTAAGAGTGCAAAATAAATGCCTAAATTAAATGCACTTAAAAGCAAAAAGCAATAAAAAAAAAATGGTGCAAGATAATCTAAGATAAGCCTAAGGCTACAAAAACAATGACTAAATGCACCTAAACATTCAAAAAAATCAAATTCTACACTTCAAAATTGTAAAAAAATCAATTAAAACCTTAAAAATTCAAAAATTTCAAAAATAAGCCTAAGGTCACATAGCCACTCATGCCAGGAGCAGCCACGCAATGGTCACTAAAGCTGATAATGACCAACCACCAATGGTCAAAAAATTAACCATTGGAATTCAAGCTAGTCACTGACGATGATAACAACCCCTCTTTGGCCATTTAGGGGCCGCTCTGAGCATCAACGACCATGAGGCAGCATGCCAACGACATCCCCCCTCACCAAAAATAACAAAAAAATTGAAAAATCATAAAACTAGCCTAGACCCACTAAAATTAACCCTAACCTAGACCTATTGACTGGTTCGATTCATTGCCAATGAGTTTAGTGTGGTTCATTCACCAATTACTTAGTGAGGTTCATTTTACCAAATAAAACAAATAGAAGAGCTAGGGTTTGAGAGATACCCATGAGTCATCAACTCCTCCACTTATCAAAGCCTCACCCTACTCAACCATGGTGTCTAGTTTCAGTAGCATCCCAAGTCACAATCAATCACTCTCAACTCAAAGCTCAAAAGGTGCAATTGATAGCTAGAATAATGAAAATTCAAAACCTAAAAATTTCTTTTATATTTTCAATTTATGCCTCGACCACTATTGGCATCAATGACCCACACTTTATGGCCACTAGACCTGATAACGACCATGAAGAGGCAATTAGGGGTCATTGGACCTGACAGCGACTAGGAAACAAAGAGAAATTCACTCAATTTATCACCATGAGGCACCTAAAAATGGGCCATTAAGCATACCTATCAGTCCAAAACAATCAAAAATTGCACAAATACCAAAAAATCACATAAATCAAAATAAAAAAAAATCTCTTATCTTAATATATCAAAAATCAAAAACATCATAAAATTCAAATTAACAAAAAAATCAAATAACAACAAAATCTCAATTGAGCCTCGTATTCAGTTATTTACTCTATACACTTGGTGGTTGCAGCGACTTGCACTCCATGCAATCTGGAAAGATGAGTAAATTACCATAAGGCCACTTGGGGAAAATTAGTTATGGTAGAATTGAGATGCTTCACTTCAATCCCGAAGAAGGCCATGGTGGTCAGACTACCCCACGGGAATGAGGATTCATCTCATTTCTTCTATAAAATTTTTCAACAAATCATCAAATGTAGTGATTCAACATAAGCTTAAATAGAATTGCTATCATCCTTGATTCCCTAAGAAGGCCATTATGGTCAGACCGCTCCATGGGATAGAGATGTACAATTACTAAAAATGGTTGAAATCACACCTGAGATGGGACCTACCCTATAACAACAAAGAAAACCTCTAAAAGGGTCCAAATCATTCATATTGGTCAAGTGACTCATCACTTTATTCATTGTCCTTCCCTCATCGACTCATCATTTGAGGGGGTAGTCATAATATCAACAATCATAATCAAAATCAATAAAATATCACTCGATCATGTCAAATTGTGTTCATCTTATGAATCATTGCCAACAACTATCATAAGCTTACCCTTTGTTAGGGCAAAAAGCAAACATGATAGTTAAGTTTGTAGCTCTCCTCCTTTTGGACCTATAGTAGTACTGAAGCTACCCGATTGCCTGATGGACGTGTGCAAGCTTTCACAAATTTAAGCCTTCCATCCTATTGGAAGCAATGATTCTAGGATGCATACCCTTTCTCATGACTGGGGCATCCAATGTTGATCAGATCAATGATCATCACACAACCTACAATGTGACCCTAGGTGGTCTATTTTTGCTCCACGTTGTGTTTTCCCATAATGCATCCCAAAAAGGGGTATCTGTAGACACCTAAAATACATCATGTTTAGGAGACTACTCATATGGGCACATTCAAAGACCATATGAATCATCTTGGACCTTTCCAAGAGCTAGCAGTGGTCCTAACCACTCAAAAAGGGTAGTTCTAGCCCATCCAGGCTTAGCCGCTCTCAAGCAGAGTGGCCGCCACATCTAGCCACTAAAGCTGATAGCGGCCACACCTAGCCACTGCTCTAAATAATGGCTAGCACCATGCATAGTCTAGCCATGAATACGGGCCCAGATCACATAGTCTAACTGCACCTTGCATTGCTTATGGGTAGATTTTGGTGAGGAACTCCCAGAGTTCCTCCTAACTACCCCTTCAATGCCAATTTGTGACTGATGCTTCCCCCCGAGATGGTCAGTTGCATGTAAATTTGGATTTTGGCTTCTCCAGGAAGCCAAGATCCAGATCTAGATCTAAAATAGGGAGGTCTACATATGGACTCTCCCAAGAAAAGCAAATGATCCACGAATATCAAAATTTTGTGCAGCGAAGCCCTGGCCGATCAGAGAGTGAATCCACGCCCCTTTGAGGAGCAGCGAAGCGTTGTCTGGTTGAGCTACGTCTATGCACCTACTTTCAGATCCATTTATTCTTCACCATCCATCAGTGTACCAGACACAATAGGTGACCCTTGAACATCAATTGGAGCAAGGAATCTAGTGCTACAGCCCCTGGTTCACGAGGAGAAGAGCTTCATTTCATGGCCGTTATCATTGATAGTGGCCCATAGGCATAGCCTAGGGTTTTCAGACATTAGTTTCCTAGTTCTAGCTTAGATCTGATTATTGCTTTGATTTATTAATTAGTTCTGGCTTAGATCTGATTTCATTAACGTATTTACATCGTATTTCTGAGTTTTCTATGCATTTATCGCTTAGTTTGTGCTTGCATTTTAATATTATCATGCTCATATATCATGTTTATCAGATCTGCTAATAAGAGCCTCTTTCGGAGAGGCTTCCTATGCTACTGATAGTGTTATGTTGTTTCTATGCACGTAGGTTACAGGTTTACAGGACCGATTCAAGGCATCCAGTGCATAAGATCCCTCCAAGGCGAGAGAAGGAGAAGGAGGCATCTATAAGCCCTCATACAAGTTCGTGTGCGAGATCGGGAGGCCTATGGAAGTGCACCACCCCTTTGCGAGGGGACATCATTCTTTTGCACCATTATTCCACTTGTATCTTATTGTATCGAACTGGGTATCCCTCAGAGGGACCGATATGTAACCAGGATTTGCCAAAGAAATTAATAATAAAAGATCTTTATTTATTTTGTCATTTCCATGTTATGTTATCTATTGCTTTGTGTTCTTCCATTTTGATACAATATCGCAAGTAGTGCAAGTGGTGCGCACTTCCTAGGGTCACACATTTTGCCTTCTATGGATATTTTCTTGATTGGTGATAAATATGAGATTAAAGTTATTTGTGTATTGTTAGCAATATCATCCTCAATTTCTATTCTTCTTTGTTCTTGCCTAAACAGTCTCTTTTTTTTCTTATCGGGTCCAACATAAGCAAGAGGCTTCTTGTGGCTTCTGGTATTGGTCATGGGAGGGCTAGATGATTCACCCACAATAATAGAGATGGTATTTTTGGATGGAAAAGCTCCAATATTTGGGGAAAATGGAGCAATCATGGATGTAGAAGAAGGAGATTGGTGGACAGAATCGCTTGAAGTCTTTTTATTAGGAGAAAGAAAATAATATTTTTTAGGAGAAATAATTTTGGCAAGCTTGGGAGAATGGGGAGTGTCAATGACTTGGGTTGGGCATGGAGTGTCGATGACTTGGGCTGGGCATGGAGGGCCATCTTCGACCACTCCTTGATTAGCTAATTAAGGGTCATTATGGGGAACTTGTTCAACCACGAGATAAGAGAGCTCATTAGGGTCTGAGTTAACAACATTAGACAGCCTCAAACAAGTTGGGATTTACAAAAAGAGAGTGTATCTTGGAAGAGGACTAGAGAGATAGATTGGAGAAATAATTGGAGATAATGCATTTTCCTTTGTCCATCATCGATATTTTAGGGTGAGGCCCATTGCTTTGTCTCTATCCAAAGGGTTTTTGGCTCAACCATGGTCGAGGGCCTCTGGTTTATTTCTTTAGGAGATGACACTACACTCTGAGATGAACCTGCTTCTGGAATTCGATGCAGAAGAACAGTTTGTTCTCATAACGTTTGCCACCTTCGGTAGGACCCATAAGTGAGATCGATGAAAGTGGAGAGCTCAAAATTTAGATTTTCCATGACATAGAAGTGAGCATATGATATTCGAGACTGGGCTTTGGTTGCAAGGTCAAAATCAACGAGGTCCCCAATGGTGCTAGCAATACTTTTGAGAATGCCCTCATCCCAAAAATGCATAGGAAGTTATGGGAGCCTCACCCAAATGGGTGCAATGCTAATGCTTTGTTTTTTGGATTGAAGTTGGAATCCCATTGTTTGAGAAAGAGGGAGCATCTCCCATAAAACTACGATCCTCTAGTCAGAGTACGACTGGTATCACTTGCATTATTTAGCCGTATGAGAAAAAATCCTCTAGAAAGGGCAATTAGGTTCATGTGGTCGATTGGTTTCCATTTGATGAAAGCCCATTTATGGATGGATTCCATATCTGGATGGGAGCCAATAAACTTCCCAATAAGGGAAAGAGAGTTTCTTCTAAGAATGGTAGTCATTACTTCCTCCGGAAGACTTAGTTCCTTACTTTTCTGTGAAAGGGTTCCCACTATTGTGTGAAAGTACAGCTTGGGCAGCTCAGTACCCTTCTTAAGCTTTTCCACAAAAGAGACCTTTGGTATGGAGGAAAAATCTAGAGGGCATGATTTTTTTGGTTGAGTCTCATCAAGGGGCCCATCATGGGGATCACCCCAAAAACTCTTGATTTTTACATTGTCAATATCTTCATATTGGTTGTTTGACAAGATTTCTACAGAACCTGCCAAGCCTTGGTTGGGCCCGAGACCAATACTACATTTTGCATTATTCTTGCATTTTTAAGATTCAAAATTCAACTGCTTCATAGCTTGGGGGGGATCCGTTGCGCTCCATCTCTTCCATGTTCCAATGTAGCATTCAACCTAGCTTATGTGCATACGATGGAAAACTCCTGTGCCCTAGCTCCAGTGCCCTAGATTCTGCCTCATTATTTATGTTTCTCTCTCGTTGCTCCTCTACATTGGAGTTGTGCATTCTAAAGTCAATTTTTTCTCACTAATAAGAATTTAATTTTGTTGAAATAATGGAATCGTATTAGTTGTTATTCCTTCAATATCATTGGATCCTAATTGTCCTAACATTTACACTTAAATTGTTAGTTCTTTCATTTAAACCATTTACACTTCATTTGATATTTTATTTTTGTAATTTAAATTTATAATATCTTAATTATTATACTTTTTTTGATGCTTTAGATTTAAAAAATTACATCTACATATGTTGTGTGAGTTTATGAAAAAGTCATCTATATGATATTTTGTATAAATTTAGTGGTACCAAGGAATTCACCTAGCACTATTTTTAATATATTTGGAGCAATGTAAGTTGAATATATGATTATGAATCTAAGGAAAACTAGGTATCACTTTAAAACATTAGATGAATTTTTAAGCAAAAGTCATGATATTAATTTTTTTAAATTGTGTAGCATCTTTTTCCAAGATAATAAAATCTATCTCTTGCTATTTTATTTCAATATTGATCTCATACTTTAGTGCATGATATTTAGCCTCATATTTTAAAAGGTGATTTCTATGTAGCCTATTTGTTTTCTTAATTCATCTACCAATTTTCAATTATGGTATATCATTATACAGTATTAAAATTCTATATAAATTCAAAATGCATAGCATTTTTCTTCAATTTTAATTGTAGGGTGCTCTAAGTTGAGGAGCACTCAACACTTGAACAACTAATTTAATCCTTCTAATGCATATTATTTAATTAAAATGTCTCATCACTCAATCTATCTATGGTAAAGTTAGATGAACGATTTTCTATAAGCAAGTGCATCAAGTATGAGACCCTTTTATATCATTTATCTACGTAGACTAAAAAGTGCCATGATATTACCTCTTCTAGATTTACCATCTATGAGCATGCTATAGTAGTAATGTTAGTAACCACTCCCATACCTTCCATTTGAATAAAAAAAAAAAATTCTGTCTCCATAATTCCTTCACTCCGAAGACTTTAAGCAAATAATTATATGTCATTTCATCTATAAAAATATTTTTCCATTTGTTTGAAAATTAAAATACCTCGTGAATATCATCATATTTAGGTTATCCATGAAATAGCAAGCTATATTTAATTGAATCTAGATTCTTTTCCAATATTTGACTATATAATCATTCCATTTTTTGCATTTTACCTTCTGTACAAAGCTCATTTATAAATAAACCATAACTTATTATAGTGACTCAATGCCTTTCATTTCAATCTTCTCATATATTTGAAGTGCTTTGTTGGTGTTACATGAATAGGTTACCCATTAGTCATTAAATTATAAGTAATAATGTTAGGCATGATTCCTCTTTTTACTATTTCCTAATGTAGCCTAATAGTTTTTGAGTGTCCCTGATCCTTGAACACCCGTCAATAAGGATGTTATAAAAAATCTATCAAGAAATTTGTTAATCATTTCATTCAAAGTTTTCTTTTACCTTCATCCATTTTGACTTTAACTTTAGAGTATTTATTTCAAAATGTTTACCTAAAATTAACTCTAATACCTTTTTCTTATTATTTAAGTATGTAGTAACATAAGTATCTCCAAGTTTTAATAACTTATCACTCAATTTCTGACAAGTAAGTATGTTGATCTGCAATGCATGTTAGTGCATATTATTTATAATCCCTGTATCTTTATCTAAGCTACCATTTTTACATAATGCATTCATCAAGGGGTTGTGGGTGACCAAATTAGGGACTCAAAACCTATTGATAATGTACTCTAAGAAGCTAAAATCTCATTCTTGATCACCATATTTATAGTACCCATGAATGCAAATGTTCCAAGTAATGAGATTTGGAATGAAATCTCTATTTACCATCTCCAAAAAAATATTTTTTGTTTTATTTACTTACTTCCTTTATAGTATGTGTTTGGCCAAAAAATGTGTTAAAGTTATAATTCCCAAGTCACTTTGGTTTTTTCCTACTTTAAGATATTATTTATGAGTATAATATGTATGTCATAATTATGCTATTAGACCTTTTATATCAATTCTAGGAAGGTATGGTTTGATTTTAATGCCTTTCCACCTTAGCTAAGTTAATTTATATGTTGTGTATGCAATCAAATATAGCTTGTGAACCTTTTTAAATATTTCAAAGCTTTATCTACATTTAAACTATTCTACCATTGAATCCATCAAATTATTATTATTATGGCTTCCTATCATGACCCTTCCTTGGTAAAAAAATTTATTTTGGATGGTTTCATGCTTTAATGGCTACTTTAATGATGAGATACTGGATTATCTATTATTTTTTTATGCAAACAAATAACTTGTGAGAAATAAAATAAAAGTATCTATAAACTAGAATGATGGACTAATTTATGCTTTACTTCTAAAAATTTTATATCTCATAAAATAATATGATGTTGCTAATAGAATTTATACTTGTGCAGAAAACAGGTCTCTTATATGTGGAAGAGAGAAACAACCACCGAGAACAGGATGGCATGGGGAAATGATGTGATGGGTCATTTTTTGAAGTATTCAAAAAGCAACATGGATAAATATTTTCACAAAGATATACATCTTATTTGGCATAAGAAAAATAAAACATCCATAATTAGTTACTTTGTGTGTGTTTAATGGTTTAATTTATCATTAAGTTTTATAAGGAATGGAAGTAATAGTTGTAGGGAAAAAAATTGTTTGACTTCTTGCTTTGTCTCCTTTTAAAAATAAATGGTATTTGAAGAATTCAAGTGTGCTTGGTGTGAATATTATATGGTACAATAAGGAAAACTTTGAAACGAATTCTCATTATCATTGTGTTAAAAATGCTTTGGATGTGGCTTATTCTAGTAGTTCTTTACTTAATTGAAGCTAGCTTGAAACTGGGAATGGAGAGAGTTGTTGGAATTAATGTGTGCAATAGGATACCCTCTCTATGTACCCATGAAGTAGGTGAGTTGTGTGGGTGTGGAATCTTATGGTGTGTGTAGAATGAGCCAAAAGAGTTGGCTAGTGGGGGTATGAACAAATATTCCTTAAAAAAAAAATAACATTGTGCGGGTTGTTGTTGGATTGGATTTTGAGAGAACAAAAATGTTTGGAAAAGTTCAAAAGAGTGTGACTTCCAGTTTTTCTAGTTTCGATTGCAGAGGAACTTCACTGCTAAATAAGTGGTTGGTAACAAGAATTTCCTTTATAGTAATTCAAAGAAAATGTTGAATATGATATTATGAAATGTGTGGGATGTTTCTGTTATTATGTCAATCTTTCTATTTGGTAATCTATGATGTCTTATGATTTAGTGCTTCAAATTTTATATTTGTATGATTTTGGAGATATCCTAGCTTGTGGTTTTTTCATCTTTAATTGATTGAGTTAAACCGTTTAAAATACCCTTTAACTTACCCAGTAATGGATCGAATACATCCAAACAAAAAACTTGTTGACTGTTGTGGGAAAGGGATTAGAGATTTTGCCATAGAAATTTGGGAAGATAAAGCCAATGATAGAGGTATTGCCATAGAGAATTAGA
This sequence comes from Wollemia nobilis, assembly GCA_028583015.1. Taxonomy (NCBI): domain Eukaryota; kingdom Viridiplantae; phylum Streptophyta; class Pinopsida; order Araucariales; family Araucariaceae; genus Wollemia; species Wollemia nobilis. The sequence goes on from JAQPPZ010002979.1 coordinate 6,195,325, forward strand.
AAAAGAAAAATAATTATTAGAGCTATGTTGTTATGGAGGAATGAATGCTAAAATCGATGAGTTCTATTTTGGTTTTTTTTAGGTAACATAATGATTTGAGTTGCTTTTATGAATGTTGATTTTAGAGGAATGCTTTACTGAAAATTCCCTTAAATTCATAGAAGTTGTTAACGTAGGAAAGATATGAATGGTTTTTAGAAATACAATTTGCATATTGGGTATGTTGTATGAAAATAGTGGGGAGATTCTTTGGCAGCATAGTTTTGCATGGTTAGAAATTGCAAATAGTACATACGAAATATGAATTTAAGACTGCTTTTGAAATGAGTGAAGGACAAACAAAAAAAAGGGAATTCTTTATTAGCAAAAGATTGTTTGTTATACGTTTGGGATTTGGTAACTTTTAAATGTGAACTAATGATTGAGTTTGTTGGATTTCTGTTACCTGTGAAAATAAACTTTGCATGGTTCGAATTTTGTTTTAATGATTGCGTAAGAGATGGATTGAATGCAAATGTAATTTCTTCACCTTATGAGTGGTAATTGACTCTGATTCCCAATCAATGGTAGACTTTTCTCGATGGTTTCATTGGGAGGCTTGGATGTAAGAATACATCGGGTGCAGACCTAGAGCGATAAAACATTGGGATGCAGCATTCAGATTCTACTATGCATCTACAGGAAGACTGGGCTTATCTCCAAGATGATGCAACTAGAATTATGTTACAGTATTCTAGTGTGGTTGTACTACGAGTTCACATCCAGTAATGAGAATCATTTAAGGAAGTCTTTATTGTAAGCGTATGGTTGTCATATTGATAAATAGACTTACCAACTAGAAACATGAACCCTTTGTAACCCGAGAACATATTATGATAATGTAAATTATCAAATGAAGATTGAAATCCTTATGTGTAATTATAAGGATATGTGTATTTGTAGTTGATATGGTCATTTTAGCCATTCAAATGATTAATTGCATGGATCTTAGTTGTTGTAGTGATTTATTTCTTATATTGCATAATAAAAAAATAACTAATTGACTGAAAGGTTCATTAATGATTAGTTTGGTGCTAATGAGAAATTTTACTCCCAATAATTTGTAAGGGAGATTTTTCCATCATGTTAATAGGGATAGTCATATGTTATATTTGGTATTTCAAATGAAGTGATCCTCGAGTTCTTATTAAGATAAGGGTCGACTTTGGGTACCTTGAGAAGCATATTATATTTACATGAGCATTATTATAATATACGTTGGCTTTTAGCTTGGTAATTGGTTAATAAGGATTTTAATTAAAGATGAAAGTAGGAGGACCATAGTAGAGTTTTAAAGGTATTCATAGACTTTATCTCTGTCTTCGATCGCTTGTGGGCTACTTTTGGAGCTAAATATAAATGCTCTGTTGATAATTAATCCATGCAATGAATCTTTGGGACTTAGTAAAATAGAGTAAGTGGGTCACATGGCTTTTTCCATATGTAAAGAGATGTTATAATAACTCATATATAAGAATGACTAGCTCATATTTAGTGATAAGAGATTCACATGATGCTAAGCACACTCACATAGATGAATATATGTAAGAAGTGGAGATTGTCACTCATGAGAAAGATAGTCAGGTGCTAAGCACACTCACATAGATAATTTATGTAAAGTATGGAGATTGGTACTTAACTTTTTGAATGACTAAAAAGGAATGAGCTAACCCATAAACAATGGGAGCAATAGCTCACAATGAGTAGCTTCTAACACTATTGCATAGAAGAAGTTATATAAGTAGTGGGGATAGGGGTGAATGAGTTTAGCCTCATGTGATAAAAGTGAATTGAGAGTGGATTTAGCTTGGTTGAAGGAAGAACCTTAAAAAACACTCTTGGTTTGGATAAAAAATTAGGACATGACATTTGGTATCAGAGCATGGTTCATAGTGAAATAGATTCACTACACAAAACTAATTTTGAGTGTGTAATAGAAAACATCCCTATGAAAGGATTATACCTTTTTTAAAAGAAATTGCTGGAAGTTAAACTGATCTAACTATTTATGATAACTAGAAATTTAGTTGATGATAGGATAAACCAACCAAATAAGTGATGGTGAATTGACTCCTACTATTCCTTCTATGTGTGGCCAGGGACAATGCCACCAAAGAGAAGAAGAGGAAGTGTTACCCCAATGACAAGGCAAACATGATGGACTATTGTAGAGAATAGAAACCCATATATAGGTTCATAGAACCCTATAAATGAAAGAGAGAATCTTAGTAATGAAGGAGAGAATCTCATGGCAATAGTAGCCCTACTTTGAGAACAGATGGAAATACAAAAATAGTTTTTGGATGTCGTGCTAAATTAGGAAACATGGACTGGAAACTCTAATAGGGGACAGGTGAATGAAATCCTTACTAAGGTACAACTTGCTAGGATTTGACTTGAAGTCGAGTTGGGCAAAGAGATTAAATGATTAAAGTCTTCCAAAATAAATGAAGAGGAAGATGGAGATAAAGTCAAGGCTTGGTTGAAAGAAATAGAAACCTATTGTAATATGAAGAACTTTTCCTCTAGCACTCGAACATCCTATTCCACCCTACATTTGCAAGGAGATGGTTTGGATTGGTGGGAAACTCTTAGTGAGGATTGGAAACTAGCAGCAGTAGTTGACCTAAAGTAGGAAGAGTTTGTAGTATCTTTTAAAGAAATATTCCTCACGAAACACTTATATTCCCAAAAGTTTGAGGAGTTCACTAAACTTCAACAAGGAACTAGGATAGTGGAAAAATATTATCAAATATTTGTCAAGTTGCTTAAGTATGTACCTACTTATAACGAGAAAATGAAGATTCATAAGTTTATACTAGGAGATAATCCTAGAATAGAGCAAGAGGTAGATATACAAGAACCTATTACTCTGTAGAAGGCCTATGATTTGGCCAGAAAAGCTAAAATATATCTCAAACCCTATTTTGACTATGAAGGTTTGGATGAGCATGTCAAAGAAGCACTAAGGAAAATAAATAACGTAGGTTTTGTTAAGTGGAAAAAATAACAGGTAGACAAAAGTTCCTCTACATGACAAAAGAAATAACCAGAAGTAGGGGAAGTTTAGGAGGTTTCAAGGAAAGAACCATAATCCCAAAAACCATAGCAATGCAAACAATAGACCATCATAGGGACAGGATAATTCTCCACATGCAAAAAAAGTAGAAGAGAAATAGAAACAAAAATAACATCCAGGACCGAAAGAATGGTGTTTTCTTTGTAGAGGACCACATTATGCTAGTAATTGCACACAAGGAGTAGGAATGAGTTCAAATGGAAATGAACCAATGTATAAGTAATTTGCATCAAAGGAACCCATGCACAATATTTATGCTGCAACAAGAAATCAGGATCTGGATGGTCAAGCCCCGCCATTGTTGATAGAGAGTAAGGTTTTTGGTAAGGATGTTAAAATCTTGATTGATAGTGGTGCTACAGATAGCTTTATTTCCACTAGATTAGTTAAAGATATTTTAGAAAGGCCAGGAATCTTGGCATATGGGTGGAAAGTTGAGTATGGTTTAGGATAAACCTACTCTATAAATCAATGTTACCCTATGGCATAAATTGCCCTACCTAGTGGAATGACAATAGGATGCTTATATGTAGCACCTTTGCATGCCTTTGACTTAATCTTAGGAATGGATTGGTTGTAAGTGCATAAAGTAGTAATCAATTTTCAAGACATATGGATTGAGTACATAGAAGATGGTAGGGATGTACGAAGGATGTACAACCTACAAGGGGTATTTCAATCCAAAATCCTCTCGACAATGCAACTTAAGAAAGCCATCAGAAAAGAAGGAATGATCTACATTGTAAAGATAAATGAAATTAGAGAAGAAAAAAGGAAGAGGTGTTCAAAAAACACCCAATTCTTCAAGAATTTAGGGATGTATTTCTTGAATATTTACCTAGATTACCCCCTAAAAATGAATTTGACTTCACAATTGAGATTTAACCTAGAATCAAGCCAATGCATAGAGCACCTTATAGAATGAATCCCATAGAAATGAAAGAGCTAAAAGCACAACTACAAGGGTTGCTAGAAAAAGGATTAATCAGACCAAGTGTGTTACCACGAAGTGCACATGTGCTTTTCATAAGGAAGAAATATGGTTTCTTAAGATTATGCATAGATTATAGAATGTTAAACAAGGCAATAATCAATAATAGATATCATTTACCCAGGATCAAAGATATATTTGATCATCTTATAGATGTCACTATCTTTACAAAGATTGATCTGAATTCTAGATATCATCAATTGTGAATCTGTGAAGAGGATATGCATAAGACAACCTTTAAGACTCGTTACGACCATTACAAGTTCATTATATTACCTTTTGGTCTAATGAATACTCCACTAGTATTTATGAACTTGATGAATAGTATTTTTAGGAGGCTTTTGGATAAATTTATTTTGGTGTTCTTGGATGATATACTGATATATTCGTGAGATAAGACAAAGCATGATGAGCTCCTTAGAATTATGTTGGAATTGCTAAGAAAATAATAGTTGTATGGGAACATGTCCAAGTATGAATTTTATGTACGAGAAGTACAATACCTAGGACATATTGTATCAAAAAGAGGGATCATGATAGATCCTAAGAAAATAGAGGCTATTTTGAATTGATCGCCACCAAAAAATGTGATAGAAGTTCAAATTTTCATGGGTTTTAATGGTAATTATAGGCAATATGTCAAATATTATGCCAATATTACCTCTCCAATAACTAATATTAAAAGGAAAGAAAAATAATTTATGTGGAAATATGAGTGTGAGGCAGTCTTTGTTTTGCTTAAGCAAAAGCTTACTACGCTACCTATACTAAAGATACTCAATCCTCAAGGGAGTTTTTCTATTTGTACAGATGCTTCATTGGAAGGTTTGGGAGGATTTTTCTCACAGGAATGAGTAGTAATAGCCTATGGATCAAGGAAGCTAAAACAACATGAGGTTAACTATGCAACCCATGATCTGGAATTGGCAGCAGTTGTTTTTGCTCTCAAGAATTGGCGATATTATTTGGTAGGGAGACCCTTTGATTTGAGAACATATCATCAAAATTTGCAATATATATTTACTCAACCTTTACTAAATGCTAGGTAGATAAGGTGGATGACATTTCTTGTTGAATATGATTTTGGCATTAAGTATATAAAAGGAAAACAGAATAAAGTTGTTGATGCACTGAGTAGGAGGAGAGACATAGCTATTATGTCTTGCATCTATATTGATTTAATGGAATAAGTCAGAGAAATGCAGCATCAGGATCCATATTGCAATCAAATTTGGAAAAGAATAGAAAGGAACCCATATGAAAACAAGGACTTTAGCATCAAAGATGGCTTCTTATGCTTTAAAAATAGGGTAGTGAATTTTGAAATTGGATATTTGAGAAAAATGATCATGAATGGTCTCCATATTCAACCCATCCAAGGGAAACAAATATGAGAAAAAAAATCTATTAGCTTGGAATGAAGAGGGACATAACAGAATTTGTCATTCAATGCCTCGAATATTAAAAAGTGAAAGCAAAACACATACATCCTACTAGATTGTTGTATCCACATGATGTACTTATGCAAAAATGGTAGGTGATATTGATGGATTTCATTATATGGTTGCCTAAAAATAGGTTTCAACATGATGCAATCCTAGTTGTGGTCGATAGATTGACCAAGGTTATGCACTTTATACATGGGAACACCAAAGATGATGTTGTGGTTGTGGCTAACAAATTTTCCAAATAAATATTTTGGCTTCATGGTTTTTCGAAGGTAATTATATTAGATAGAGACTCGAGATTTACATCCAAGTTTTGGTAAGCCTTACATCGTGCCATTGCTACTAAGCTAAATATTAGTTTTACTTATCACCCAAAAATTTATGGGAAAACTAAACGAGTAAATCAGATATTAGAGGATATGCTTCGCATGTACTGTATGGATCAGAAGACTCAATGGGAGGATTACCTACATTTAGTAGAATTTACCTACAATAATGGTCACCATTCAACCTTGGGTATGGCTCCATTTCAAGTTTTGTATGGTAGAAGGTGTAGAACACCATTGTCATGGGATAATCCAAAGGATCAAATTATACTTGGAACTAACATGGTCAAAGAAATGGAGAAACAGTTAAGGATGATCAGGGAACGATTGAAAGAAGCTACAAATTGACAAAAGAGTTATGTCGATCCTAAAATATTACCATGAGAGTTTTTAATAGGTGACAAGGTGCTTCTGAGGGTGAGACCAAAGAAGAGTGATATTAAGTCCATAAAATTGGATACTCATTTTATGGTACCCTTTGAAATTACAGAGAAGATAAGTCCTATGGCATATCAACTTTCTTTACCACCCAATCTGTCCAAGATTCATGACACCTTTCACATTTCTTTGCTTAGAAAGTACATTACTAATCCTGAGTATGTGTGGGACTTTTCTAATTTACAGATGGTGAATCTAGAGGCTATAAAGGTTCAACCAGTAAATATCCTTGAGTTCCATTCCAAATCAATGAGAAAAGGGGTACTGGAGCAATGTAGGGTCTAGTGGGACCTCTACTCTGAGAGAAATGCTACTTACGAAAAAGTAGCAGATATGCAGAAAAAAAAATCCATTTTTGTTTGAAAATGCAATGTAAATATTGTTTTGCCCTTCGGAATTTTTGCCCTAATGGACCCTCAAAAATTAAAATCTAAAACCTTAGGGTTGCAGGGGCCAATCGCAACTTGCCACTTTATGAAATATGATTTGTTGTTGTGATCCAATCACTTTTTTGCACATAAGCTCCTTTAGTTCACCTAGTCGTTGACACTTGCATAATTTTGATTAGCTGAGAAAATATATATAGTAAAAAAAATTGTTTTATGTGGTGCTAAAGAGGTCCACATTGGTCAAGGGTTAAGTCTAATTTGAATAATCTAAAATCTTCCTCCATGGGATTTGAACTCAAGCCCTTTCATAGCTAGGAACCATGGTGTAACCAAGGCGACAGGCTTTTCATTGAGGGGAATCCAAGATGCCATCTTTGTCCCTAAACTTCGAATTAGATCCACAAAAAAGCTTTCACAAAGACTCAATTCAATTTCCCAAATGTACTACTGAGGGCAGCCTTGCTAGTAGAGCATAGACTTTTATTGCAAGATCTTCACTAGTGATATTGTAGCCAACACTGCATGAGTTTTCCCTTGCAAGCAAAATGGTTGCCATGAAGGCTCAAACTTGGAGCCTTTGCCCTTCTACTTTTTTGTAGTCATTATGCTAGCTATTGCATGATGTTGTGGTTGGAAAATGGGCACTATATAGAATTTTTTGTTCCCTATAGTACACCTATGCGTAAAAATGCTAGGTCATGTGGGGAATGGAACCCCTGATCGTATCTTGCCTAGGACTTTGCAAACCTTTATGTAACTGTTGCACCACCCTCTAGGGTTGACAAAGTTAGCACGACCTCTCATGGAGGGCTTGTTGGAAGTGACCAAAGGATACAATGTTGGCTTCAAGGTGTGTGAGCGCATGTAAAATGCAACAGGCATGAATTTTTTTTAACTCAATTCAAAACTTTTCTTCCCCTTCATTTTGCATCTAGTTTGAAAGAAGGAAAACATGCAACAATCCCAAATTTGGTACAAAAAATTGGATGAAGAGTGGAAGAGAATAAATTTATCCTGAAGTTTGGAAGAAGGACTAGAGGCTTTGAAGGTACTTCTTGCATGACCAAGGAATTTTGATCCATACGCGCTTTGATACCATTTTGGAATTTACATAATTTTTCAAATTGAACGGAAGTAAAACATTCACTTAAATCTTATACAGAGAGCAAAAGGAGAACGAGAGAGAGATTTGGTGGTCACTTGTAGCCACCATAAATAATCACTATATCCATAGATAATATTACACAATACTTTGATGAGAAAATGAGGAGTTGGAGGGGGTATTTATAACAATACCAAAACCCCAATTACATCATAAAGTTTAACCTAAGATGACATAAGGGCTTTAGGTTAATTACAAGTTATAAATAGGGTTTAATGATAACAAGGTTAACCGTGGCCCATAGGGTTTACATAATAAAATATTACAAATAATTAATACATTGTATAATGAAATGCCCTTAGGCCTATCCAATACATCGTATAATGTCAGTCTTGGCCAAGAATCAAATTAAAATTTCAACACTTGGCTCGTGCTTGCACTTTGTATGATTGTTTTGGTAAAAATAATTGTTATAAACTATATATTTTTTACTATTTTACAAGTAATTCTATATGTCAAATATAATGACAAATTTTATCACTGAACTTTATGTAGGTCGCCACCTTCAAAATAATTTGATTACAATATCCTTGCATTATAAAGGAATGTCTCTAGTTGAACTTATAAAAATATATGTTTCCCGTGATGCTTTCTGGATTCTATTTGTGCAAATAATGTTTTTTGTGTTCTATTTGTGCAAATATATTGTATGTCTCTCTATAATGTTATTATTTATACTCTTAATAATAATTACTAGGCTGAAACATGGGTGCAAGGGAGTAATTAAAGATTGGTTATTTATGTTTAGATCCATCATCAATGTTGGGTGAAAAGTCCATGGTTTTTTCGTGAAGATATGGAGGGTCTTATCTTCCTTACCAAAATCATTATGTTGGCTTGAGGACGAAATTACCCTTTAGAGAGAATACTATTATTGAAAAGCAAGTTGTTGTTTTTAGGTATGAGCCACATATAGTAGGCATAAATTCATGGAGAAGAGGCACATTATCCACTTTAGTACATTCATAGACATGTGAAAAAGTATGATATTTATTGAGCGACAAAGTAACCCTTTTTCTACTTCTTTATGGAGAGAAATGTTCTAGAGAGTAAACTTTTTTTGTCTGCTGGTTTACCTTCATTCCATGCAATGAGAGTTTCAACATATGGCCATTATGTATATTTAGCTTTATGGAGGTTTATAATCCCTTAACAATGTAGAAATGGAATATAGCACACTGTAATAAAATATTACCACTTAGATAAAAAATATTCAATGGGAATAACTTACAAATACAAATGGATACACTGCATACACATGTATCATGCACAATAACTATATGCAATATATCATATTCCGATGAACAATTCACCAACAACACACTTCAAACAACAACAACATGCACACATACATCTCATATCTCTCACATAGATACATACTTATAATAGGTTAGATAGGTGGTTGGCAAATACTCAACAACCTCCAAACTATTTGTTTACATAACACATTAAAAATATCTCGTTACTTTACATTATTGCAACAAACACTTTGCACGTGTGCATTATTACAAAAACTTAACACAATATGGCAATCCTCTGCCATTTGGCACAATATGGCAACATAATGACAAACATTTTGTCTACACATATTTGCACATATACATTCCTACATATTTAATCATTCATTCATTATGTAGACATGCCAATTTGTTTATCTACATCTATCCCATCTTGTATACTCGTTGTCTTTGATGACACATGAGCTAACATTGGGATAGAAGCATTGAACATTATCTTGGCCTCAGATGACCCGATCTTGGTCTCTGACTGGAATTCCTTGGCCTTAGACAACCCTAACTTGGTCTTTGCTAGACATTCCTTGGACTTAGACAACCCTATGTTGGTACCTCTTGTATCTCTCGTATAGATGCATACTTATAAAAGGTTTGGTAGGTGGTTTTCAACTATCCAACTACCTTTGAAATACCTATTTACATAACACAAAATACCCCATTACTTTATATTATTATAACAAACACTTTGCATGTAGGCATTATTACAAACACTTGTTACTTAATATACCAATATAATATTTAAAATAATATGGTGACATAATGACAAACACTTTGCGTGCACACATTTGCACATATACATTCCTATGTTCATTCAATCATTCATGTATTATGTAGACATGTCAATTTGTTTACCTACATCTATACTATCCTCTAGACTTGTTGGTATGTTTGATGACACATGTGTTGAACACTGGGGATAGAAGCATTGAAATATTATTGGCCTTAGATGACCCTACCTTGGTCTTTGATAGACATCTCTTGACCTCAGACAACCCTATTTTGGTCTTTGATGAACATCCCTCGATCTCATACAACCCTATGTTGGTCTCTGAGAGACCTCCCTTGGCCTTAGATGACCCTATTTTGGTCTCTGATAGATATCCCTTTGCCTCAAATGACCCACCCTATATTGGTCTCTAACAGACATCTCTTTGCCTCAGACGAACCACCCTATGTTGGTCTCTGATGGACATCCCTTTGCCTCAGATGACCCATCCTATGTTGGCCTCTAACGGACATCCCTTTGCGTCAAACAACCCACCCTATGTTGGTCTCTAATGGACATCCCTTTGCCTCTGACGACCCACATCCTAGACTAGATGACCCAATTCCTGGGCCTGATAGCCCACTTCTTGGCCTAGATAGCCCATTTCCTAACCCAAATAGCCTACCCCCAGGGCCAGACAACCGACTTCCTAGTCCAAATGAAAACCGGTGGATTTAATAAAACAAAACAATAATTTAAAAATATCATACACATAATTAAAATATATTTTTTATTTATCTAAATAATTTTTTATTACAATAAATTTTACAAAACTAGTGAACTGTGTGTCCACTTTAATACTATTATGTTATGGGGCCTGAAGCAGATGTTGGTTCTAATGTAGGATCAAGTTGACTTTCCTCATGCTCTTACTCAGCAGTTTGTCCTTGTAGTGCACCAGCTCTCATCAGGCTCTCCTCCATTGTCTGTAAACTTATGATCAATGTCCTTTCCTATTTAGTTGGATCTTTCAAACTTGAAGGGATTTATTTTTCTTTCTACTTAAGCAAAATTTTAGGATTTAAATCATGTTCCTTGATTATTCTCCTAAATACATTATTCTCTTTTATGGTGGTATATAATCAATATTTTAATTTGATAGTGTTTACCATATTATTCTTTGTAGTGTTCAAAAAAATCTTTAGGCTTTCCGCATTTTTTGTGGATTTTCAATATTAGATTGCATAGCAAAAAATTTAAAATATGTCAGTTACTAAATGTATGAAAAACAAATGAATTGATTAAACAAAATATTGATGACTTACCTTAGCAACTACTTTGGTAGCTGGGCTTCGGAATTTAAATTCTCTAGCCTATTCAAAAGAATATCTAAAATATCATCATTGTACACTATAATTATCTTTACATTTCTAGATTTTGCTTGATGTAATAAAGCATCAAGCTTTTTTTGGTTCTTGCTCAAGCAAAAAAAAATGTTGTCTCTTCTTGAAAAATTTTGTATCGAGAATTTATTTCTTTAATTAGAATTTTGGTATGATACTCTCAATCTCTTAATTCAACAATTTCATAAAGCACACTATATTTTATGTTGGCATCATAATTATTTACCAATAAAATAGATTCTTAAAGTTTAATTTCTCATCATTAGTAAGAGAAACAAGGTCATCGATTTGATGGGGAGAGGAGCTCTCAGTAGTGATCGCTTGCCCTTCAAATTGTCATGCTTCAGTTTGAAGTACATCAAAAGCTTTAAAACACTCAAGCATGCTTCCTTGATAAAGATAATCCTCATCAAGAGGAGGATTATCCAATTTAGAAATGCCATGCAGACTAGAAATATTTTCGATTGAAAAAAAATTGGAAGTCTAAAATAGTCTGAGTATGGCCTCCTCCCAAATCCTTGTAAAAAGAAATTGTTTTCCACGTATACATTGTTGACCCCTCATCAACTATGGTCGTGGTGGAGGCGGTAGCAACATTATTCATTGTGATTGACCTAACGCACCTACGAAAAAACTAGAATAGAATTTATTAGAAAAATGTTGAAATAAAATAATTAAAAATATAAATGTACTATATAGTGATTAATAAAGTTTAATTGCACATACCGGATGTCGATGTGGCCTATTTTTCTGATTCAACTGGTTGTTATAAAGTATTGGTGTGATGTTGCCCTAAATACATAAGAAAATATATTAAATAAAACTAACTAAAATTAAGTAAATGAAATAAATTTCATTGAACCAACTACTAAAAGAGTAACATTACCTCTCATGGGTTGGCTAACTTCTTCAATATTAATGTGCTCTTGATGTGGAATTGTAGATGCAGATGCATGAATAATAGGAGATACAGAAGATCTCATGCGTTTATCAGAACTTGTTATTATTTGTTGTAGTTTCAACTGTGTCTCAGAATCTCCACCAGCCTCTGGTAGAAGTCCTCTAATTGCAACCTCTCTTCTGGTGGAGATGAGGTCGCTCTTTTCTACATTCAAGTATAAATAAAAAATTTAAAACATAAAAATTGTATTCTAATATAATAAAAATTAATTTATTGAAAACTTGAATTGAAAATATGAATTTTACCTGCATCTCTTCAGCTATTAAGCCAATTGTCCTTAGTTTTTGATGGAGTGAGGTTGGGACCAAGGTATTATTTACATTGTAATATGCTTCATAAAAAAATTAAATAATTGGTTGTAGAAACAATGGCAATAATGTTTGTGTGTGCATTTTCAAGATCATTTGTGATTCTGTTGGAAACATATGAAGACCAATCGAATTTGTTGTGGGTATGACAGCACACCAAATACACCAACACCCAGAACAAAATGTTCATTGTTCTCTCTTTCAAAACAATACGTGCTTGGAAAAACTCGATGACTGCATGAGGGAACTTATCAATAAAAGCTAAAAATTGTAGGCCCCTTCTGGATGGATTTGAGTGAACTACAAAAAAATATAACACAAAATTAATAATTACATTTAGAAATTATTAAATGCAAGGAAAAGAAGACTTTCAGTTTAGAAGACTTGGAAGAAGAGACTTACCTAATAATAATTCTAATAGAGATCAAAGCTAGTCTCCAAGTATATTTTGTCACGATCACTCAAGGAGTACTTTGATGTGATGGCTTCACAATTCTTGTATGGAATCCCTATCAATCTATGGATTTCAACAAGTTTGACAGAGAACAAGGGAGTCTTGTTATCGATGGTCATGGCAACGATCAACCCCTCATTGTTGTAGCAGTTAAAAATTCTATGTAATAAATTATTGTTTGTGTTGTATTGGAGCATTGAAACTAACCCCAAAAGGTTAGGATTTGTCACCCATGTGGAGTCGTAACCAGGTGTTGTTAGAATTTTAGATATGAGAGGGCAAACGAGGTTTTTGAAAATAATTTTTGATGCATGAATGGAGGATAATTTTGCCATTGCTACAACAAATCTATCGCTTTGAGTAATATTGGAAGGCTTTGGGAAGGCTTTAGGTAATATTGGAAGGCTTTGGGAAGGCTTTAGGTAATATTGGAAGGCTTTGGGTAAATTTTGAATGCTTAGGTTTTTTAGCTTTGTTGTGCAAAAAAGAGAAATATAACTATGCATGCCCTTTTATAGGTGTTTGCATGTGTACATTAAATGAGGTGTTGACACATAGCAGCATTAAATGAAGTTTTGACATGTGTATAATGTTATTAGTAGGCTATCGTTAGTTGTCGTATAGCATGCTATCAATAGGCTATCTTTAGTTATTGTGTGGCATTCTATTGGTAGGTTGTTGTCAATCATTGTGTGATATGTTATCGGTAGGCTATCATCATTTATCGTGTGGTATGCTATCTACCTACCCATAGGTTATTGTTAGTCATCATGTCATATGCTACTGGTAGGCTATCATTAGTCATCGTATGGCATGCTACTGGTAGGCTATCATAAGTTATCATGTGGCATTCTACAAGTAGACTATCATCCATCATCATTTGTCATGCAACTGGTAGGCTATCATCCTCTAGCATACTACCGATAGACTATCATCAATCGTTGTATGCCATGCGACCGATATACTGTCATCCATTATCATGTGTCATACTATCGATAGTCTTTTTAGTCATCCTATCTCTTGCTACTAGTAGGAAATTGTCAATCATTTAATTTGATGCTACTATTAGTCTTTCACTGTACATTTTAAAAATTATAGTTTTATGAAATATTATGATAAATTTTCCACTTTTATATTTTTTGGCAAAAAAAAGGTAATTCACCATGTCTTCTACATGAGTTTGGACACTATTCGCCTTGGTTTTAAAACTGATTTACCCCATTTTTATAAAAACATTTCTAGATCAACCCTTTATGCATAACCTTGGACTCAACCCTAATGTAATATTTACATTATACCGTGAAGGTACCATGGAGATACATTAGCATGTACCAAATAATGTAATATACGTCAACACCCCCCATCTATTATATTATTTGGTTATTGAAGACTTTAGTCTTCAATATAGGTCTTCATCTTTATCTTCAATCTTCAAGTGACCTTGCACTGTTCATGAACCTCTACTTCAGATTCATCAATTTTATCTTCTTGCTTGAATTTTGCTTTGATTTCTTTATTTTCATTCTTCGTATTTATATCTTCATGATCTGCATCACGAACTACTAGTGCATCATATTTGACCTCATGTTCAATAACTTGAATTTATTCTTCTTTGGATTTGTCCTCTAGATTATGTGCTTCATTCAATATTAGTTTTATTACAATCTTGATATTGTATCATCTCTTTTAAACGTTCACTTAGAGTATCAAAATAATTTCCTAAATTATATGAACTTGGAATGTCAACATTACAAGAAGAATGAAATAATGTTTTTAGAGATGATTCAATTGTATCAATCTCTACTTTCCTTTTTAGAGTCTCAATCAACTCTTTTTGCTTTATATTTTCATCTTTATAACATTCAAGTGAAAACAAAATCATATACATTATGCTACCTATATCAAGAGGTATCATAATATCATCTTTTGAATTATCAATTGCTTCAATAAGTTTTGAGTGTAAATAGTATTCAAATATCTCAAAATTTTCATCCATGGCTTCTCTATAGATGAATTGTAATGCCATATCTAGATTACCTTTAGATTTTTCAATCAAGTTCTTAATGCCAAATTTTATAACTTCTAATCTTTGCTTTCTAATTATGGACTCTATATTTGTTTCCATAATGGTCAAAATCTGCAACTCGATTCCTTTGAAGTAGAAATCCTTATATATCCCAAAATAACGCAAATATATAATTTGCAAATTATTTATTTTCTAACATTTATGTTGAAAATCTTTTAACTCCCTAATTTAATTTACAAAATTTCAAAATCTTAAAAAAACTTCAAATTTTAAAAAAATCTCGAAGTCTTTGAAGTTTTCAAATTTTCAAACAAATTTAAAAACTTTTAAATCACTCAAAAATTAAATTACCACTAACACCTTATATCTCATTTCCTTTCTAATTTTCAACCTTTAAAAACTTCTACTAAATAAAAAATATTAAAAAAAATATTATCTCTTTAAATCTCCATACCTTTCAAAATATTAAAAATTCAAAAACTTAAAAACTTTAATCAAAGCCTTATATCTCCGAAAAATAAAATCAAGGGGCAGTATTCAAATTCTTTCTACTTATATAACATGCATTGTTATGATATTACGTAGATGTAATATCATGGGCTAGCAAGAGTAACATCTTCTATGCTATCTATTGATTTTGGTGTAATACCTTAACATTACACACTTGTTTCTTGCATGGTCAACTTTGCTATCTCATTTGCATTACTCATAGGTGTTTGGTCTACCTAATTGCTTCTACCTAGTATGTCTTACATCTGGTTCTTTTAACCAGATATCATTTACCTCTCTTATGGATATTTTAACCATATATTGTTTGCCTCTCCTTTGGTACCTTTTTTTACCTCCAAAATGCTAATCTGTTTGCCCTAGCTAGATCATGTTAACTGGTCTACCTCCTGGTTGGATAGCGTTAGCTAGTTTATCACTTTTTTGGTTTGTTACTTTCCTAGTTCATTGCTTTTCTCTTATTCTCCTAACTAGTTCACCTTCTAATGCTACTAACTGGTTTATGTTTCACAAGAGAATTGCATTGCTTTAATGCTAGATTTTGGTTGAGTGTGCAAGCTTTGAAGAACTTTAATGTCTACTTCCTTTTATGCTCAATCGAATAGCTTCTTGATTGTAATATTTGTTTAACATTGGTCGTATGGTCTTTCTTTCTCTTATATGGCTAAATAGACCTATTATGTTGTCCTCTTGAGTTGGCCAAATGGGCCTGCTCTTCTGCTACCTTCTTGAGTTGGAAAAATGGGTTTGTGATTCCACTATTTTCTTGAGTTGGTTGAATGGGTCTACTCTTATACTATCTTCCTACTCTTCTACTATTTGGCTAAATGGGCTATTCTTTAGCAATATTGAATTCTATGGTCTCTTCTCTCTTCTTGGGTCTTTTTTCTATTCTTGACTTCTTGAGCCTCTTTCCTCTATATTAGCCTCATGGTATTTTATATTCTATATTGGCCTCTCAAGCCTTTATCTCTATATGGGCCTTGTAGGCCTTTCTCTCTTCTATATGGGCCTTTAGGGCATTTCATTTTTGTATGGACCTCTTGGGCCTTTCTCTATTCTTTATTACAAAAATGTTTACCTTGAAGAACCTGCTTCAAAAAGTGATCCATGACCAAGATTGAAATGATATATAGATATATTCAATCAACCTAGTTATTCAATGTATTCTAGGAAGATACTTCCCTATTTTTTTATCTATAATATTCTAATTCTTTCTTCAAATATATCAAGGTTAATTTAACATGATTCTTCTTCTTTTTCTACTACTTTTTTTTTTTTTTTGCTTCTCTTTTATTCTCTTTGTTTTCTCTTTCTTCTCTCTCTTCTTCTTTGCTTTCTTCTATTCTCTTTTGCTATCTTAGTAAGCTTTGAATGCTTCTCAATCCACTACAACTTAGAAGCTAAAATTCTTCTCTATCTTCTATAGGAAGCTTCTCAAACTTCTAACTTAATCTCTGCTACTCTTCTTATATGTTCTATCTGCAATGTCTTAGGTCACACCTAAGAACCCAATATGATTCTCCTCCTTACTATAGAACCCAATATCAATGTCAAGGTGGCACTAAATATCCCTCAATTATCAACTATATTCTAAGTTGATTCTACCTCAATCTTCAATCTGCAAATCAACAAATATTTAAATCAATGTTAGGATGGTTATTTCTTGAATGATCGGCTTTCTCTTGAGTTGGTTCTACCTCAATCTGGTTGAGTCTTAGCCTTCACTAGTTTTCCTTCAGCCTAGTGGAAATACCCTAGCTTATTAATCAGGGTGACTAGGTTTTGGTTCCCTCAATTTCTACTCAATAAAACCTTTAAAAGAGTCTGCACTGCCTTTAAAGTGGACAGACTCTAAATAAACTTTATCAAATGTGGATAAAATTAATAATGGTGGATAATAAATAACTCTATCAAACTAGAAAGAGCTAGGTGGTACCTCTAATACCACTATTGGCTTTTAAAAGCCTTACTATCACAAAATATCATAGGTTATCACACATATCCTAAATATAAAATAGCTAGAATATTAAAGTTCAAAATAATAATAATATGATGAATATAATTGACAAATTAATATGTATATTAAGGCTAATAATTAAATAATATTCATTTATATACTAAATATGAATGTAACTAGCATGTCATTCATGAACTATGCATGAAGAAAACTTACAATATTAATTGCTCAAAAAACTTTATACAAGCTTTATTCCTTTCCTCCTCTTACAACTAGATAATAGAATTATTCTTGGATTACTATTGTATTCCTTTCTCATGGACTATTATCTCCATAATATAACCATAGTAATATGAATCTTCAAATACTTGACTATTGCTTTCCATATGCCAAGTCTCATGACTCTTGGCTTATCATCTTGCCACTTGCATACTAGATGGGCACTTGACACTTGCACACATGATACTTACACTTCCTAATCTAAGATACTTGTGCACATCCTCACATTACATATTTGCACTCTTACATACAATACACTTGTGCACATTCTCTCTTACATGACACTTGTGCATTTCCTGCACATTGACACTTACATAAAAGGGGAAATATAAATCACACTCTAAACTATAGACTCAACCCTAATCTAATATTTACATTGTACCATGAAGGTACCATGGGGGTACATTAGCATGTACCAAATAATGTAATACACCTCAACAACAAATCAAAGGGTGGTGGAGCGACCCATGCTTCTGATCATCTTTCTCATATTTTTATTATAACTAGACCACAACACAAAGATATACTATTTGATTAACCTTCAAGACCTCCTTTGGTCCTTCATACAAAAAGAAATTCTTCCTTGAATGACCTTCGTTAATCATCCACTCGGAGCTAAATCTAAGGGCACTTTCAACTTGTTACACCAACTTGAAACCTCTCTGACTCATAGGGACATCTTAATCAATTTTTTGAGTGAACAAGCTATTACTCAAGATCTCAACCATAACAACCTCACTTCTATGGTGGGATCAATTGGGTCTAATCATGCAACTATATCATTCTATGAGGATGATGTCCCTAAAACTTAAACTATTAGAGAGCTCATATTATACATTATAGGTCACATTGATGATAGGTTCATCAAACAAATACTAGTCAATAATGACTTTGGTCTTAATGTTTATAGCTTAATATTCATCAATAATTTTGAGTTGACCCAATAGAACTTGAAGAAATTTTATCATGTTATTAGGCCATTTGATAATGGGGATTGTGATAGTAATGGCACTATAGTCTTACCCCTTAAAGTTGAATCCTACATTCTCAACACTGTTTTCTATGTCATGCCTTGTGACTTAATCTACAATGTTCTTATTGGAAGGACATGGATCCATGTGATGTGGGTAATTCTATTAACTCTTCATTGGTTTCACAAATATGAGTATAAGGTAAATACTTATCATATTACACCTAACCTTGAGCCCTTCACCTATCTCTTAATTTATATTTGTAACCATCATGTTCTTCTTCTCTAATTTTAATCACTAATACATTAAGATCTCTCACCTTAAGTAATCTACCTAATGATGAATCTGAAGGTCAAACCTCTAATATAAATAATATTAATATTAATAATTAAGATAATGATCAACTTGTTTTAGATGTATCTAAGCTTCCTCTATCTCCTTGAACCTTAGGTTTACCTTCTAGTAGCAAGGGTAAAATGATGTAAATCAAAAGCTGCTTCTTTATTCATGTTGATACTATTAACAATGAGAAAATCCATGGTAGTAACTCTTTCCTAGCTAATCAATAATGTGCTTCATGACTTTTTTCAAAATCATATTCTATTTCAAAACAAATGCTTTCAAATATGGGATATCAAGGTGAACTACAATTCTTGCATGAGTAGGGCATCAAATAGCCCTTACAAAAAAATCTTGGGTGGGATGTTATGGGATAGGTTGTATCCCTAGTTGTATTCAACTTCTTCTTCATTCCTCTTTATTTGATAGTGACGATGAAGCTTACCTTTTTTACATGAAGTCCCATGATGACAATGTTACCTTATATGGTTTAGATTGGGATGAGAAGGATGACAATGGTTTATTGCTCCTCATAGGTCCTAGCTTATCTTGATTTACACACGTTTCTAGTATAAATTTCCTAACCCTAGCCTATCTCAAGATGATTACCAATAAAGGTTACTATGAGATAAAGGTTGTCTCAAATGATCCTCCTTTAGATGGTCTGTTGGACTATCTAATCCAATATAAATTATATTTTGGTGAATATTGTTTCCAAATTGTGAATGTTGTTATCTCGTAGCTAATTAATCACACTCAACTATCCTAGATCTTGAATGAGTTGGTATTTACCTTCAAATTTGGCTAACCCAATTCTTGGACCCTATACTTTGATGGTGCTTGATTATCAAAGGAGCATTGGTAGGAGTCATCTTGGTCATACCTCAATAGCAACTTATCCCTTTATCCTTTAAGCTAAAGTTTATTGTGCCAATAAAACTACTAAATACAAAGCTCTCATAGTAGGGCTTTGTGTAGCACTAGCTTTATTGGTTAGAACCCTCTCTAATTTTTGATATTCTTGACTTGTATTCAACCAAGTCAATGGAAGTCATACAAATATATCATCACTAAGCTCATATCTACTTTCAACAAAATCACATGAGCTTATAATTTTTAGGAACTAGGGGGAAAGCTTGAACAAGTACTAGAATGACATACACAGGGAGTCCCTTCCCAAGCCTTGGTAAAAAGTTGTCATCCTATTTTTTTTAGTACTTTATGCTAGATAGGCATACCTCTATAGTTATGATCTTACATTATTCCTTATTAAACCACATCCTTAGAAAGAAGAACATGAATATCCCAATGTTTCGCTTCAAATCCATCAAAAAATCAATGAAGCAAGTGCAAAAATGTAATTCTTCTTTCCTGCTTCATCAAGGTCTCCTCAAGGTATTTTTTTCTACACATGGTGAAGAAGGCCACGGTATCCTTATGAGACTAATGTCAATTATGGGATACCTTTTGGTGTGGCAAGACACGATTCTCCCTTGTTATTTATAGGTAAAGATCTTGAGGAGGTGATCCACCATGATGGAGTCGATATTGTGATTGAGGACACTCCAGTGCTACACAATGGAATCAAAATAAAAAATAAATGGACCAAGGTGGTGGTATTGTCACGGTTTCCAAAGAAAGAACCAACTCCCATAGACCATTCAAATACCTAAAATTTTAGGTAGAGAAAAGGAGTAACTCTCCCATATAGGTCAATTCAAAGCATAATTTAGAGGACTCCTAGGACTCCATCTCCATCCCCTAGATTAACAAGCATGGAAGCTCTGCTCTCCTGTTTTTTCCCTTATTAAAGAATACCATGTAGCGTAGTGCCCCTTAGCTTTGAAATCCCCCTTTAGGAGGATTATAGACCTGTTTCTAAGCCACCATGGCCACCTCTAGTCTCTGACAGATCTCATCAGCTCTCTATACATGGTTGGTAAGATGTCTATCACCTATGCTAAGGAAGTTACCCTCCACCTGGAGGACTACAAGAAGAAACTTGGTGATTCTAACCCCAATAATTTGATGGATGCCCCTACTATAGCCATTGAATAGGATTGACCCTGGGAGGATATCTCTCCCTTGATCTCCCCTGATTTTTGGCCCTTTCATTGTTTGAAGCTCTTTTTCTCTTTTTTTGTTGTTTCTAAAATCCTCCTCTTGCAGCTAGATCCATTTGCTCCTCTCTCTAAGATTTTTGGAGGATCTTATACAATCCTCTTTTTTAGGCTCTTGCTCTATTGTAATTGGTTTGGGGACCCTTTCAAAACCTCTTCTTTCAACCAATATAAAACTTTCAACAAAATCACCATTGCAACCATCCCTAGGTCTACTAACTAGCATGTCAATGCTATGGTAATGACTACATCCCTTATCCACTTAGAGTTGGATTATGAACAAGCCATAATAATCATTTGATAAATTAGGGATCCTTCAACCTTATAATCCAGATAGCTTTCTCTAGGATTATTTTTCATATAAGCATATCCCAATACTTGGTTTAAGGATATATTTACCTTACCTAGGGATGGTACATTACCTAATGGTTTGAACCACAATGAAGGTAAGAACCTTAAGCAATGTGCCTATAAACATGCCATAATTGGTGAAATCTTATATTCTATTCCTTTGATGTCATTCTCTTTAAATGCCTCATCTCAACCAAAGCTCAAGCAGTCATCAAGGAGGACCATGATGGATCATGTGATGGTCACTTTGGTGATGTCATCATTGCTAAGAAACTCCTATAGATGGGTTATTATTGTTCCTCTATGACTCTTGTGACTATGTTATAAGGTGTTATAAGTTCTAAATCATAATAAACTTGTCCATTATCCATTCCAAGCTCTTCAACCCTTGACCTCTCCTTGGTCTTTTTCCATTTAGGACTTAGACATCATTGGGAAGATCAACTCAATATCGTCTAATAGGTATAATTTCATCATAATGGCTACTAAGTACTTCACTAAGTGGTTCAAATCCATATGTTTAGTCTTAATAATTTGAGTCTAAGTCTCCCAGATTATCCTTAACCAATTCCATAGTCACTACGGTGTCCCTTCTATGTTGATCTTTGATAATAGAACACCCTTCAAGAATAAGCATATCTAGAAAAAATATGCTAAATACAATATTCAACACAAATGGTCAATGCCTTACTATCCTCAAGGTAATAACCAAGTTGAATCATATTATAAGACTCTTATAAATATCCTTAAGAAGCTTGTTAGAAAAATTAATCAATATTGACATCTTTAACTTTATCCCACCCTATGGACCTATCATGCTAGTGTTCAAAGTCCCATTAGTGTGATACCCTATAATTTTACTTATGGAATTAAAGTGATCTTCTCTTCCAAGATTTAGGTTACCTCCTTATGCATTATATTGTAGGACTTCTTTATTAGAGATGAATATCATCTCATCTATCTTAGTTAATTGTAACTACTTGATAAAAAGTGGATATATCCCCTAGAACATATACAAGTATACTAGCAAAGGCTTAAGCATACCTATAACAAAAATATATCATTTCACTCCTTTGAGGTCAATGATCTCATTCATAAATGGAATAATAAGAACAATAGCACCAAAAATGAGCGCCAATATACGTTTGAGCCTAATTGGCTAGGTCCATTCATCATAACTACCTAGTTTAGTTTAAGAGATTACCACCTTGCCATGCTTGATGAAAAGGGACTAAAAAATCAATGAATATAATTTGACTTAAAATATATTATATTTTATTCTACATTGGTTGCCTAATTATTTTGGCTACCTAACATTCCTTACTTGCATTCTATCTAATTTCATATTTACTTGCATGTATGTGTTTATCTATGTCTAAATTGCTTGATGCATCTTGAGTTAGAGATCTATGATGACATGCAAATGATGATCCTAGTTAGAATAGTTTATATTCATTACACTAGGTGACTAATGCAAGTGGGTCCTCCTAGTTCCATATTTGCGAACCAACTTAGGGTTCATGCAGTCATCTATCTCTATCAATTTATATCTCATCACTTTCTATCTAGCTCAATCTAATTTATCTCAAACTATATATTAAGTCTTTTAAACTACAACTCCCTTGTTGCATGATGAATACTATGAGGTTCATAGGTGTTGACAAAAAAATCAAATCAAACTCTCCTATCTCATCAATCACTACACAAAATACTACAATATTTATAAGTATTAATAGTAATCAAAATCTTGTCATCTATTATTCTCCTGTATAACACCTATCATGGAGGCAATTGACCTACAATGCAATTCTTTTACCAACTAGGGCCATCACTGATTTAAACACCAATCATTCATAAGTTCTCTATGAGGTAAAAAATCTAAGTAGAAGTCCTGTATACATTTTTTTAAATACAAATGTATCAAGCAAAATCAGAAGTCCTCCAAGCAAAGCAAACTCATAATTCCTCTAAGTAAAATAAGAATTAGAAATCCTTTGGGCAAAGCTAAATTAGAAGTCCTTTGGGCAAAGATAAATTAAAATTCCTATGAGAAAAGATAAATCAGAAGTTCTCAAAGAAAAGTAACAAATAGAGGTCCTCTAGGATAAACAAAAATTAGAAGTCCTCTAGCAAACTAAAAATTAGAAGTCCTCCAAGTAAAGCTAAATTATAAGTCCTCTAAGAAAAGCAAAATCAGAAGTCCTTCAAGCAAGGCTGAATCAAAAGTCCTATGAGCAAGGTAGAAGTCCTTTAGATGTTTGTTTAAAAGTAAATCATTTATTTTCATGTTTTATATATATCTATATCATAGAAATCTAACCAAAAGTCTTATAGATAAAGTTAAGTCCCCCTAGGCAAGTCAAAAGCTAAATAAAGTCCCCTTTGGGATTTTTTTTTAATGGGTTATATGGGATTGAAATAGATCCCACCCGTATTACATCATCACCACATAATGGTATTACAACAGAGCTTGGATATTATCCATGTATCGTTTGGCACGATTCGAACCTAGATCTCCTCCTTGAAATGTTGAGGAATCTAACCGGTTGAGCTAATGCCACTTGATGAAAAATTTAATTTTACATGGGTTTTATGAGGGGTCTCAATCCCCTCTTAAAGGGGTTTGAACTTAGATCTCCTAGATGAAAATCTTGTCCCCTTTGGAAAATTGCTATTATATATATATATATATATATATATATATATATTTATTTATTTATTTATTTATTTATTTATTTATTTATTTATTTATTTATTTATTTATTTATTTATTTATTTATTTATTTATTTATTTATTTGTATATATATTTGAAATAAAAGGCCTTTTAATCTATTATCTTTAATCAATACGTTTCCACATCTAATCCTCTAATTGTATAGTCATCAATATAATCATGCAACTTTAATCATTAACTTTGTCTATCCATGTCAAACATCTATCCCAATGTTTCATCACTACACTAGTGTGGATCATAATCAAGTTGAGTTTCCTCAATCCAACTTGATTTTCCTTCTAAAACTTGAGGGGGAACATTGGGGCATGATACCATTTAATTCTTCCCAAAACACAATTTTTAACATAATATCTAAGCAAACAATCTTGGCATCACTCATATAGCATCATCAACCATAAGCAACAAAAAAATTTCCTATCTCAAAATTGAAGCATCTATGTCATTTTTGATACATTTATCATGCAATAAATGCATCAAAAAGAGGAAAATATCGATACCCAATTTTAGGCATATGTTTTTTTTTTAATTTAGCGAAAAACCCCTTGCGGGGTCACCTTGGTCTTTATGTTTATCATTACTTACATCAATTAACCTTTTAACTAGCCAATTCAAATCAACCTTCCTTGTGCCCAAATCTGAAATATTTATAGCTCCAAAAGTGATATCATTGGGGCATGAGCATTTCAAATTTGACATTTTCCCATTTATTTTCGATCTCCAATGGTCATGAGGAAAAAACACTAGTGTAGTAGCACCATGCTAGGAACCTACTATTAAAATCTAAAAAACTCACACAAAATACTGGAATTAAGCAAAAACTCATGCAATATCACAATGCAAAAAGTAAATGCGGAATTAAACACTCTCATAATAAACACTGAATTGCAGGCCTCTTTGAGGGGGCAACCACCTTCAATATTTCATTTACTTGCAAAAATATACATTCGTACATGGCTTCATAAATTTTAAAGAAATACTTCATACAACCCTAACCCTAAGCTCAAGAGTTGACTTACATGCAAAATGCAACTCGAGCTAAAATCTTCTACCAAACATTGGTTACAATCTTGATAACGATTACATAAAATGGCCCCACTTGGCTAGGAGCCTAACTTACCATATATATTACAAAATATTACAAAATAACATTATAGATTGGATAGATCTGAGGTGTAGACCAATTGGTTTGACCAAACCCCATAATGGGGGTGGAGGTCCAAGGTTCAAATCTTGAGCCTTGTCGAACTGAACGCTTGTCACTTTCCTAGTGCTTTCAGTTGTGTAAAAGGTTTTAAATGATTATAGCATGGTGGTTATAAGGGCATACTGCATAAAGATCTATGTGGTGGCTTTTGGGGTGGACAACGCAGAATACTGTGGTGGCCATAAAATTCAAACATCCTGCTCGGATTCATGGTGGCTATCGATTCCACCATGTAAATTCAAAAAAACATTATATATGGGATCCCCCACATTGGAAGTGGGTCAATTCATAGGCAATGATAATTACAAAATAATATTAGGATGGGATCCTCACATGTCCTTCCCCTTCAAAAAGCTTTGTCCTCGAAGCTAAAGATGAGGAAACTAGTGTTGGAGATGATGGAGAGACTCCCATGTAGCATCTTATGGTTGGAGTCCATACCACTGAACAAGGATATCAGTAATAGTGTGGTTGCAGAGAGTGTGAGTCCGACAATCCAACAACTATTCGGTCTTGAGCAAGATAGAACCTTCTTCATCTAACTCTAGGAGTGTAGATTGAACCTGTACCTAAGTGCCCACCACATTTTTGAGAGAGAAAACATGAAAAACAAGATGGAGCTTGGATGTAGGGCCCATAGTATTTCATAGCAAGTTTCTAGCACTTGTGAAGCTGTAGGGACAACTATTTGTACGGTTGCAAGTGAGGGAAAACCATATCACCCACATCAAAGCTAGTCTTAGAATGGTGTTAGTCATTCTATTAGCACATTTGATTCTGGGCTGCATCCAAATTCATCTTCAGTTGACATAGGACATCGGCATGGTGACTGAGAGTATTGTCAACTACATGGACCCTGGAGCTACCTGGAATGTAGGAGGAAGGTGTGAGTGGAGGGTGCCCATAAACTACCTTGAAAGGGGTAACCTTGGTTTTTGTGTGATAGGAAGTGTTGTACCACCACTCGATCAAAGGAAACCACTTCACCCATTGCGTAGGATGATTAGAGGTAAAGCAATGAAGGTAGATCTCCAAACATTTGTTGACAATATTTGTTTGGCCATCCGTCTGTGGATGATAAGTTGAACTCATTTTGAGTTGAGTTCCCTGTAACTTAAATAATTCTTTCCAGAAGTGACTAGTAAAGGTTGGGTCACGATCGGACATGATGAAGGTGGGCATACCATGATGGCGAAAGATAGAATCAAGGAAAATTTGGGCAACGATGGAAGTTGTGTAAGGATGGAAGAGGGAACAAAAGTGAGCATTCTTTGAAAGACAATTCACTACCACAAAAATTATAGATTTACCTCCATAATTAGGTAACCTTTTAATGAAATCCATGGAAATATCAATCCAAACTTGATCAGGAATGGGCAATGGTTGGAGAGTGCCTAGAGAATGCATCGTTTTGTCTTTCATCCATTGATAGGTATCACAAGCTTCCACAAAATTTTGAATGTCCTTTTTTATGCCCTTCCAAAAAAAGTGTGCTTAAGACATTCATATGTTTTGAGGAATTCCAAATGGCTAGCAAATGGGGTGGCATGTAGTTCCCTCGTAAGAATTTCCCAAAGGGACGATGTGTGGGGAACAACAAGGCATTGGTGGTAACACAAATCATGGTCATCCCAAGTGTATCCAGGACATGAAGTAGAGTCAGTGTGTAGAGAGGCAATCAAAGTCTACAAGCCTGAATCCTCAACTACCTCCTATCCTAAGGAATTGATCCATTGTGGAATGGGTGATGAAATGGCGCATAACATACTATGATCCTCAAATTGATGAGAGAGAGAATCAGCCACAATGTTCTCCTTGCTCTTCTTATAAGTGATATCATAATCATATCCCATGAGCTTAGAAACCTATTTTTATTGTTTGGGAGTGGCAACCTGTTGCTCCAAAAAGTATTTGATAATTTTATGGTCAATTTTTATGAAGAAATTATGCCCAATGAGATACGGTCACCAATGGATTATCGCATGTAAAATTGCTAGCATTTTCTTAGCATAAGTAGATTTTTCCAGATTGCAACTAGAGAGTGCTTTACTAGTGAAAGCCAAGGGTCTCCCTTCTTACATCAATATTGCACCAATACTGCGATCAAAAGCGTCGCTTTCAATGACAAAGGGTTTGAAGAAATTTTGCATGGCTAAAACTAGCATAGTGGTCATAGCATGCTTCAATTCTAGGAAATCATGTTCAGTGGGTCTCGTCCAAGTAAAATATTCCTTTAACATGGAAGTGAGGGGAGATACAATTTTACCATAGTTACGAATAAATTTATGGTAATAACCTATAAGCTCTAAAAATTCCCAAATACACTTGAGAGTGCAGGGTTTCGGCCATTCATGAAGTGCTTGGATCTTCTTGGGGTCAACTTTGACACCATCCTTGGTGACAATGTGTCCCAAATACTCCACTTCGATCAATCCAAAAGAACACTTGGACCGCTAAGCATAGAGTTGATGTTGTACCAACAACTATAGATTTTGATCCACATGAATGAGATGCTCTTCCCATGAGTGGCTATACACCAGAATGTCATAAAAAAACTAGGATGAATTTTTGAAAAAATGGGTAAAAAATATTTTTCGAGGCTTTGAAAAGTGGAAGGAGCATTAGTCAAGCCAAGTGGAATCACCAAAAACTCATAGTGATCTTCATGAGTATAGAAAGTAGTCTTGGGAATATCCTCATCCTTGAGCCTGATTTGATGGTACCCAGAGCAAAGGTCTAATTTGGAAAAGTACATAGTCCTATGTAGTCCATCTAGTAATTTATTCACCACCATAATAGGAAACTTATCCTTTATGGTGAGTTTATTGAGCTCATGGTAATTGATACACAATCACTACGACTCATATTTCTTGTGCACCAATAAAATTAGAGAAGAGTAAGAACTGTTGCTTGGTCGAATGATGCCAGATTTTACCAATTCCTGTACTAACTTCTTGATTTTTAACTTAAGAGCATGAGGATATTGGTACGGTCTAATTTTAGGTGGTGCATTGCCAGGTAACAAAGGAATAGCATGGTCATAAGAGTGACGAGGCGATAATTCTCATGGTTCAACAAAAACATAATTATGCTTGGCCAAAATAAGTTGTAAATTTGCAAGAATAGAATCCTCCTCAAAAGGGTGAGGTTGGATTGCAAATATCTAAGCTATGACAGCCTGAGATGATTTTTTTAACAAATTCTTTATCCAGCTTGAATTGATAATCTGTGAAGGCCTTGCTTTTGATCCATGGAGAGTATGAGACTGTCCATTATGTGAAAATTACATCCAAAGCTCAACAAAGTTCCATGAGATGATTCCCAATGTGCCCAACCATTGAGCTCCCAACACGATATCACATCCCCCTAGTTGAAGTGCAAACATATCTTGTTTGAGCTCATAGTCCTAAATTGTAACCTTAACTTTATGATATTTACCTTTGCAAGGTAAGGTCCTATCATTGGCTACCATAACCTCAAAGTAATTACATGTATGTACGTAACAATTTTCCTTCTTGGCAATACGGGGATCAATAAAGTTATGTGTGCTATCAGAATTAATTAGGATGGTAAGACATAGGCCTTTGAAATAACCCACAACTTTCATGGTTTAGGGGTAGTAATGCCAGCAATAACATGAATAGAAATTTTAGTCTATGCTTCTTCCTGGCTTTCTTCCTCTAGTTGGGGTGGTTCCTCTACTAGTTTTGTGTCATCATCACTTTGGTCGTCGATATCAGGCTCATCAACATCTATGAGGAACAACTTCTTTTGGGTGCACCTATGCCCGTGAGTAAAATTTTCATCACAATTGTAGCACAACCCTTGGACGCGTTGTGCATCCATTTCTATGATAGTCAGACATTTGGCTATAGTAGTTTTATGTTTATTATGATTTTGGAATCTAGGAGGGAAGAAGGGTCTAGCCTGTAGAAATTTAGATATCCACCTCTGAGCTGAAAATTTGGATTCAACCAAACGAACCAACTTGATAGTCTACATCATGGATTGTGGTTTAAACATCGTGATCTCAACTTGGAGATATTAAACCACTAACAAAATAGTTCATAAACCCTTCATTCAATCCCTTAGTTTTGTTGGCTAATTCCTCAAATTGTGTTTGGTAATCTAGAACTATCAAAGTTTGTTTCTACTTTGTCAATGCTCTTGTAAAATTATCATACTCACTAGGGCCAAAGTGAGTGAGTAATTGAGACTCAAAGTCTTCCGAAGAAAGATCAGGGGTAGTGTTCTGCAACCATTGGTATCATTGTAAAGCTTCAAATTCCAATTTGAAGGAATTCATTTGAACTCGATAATATATAGGGACATTGTGGAGTTTAAACAATTGAGCAACACGACATAACCACCCATCCACATCCTTCCCATTAAACTTAGAAAATTCTAATTTAGGTATCTTAAAGGTAGGATCACGATCATAGTGAGGGTGAGAGTCATTTGTTGCCCTTCCTTTACCTCTATAAGAATGTGATTGTTCAGTACGGTACTCAGACTTGCTTAGACCACCTTGCAATTTGGACTCAACATCTGCAAGTTGTTCTTCTCGATGGATTCTAGAGGTATTGTAATCATCTCTAAAATTTTGAAGCTCTATCATCATGGCTTGATTTGCTATTTGCATGCGATAAACAGTGCTTTTTAGGATTTCCAACAATGATATGGTTTGATCTATCTCTTTTTGATGTCCACAAGTATTAACAGCCATTTTGGATAGTCTTGAACCTCTTTTACTAAATTACTAAAAATAGAAGTGTGGTTTTAGGAGTTACTATTTTTAGTAAGGAGTCTCAAAAAGCTCTTGGGTGTTATATATCAAAATGATTAGCTTGAAAATACGGTCACGATGAGCTATATCCCACAATATGGATTTTGGATACCCCAATATTTTTTTATATCCTTTATTTTTATGTGTCTACTAGTGTGGTCGATTTTGATTCGGAGATACAATTCAAAAGTTGGGTATTGGATCAACTATTTTTAACTTGTGCATTTTGTCAACTAACCACCTTGTCACTATCTTATCTCTATCCCTATCATCTATACTATAGTTACTAACATTGTTCACATCACTAACCCTCGGACCCTCTATACTATGTAGTTACTGACACTGACGATTTTGTTTTTGACCCTGACCATCTGTAATTTTTGAATGTTATAGATGATTGTTACTATCACTGTTGACACGACTGTTACCATCACTATAGACCTGAATGTTACTATCACTGGACCGACTATTACTACCACTGAATCAGATGGTACTAAAATATTTCATACTGTAATAGACACTTGTAGACTATGTCCTAACTGTTTGGTGCATGCAATATTGTTCTTTTGTGATAGAGAAGTCCTTCTCCATATGCTCACTTTTTGAGGGTCGTGAATGCAAGTTCAAAAAAATACGGAGATGTTTTTTGTAGGTTGAATTTTTTGATAGAACTAGGGTATGCTAGGCAAAGGAGTATGTAACACCCATAGCACCTCTATTATACAGTAGTGACGAACAATAGTGATTGAACCAATATTTCAGGCCACTACCCAAGAAGGATTCCACACATACCCTTGAGCATACTATTTTCCTCTTTGATAGTTCGAGAGGGTAATCATCTGAGATGTTGTGTCCTATGGACTATGTATGATACAAGACCGAAAAGCTTCCTACTGGATAAAATTTTGTTTAAGCCTAAAATGGTCTCTCGATACACTCAAAGATGAATGAGAGCTCAATTTCCTACATGAGTGTTGTTTGAGGCCTAGGTAATAGAACCTAATTGCCCCTCACTTCACTAGATGCTTTATGGGCTATCTAGCTTAGCCTATAATGATAGCTCCTTCATGATATATTAAAACTCCCAAAATGGGATTTCTAGCCTTCTCAACTATTGAAAAAAAGACTGTATTTTTTTGGCTTTTTCCAGTCTTTGCTGATTTTTTTATTTTTAAATAAAGGAAAATAGAATGAAAAAAATATCTCTTGCAAGCAATAAAATATCTAAGAATCCAAGCAAGTATCCTATCAAGTCTACAAGAAATCATCAAGCAAGAACGCATCAAGTATTCAAGCATCAAATATCATCAATAAGAAAGATAGAAAGCTTTTTATAAGCTTCCAATAAGGGGGAAAAAATATGTTATTGGCTCTTCCTTGTCCTTGTAGTTTAGGATTCTATTACATTGTATTTAGAACTAGTTGTGCATATTGCTTTAGAATATATCTACTATTTTAATTTTAGTTTCAAGAAATCAAATATCTATTTTTGTATTGTTTAGTAGGTCCTCTGTACTCCCAAGTTAGATCCCTCATCATTATTGTGGTGAAATTTTACTACACCAGGCAACTCCTATCAAAGTGGTAATTTTGAGCAAGCCACCAGCTAGAGTTGGTTGAAAAGAACAATATGAGAGGATCTAAGACCCTAATAATATATGAAGTAGCCTATGTTATAAGGACATCAAGAATACTACTAGGGAATAACCTATGTCGCAAGATGAAGATGAATATCAAGATCTCTATACCTTGAAGCCAATATGACCAACCATACCGGATATCAATGCTCCATGAGCCCTTTTGGTGGTAGATAAGTTGGCCCTCACCATTGGTAGGAATACCACATCCCTTCTAGTGATAGCTAGAAGGACTCCACCTTTGGCAGGGTTTCAATCCAAATAGTAATTATGCACTCTTCTCCCTGGAAGGAGGATGTAGGCTAGGATATCTTCCACATCTATTTGGATTTGTGGTCTATATGGCTTGTCATAATTACCCATTGTAATAATATGATGGCACTAGATATAAACCCTAAGGAATAAAACCTAATAGTCATGGAAGAATAATAGGGACTTGAGGTGATTAAACAAGAAATTGACAAAGCAAGCTCCTAAGAGGAGCTTGAATTTAGATATCCTGTAGAAGCTAAGGTATCTTAGATATTTTTAAGATGTAAAGCCTCTATATACCAATCAATTTTGATAGTAAATATGAAGTTCACTCTAAATATTTGTTGTAAAGGATCAAAATAAAGATCAAGTGGCTAAAAGTAGAATGCCCAATGAGTCTATCATCACTAAAATCCTATAAGGGAACCAATTGGGCTATGGAAAAAGGTAGATCATAAGACCCCATCAAAACATTGGGTAGGATTGAGGCGATCAAATGCACAGAGAAGAGTGGTATCCCAATTTTGGTCCTATCACTTTAGAAACTAGACACAATGCCCAAAGTGTTGGATGATGCATTTAAATACAACATGAGGGTAAAATAAAAATAAGCACCAAGGCCAAGGACATTAATGGGATAAATTTAAATGCTCTGATCATAATGGATTCCCATTATGAGAAACTACTAGAGCAAAAAATAGAAGTCCATATCCCATCAAACCAACTTGTCTACATCCTATATGGCTATAAATACTAAGACCTTAGGATTATCCAAAAGCCAAGCAAATTTTGAACTAAAAATTTAGAATTTCTTGCACACGTTTCAAGGGAAATATCCCCCACCATAAATATCCTTTTCTTCTCTATTATGAGAAATAAAAATATATTGTATTCATACCTAATATATAGCCTTGTATATAGTCTTCTTTCACTTCTCTCCTCTATGATAATATAGCTCGAGCCTTGAGTCACTCTATCGATAAGATTTGAGCCTCTTTCTCAAGCATGTATGTAATATGGTTATATAATATGCAAGAAGCTATTACTATTTATTTTTTATCCTCATCCTTGCATATTCATAATGCTTTGTGTTTGATGGAACTATGTTCCTTGTGTGTTGTCGATGATGATGCATGTGTCCATTACACCAATTTTCATATGGAAGAGCTTCAAGATCTTGGCACATCGCCTCTCTTAGAATAGATTTTTATTTTCATGCTTTCTTTATTCCTTGTCATTGTTTCTCTCTATTCCTCAAATAAAATTGATAGACTAGGCTAGTTTAGGAAGAGAGTGTTAAAGATAACATCATAACAAGGGGCCAACCTTGAAAAAACCCTAGAGGTTGTCCCTAGAGTCATACCCCCTGCTCCTTGGACTTCCAAACTATGTACTCCTCTCATGGTACAAGTATCAAATGCATATGACAATCACATCAGATGGTAATTGTGCTCAAATCATTACACAATAATTTTATTGGTATGCCTATTTGGACCTAACTATATCATAAGAGCTTAAGCTAAGAATCCAATGAAGGTCTCAATTTGTTGGTTACTAAAGCATTGCAAATATTCACCAGGTGACTCCATTGGATGAAAAACTCAAAATTTTGGTGACTCTTTTGTAAGTGATCCCAAAATTAGCCATTGTCAATATTTTGTGGATTGAAATTCTAGTAAAAGTCTTAATCTATCTACTTTATTGAAGCAACATCATAATTTTCCTAGATACTCCATTAAAAATAGGACACTAAACCCCATACATGTTAGACCAATAGTTAT
This sequence comes from Wollemia nobilis, assembly GCA_028583015.1. Lineage (NCBI taxonomy): Eukaryota > Viridiplantae > Streptophyta > Pinopsida > Araucariales > Araucariaceae > Wollemia > Wollemia nobilis. Next base: position 6,229,272 of record JAQPPZ010002979.1, read on the forward strand.
ATTTCAAGAGAAGGAAGATATAAGCTCAAAATTGGAACAGGGTCGCTCATCAAAACCATCCAATAAGAAGGTTTTTGGTGTGGAATGATAGAGTCCCCCTAATTCCCTCCATCTCACTTGACCTCAACCTTGAAGTCACTGCTCGACTACACCAAAAAATATGCAATCACACCAATAAAACATCTACATCATATGGTGAGCCTATGAACAATACATAACCTTGATAAGAAAAATGTGTCATTAAGACTACTAGTGGCATCTTTCAAAGACAAAGTATAGGAATGGTACTTCAATCTCCCCCCAAATTCAATTATAAGCTAGGCCTAGTTGGTTAATCAACTAGTGAATAGATTCGAGGAGAAGGTAGATGGATTCTCCCTACTAGAGAAACTCATGACTATAAAGAGAGCTCCCATGGAGGCAATGGATGACTTTAATAGCAAGTTACATAAAACTTGGTATAGAATCTCAGATGACATTTGACCCCCTAGGTATGGTACTCATATATTACCTCAAATAACTTAGAAATTGCTATGATGATTAAATCTAGGGGAGGTAACTCCTTATAAATAGCCTATCAGATAGCCATCTAATAATAAAATGGCCTCATATATATAGGAAGGCTATCCCCCAGACCCATAATACCACTATTTTCAAGCATCTAACATATTGCTTTTCAATCCACTTTGGTAGTAAGACTAGTCTTGGTCCTCACCCCATTCATCTAGTCCCAAAATCCCAACTTGTAGTCAATATGTATGAAATAAAGAGGAAGATCCAAGCACTCTTAGAAGATATACTAGCTCTAAGGAGGCAATATAATGAATAGAGGTTTCAACATTAGAACTACCTTAAGACTATACCAGCAAAGTAGCCATGGTTATAGGTCCCCTATGAATGGGTACTAATAACCTTAATTCTATGCCTATTAAAACACCAACTCAACCCTAGAGCATAGTTTATAGATAGTGCTATCCCCCATCCTACTATGAAAATCCCTTCCAAACCATGTCAAAGATATTTTTCCCATGTAAAAAAATTAAATGGAGCCCACAACATGGTATTTTCCATATTCAAATGCGTACACTCCTAACACCTATCCCAAACGATATTTCTAGCCATCTATAGTAGTACTAAGTGAGGAGACATACATGCAACCATCTACTCCATTTTTTGGGATGAGAACATTAACATAAATCCAACCAATCCACTCTTCAATTAACCATGATACAAATGCTACTCACCTAGAGCAATTTCTCATCACATGGGTCGATCGAATGATCTCACCAACACTCAATGAGTGTCAAATACAATCGCACTATGAGGCACTAACCAAACTCAAGGTAGTTAGATAAGTCTAGGAGAATAATTCAACCATATCAAGGAGGGATGTCCTCACTATAACTATGTTAAAATTAGACCCACTAGAGTTTTGGTATCCACCAAGTGTAGCACCCCAAAGCTCCCAGATATTCTTGGATCAACTAAGGATGAGATTGAATCATAGTTGCTAGTAGATATCTTGCACGATGAAGGCTAACTGAAACCAATATAGATCAAGAGAAACTAGAGAAACAAAAAATTATGCAAACTCCTAGTCTGCTGGAAAGTCCAATCAATCCATAATTCTTCTATCTGACTCTAAATTATGGGGGTAAATCTATCCATGACTACATGATCAACTCCAAAGCTAGCACCTCATTGATGCCAAAGGTGGTGGAAGATGTAATTGGGCTAGCCTTTTTGATAACTAATAGAACATTAATGTAGTTGGATGGAAACTGAATCTAAATCCATGGGGTAGCCAAGGGCATTGAACTTATGTTGCATACTTGCCCTAGTCTCACTGTTCCCTAGGATGTCATAGTGTTTAATCTCCTAATATAATTTGGTGGTTATCTTTTAAAAGACTTCACCACCAATCAAGGAGGATACCCATGGATACACTAGGCATAGAGGATCTTGATAAAATTTGAGGTCAAGATTGAGATTCTAATAGAACCCCTCCATGGGTATCACATCGAGTAGTTGTTCATTGATGAACTAGATATTGGATGGATTTGCGAGGAAAAGATAAACAATTTGAAATGAAGGGATATCTTGTAAAGTTGTATCCCACCAACAAAATAAGGCTATAGATCATTTAATTTTAGGACTCCAATCCCATCAAGATCTTTGAGACCACAAGGTTGAGAAAGAAGGTCGTTATAGTTGGTATCAAAGCCTAGGTCGTAGAACTCAATGCTTCCTTAAAAAAAATAGTTGGTCTCTCCCTTGTTGTACTAATGTTAAGAAGACTAAGCTTTTATAGGGACCTTAAATTGATATGATATGAGAAGGTATTGCACATTGACTTGATTATTTAGACCAAGGAATAAAAATCCTAGAAAGTATAGCTTCTTAATGGGAAACATTACCTTCCATAACATAACCTAGCTCTTTTTTGTGTCTAGAAAATGGCACTTGGTTTGAGATGGGTATATTTTAAGAAATTGAGGATTGCAATGTCGAAATAAGTTATAGCTCATCCCCAAAATAAAAAACAAACTAGAAGTTTAGGGGACTCCAATAAAAGGATGGTAAATCTTACATCAATGGTTAAGTTACTACAAGATAAGATGGAGCAACAATCGCAAATGATGGAAAAAATCCTTAACTAGGAATCTAATTCAAAATATAGACAAGAAGAAAATTCAGCTAAATAAGTCCAAAGAGGTAAAGCTCGGATTAAGGCTGAGCTTGCCAAGGACTTGAAGAATGTAAGGGTACAAAAATTTGGTGGAAAAGAAGGGGGTGATGTGGCTGAATCTGTTGGACTATATTACATTATTTGGTACATGCTAATGTACCCCCATGGTATCTTCATGGTACACATGTAAATATTATATTAGGGTTGAGTCATAGTTTAGACTGTGAATATTATTTTCCATTTCTATGTAAGTGTGTATATTTAGGAAATGCACAAGTGTCATGTGAGTAAGTGTGTAAGTGTAATGAGAGTCTATATGTACAAGTGTATTATATGTAAGAGTGCAAATATGTAATGTAAATATGTGCAAAAGTGTCTTAGATTAGAGTGTGCAAAGTGAAGGTCAAGATTCATGTCTAGGTGTGCATACAATATAGAGTCATGTGTTCATCAAGTATGCAAGTGTCATATAGAGAAGCCAAGAGTCATGAGACTTGGCATATAGAAAGGAATAGTCAAGTATCTAAAGAGTCATTCTACTATGGCTATATAGTACTCCATAGAGAAGCATTAAGCATCAAGTGTAGCATCAAGCATCAAGAGTCAAGTATCATATTTGTAAGAGAAAGATGAGTAATAAAGATTGCATACATTTTGAGCAATTAATATTGTAAGTTATTCTACATGCTTTGTACATGTATGATTAAGGCTAACTACATTCATATTGTTGTTTAATAGTGAATGTTATTTGATATTATTATTAGCCTTGATATACATATTAATTTGCTCATATTATTCTGCTCATATCATTATCTTGACCTTATTGTATTGTGGATATATTATATTCAATCTTGTGATATTTAACCTATGATATTTGTGGTAGTATTAAGGCTTAAAAATCCATCAATGATATCAAAGGTACTACCAAACTCTATCCAAATTGATGGAGGTTATTAGCTACACAAAAATTTTGATTTTGTCCAGTTTGATGAATTTGATTTAGAATTTTTCCACTTTAAAGGCAGTGTGACTAAGATTTTATTATAAGGTCAAAGTGAGTAGATAATCTAGAGTCTTTGCATGGCTAAGATTCACTAATGAATACCATGACTTAGCTATAAAGTCTTTCCACATTTGAAGAACAATGCGTGAAGACCATGACTCATTTATATTGGAAGGTGAATCAAATTTAAGATAATTGATCATTTAGGGACATAGCCAACCCTTGATATTGATTTTAGAGATAAAAGGATTTTAGAGACATATATATTCCATGACATTATAGGTTTGAGTTCTTAGGTGTGACCTAAGATATTATTGAGATAAATTTGTAGCAGAGATTAATTGTAAGAAGTGTGAGAAGCTTCCTACAATAAATAGAGAAGAATTTCATCTTCTAAGTGCAAGAGAAAGCAAAACATGAGAAGGATATATCAAGGAAGATATATCAGTCTAAAAGTAAGCTTTCATCAAGTAGAGATTAATTAAAGTTGCAAGATATTGAAGTTTCAGGTCATAGAGAAATTGACCTTGACAAAATATTTAAGGTCTTGAAGAGAGACCATGATATTGAAGACCTAGGTCATAAATATCTTGACAAAGATAAAATAACAATAGAAGATCGAGGTTACCTATTGTTAAGAGTTATTCAAAATAGAGGTTGTCTATAAGAAGAATCAAGTCTTGAATAGAGGCCTTGATATAAAAGAAAGTTTCAGGTTATTGACCTTGATATAGAGGCTTGATAAGAGCATCCATCTAAAGGAAGAAATTCAATTCTAAGGAAGAGATAAAAAGAAGGTATATCAAGTCTTGAGAAAGTTTATCTCAAGATAGATATATCACTTACAAAGCAATGAGTCTTAAAGAAATAAAAACAACAATCAACCTTATTGAAGACAAAGGTCTAAGTCTCTCATATTGATCTTAAAAATATATATCTATTGAGAAAGGATCAAAGAAGATATTGTAGGTTTGAGTTTAAGGTCAAATTTCTAAAAAAATGACATCAAGGAATATAAAGGATAGTTGGCTAAGGTTTAAATTAGGGAAAGCCACAAGTCAAGCTTGAGTCTAGAAGAACAATTGTTGAAGAATCACTAAAATATTGAGATGTAGAATCTCAAGAGCAAATCCTTACAAGGAAGAATGTAAAGAACAACTCTATTCAACTCAAAGGTGTAGCGACCCCGGGGAAGCGGTGCGCCGTCCACCAGACTACTCTACTTGCGATTCGATTGAATCCTTTGATATTAAATATGCAACAAATGAAAGGTACAAAGCAGATATAACCAGAATGCAAAGAAGTAAATGAACGAATGCTTTTATTATTGATATTCTCCAGATTAGGTTACAAATGAATCCCTCTGAGGGATACCCTTCATTTGATACATGATTTTACACACAAAAGAGGGCAGCAGGTGTATGAAATATCCCCTCGCACAGGGGGTGCACTTTATAAGGCTTCTCGATGATGCACACAAAAATGTATGAGGGCTTACAGATGCCTCCTTCTCTAGGTCTGAATGCTAGAGGGATCTTCTCGCACTCGTATGTTGTGGATTTTCTCGATTGAACCTGTAGCCCTGAAATCAATGAAACAACAACACACGCTTAGATGTCCGAGATTGCCTCCTCGGATGAGGCTGTTAGCAATGAATAATCTCAATAAATGCAATGAAACTAGTACTATGCAAGCAAATAACTGAAATAAAGCTTATGCTACTGAAATGAGAGATAAAGCAGAATAAAAGAAACTAAACCCTAGGCTAGGTTGTGGGCCACTGTCCAGGACAACGGTCGCTAAGGTGAAATCTCTCTCTTGATCCAAAGGCTATGGGCTCAAGTCCACTTATAATGTTAAAAATGATTACCTTATGTGTTCAGATTTGCCCTCTAATCCGACAGGGCTCCGCTACAAGAATCGATCTCCAAGGGAAGCTCTCCAAGTCTCTAGAAGCTCTCCTCAATGATCCAACTTGTTCAAAGTTCTGATGTATGATGCTCTCCCTCTCTCTCTGATTGAAAGAAGGTCCAAGAATGTCCAAGAAGCTCTATATCTCCTAATTGATCAAAAGAAGGTCTAGGAAAGTCCCCTAGTGCTTTTAGGTTTACTCCTTATAAAGTGTTTTGAAGCCCTAGGTCAATGTTCAACCCTAGGACTGAATCCCTCATGCATACTAGGTGTTAGCATGAGAAGCTCTTTGTTTTTCTATGTTTAACTGAAGTCTAAATCTGGACTTTGAGTCTTCCATGTAGACTGGCTATGAGGAGGGATGCAAAGTTGTCCCCGCTCACCCTTATTGCATGCAGACTACCACTTCCACCCAATATTAGGTTGGATGGGTGGCAAAATGCATTTAAAGCTTAGCCATTGTCATCTGCAATAGCTAAGGTTTGGCCGCTCTGAGCTACAGTGGCTGGATTCTAGCCGCTCTGGTCTACAGTGGCCAAGCTTGGATGGGCTGAAAATGCCCCAAATGAGTGGTAGAAACCACTTTTGACACTTGGAAGGTCCCAAGGTTTAGTCACATGACCTATGGGTGTACCCATGTAAGTAGTCTTCCTGACCATGGCATGTTTTAGGTGTCTACAGATGCCCTTTTTGTGATGCGCTGAGTAATAGACACAACGCGAGGCAAAAACATAGACCGCTATGTTAGCAGGGTGTATGATGATCATTGATCTGATCAATGTTGGATGGCCTAATCATGCAAGATGGCACGCATCCTTGAATCATTGCTTCAACCTGATTGAAGGCTTAATCTAGCACAGGGCTTGCACATGTCCACTTGCACTCATTCCTCAAACACAATCGGGTAGCTTATGTTGCTACAACAGAACCGACCGGAGAAGAGCTACAAATTGAAGATGTCCTTTTTGCTTATGACCCCAACAAATGGGAAAAGTTTTGTAAGAGTTGAGTGCAATGATTCATAGGACGAACGCAATTTTGACATGATCGAGTGATATTTTGTTGATTTTGATTATGATGATTTGAAGTTCCAAACTACCCCCTCACATAATGAATTGGTGAGGGAAGGGCAATGAATGAAGCGATGAGTCGCTTGACCAAATATGATTAGTTTTGGTTCCTTTCTAATGTTTGTTCTCTTTAATGGGCAAACCCCCATCCAAGTGTGATTTCAATTGTTTATGATAATCATTCATCCCTATCCCGGGAGCGGTCCGACCATAAACAACCTTCTTAGGGAGTTAGGATGAGCGATTCTATTTGTGCTTGTACTGCATCACTTGGCTCAGTGTTTTTGGTGTCATAGGAGAATTAGGATGATTCCTTCATACCCGTGGAGCAGTCCGACCATCTTGGTCTTCTTCGAGATTGAAGGAGGCACATCGTAATCCCAAAATGAATGTTTTGCCCCAAGTAACCTCATGGTAACTTACTCATCTTGTCGAGTTGCATGGAGTGCAAATCATTGCAATCACCAAGTTGATAGAATAAGTAACTTGATAGGAGGCTTACTTGAGATTTTTATTTTTTTGTTATTTTGATCATTATGATGACCATGGGTCACCAAAATGTGCTTATTTGATGTTTTTGCTACTTCTCATGGAGGGAATTCCTCCTATTTTTGCTTAGGATGTTGGCCACTGTCAGATCCAATGGCCGCCAACTTCCTGCTTGTGGCCGCTCTCGCCTTGAGTGGCCAAGAAGTTCGGGCCACTGATGACAGCAACGGTCGAGCCATAATTTGGGAAAATAAAAATTAACCCTAGGGTTTGACCTTTCACTTTCACCAGCTGTCAATTTGCGTCAGAGCTCTATTTGCGAAAGTGAATTTTGCATCTTGGAGTGTTGTTGCATTGGAGACCATGGCTGCGCAGGGAGAGACATCTGCAAGTGGAGGAGCCGGAGCTTCTCGGGTATTCTCTCAAACCTTGACCATGTCAGTCTCATTTTTTGGGTAAAATGAACCTCACTAATTAACGGGTAAATGAACCTCATTAAACTTGTTGGAAATGAATTAAACCCATAGCTTAGGCTTAGATTAGGATTTTATGTGGTGGGTTAGCCACCTTTTTGCTTGTTTTCAATTTTTTTGTTATTTTTAGCCTAGGGTAGATGCTTTTGCTACGTCGCCCATCGGTCGCTGTGGCTCAGAGCGGCCAGCTCGGCCTCTAGCTTGGCCGTTGTCACTCAGAGTGGCTAGGTTTGAATTCCAATGATCAAAATTTTGACCATTGGGGCTTGGCCACTCTCAACTTTAGCGGTCGATTTCTGGTCATTGTAGGTGACAATGACCAAGAACCCTTAGTAAAGTTTTGAATTTTCTTGCATGATTAAGTGATTTTTTTTTTTATTTTATTTTTGAATTTTTTTCATAATTAGGTGCATTTATTACTCTTTTGTTTGGACTTAGAGTAGCCCATCATTATTTGCACCATTTTCATGCTTTATTATGATCCATGCCTTAGATGCATTGTAGTTATGTTTTGCTTTCTCTTTTGCTCTTAGATTCTCGATGCTCGAGCTCGTGACCCGAAGCTCATGAATGACCTTCTACCCCTATTGGATGACATAGACTGGGCCTGGCTCAAGGTCCATGGGCTTCAGTATGTCACTAGGTTGCCTCACATCATGTCATATCAGGCCTACCTTATGGCTTTGGTCCATCGGTGGGACCCTCGGACCAATACCTTCCACCTTCCTACCGATGAGATGACTATTACGTCGGAGGATGTGTATAGGATTTTTTGGCTCCCTTTTGATGGAGTGGCCATTACCTCATCGACCACTAAGGATCATGATGATGTCTTTCTTTGGGTGTTCTGAGGGTGCTCTACGGAGGCCTTCAGGGACACCAAGTCTAGAGGGGTGTCTATCTCATAGTGGTATGAGGCGGAGGTCTTCACGATGAGACATGCAGTGTTGCTGATGGTTATCAACAACATCTTGATCCCAGACTGCTTAGGTTTGAGGTTCCCATGGAACCTCCTTATGATGGTTCAGGACCTGATGGACAGTGAGGCACCCATCATCTATGCATGGGGAAGGTCCATGTTGGCTCAGTGCTATGATGAGTTGTACCACATCCGCCGATGAGGTCATGTCGGCATTGCTTGCAGCTTGCTCTTACAGGTTTGGGGATGGGAGCACATCAAGGTAGATCACCCTAGAGGGCTTCCTACCAAGATTATAGTCATAGAGGAGTGGATGAAGTGCTACGCTGCTAGATGGGCTCGATGGTGCAAGGGGTGCAAGAGCCATCCTCATGCAGGGGAGCTTTCCCACTACACTGATACTTTCACTGGGCTGTAGGCCGGAGATGTCATCTGGTGGCCATATCATGAGTGCCCTATTTGGGATGATCCTACTAGTTTCATAGCTAGGATGCAATATGAGCGGTGGCTCATCGACCATAAGGTTGGCATCTAAGAGCATTTCTTCTACTCTCAAGTTCTTCATCAGTACGAGCTACAATAGGATGTGCCTCTTGTTCCATTTGTATATAGGTGCATCACAATAGAGGGAGATCTTCCCCTACCATAGATCACAGAGCTATCAAATGAGGAGGATGCCCCAATGGTTGCCCCAAGAGTTTTTGGGGGAGTTACAGAGGCATTTTCTCAGTGGTGGGGGATCGGATGTGGCATGGTGATGGTAGCTTAGGTCATGAGGATGATGGCAGAGGTGATGGTGCAGATCTAGCAAGGCGTAGAGTCCGAGCCAAGACTAAGGTATGGGGCCAGCTAGTAGAGTAGGTGGTAGTGGAGGAGTAGGAGGCTCCTAAGGAGGATGAGGAGGAGCTAGAGCCCGAGGAGAGAGATTCTCCTCTAAGAGCATAGTTGCATGAGGTCGAGGTTGAGCTCCAATCGACCAAGATTTAGGTGCAGTAGTGAGATGCTACCATAGTACAATGGGATGCCACCATAGAGTAGCTCACGCTATAGATCTAGGCTTTATAGGCTACTATCAGGGATGGTGCTGCTAGGATGCAATTTGTGGTTCCTCCTCCTACACCATAGGGTGATACCAGAGCAGATCCTGAGGTAGACACAGAGGCAGAGGTTCTACGCTTACAGGTATTGTTGGATGAGTATGAGGAGTAGATCAAGGGGTATGTCTTCCATATAGCCTCTCTCCAGATGTAGCTTAGGAGGCATGAGATTGTCCCTCAAGAGGTAGCAGGTGTAGGTGGTTCACAGGTCAGTAGGCGATCCACCTCTAGGTAGTCCTCTGCCCATCCTAGCTAGAGGACTCGGACTCGCACAGAGAGACCAGTAGGGTCACATCACTCCATGCATGACATGACCATAGGGGGAGGTGATGTTGGGGGTGCAGGCCCTGTGTTTGATTGATGATGCACTTAGACTCTATTATTATTTTTTGAGGTCTGCTTGACCTATATGACTTTGTAGCCTATGGGCGATTTTGTATATCCATGCACTTTGAGATACACATTCTGAGACATCTTTTGAGACAGGCATATTTATATGAGACTTTGCATTTATGCTTCATTATGCGTGCCATTTATTGCTTATGTTTTTTTTATTTTATTTATGCGATGTTATGATGGAATTATGATGAGTTGATATATATGTGTTAGATGATAGATGATATTTATGATGATATGGATTTGAGATGGATGCTTATGTATGTGTTTATGTAGATGCTTTCATGATTTGATTATTGTGACATGATGTGGTGTATCTTGAGTTGATTTGATGATGGATTTATGATTCTTTGTATGGATGAATGCAATGATGTGATCTTTGATGCAAATGAATGATTTATGAACTATGTGTTTATGGATGAAGTGTTTTTGTTAGATACATGTTTGATTTTGATTTAATCGTATGCATCTAACTAATGCTATGTTATGGTGAATGTAGTATGTAATCTAATGTAAATGAACTTGTATGTTTTAATTACTTAAAACATAATGGATGCATATGCTATGAGTTTGATAATTTAATGGGTGATACCACAGAAAGTATAACAACCATGAATATTTAATAATCATTCTACTTATAAGAATTAATTATTTAAATCCTCCATATGTGCAATGTAATGGTGTGGAATGTATGTATTTTCTGGATAAGCTTCTATAATTTAAGAGATGTAAAATAGTTAGTGGTCGTCTAGATATCATTTTTGACATATATCCGGTATCTATTTTAATATTATTTTATTAATACCCCCTAATTTATAGAAGCTTATAGAGAAAGTTGATGATGTGATTGATGATGTGATTTGTTGCTATGTTGGAAATTTATTTGTGGGTTTTTCCTGAGACTTCAAACACTCTAGTTACCCTATCAACAACTATGTACTTGCCATACAAGACTTTTGAAAAGCAAGTTTTTCACTCTGTACCTGGATATTCATTCTCTCTATGTGTGCAAATGAATATATTTTGAGATTTAAACAAAAGCATTTCCTCCGATGTCAGGCGGGATTCTTTCAGCCCATTGCTAAGATCAGGGATTCTCAAGTGTTTTCTCTCATCCTTATGTTGGACTTAGTTGGACTATACCACTAGGCAGTATTGGGTTACCTAAGCTAGCTCATCCACATTCAAACATTGGTCTATACAAATGCCAGAAGCTTTTGTGGTAGACATATCATCATGCGTAAGGATTTCTCCTTCCAGTTTTGTGCAATGCTGAGAATTCCAAGGATTCAAGCTTTATTCCTTTTTTTCTTCATTCTTTTTGGGATACTTGCTCATACCTAGTGATGAAAATCACTGTTTATTTTGATTGATTTTTTCTTTTGAGCAAGGGATCTTTGTAGTGATGATAATCACTATTTGCTTTGTTTTTGAACTATGACTTTGAAATCTGGGATTTTGACTTATGACTTTTGAGACTGTAATTTTGAATTTGTATTTTGTTTCAGGATTTTTGCTTGTTATAGTGAAAGCAAGGGATTTATGTAGTGATGATAATCACTCATTTCTGGGTAGGGTGGAACTTGTCCTTTTGCCAATTCTCAGCACCTTTAAACCGGTTGCACAGGGGGATAAGCAAGGAAGATCCTTTTCGCTTAAGGTAACCTAGACTACTTTGTTGTTTTCATCTTTCCCTTGTACCAACTAGGATTTTAGTGTTTCAATTAGTGATGAGATCCTGAATATCCATGGTATTATTACAACTAGACCTTGCTCTCTACTAATCAAGGTGGCTTTCTATAAAAGTTGATAAGACCACTAGACATGGTTGAAATAATAGGAAATATTTGTTTATTTCGTATAGCAACATTATTTGGTTGTGTTGAAAAACACATTTACACACATGGATGCATGGATGAGGATGAACTTGTGTATTGTGATTGAGATACAAACTGTGATATCATTTGTAAAAAATATGATCATAACATATGCGAATGCAATGGATATGTATTTGTATGCAACTATGTGGATGTGGATGCAAGATGCAAATGTTTTTGTATTTTTGCTTTTTTTTGTATTGTTTTTGTGCTTTTGATTTGACCAAAGGGCTTTAAGATGCCTTTGGGGATTTTTGTTTGATTTTGACCAAGCGGCTTGGGTACCCTTGGAGCATTTTATGATTTTGATCTTGACTTGACCAAAGGGCTTTAAGGTGCCTTTGGAGCTTTTTGATTTGATTTCGACCAAGCGGCTTGGGTACCCTTGGAGCATTTTATGATTTAAACCAACCTTTAGACTTGACCATTTGGATTTTTTGAGGGGGACCTTGATTTTAGTTTTTTTTTTTTTTTTTTTTTTTTTTTTTTTTTTTATGACATATTTGAATGTTTTTTATTTTTATGAAATATTTGAATTTTTTTATTTATATGACATATTTGAATGTTTTTTATTTTTATGTATGAAATACCTTCAAATGAATGATATTGAGAGGTTCAGGCTCTTCAACACCATCCAAATATGTGAGGCGGTATGCTCCAGGACCAACCTTCTCTGAAACTATGTAGGGTCCTATCCAATTTACCACAAATTTGTCTCGCAAATGCGATGGTAGATTTGAGTTCTACTGATTTTCTTTGAGCACAAGATCCCCAAATTTGAATTCTCTCAAATGGACTTTACTATTGTATGCTCTTGCAAGGTGATTCTGATAAATGTGGAGATGCTCCAAGGCATTAACCCATCATTCATCAAGAAGCATTAACTGATCTAGGTGGCCTTGTCGTGCGACGTCATCATCGATGAAGTCCTTTAATGCTACGTGCAAGGTTGGGATTTCCAGTTCTAGGGGCATGATGGCCTCAGTGCCATATACAAGTGAAAATGGTGTTGCCCTAGTGGGCATCCGCACACTAGTCCTATATGCCCATAATGCTAGAGGTAACTGCAAATGCCAGTCCCTATGATTATCTCTCACTATTTTCCTCAAGATGGAGATAATTATTTTGTTTGAGGCTTATGCTTGCCCATTTGCTTGTGGATAATAGGGTGTTGAAAAACTGTGTTGGATGTGATATTTGTTCATTAAAGCATGCACATTTTTGTTCTTGAAGGATGGTCCATTATCCGATATAATATTTGAAGGGACCCCAAAATGACTTATGATATTGTGGAGTATAAACTCCATAATCCTTGGTCCAGTTGTCGATGCTAAGGGGATCGCTTTGACCCATTTGGTGAAATACTCAGTGGTCATTATGATAAATGTGTGTCATCCCGAAGATGGGGGAGATATCTTCCCAATCAAGTCTAACCCCCACTGCAAAAAGGGCCATGCTGCCTGGATGGGTTGCAAGGCTTGTGATGGCAAGTGAGTGAGGTTTGCATGATGCTGACACTTGATGCACTTCTTGACATACTCACAACATTCTTTTTCCATAGTGGGCCAATAGTAACCCATCCTCAAAATACGCTTAACGATGGCCATGCCACTGAAGTGACCACCACACGTACCATCATGAGCTTGCAAAATTGCCCAAGATGCTTCCTAGGGCTCAAGACAATGAAGGAGCATTCCATCATAACCTCGTCTATAAAGGATCTCTCCTAGAAAAATGTATCTAGTCACATTTTGTTTAAACGTTCACTTTTCAGCATGCGATAGGCCTTGCGGTACTATTCCAAGCTTCAGGAAGTCCCGTAATTGGGAAAGCCAATCCTGATAAGTCATTGCTTCTATGGATAAAATGGCATGCTCTTCTTGTGATCCAACATTTGTGAACACTGATTGGGAAACAACCCTATGATGAATGGTTGTTCCACATTCCATGGGACCTTGAGAGATCAAATATTCCCAAGGGGCTATTTGCAAGAAGGCTCTAACTTTGAATGACCAATCCTGATTTGGCTCGATTTGGATCATGTTGACTAACTCTAGGTTGTCAATAACCTCATGTTGTATCATAGAAAATATGAGCACTTTCACATGAATGGTTGTGAAATCAGTAGATGGATTCTGAGGGATTAAGGATCCCAAATATGCCATGGTGTCTACAAATCTGTTTGATGTACGAGGGATTGCCTCGATGTCATACCATTCCAGCTAGGTTAGGTAAGTGTCAACAAGCTCCTTGTAAGATTTTAGGAGTGGGCACCTACATTGGAACAATCCTTTGACTTGGTTTACTATGAGCAAGGAGTCACCAAAGATATTCAATATTTTAATGCCCATTGCAACTATTGTTTGGAGTCCCAAGATCAAGGCTTCATACTCTATGTTATTATTTGTGCATGGGAAGTCTAGCTTGAATGATAAGGGCAATGGAGCACCCTGCGGTGTGATAAAGACTATCCCTGCTCCACCCCTTGCTCGCACTTTGAACCATCGAAGAACAATGCCATGTCTCTTTGCTTCTCAGGTTCTTCGAGTTTTGATGGATCTGATAATGCGAAGACTGCATCATCAAGAAATTCTATAGTGAGAGGCTTGCTATCCTGAAGAGGTGCCTCTGCTAATTGATCCGCTATGACTTGTCCCTTGATGGAATTTTGGCTTATGAATTCTAGATCAAATTCTATCAATAGCATGATCCACTTTGTAGTACATGTATTGTGATATGTCTTGTTCATCATATACTACAAAGGATTTTGTTTTGATATGACGTAAGTCGTATGGCTCAACATGTAGTGTCACAAATTTTTGGTTGCAAAGACCACTGCTAAGCATAACTTTTCTACATACGCATATCCTAGCTCATAGCTTACCAAGGTGTGACTTATGTAATATACGGCTTGCTCTTTGTCTTGCACGTTCTTTTGGGCCAACATGGTGCCCAAAGCAAAATCAGTAGCCGATATGTATAGCAAAAATGGTATGTCTGGCCTTGGTGGAGCCAGCACTGGTGGCGTCGCTAGGTATGTTTTGATCTCTACAAAGGCTTGTTGGCACTCTTCATCCCAATGAAATGGGACATCCTTGCATAGCAACCGGTTCATGGGTCGACACTTGTCTGATAACTATGTGATGAACCATTTGATGGATGCTACCTTGCCTTGTAGGCTTCTTAATTCCCTAATGTTGGTAGGGGCTGCCATCTCCATTATAGCTTCTACTTTTGTAGGATCGACCTCAATGCCTCTCATGGAAACAATGAAACCTAAGAGCTTACCAGAAGTCATGCCAAACATGCACTTCTTAGGATTCAATCTGACGTTGTGCTCTATGAGGTGATCAAAGACTTTCGTAAGGATGTCAGCGTGCTCTTGTCGTACCAAATATTTGGCCAGCAAGTCATCCATGTAGTCTTCCAAGATTGTGTGCATGTAGTCATGAAATATGTATGTCATGGCCCGCTGGTATGTGGCACCAACATTCTTTAGGTTGAATGGCATCACTTTGTAACAGAAAGTTCCCCATGGAGTAATGAAAGTAATCTTATGTTGGTCTTCAGGTTTTATTCAGATTTGATTGTATCCAAAAAACCCATCCATTAGGGATAGCATCTCATGACCTATAGTGGCATCTACAAGAGCATCTATGTTTGGCAATGGGAATGAATCCTTCAGAGTTGCCCTATTTAAGTCCCTAAAATCTGTGCAAATTTAGACTCTTCCATCTGGTTTTCCTACGGGTACCATGTTCGAGACCCATTCAGGATAGTCGATGGGAACTATGAAGATTGCTTCCAATAGCTTTTGTAACTCGTTCTTCACCATCAAAGTGATGGTTGGATGCATCTTCCTCAATTTTTGCTTGAATAGCTTCTTTAGGGGATCCAATGAAAGGTTGTGAACAACTAACTTTGGATCAATACCTGGCATGTCTTTGTAAGTCCAAGAAAATAGATTTGGCCTCTCTTTAAGGAGAGGGATTATGATGGCTTGTTCCTCTAGAGATAGAATTTCTTCGAACTTGACTTTCTTTGGTTGAGTAGGATCATCATTGATGTCCACCTCGAAAGTCGCTTCTATAGCCATATGTGACCCATCCTCCAATTGGTGAGGCGTAGGTATCAAGTGAATGTCATCGATGGGATTTACAAGTCCTACTGACTTAGGATCCAGACCAACATGGAACACATCATATGCATAACCTGATGCAAAATGGAATGGTTGTAACATCTCTTCATTAGAGAAGAGATCTCCAGGCTCTATGGGTGAATCAACATGATCCCAATCAATGGCCTACGTATCGAGACACAAAGGTTTAGTGGGATCTACTAGGTTATGAAGTGGAGTGGTCAAATCAATGGAGATCATGTTGATGGATGGAATGAAATCTCCAGGACCACATGGTTGAAATCTTGTCTCAGAGGTTTCCTTCCTATACTCATGATGAGGCTCTGGAGGAAAAGGAATCTCTAGATCCAGCCCATGAGCTGGTCGGATAATAGGATCATTGGGCTCTAAGAGTTCCCTGAATGTAGGTGGAGGGGGATTAACCATGCGATGAATGACATTCAAGTCGATAGGTCTCCCCAAAAACTACAAACCAGGGTCTATGGCATGAAGTACCACTTCTCTTTCTACCAACATGTCGACTTGCCGCAAGTGGTGAGGTCCGAGATAAGCCATCTCAGTTTCATCCTCAAAATCATCATCACTTATCCAAAAACCATTGGCATTGGTATGCGGCCCCAAAGTAAGGGGCACATCTCTTGGTCCTAAGTAGGCCATCTCTATCTCATCCTCATATTCTTCATCACTTATGAAGATGCCATTTGCATTAGTATGTTGCCCCAAGTCATGGGGCCATTGCCTTATTCCTAGGTAGGCTCTCTCTATTGAGTCCTCTGACTCATAGCCACTTTCATCCGATATGAATCCACTCTCATTGTGGATGGACCAGGTAAACCTATGTAAATAGTGAGGCCCATGATAGGCCAAGCCCGCTTGTGCTTCATCATCACTCGCCACATATCCATTTTCTTCTTGCTCATCATCCCATGAGTTGTAGCCTATTGGGGTGGCATCAATTGTGGATCTTGGATGATAAGTCTCGGGAGGTGGTATGCTTGCCATAGCCACTTGTCTATTGCTCGGATGTCTTGCACTTGGTGGGTGATAAGGAATAAAATTGATGTCTTCTCCTAACCCCAAGGTTAATCTATCTAATGCTACTACTAGAGAGTCATCTCGACCTCTGATGTGATAGCCTAACCCAAATCTATCAGATGGGAGCTGGTATTGTGGCTCGAATGGCCACCTTCATCCCTGCTCATATCTACCAAGACCATAACCATGCCAATGGCAATGCTCAAAATAGGTTAGAGCAAACTCAAGATTAGAGAGGTAATGAACATTGACTATGAATAGCTCATCATTATCTTCTTCTATATCCATAGATTTATGGGTGCAATCCAAGCCAGCGTAGATGAAATTTGTCTGGTTGGGAGGGATTCCAAGTGGAACCACCATTCCTACTGGTGGTCTTAGATCCTTTGGATGTCCCATGTCTTGTGTAGACTCTATGATGGGTGTAAATGTTATGTTCTACACAAGATACTCTCCTATTCCCATACTTGCCAAGTGTATTGTCGCATGTGATATGGATGATCCTACAGATGACACTGGCGAAGCGGGTTCTAGTATCTCCTCAGCTTGATCTTGGAGATCTTCCTCCTCCATGGGAGTTGGAATCTTATTAATGTTTATGATTAGCACTTCCTTGGGCTCTCTTTTCTCAACCATGGGTGCCTTTAGCTTCTGATTATCTTTTGGTTTAGACGTTGATGGTCTATTAGAAGCATTAGTTACTTTGTGTGCAAGATGAGGTGTTGATGCAGATGGGTCCTTTCGTGCCCCTTTGTCTTTGTTATCCAGTTGAGTAGTTGGATATGATGGTCCTACAGACAAGTGGGTAGAAGGAATTACAAATTCTCCTAGACAATCCACTTGATGGACATACTTGAATGGCTCTTCATCGGCCAACACCATGTAGACTTTTTTATCATGCACATACTTAACACATTGGTGTAAGATCGAAGGAACACATCTCATGTCCCTTATCCAAGGTCTCCCTAGGAGGATGTTGTATTGCATGGCTCCTTCCAAGATGTGACACATCATAGGGATGGTCTTATGCCCCACCTTGATAGGTAGGACTATCATTCCCATAGTATTGCATAAAGCATCATTGAAAGCCCTTAATGTATAGGCTCCTGGAATGATATTGGACTTGGGGATCTTAAGATGTTCTATTGTTGTTGTTGTGATGATGTTGATTGATGAGCCTATATCGATCAAGACCCACTTAAATGGTAAATCATTAACTGATGCCATGATGTGCAGTAGAGGGTTTGGTAAGGCAGTAGATATTGTCTTAATTTCATGATCGTAGAATCAAATTACAAGCTCCTAGAATTCTTGTACTTGTCCCAAAAAATGGGTGAATGCATTTGGATCTTGTGGTTGGAGCTCAATTGACCTTAAAATCTCCATCAAGGTCTCCCTATGCTTTGGGGACTATTGTATGAGCTCATAGATTGATAGCTTAGCCGGAGTCATTTGTAAATTTTGCTCGAGTCTACTCCGAATGGTTACCATAGGTCAGGTTGGTGGACCTGGAAGGTTGTCTTACCCCTGCCTCTACCTAGGTGCAGTTGGGACATTAATGGGAGCTGCAGGAGGTTGCGGTTGACCATACCATCTAGTCCTGGTTGCTATATTGACAATTTCAACCATCCCAACACACCCATGGGTAGGCGTATCAATTCGGACCTGATTGACTTGTGCACCTTGCCCTCTAGGGGCCTCATGGTTTGGCAATAAGTTTTTGTAGATGCCCATATCTCGGTTGTCAAGGGCCAGTGGGTTGTCCACTTTAAGTTCTCCTACCTCAATCATGTTTTGCACTTGGTGCTTGAAACCAACGCAAACCTCAATATTATGCCCCGATATCCTATGATAAGGGTAAAATTGATCTTCCCTATATCCTTTTGGCTTAGGATGGTTGGGATCTATAAGAGGTATATCAGGGAACCTGATATTTCCCACCTCACTCAATTGGTTGAAGATTGATTGCATTGATTCTATCAATGGTGTGAAATAGTGAGGGGGTTTGCGCTCTTCCCCTGATTGTTCTTTTGATCATAGTTGGCTGGTGGGGGCTATGCTTGATAATTCTGGGGTTGGTGCACAGCCCCATCCTTAGGCATAGCCAATACCACTTGATTAACTAGAGCAGGGTTTGCCTACTTCTGCTTGTATTTGCCATTTTTGTCATTTTTGTTCCACTCCTTGGTTCAGAGTTTTATAGTTCCCTCATCCACTTTTATATCCTCAATGAGTTTGGCCTATGCCAAAGCTTCTTCAAAGGAGGGGTACTGTTGGAGTTGTAGCAAGAGGGAAATGTGTTTGGAACAACTCTTGGTGAACATCCGGATGATCTCTTCTATGGGGACGGAGAATGATAATTTTACCATGACTCTCCTCCATCTATTCCCATAATCCATTACTAGCTCATCATCATAATGTTTCAGATTGGCCAGGTCTGAAAGGTTCACTTTCCTCTTAGCACCAAAAGAGAAATGCTTCAAGAAAGCATTCACTAGTTGTTCAAAATTGGCTATGCTATGCTTGGGCAACTGGTTGAACCATTGGGTGGCGGCACCCACAAATGTCATAATGAATGTCCTAAGCATGAGAGCATCATTGTCTTCAAGATGAAAATATGCATTGATGAAATTAGTAACATGCTCTTGCGCATCCTCTTCACCCTTAAAATTTTCCAACCTAGGCATCTCAAAATGCTTAGGGTATGCGGGGCTAGGGACGGATAGACATAATGGTTGATTGTGTATCTTGCTCAATGTTGGTTGGCTACTAGTCATCTCTTGTTTTTCAAAGGACTTCATATTTTTAGTGAGTTCTTGGAAAGCCTTTGAGGCAAGGAGCTCTTCCTCTTGTAGACCCCCCATGGTGGTGATGGAGGTAACACTCTATCCATTTTATTTGCTCCATTTTCTTCCCTCCTACGAGGGGATCCAGGATACGCCTGATCCTAATTTATTAAGTCTACCATTTCCCCCTAGTTGGATTCTGCTCATGATTTGGAGGGTGATTTTGTTGTGGGTTTCCTTCTTGTCTAGTGCGCTCCTCTCTTGGTGAGTTAGCGCATTGATCTCTTTGATGATCATTTCCATTTATTTATTGGTTGCTTCGAGCTAGCTGCTCAACTTGCTCTCTTAAATATTGCTCATGTTGGTGCAACAACCGTTCTCTCTATTTATCATGTTCAAGAGCATCTACAAGCTCTCGCTCTTTGTGCAAGGTATTTTCTAACCATCACACATGGTTAACTTGCACAGTCATAGAGGACTCATGCTTATCTGACCCTATCCTAGTGGTTTTGATTCACAGATTTCTCAAAGAGGTTTTTACTATTTCTTTGCTTTCGCTAGCTAATGTGACTTGTTCAGTATATTTTTGAGTGTCTCTATGACCAGAATCTATATGCTTACTATGAGGTCACCTTGAGGCACCCCTAGTTTGAGAAGTGGGCTTAGAAGTCATGGTTCGTGAACTTCCAGATGCAGAATTCTCTATGGCTACCATTTTGGGAGGTGGCCTCGGATGCAACTGATCCAACTCATCCAACTATCTTGTTTTCCATGGCTGATCCCATGGGGTGCCATTTACTCTGATAAGGTCATAGTCTAATGGAATCCTCCCTCTTGTTTGAAGGATAACTTCTATTTGTTGTCTATGACTGGAGGTATTTCTAGTTTCCTACCCCTCAGTGGGTTGATCTGTTCTAAGTGTCTCATGTGAATGTTGGGATGTTGGGACTCTTGTGTGCCCTTTTGGTGATGAAGGTTTTATGGCCCTCTCTACCCTCCATGAGGATGGATATGGGGAAACCTCATCATCCCTATGTGAAGAACGGGGTCTAGAACCCTCTTTATGTCTATGTGAGGAGGAAGCCCTTGAAGCCTCCTCATGTCTCTGAGAAGTTTTTGTGTGTTTAGAGGAAGCCCTTGAGGTTTCCTCATGTCTCCTTGATGATGATGGTCATGAGGCCTCTTTGTGTTGATGTGATGTAGTTCCCATATTTGGTTCCCTATTTGGGGTTTCTCGAGGAGATCCTCCAAGGGTTGAGTTATCACCCCTTAGACTCGTAGAACTACGTCTTACGGTCTTTCGAGTGGGTCTTTCAATGTTACTATGACTTCACCTAAGGGTATGAGTTGCTTCAGATTCCCCTTCGATATCAGATCGAGGGTGTTTACTTCTTGTTTTGACCATTTTGTTTTAGGACTTTAGTTTTTGTGTTGCACTTAAATATGACCAAACAATATCACACAAATGTTTATCTTGATTACAAATTTAAGTGTGCCCTAAACTATTTGATGTATTTTTGATGTTTGGTTGTTTCTCATTTCTTGTTGTTGCTTTGGATTTGGAATGAGGAGACTCATCCATAGTGATAATCAAGAACACTCATGCCAAACATGATTTCTCAAAAGAGGCTAGGGTACACCACTTAAATCCTAGTGGGGGGTTCGCCTAGCTCTTCCACTCTGAACCAATTGATTGTTCCAATAGTGGGAGATAGTTTGAACACAAATACCTTAGTGTCACTATAAGTAAGTTCTTCAATCCATTTCTATGAAGCTCTAGGGGGAAAACCGATGGAAGGAGATGAATGCCAATGTCACCGGACTGAATTGAGGGTTGGTGATGAAATCCAACTCCCCAATGTTTAAAATAAATGTGCATGTGTGTGGTTCATTTTAAGTTTTGCATGAATAAGAATGCATCATATAGCAACAATGAACTTTCCCTATATGCCTAATGCAAAATGCGTTTCAATTTTAGAAAGGTGCATAGCTACTATGAGATTAATGAATGCACTCTATTAGGTGCAAGTATGGCCTTTAGAAAGGCCCCAAAACAAGCAAACCAATCACACAGTGTCTAGCACATTGGATTCTAGGGTGAAATTTATAGATAGAAGCCATTGTTCCTAGCAACGCCTAGTGGAAAATCTAAAAAGAAACCTAGGATGTGCAAGATACAAGTTCTTTCTCTTTCATTCTTTCAGTTTTCCAAATTGAAATATTTCTTAATGATCACTGATTTTAATGGAACAAAAATAGACAGAGAGCTATAAAGTGTCAGAGAAGTTGTACCGACCTTTAATCCAGCTCAGAGAGTCGGTGTTTTGACCTCTACTACACTCCAGCTCTGGTCACTGTTGACCGAGCGGTTGACTCTTGGTCATTGTTGACCAGAGTGGCTGACCTCTACCATTGTAGACCAGAGTGGCTGACTATTGGCCATTGTAGATCAGAGCGGTTGCACCTGTATACAAAACCTAAGTCAATAAAGGGGCAAAAAATGCAAATAAGCTAAAGAAATGGGTAGGGGTCCCACCGTGATCGCCATCTGTAGCGACCCTAGGGAAGCGGCGCGTCATCCACCAGACTACTCTACTTGCGATTCGATTGAATCCTTTGATATTAAATATGCAACAAATGAAAGGTACAAAGCAGATATAACTAGAATGCAAAGAAGTAAATGAATGAATGCTTTTATTATTGATATTCTCCAGATTAGGTTACAAATGAATCCCTCTGAGGGATACCCTTCATTTGATACATGATTTTACACACAAAAGAGGGCAACAGGTGTATGAAATATCCCCTCACACAGGGGGCACGCTTTATAAGGCTTCTCGATGATGCACACAAAAATGTATGAGGGCTTACAGATGCCTCCTTCTCTAGGTCTGAATGCTAGAGGGATCTTCTTGCACTCGTATGTTGTGGATTCGCTCGATTGAACCTGTAGCCCTGAAATCAATGAAACAACAACACACGCTTAGATGTCCGAGATTGCCTCCCTGGATGAGGTTGTTAGCAATGAATAATCTCAATAAATGCAATGAAACTAGTACTATGCAAGAAAATAACTGAAATAAAGCTTATGCTACTGAAATGAGAGATAAAGCAGAATAAAAGAAACTAAACCCTAGGCTAGGTTGTGGGCCATTGTCCAGGACAACGGCCGCTAAGGTGAAATCTCTCTCTTGATCCAAAGGCTATGGGCTCAAGTCCACTTATAATGTTAAAAATGATTACCTTATGTGTTCATATTTTCCCTCTAATCCGATAGGGTCTCGCTACAAGAATCGATCTCCAAGGGAAGCTCTCCAAGTCTCTAGAAGCTCTCCTCAATGATCCAACTTGTTCAAAGTTCTGATGTATGATGCTCTCCCTCTCTCTGATTGAAATAAGGTCCAAGAATGTCCAAGAAGCTCTATATCTCCTAATTGATCAAAATAAGGTCCAGGAAAAGTCCCCTAGTGCTTTTAGGTTTACTCCTTATAAAGTGTTTTGAAGCCCTAGGTCAATGTTCAACCCTAGGACTGAATCCCTCATGCGTACTAGGTGTTAGCATGAGAAGCTCTTTGTTTTTCTATGTTTAACTGAAGTCTAAATCTGGACTTTGAGTCTTCCATGTAGACTGGCTGTGAGGAGGGATGCAAAGTTGTCCCCGCTCATCCTTATTGCATGCAGACTGCCACTTCCACCCAATATTAGGCTGGATGGGTGGAAAAATGTATTTAAAGCTTAGCCATTGTCATCTGTAGTGGCTAAGGTTTGGCCACTCTGAGCTACAACGGTTGGATTCTGGCCGCTCTGGTCTACAACGGCCAGGCTTGGATGGGCTGAAAATGCCCCAAATGAGTGGTAGAAACCACTTTTGACACTTGGAAGGTCCCAAGGTTTAGTCACATGACCTATGGGTGTACCCATGTAAGTAGTCTTCCTGACCATGGCATGTTTTAGGTGTCTACAAAAGGTGATGCAAGAGGAAATGTAAGTGCAAAGTAGTGCAAGAAGAAATGTAAGTACAAGGTGATGCAAGAAGAAATGTAGAAATGCAAGCAACATTAGCCGCAGTGAACACTGAGCAACACAACCTAAGCAGCACCCTTGTAGGATTAGTAGAGCAACATCAAGAAAATCTTAGAATCACCTTGAGAACAATCTAAATCCAAGAAAAGCAATATAACATCAAGAGTTGCCCTAAGGAGGAACATAGCATCATTTCAAACTTGTTTTGAGACGACTAGTTCTCAAAGAATACCAAACAATCGAATAAAAATTGGTTGGAAGACCAAATGTTAGAGTTGAGAAGAAAGGACGATGAAGAGAAAATACCATTCAAAATTGCAAGGAGGAATTTAAGGTTGGTAGAGTCAATTGCCAACGTATTCACCTGCTATAGAGTAACATATGAGAAGTAATGTTCTCCTAGTGAAATATTTGTAAGTCACTTTGAAGTGAATTCCTTACATAGCACTTGAAAGTAGATTTCTTACACGTCACTTGAAGGAGAATCTCTTACATGCCACCCAGAGGAGAATCTCTTACACACCACTTGGAAGTGAACTCCTTCCAAGCCATTGGAAAACGAAATGTTCATAGGCCATTTGAAAGTGTAATGTTCAACTTTGCACACATGAAAATGAAAAGCCTAAAAGTGAATCATATCAATTTCAAGTAGCAAGCCTATTAATAATGGTTCGCACAAGCCTTCTCTAACATAACACTTGTAGGATTTATAAAGTTGAAAAGTGGAAAGGTGCTCAAAGGTAAATTTTGAATTATTAGGGTTTTTCAAAGTTTGAACATTAGGAGCAATAAGGATAGAAATTTATTAAAGTTAAATGTTTATTATTAAGGTTAAATAAGGAGTGATAAGTAGTAATAGATTTATTTATGATTAATTATATTTGATTATTGGAGTGATAAGTAGGATAGTGATTTAATTTGTTATAAGATTGGAGTTAAAAGGTTTTAAAGAGTTTTTTTATTTTTTAGATAAACTTTTAAATTTGAAGTTTATTTAATTTGATAGTTTTTTAAGAAAATATAAAATTATTGGATTGGTTTATTATTTGTAAATTTAGTCATTTGTGAGTGAAAAGGTTTTAAACTTCAAACTTTAGAAAATATAAATTTGCAAAGAATTATTTAAACCTAGGGAGATATAAGGTTTTCTACTATTAGGGTAAAATAAGGTAGTGTATTGCATTACACTACATGGGGTTATTACATTTACTTTTCTATGTAATTATGTAATTACCATGAGATATTTTCCTCATGGTTAAACTAGGTAAGTACCTAAATATCCTATGTTAGATATTTAGGTTAGTGTTATGGTTAGAACTCTCTACCTAGGTTAGTAGTTAGCTACACGTCTCTCCTACCATGTTGGTTAGCGAGATAGACTAGATTAGTTAATTATTTTGTTATATATATTTTGTAACACCTATTTCCTAAGCTAATGTTCAATTTATCATTTTGGACTTACCTTGGACCTACATTGGTATCATTCGCCTACGAGCTCTCGCTCGTTCCCCATCGCTGCGGACTCCCACGGAGCAGCTGAGGCGCTCAACGTGGTCTCTTCCTCACCGGGAAGGCCCGCAGACCTGGGCCCGCATGTTAGGCCACAGATCTGGCCGTTGCAGCCCGTAGGCCCATAGCACTCGCCGTCGATGCAGCCTGTAGGCCCATCGATCTGGCCATCGTAGTCGACGTCGCCGAGGCACAGACCTGGCCATCGTAGATGACGCAGCCAGAGGGCCCATGGATTCGCCCATCGACCTGGCACGCAGGCCGAGCCGAGGGCCCGCGCCTCCCTAGACCGGCCATGGTCAACGAGCCGAGGCCATTCAACCTCGGCTCTCATGCCCATCCGCAGAGGCCCGCAGGACATGTGGCCCAATCACGGGAGAGCCGAGAGGGCAGGAGCGCCCTCCCCTCCCCGTGGGCTGACCCAGACTTCGGGATCTGAGAGGGTAGGCGGCCCTCCAATCCCTGACCGACACATGGACTAGACAAGGCCCCACGCATCCCGAGGGACACATGGATCGACCCATGCATCTCGAGGGACACGTGGACTCGATCGACACAGACTAGACCCTAGCATGCACCCCGAGGTGCTGACTCGATAGGACACATGGCGGAACCACTAGACACATGGGACCACTGGACAGGACCGGACAAGTGGCGGATAGCCACTGGACGCGACTCGACACGTGGCACATCGCCACAGACTGACTTGCCTACCCCTGGCGCCACGTGGCGGCGACCAAAAGGGCAGGTGACGGTAGTCGATTGCCCAAAGGCAATCGACGGATAAGGGGGGACTTCCCCCTTATCAACCCCACAACATCCCACTACGGGATGCATGTGGGATAAACATCCTACAAATTTTTTAAAAAATTGGCCGTCGCAAGGGTGTATAAGGCACATCGTGTGCCTTCGTTCCCATCGGGCGTTGTAGCCCGACCGGTTGATCGGGTCGAGCTAAGGCGCACGGCGGGGAGTCCAGGGTTCGACTCCCACCGGGAACAAAAGGCCATTATTTTGGCCTTCGACGCTACCAAGGTATTTTTTAATTTTTTTTTTATTTTTGCATTTTTTTAATTAAAGTTTTTTTATTAAATTATTTTTTTTAATATTTTAAACTTCAAAATATTTCTTTTTGAAAATCAATTTTTGTTTAAGTATTTAAATTGATTTATTTCAAAGATATATTTTTTAGTTTTTCATTATTAATTAAAATGATTTATTAAAAACTTTTCTTAAACTATTGCAAATTAAAAAAAATTTAAAGAAATATTTTTGCAACTTTGATATTTAAAGGTGCTAATGTTTTCTCACAAAATGGAGATATAAGACATAGCAAAAGCACATTTTTTTTGTTGCAAATTAGACAACTCTTCTCAAACCTTGTTCATTTAGCATACAAAGAAAGGATCACACTGATTTTTTTTTGCAAATTAGAAAACAAGGAGCCTGAATTTTTTTTTGTAAAGATCAAAAGTACAAAGAGTGCATTTGTTTTCTCCAAGGAGACATAATACATAAAATTGCACATCTATTTTTTTTTGCAAAATTGAGAAGACTTTGTAACCTTGGGTCCATAAAAACTAAGTCGTGTGTCGACTAGTTCTGGAAGCCTTTCAAAAGCGGGTCGTGTGTCGACTTGTCTTGAAAGGAGTGCTCTAAATTCTACATTTTGTAAACATTAAGGGGGATAGAATTCATTTTTTTTTATTCTATAGTTTGCAAAATTGTAACTGAAAAAGGGGGGATATTTCAGTGTAAGAAAGGTGCATTCTCGATTTTACTCGACACCTTCTCTTAAAAATTGCTTGTACTAGGTGCATTTTCGGTTGCATCCGACACCTAGAGTGATACAAATTTGGGTTGCTCTCATGTTTTGATTATTGCACTAAACACTCATGTTTTTGTGTGCAATTAAAAATTCAAATATAACATTAAAAGAAGCATTTCACAAAACCCAAACTTCACTCAAAAACCATGCTAAACTTTGCATAGGTTAAAACAAGTAATTTCTCCCCATCAAAAGGTCAAAACTTCAAATCACCTTGATTCACTCTCTTTGTTTGGCTTAATAACCTCAAATTTTTCATCCTTCTTTAAAGGGTGTTAAAGCAGGTGCCATTAAATATCCTAGAGGGCAAAATCAAAAGTTTTACAAACCTACCCCTGTTTCATTTGCTCTATTTTGTTTGGCTTAAAATTCCTCCAACTTTTCATCCCTTGGTAAGGGTGTTAAGGCAGGTGCCATTAAATATCTTATAGAGGCAAATTGAAAACAACTTCCATATACTCTTTTGAGGGTATAGTGCAAGATATCACCATCTTAGTCCTATCAAATTTGAAACCTAAACCATGGCCATGATACACAAGTATCTCACTGAGAGCCAACTGCTCAAAGGTTCAAATTATTCAACTTGGAAGACTAAGATGAAAGCTATCTTAACTGTAGAGGAATTGTGGTCAATAGTGGATGGAAGTGTCACTAGACCTCAATCACCTGGACAAGATCAAAGAGACTTTGATAAAAAGGATAAAAAACTATCCTTAATGATCTTGCTTGCTATTACTGATGATATCCAACCTCATATCAGTGAAGCTACAACTGGTAAGGCAGCATGGGATGCCTTAAGTACCATATTTGAGGGAAAGAATCAATCAACGATTCTTAACCTTCAAACACAACTTCATACTCTACATATGAAATCAGGAGAAACAATAGAGCTATTCCTCTGCAGAGTCGCAGAATTGAAAACAAAACTGCAATCCTTAGGAGAGAAACTGGAAGACCAAGTCTTGAACTCAATCATTTTGAGAGCTCTTCCTGACTCCTACCGAACGTTGATCACCTCACTACAAGTTTCTCGGCAGGACAGTAACTTTTGTCGAGTTGGTAAACATGCTTCAAACAGAATAAGCTAATCAACTCCAAAGAGATGAGGCATCCAACAATGCTCTTTTCTCAAAAAGACAAGGTGGTAAGAAAAAGTGGAATCAACAGAAAGGTTCTTCTTCTAATCAAGAAAAGGGTAAAGCCAAAGAGATTCCGAAGAAGAAGCAGTATTGTAAAATTTGTGACAAAGACACTCATGAAACCAAAAGATGTTGGTTTAAGAACAAATCACCCAATGAACAAGGAAACAAAAAGGGCCAAGGCAAACCTAAGAACAAGAACAAACAACAAAAGGGACACATTGCAACTGAAGATTCTAGTTCAGATTCTCGAGAGAGCACACAAAGTGCTCATGACCCATATAGATTCCTCCCACAAGGACTCTATGTGGTACATAGATTCAAGCGCTAGTAAACATATGATTGGCGATAAATCTTGGTTTGCAACATTTGAGGCTCGAGAAGGTAGACCGGTCACCATTGCTGATGATCAGACCTATCGAGTTCGGGGAGAAGGAAGTGTTTCTGTCTCCCTTCCAGATGGAGAATGTAATATTCAAAAAGTTCTTTATGTTCCAGGATTGAAAAATAATCTCTTGTCAGTTCCACAAATCCTGGACAATAACATGAATGTCAATTTTATAGTGGACAAAGAAAAGAAACGTTGCTTTATCACTAAAAAGGGAAAATAGATAGCAACAAGTTCATACAAACATGGTTTGTTTGTCTTAGATGCAATTACCTCTACCCATACTGCAATGGCAGTAACCACAAAGGAGGCCACTTCTCTTTGGCATAAGAGATTTGGGCATTTGAGTTCAGGATATTTACTAGAGTTGAGTAAATATCAAATGGTGAAAGGACTCCCTACTCTTTCATCTACCTTGCAAGTGTGCTCTGATTGCTTGTCAGGAAAGCAACATAGAGTACCTTTTGAACCTAGCTCTTTTCGAGCTAAGGTACCTTTGGAGTTGGTTCACACAGATTTGTGTGGTCCCATGTCTACAAGTTGTGGAGGAAAATGGTATTTTCAATTGTTTGTCGATGATCACTCATGAAAGATGTGGGTCTTCTTCTTGCAATTGAAGTCTGAAGCATTTTCCTATTTTCAACAGTTCAAAACTCTTGTTGAGAAGGAATCAGGATGCTTTATTAAGACCCTCCATTCAGATCGAGGGGGGGAATACACATCAAAAGAATTTTCCTCATTTTTACAGACACATGGGATAAAGAGACAGTTAACAACAACCTACACTCCTCAATCCAATGGGGTTGTCAAGAGAAGAAATCGGTCCATAATGGAAATGGTTCGATGTATGCTTAAGGGGGCCAACCTTGAGCAAACTTACTCGGGCTGAAGCTGTTCAAACTGTAGTATATCTTCTGAATAGGGCTCCCACAAGGGCTCTTGAAGGTATGACTCCTCAAGAATCATGGAGTGGTAGGAAACCCTCCATAACTCATCTAAGGGTATTTGGGTGTAAGGCATTTATGCATATACCTAAGGAGAAAAGAAAGAAATTAGATGAGAAATCCCTACCTTGTATATTTCTTGGATATGATGAATTTTCAAAAGGCTATCGGTTGATAGACCCATTTACCAAGAAGATACATGTAAGTAGAGATGTAGTGTTTGATGAAGCTTTCACATCCAACACTACATCAGTATACCTTGATGATGAGGAGGAACATCAACTTCCTTCTACACAACAGAAAAAGCCACCCAAATGGTATACAAGCACAGTGAAAGACTCTAAACTCACTTCCCCACCTGATCTTACTCTCAATCATCCAAAGACAAGAAGCATGACACAAAAAGAAAAGAATGAAGCATCCACTTCAGTTGATGATCTTTGTGCAGATTTTCAAGATCTTTCAGTTGATAGAGAGTTACCAAGGGAAGATGAGATGGAAATAGATGAGGAGAGGGTTTACTTATCAGCATGTGATGAGAATGAACCTTCTACAGTTGATGAAGCACTTAGACTGCCTCAGTGGAAGGCAGCTATGGATGCAGAATATAACTCCCTCATAAAGAATAAAACATGGAAGCTAGTGGATTTGCCTAAAGGAAAGAAACCCATAGGTTGCAAATGGGTTTACAAAATAAAATATAAGGCAGATGGCACTATAGATAAGCATAAAGCCCATCTTGTGGCAAAGGGCTATGCTCAAAAGGAAGGACTTGACTATGAGGAAACCTTTGCTCCTACAACAAGGATGACCACCATTCGAGTACTTTGTGCTATGGCAGCACAGTTCGGATGGAAATTACATCAGATGGATGTAAAAAGTGCCTTTCTTAATGGTGACTTAAAAGAAGAAGTATACATGACTCAACCTCCTGGATTTGCAGAGGTAGGCCATGAGCAACATGTTTGCAAATTGGTCAAATCATTATACGGGCTAAAACAAGCCCCAAGAGCATGGTACATAAAAATGGATAGTCACCTACTGCAACATGGATTTAAGAGAAGTCCATCTGACGCAAATCTCTATATCAAGAACACAGGTTCTAGAGATAGTGATTCTTGTGTTATATGTAGATGATCTGATCATCACTGGCAATTCAGAGAACTTGATTAAAGCCATGAAAGATGACTTGAAAGAGTCATTTGATATGACAGACCTAGGACTTCTCCACTACTATCTTGGCCTTGAGATAGAACATAAAAAGAATCATCTAAGGGTGACTCAGACAAAGTATGCTAAGACTTTAGTAGAAAAATATCGTATGACTGATTGTAAACCCAAAGCAACACCGATGGAATCAGGGCTACAGTTATCATGATATGAAGACTCACCACAGGTAGATGGAACACTTTATAGACAGATGATTGGAAGCCTCATCTATCTGACTAATACTAGACCAGATATTACTTATGTTGTAAACTATCTCTCACGGTTCATGCAAGAACCAAAGGTCTCCCATTGGAAAGCAACTAAGAGAGTCTTACACTACATTCAGGGTAGTGCCGATTATGGTCTAGAGTATAAGAAGAATAACTCATTCTTCTTACAGAGTTACACTGACTCTGATTATGCTGGATCCATAGATGACAGAAAATCAACCTCAGGCTATGTTTTTCATCTTGGATCTGGTCCTGTCTCATGGCATAGTAAAAAGCAATAGGTGGTTGCTTTATCTTCAACTGAGGCAGAATATCGCGCTGCACGTGGAGTTGTGTGTGAAGCCATATGGCTAAGTCGCATCTTGGCTACCATGGGCCTACCAAAGAAACTTCCCATTCACATGTTTTGCGACAACTCGGGTGTTTTGAACTTGGTCAAGAATCCAAGTGCATCATGAACGAACTAAGCATATTGATACAGATTTTCATTTCATTCGTGATGAAGTTCCTAAGCACAGAATCCAGCTCCAACACATTCCCACCGACGAACAAAGTTGCGGACATTTTTACAAAGGCACTTGGACGTGTCAAATTTCAACTGTTTCGGAGCAAACTTTGTATATCAAAGTAATGTAATAAAGGGGGGATGTTAGGGTAAAATAAGGTAGTGTATTGCATTACACTACGTGGGGTTATTACATTTACTTTTCTATGTAATTATGTAATTACCATGAGATATTTTCCTCATGGTTAAACTAGGTAAGTACCTAAATATCCTATGTTAGATATTTAGGTTAGTGTTATGGTTAGAACTCTCTACCTAGGTTAGTAGTTAGCTACACGTCTCTCCTACCATGTTGGTTAGCGAGATAGACTAGATTAGTTAATTATATTGTTATATATATTTTGTAACACCTATTTCCTAAGCTAATGTTCAATTAATCATTTTTGGACTTACCTTGGACCTACATCTACTTCATAGGATTTTTTGAAGTTCTTGAATTATTTCAACTTAGGAGTTATAAGTGTTAGCTTTTGATGATATATATTTAAGTAAATGCAACCACAAGATGTAAAATGAGCTAGTAATATTAACTATATAATAATGGCAATATAATATGCAGGAAAAATATATGAGAAACTTATTTATGTCTCCAATGCAATAATTAAATTGACTTAACCTTGTTAGCTTTTGAGGATATATGCAATGGAAGAGATCTAACACAGGTCCTAATAAGATGCAATAAATATGAAAGAAAGTGAGTCTGCAATATGACTGAAATATACTATAAATAGAAATGATGAAATTACAATGCAGTATGGAGGAAATGGTCACTCCATTAATATGAGCTAAAGAGCTACATTGTGCTCCATACAAGAGCACTACTATCTACTACACTGCACTAGATAAGAACTTGACTTGATACTTCCTTGATCTATGATCTACCACTATGAGGCCCTTTATATAGGAAGATAGATTCCTTGGCCAACACTCTACCTAGTTGTACAAGGGGACACCTTGCACATTACAACTTGCACATTGCCACTTGTGCATTTATTACATTGCTTGAAGTAACTAGCTAACTTCCCCCTAAAGTAATCTCCTACTCTAACTATGTACCTAAGGTGGTACATTTACATGACCCAAATGATGTAATATACTCTAACTCTAACACCCCCTGTATTACATTATTTGGGTATTGAAGATTTCAATCTTCAATATGGATCTTTGTCTTTAGATGTTCTTCAACTTGATCTGGTCCTCTTTAATTCACATTGCACTGTATGCCTTCTTGCATTGGTTCTTCTTCTTCTTCTTTATTGGAGTCAAAATTGGAACTTGTATTCTCCTTCATTGCTTATTGTAATCTGATCAAGCAAGTAGTTAGTGTCTTCATATGATGCAAAGAGAGTTGTAGCTAAGGGTTCTTTAGTCTTTATGATTTCTTTGCTATTCATGTCTTCTTTGCTAAGATCTCTTTTAGCATGTCTTTTCTTCCTTTTCCTCCTTCTCCTACGATTCTGCATTGATACTAGTGGAATTTTTGCTTCATGAGGAGTTAGTCTATCATCACAATAATATTGATTTGTATTGCTAGCTTGCTTCATGTGTTGAGTGAGTACAAACACAATTAATGATAGGTAAATCATCAAACACTCCTCGGATGTGAATATAACTATCTTTTGTGAATTCCACCATGCCTTGAAGAGGTTTTCATGAAGATAACCAATTAATGCTTCAAAGCTACCCTCTTTTGCTTCTTTAAGAAATAAGGAGAATCTCTCCTTATCGCTAGTTGATAGATTCTCATATCCTTCAAGGGTATCTATCAAGTTTTGAGAATATAATTCCATTTCATGAAATAATTCTTTATTGATAAAGGCATTTCTTATTATTTCATCCATATTCCTTCTTGATAGTTTTTGAGATAGTGTTTCTTGTTAATCCTTAGAATTGTAAATATGGATTTGATAGTAGTCCTTTGAATACTCTGAATTGAATCTTTGAAGTAGTCTACCTTATGACTCCCTAGTTTAGAGTATGTGAATTTGATTTGATAGAACCTTTGTAGAGCTTAGGTTTTGTAGGCTTCCTTATATCTCCCTAGTTAAGAGATGTGAATTAGTAGAATCCTTGTAAGATTTGTAGAAACCTTATGAATCCCAAATGGATTGAGTACTTGATAAATTTTGAATGAATGCTATTATTATCAAGTTTTGTAGAATGCCTTATGTCTCCCTAGTAATTTTGGATATGTTGAATGATAGATAAAGTGCTTTTGAGAATAGTAGTTCAATTTAGGGTTGATTTTGTAAAGTTTTGTGAATAGCAAAAATCAACTTCTTTTACACCTTATTTCTCCTATTGAACTTAAGCACTTTCTATTTTGATGAGGTTCTATTTGTTGGAATTCTTTTGTCCCTTTAATGTAAGTTTGAGACAAGTATAGTAATTAGTTTCCAACTCTTGATTTTCCTTATAGAACCTTCTTTTATAGCCTTTGATAATTTGATATTTAATGTTTCTAAATTCCAATTACCTACTTTGGTGTAGTATTCCTTATAACTCCCTAATATGGAATATTAGAAAACAATGATATTTGCAATATTAGATAATTAATCTATCCAGGTAGAAATCCTTATTTCTCCTATGCTTTAGATTGCAAATATTAGGCTATTTAATATATATATTCCTTTTTAATATTGCTTTCAAATATGGTTGATTTCTCTTAATGTTTCAACCTTATATTCTACCTTATATCTCCCTATTAATGAAAGCAAATTAGATAAGGTAAAGTCTTACCTTTGTGATGCCCCAAACCTCTATGTATTTAGCATTAATTCTTAGACGTAGATGACAACACTCTTTAGTGCTCTTTTGACCGTTATCTCCAACGTATGGGCGTAGGCTTTAGCTTCTCTTTAACTTGGACGATGGTTGGTTTCTTGATACCTTTGATGACACTGCTTGGACAATGGATGCCTCACGTCTGACCACTTTGACTAGGAGCATTAAATGCTCTCTTCCTACTGTTGCTATGACATTGATGCTACTACGTAATTCTACCATGAACTCGGCTTCTAATGCTGCTACGAATTTGGCCTTCAATGTTGTTGTTCGTTGGTCTTTGATACCTCAAATAGGAGTTGAATCTTGAGGTGAGTGACAAGTGTCATGTCCATTTCTTTTAATGCTTGGGAATGAGCATTATAGTCTTGAATGGGCGCTCATGCTTCTTGGTGACAAGTGTTGCTTTTCTTCTAATGCACCAACCTTCTTCCCTGTAATGCCTTCTTGGTCAAGCTTGCAATGGATGGGCGCTCACGTGGAAATGTTTAGGGTTTCCTTCTAGGTGACAAGTGTCACCTCCCTTTTGTGCATGGGCTTTCTACGTAATGCCTCTTCAACGTATCTTTGCAATACATTTATTATCAATACAACACGACCAACTCCTCCTTTGTTGTATGCATTCGATGGCATTTGGAGTGAGTTGTTCCCAACTGGAATGGTGAGCAACGCCTTGGAAACTTGGAGCTAGGATCTGAGCTATGATCTTGAAGGCTTCAAGCAATGCTTTTGTGGAGTTTGAGCTACTCCAATGGTGCTCCTTGGATGTACGTCTACCTCTTTTTCCTATTATGTACTCTTTGTAGATACTTTTGCCTTTGAATATAATGCTTCTCCTTCCTTGTATTGTGCTTCATTTTCTTGTAGGTTCATTGTCCAGATCGTAGATGATATGAGCCTTTTGGAAGACCTTTTTACCTTGCTTGGAGAATGCTTTTACATGGTTGCCTTGGACTATTTTTCTCCTTGTGAAGAGTGTGCCCTTTTGGCACCGAAGACCTATCCTTCTTCCTACGTAGGGTAGATTAGAGTAGTGCAATATAATGTAAATACTTTTGAGAATATAATACCTTTTTGCACCTCTTTTTATAGTCTCTAATTTTTGGTTTTATGGCAGCTTTTGAAGTAGGCAATGGCAGATTTGATGTTGTCCTCTTGATTATACAACTCTCTCCTTTGCTTTTTTTAATGAACCCAAGCTTGTAACCACGTAGATAGAAGATATTTTTTAGAAGTAATTTTTGCACTATTTTTGTAAATAGCCTTTAGTGCACTTTGAATCTGAGACTCACCAAGTCTCGATTTGAAGCTTCTATTGCTGATTTTGATGGTGGCTTTCTTCTCCACTCCTTGGAGGAATCTGATCTGATTTTTGTGGCTTCTTTGGGCCATGAAATGTTGTAGGTTCTGTGCACCAAATAGTGTCTCTAGACACTTTGATAATCTATTGGTTTTTGTGTCCTTGATCTTTAACAATCAACAAACACAAACTAACCCTTTTGAGAGTAACTAGTTAGAGATCAACTAGTATAGTGCCAATGCACTTTTAATGGTAACAATAATCTCACCTTATTGCTCCAGTAAATGAACTCTCAAAATAATTTTAGATGCACTTAATAATATCTGCAACTTTTAAGAGTAATCTGTAATTTACCCTTAATGAATATTCTGCAATTTTTCACTACAATCAATATTGTAGGATATAGTCTTCTTGCTTTCTAGATAGCAAATAGGTAGATGATAATTTTATTTCTTTCAAAAATATCCAACTCCTATTTAATGTGCAAATAATCCTTAAAATGAATTTTCCCTTTTTGCACTTGAAGACTATAATGCAATCTATCTTTCTGCAACTTTTAATCTAAATATGGTGCTTAATAGAATTTGATAATGAACCCTAATTTGAAGTTCAACTAATTGCACCCTAGTTGCTTACCTCTTTGATGGCTTCTGAAGTAGATGTAGATCTTGGTGTTTTTGATTCACCAAGTTGCTACCTTGCAATGGTTGAATTCATAGCTTCTTGTTGGTTGTCCAGAATAGCTTCCTGCTTCACCAAACTGTAGCCTTGAACTTTCTATCTTGAGCCTTGGATTTGGTGGCTTGATCCTTCCAATGATATTTGCTTTTCTGCTGTAGATTCAGAGAACTCCTTTCTCTGAACTGTGCCTCCTTGCTGTGAGAGGTAATCTCCAAATCTCCTGGATTTGGTAGGCTTCTTCTGTCTGAATCTTCCTTCAAGCTTCTTGTCAAATTTTGACTTCAAACAGGATCTTCTTCTTCTCAATATTTTGAATGTCTTGAGGTCTTCACTGGATTCTTCTTCTGGGATTTGGCACTCCTTGCCAAATTCTTCTTCTCTTGGGCTTGTTGTTGGATGGCGATAATTGTCCCAAGTTCTTCACTATCAGGAACTTCTCCTTGGTAGTGGATTTCTCCAATGAGTTCTCCTAGGAACTCTTTTGATGATGCTTCTTTGAGCTCTGCAACAAGGCTCTCCAAGCCTTCTTATTTTTCCTCCTTGAGACCTCTCCAAGGTCTTCTATCTTGTAGCTTCTCTGGTCTTCCAACTGAGACCTTTTCTTCAACCTTCTACTTCTGGAAGTGTTGGTGATGAGATCTTCTTCTAGGATCTCTGATTTTGTTGCTTTTGGATTTGTACAGGACTCTCCTAGTCCTTCTCTTTCTTCCAAGAATGGAAGTTCTTCAATGAGATCTACTTTGGATCTCTTCAACTTCTTCTGAAAGAAGTCTTTAATCAGTAAAGGAGATCACCAATCTCCTATTTCTTGGACTCTTCTCTAGAGTCTTCTTCAGGAACTCCTTTCCAGAGTTTTCTTCTGAATCAAGAATTTATCTTCTGAATCAGGATATCTTCAGGAACTCTTCTTTGGAGTATTCTTCTAATCAAATTTTTTAATTCTTCTAAATTTTCTTCAGAGATCTCTTCTTTGGAGTCTTCTTCTAAATCAGAATTTATCTTCTAAATCAGGAATTATTTTCTGAAGTTTTCTTCAAGAACTCTTCTTTGGAGTATTCTTCTGAGTCAAGAATTTATCTTCTAATTCAAGAATTCTTTTCTAAATTTTCTTCAGAATTAAGGCTTCTATGGCCTTCTTCTTGATCAAGGCTTCTATGGCCTTTTTTGCTTCTACAATCTACAGGTATTGATCTTGAATGGAGATCACCAATCTCCTATCTCCTCCTTGACTCAACTTTTGGAGTCTCTTCTTCCTTGAGTCTGCTATAAGGCTACTATGGCCTTTTCTTTACTTCTACAATTTGTAGGATTGCAGCTCTTGTAATGAGACCTTTCTCGAGGTCTTTGAAATCTTTAGTTTTCTTTCTTGTTGTTGCAAGTGTTGGAATGATTCTAAGAAGATATTCTTCCTAACTCTCTTGTAGGAAGCTTCCCAACCTTTTTTTGAATCTCCTTTTCCTGCAACAAGCTGTTAGAAACTGGAATTGAAGAATTTGTAAATCTGGAGATAATAATCTTCACTAGTTGATTTGTCAATCTAGTGGTATGAATGTTGAGTCCTAGTCTTCACGAGTTTTTTTTGCAACTCTGTGGAAAGACTCTAGCCAAATATAATCTCAGAATTTCTGCAACTGAGATTTATTTCAGTCCTCACTTTTCTAACCCTATTGACTACTATGGCTTTTTCTATCAATTAATCCTAATGGCAACTTTTGCATGTAGTGGCACACAATGGTAGATCTGGTTTGCAAAGATGCATGCCAATAGTAGCAATGGTAACTCTCCCTATTCCTCTTGACCTACTGGACTTCTCTTATGATGGATGTAGGCCCTCCTATCTCGATTCACCGTGGCTCTGATACCACTATTAGCTTTTGAGGATATATGCAATGGAAGAGATCTAACACAGGTCCTAATAAGATGCAATAAATATGAAAGAAAGTGAGTCTGCAATATGACTAAAATATACTATAAATAGAAATGATGAAATTACAATGCAATATGGAGGAAATGGTCACTCCATTAATATGAGCTAAAGAGCTACATTGTGCTCCATACAAGAGCACTACTATCTACTACACTGCACTAGATAAGAACTTGACTTGATACTTACTTGATCTATGATCTACCACTATGAGGCCCTTTATATAGGAAAATAGATTCCTTGGCCAACACTCTACCTAGTTGTACAAGGGGACACCTTGCACATTACAACTTGCACATTGCCACTTGTGCATTTATTACATTGCTTGAAGTAACTAGCTAACTTCCCCCTAAAGTAATCTCCTACTCTAACTATGTACCTAAGGTGGTACATTTACATGACCCAAATGATGTAATATACTCTAACTCTAACAAACCTTAGATGTAATGCACCTTATATCTCCTTGCACTTAATGGAAAGAAAATATTAAATTCAATGTAAATATACCTTCCTTGTAATGTGATGTGCTATGCGCTGATTAAATCCTTCCTTGAATATGCTTTCAAAGCTTTGGAGTGTTGTATTTCCTTTGTCTTCAGAGTATGATAGTAAGAATTAAGTGCTCTACATTCTATGGTGCTCTTCAAACGTTATTCTTCTCACCTTTAATGCGCTTTGACCCATGTGTAAGCTTAATGTGTGCACTCTCTTTAGGTAGGGTATTAATACTCCTCTTTCTCCCTTTGGAATGCAAGCCACATGGCGCTTACGTTACCTTAGAACGTATGCCTTCTTGTTAGGTGGTATAGGGAGGTTATGAACTTGAGAATACATTGATACATGCATTATCTCTTTCTATGGATGTTAGAGTAATGATTATTTATTCCCTTGTGCTTGTATAAAGTATTATCAAAGCCTGTAGATAGTGGGTGGTGTAGGTGCAAGTGTTGTGCATGAAATATTCCTCTTGAGGTGTTACTAAGAGTTAGTAAGCACTCTTATCCTTTGTGCCAAGTGGCACAAGATTCCTTTGATGGCTTGTGACAAGTGGATCCTTCTTCCTTTGCATGTAACTAAACTCTTCAACGCCCTTTATTTCTTTAATGCTCTTCTAACTCTTGAAAGTTGTTTGGATTCTTTTCCAGCATGCTTTCTTGATGTTCAACGTATGGTGGCTCCTCTCCAATGAAGGTGGCTCTTCCTATGGCATTTCAATACTTTCTTCTAGGTGGTTGTTTGTCCAAGTTTCTCTCCTATTCCACTTGGGTAACTCTTTGAAGTTGATCTTCTTGTGTTACGTTATTCTCCTTGTGTTATCCTTCTTGCAACTCGCACTTTTATTGCTTTATGCTATTGGTGTTATGTTGTCCTTACTTAGACTCTTTGTTGCAGGTTGCTTGTGCACTATGAATGCTACCTTCATGAGACCATGGCATTGAATTTGGTGTCTTTAGACACCTTGAATGGGATGATACCGAGCCCTTAGATGGCTCTATCTCATTTTCTTCTAAGCTTGTGTTTTAAGACTTGATAATACTACTGCTTGATGACTGCACCTCTCGTGCTACTTTGGTGTCTTAAGACACTTGAACATTATCTTTTTTTTGCTTTGTAAAAGACAAATACAATGCTAATATGACAACAAAAAATGTTATAGACTGGGATATAATACCTTGAATGCACCTAGACTTTTAGACCTTTTAGTCTTCATTTTTTTTAGTTTTCTTCCTTGAATTTAGTATAGCGACACCCTCTCTATTCTTTGGTGGTTATGATACTCCTTTAGTGATTTTTCTTCACCAAAACTTGCTATAGTTTTTCCTATGTTCAATGGTGGATTCAATGTTGCCTTCTCCTCCTTGGAAACTCTCTCCTAAGACTCCTTGCTTGGTTAACTTTCCAATGATGATTCCAAGTTTTTTAATCATGCAAATACTATACCTTTTGGATGGCTATGCTTTGCACTATTGTATATGCAATCTATACTTTAGAATAGTGTCTTATTTACTTTCAATAGATAGTAAGATGCTAATATTTTTTTTGTTGAAATATATCTAACTCCTCTTCTTTTGTGCAGGTTTTACTCTTTGTAAAAACTATCTTCTGCACTTTCTTGAAGACTTAAACTAGAAAAATTTCCTTTGCAACCTTAAACCTTGAATTTGGTTCTTAATAAAACTTAATAATAAGATAAATATAAATGTTCAATTAATGAACCTTTTGCACCAATGTTGCATGCCTTTTCATCTCCGTTTGATGATGGATTTCTTGGTGATTTGGATCACCTAATTACTACTTTGAGTTTGATAAATG
This sequence comes from Wollemia nobilis, assembly GCA_028583015.1. Lineage (NCBI taxonomy): Eukaryota > Viridiplantae > Streptophyta > Pinopsida > Araucariales > Araucariaceae > Wollemia > Wollemia nobilis. The sequence continues at coordinate 6,269,992 of JAQPPZ010002979.1, forward strand.
TGTAGCTCTTCCTTGCTGTTTAAATCAACTCTTAAACTCTTCTAATATGTAACTTTAATTTATATGATTTACTACCCTAAAACATATCTATTTTGGACGTTTTTCACTCCTCTAACTTGCTACCCTAAACTTTGTAAATGCTTGGATCCTTCTCTTTTAGTTGTTGTTATAGGACCTTGAAATTTGTAGCTATCAATGCTGCCTAACATGTTACCTTCTAACTTTCCTTAAACTCTAAAATTTGTAGGTTCTTACGTAACCTATTTCTCCTTTGAAATGATGTCCAATAATCTCTTAGACTTATGTTGTAAGAACAACAATCTCTTATTCCTTATATCAGCCTTCAATTCCTTTGTGGTTGTCCTTAATATTCTCTAATTTGGTGGCCTCTCCTAGATCCTTTCTCCTTCAAACTCCTTGTCAAATTTTGACTTCAATATTGGCCTATTTGTTGGCCTTCTTCTCAAGATTCTAAATGTCTTGAGGTCTTTGGAAATCCTTTCCAAAGTTTGGAAAACTTCTTGCCAAATATTTATTTCTTTTGGGCTTGTTTTGAATGACGATAATTGTCCCAAATTCTTCACTATTTGGAACTTCTCCTTGCTATCAATCTTCTCTCTTGAGTTCTCCTCAAGTCTTCTCCAATGGAATTCTTCAAGTCTCCTTCAATGAGACTTTCCTAGCCTTCTCGTTCTTTCTCCTTTCAATCCTTTCTTGAGACCTCTTCTCTTGGGTCTTTAATTTTTGTAGCTTCTCTTCTTCTCAAAACTTCAATGAGACCTTTCCTTGATCTCTCCAATATTCAACTATGGAAGTTTTGCAATGATATCTCTTTCTTGGATCTCCTAATTCTACTGCTTTTAAAATCTAGAATATGACCTTTGCTAGTCCTTCTCTATCTTCAATCTTCCAAATTTGGAAGTTCTTCAATGAGACCTTTCTCTTGGGTCTCCTCCTTCTAGAGATGCTTTGCTCTTTCTTCACTTTGAAGTCTTTAGTCTTCAAATTTTTAAGAGGACCTCCTTCTTGGTTCTTCTTGATATTCAATCTGCAATGGAGATCTCTTTCTTGAGTCTCCTTAATCTTCTCTCTTGAAATCTACAACTCTTGCAATGGAACCTTTTCCTTAAGGTCTCCAAATATTTAATCTTCAATTTGTTACTTCAAATGCTGGATAGATTCTAAAGAAGATATTCTTCCTAGCTCTTGTAGGAAGCTTCCCAATTTTCTTAGAATCTCCTATTTTCTGCAACAAAGTATTAGAAAATGATAATAGTAATTTCTTCAAATCTATAGACAATGAATCTTCACTAGTTAATTTGTCAATCTAGTAGAATCAATGTTGAGTCATAGTCTTCGCAACTCTATGGAAATACTCTAACCAAATGCAATTTCAGAAATTTTAAAAATGAGATTTCTTATCTTCTCTCAATCTCTCTTGTGGCTCTCTCTATTTCCTATCAATCTACGTTATGCTCTCTGATACCATTGTTAGCTTTTGATAATCTATATTTAAAGAAATGCAACCACAAGATGTAAAATGAGCTAGCAATATTAACATGTACCAAATAATGTAATATATTCCAACACCCCCTTGTATTACATTATTTGGGTAGTGAAGACATTAGTCTTCAATTTTAATATACCTTTTATATCCCACACGTACACAATCTTAATATACATAAATTATTCAACCATATAATAAACCATACCATATTATATAATTATATGATGTTTAACTTGAGCTGCAATAGTAAGGGTTTTAGCTTCTCTTTAAGAGATCTAAGGTTCAAAATCCACTCAAAAAGTCCAAGATTCAAACCCCACTCAATATGAGAGGACCAAAACCCTTTATAAAAAAAATCTATGTAAACTCATAAAATTTATTAAAAGAAATTATATGATATTTAACTTAATAATTAAGATTTACCATACATTATTGCTTGAATTCATAGAAACATAAGGACTAGGCACTTTAAAATTGAAAAAAAAAAGCACTAGGCTGTTTAGTCATTTATTTAAGAAAAAAAATCGTTTTTCATCCATTTACTTATATTCTATTAGGTGAAATTTCTTTGTTACGATGGATTTCAATTAAGTGCCCACCAAAAGTCAATCAAATCAAATTGGTTAAGCATGACTGTCAATCCACTACTACCTCAAAAATCTTCTCATAGACCCAAGTAAAAATTAGAAAAATCTTATATGGTAGTATAATCGTGCGTACGACAAAACATGAATAAAACACACGTCATTCTTGTTTTGGTTCAAATTTACTGATGGATGGGACTATATGCTTCTTCTGAAGACAGGTCCCTCTTTATCAATGCATTGCAGTACAATAACGCATAACTTTCATAATCTTGTTGGGGGTCATTATGATTCTACTTTTCCCCTTACATTCAAAAATAAGAATGTGTCTTATCGAAACATCACATTTAGTATTTCATTTTTCGTTTAAAAAATAAATTATTATGATTTAGAGAATGTGGAGAAGAAAAAAAGACAACGTTGACGGCTAAAAATAATAACCAGACGATATTTCTCACCTCAGCATCCCCGAAATAAAGCCAAACATTTAATATAATTTATTCAGGCATGAACTAAAAAGATAACAAGGCGGACAATGTCAAAGGGAATGAAAATCAAAACACAGATAATACTAATTTAAACAAAAAATATTTGGGATTACGACAGGGCTGGATAAGACACATTTTCCGCACTAAAGATAAACACAAAACGCACAAATTAAATCATCCAAATAAATGAACAAAATAATTTAAATAGACAAATATCCTTGAAACAACACGTGCCCTACTTTCTGGAATTCATTACCGAGGGATCGAGGTTCCTTGCGGTCCAATATTTATGCGGTGATACTTTCCATTAAAAAAAAAAAAAAATTCAAACGTTATAAAAGGTAATATTGAAAGACGGAGGTAACACATTATTAAACAGAAATAGAGTGGAAGGAGGGGAAAAGATCGCAGGGAATTTCTTGGGAAGGAATCCATTTGAGTACAAACCACAGGCACCAATTATTTTGGTCTACACAACACACACCCGTAAAAGGACACTCCAGTCAAATCCGACGGTTCAGATCGACCGAGGAGGATCCCAGCGGGACCATCGTGCAGTCCAGATATTTCCGTAGCGTTTAGGATCGCTTTCCGGCGGTGAAATTCAAGATCAATATTGCCACGTCGGCATCGGGAGAGTCGAGGATCAGACGGCAGTCTTATGGAGACCGACTCGCCAGCCGTCGATCGTCTGACGTGATCGATCGATAACGGAAAAGGTTAAACGAGAAAAGAAGAGATCGTGTAACGTGCAGAGTCTGAACGCTTCCATTTGTATCTTCCTGTTTTAGGAGTTTTCTTTGTGGAGGGAGTCGAAGCTTTTAATCTTCTCTTACATATTGCCTGCCAATTTATTTAATCTGTCTGTCGTCGTAAAATTCTCGTAGGAAGGAACCGTGTTAACGAAGAAACAATCGCCAGTTGGAGTTTTGGCGCGTGCGTCTGTTTTGCCTGCCTTCGAAGCGGCGGAGGGTTTTGAATTCCTGTCAAATCTTGCTGGAGGGATTTTGCGCAAGGGAATTGTAAGTGCCGGTGCAATCTTTGTGGTCTTCCATGGACAATTTAATGCGATTTTTGAGTTTCAGGGGATATTCTCTATAATAGTGTTTAATGGACAATTTATTGAGGACTCAAGCTTAAAAAACCGGTCGGAAATAAATCAATCGCTATTCGTAAAAAAATATTATCTGGATGTTAGTATCAATGGAAATTTAAGTTTTCAAGTTCTTTTCCTGTATGCCTTCTGATTTTTTCCTTTAGAATTTGGACATGTGTTGCGTTGCATGTAGCTTTTAGTTGAAGCGTGGTTGCTTGTGTGTTTCTGGAATTTGCTATATACTGTGAAGATTATCTTAAGTTCGTAACGTAATCGTTTGTGCGCATTCTCACCGTATTTTGTTTTACATAACTTGAATGCAAAGCATCGGCAAGAAAGTACTCTTGAGTTAAACAGAGTATTGTGTGTGATGTCCTTTTTGGTTTTAGGGGCTATGTTGTGGCAAGTAGTTAAATAGTTTGGGCGGTACAAGGGATTTAAACCTCTCACCTCATGTTTGCAATTCGTATGGAGCTGTGAATTATATTTGTTTTTTATGTTACAGGAGGTTTTTATAATTTGGAATTGCCTGTGCGTCGCCGTGAAATTGCTTACCTGATTCTTGTCAATTTTCTGTAGTTTTTATAAATTGGGATTCTTCTTTGTTGTAGCCTTTTTTATTTTTATTTTTTGGGCATCTCTTTGCTTTCCGATTAGACTACCCAGGAAAGTTGTTGATACTTAAGTCTTAGTGAATTCTTCAACACGATTATGTCGCCTTGGGTAGTAGTTATGGAACGCCGGCGTTGGGAAAAAAAAAAACAAAAACAATGAATGACAGTTTGTCATACTTCTTAGCGACCGCCTCATCGCTAAGATCCAAGGTACCGTCTCCCTTATTAATAATTATATTGTTGATCCAATCTCTGCGTCGTTTTTCTTGAAAACATCAATAATAATCCATGAATCCCCTTCATTTAAAAGATATTTCCATCCGTTTTGCATGGCTCTTTTGATCTTTATAAGAAGTGCCCTAGCATCTACATGGTTATTTATTGATGCTCCATATAGGTGAGGAAAATTTGCTTTCATTGTCTCAAAAGTATCATATCTACCAGTTTCCAGGGTTTTCTTTGGAAGCCCCATCAAAATTAATTTATGGTCCCAACTCTTAGACATTTCCATTGTACCATAGATCGGTGTAGATCCTTGGCATTAGCTTCATTGGAAGCCCCATCAAAATTAATTTATGGTCCCAACTCTTAGACATTTCCATTGTACCATAGATCGGTGTAGATCCTTGGCATTAGGTGTAGATCCTTGGCATTAGCTTCATTGTTGTAGATCACCCCTGCATGTATATTCAAATCTTTTCCATACCTGAGACTTTCCATGATGTTGCAACAGAGGCAATAATACGAATCCAAACTTGGATGTAATTCTAAGAGTTGTTTTTGAAAATTCTATTATATCTTTTAAGCCACAAATTCCAATAAATATGACAGGACAAATTATCCATAGAATGCTTAATTCTTTAATTTTGAAGCAATTTATCCAACATCTCATCAGATCTTCTATTTTTTTTTTTTTTAAGCGAAAAACCCCTTGCGGAGCCGCCTTGGTCTGAGAGACCACGAATAGGGGGTTCTACACAATCAAAGTCACCCGGGGTCACACCCGACCCTGCCCGCACCAACATTATCAATTGGATTTTGGATACCCAATTCAGCTTTTTGGTAGGGTGGAGATTTGAACCTGGGACCTCCCTTGGAGGATTGCCCTCTCCTCTCCAACTCACCTACAACACCTGGGTAATCACCTTCACAAAAAATTGCTTATCACATTCATTCATAAATATATCGTTCCTCTCCTATATCGTGTATCTCTCCTCATCAGATCTTCTATTCTCGATGGAGCAATCCAATAAATTCTTATTTTTGAAAAAGTATCTCCAAATGGTGGACGCAAAGGCACAATGAAGAAGTAAATGATGTGATATTTCGAGCTTTTCCTTTTACAAAGCAGACCTAAAAGGTCCATGATATTACTTGTGAGAATTTTGCTTAGGACTGCTAACCAAAGGAATGTTGAGGCCTTAGGAAGTGCTAGAAAATGAACCCAAAGATATCACAGGATAAATTCTACAAGATCACAATAATTCTCACACAATAATGCACACATAAAATACTAAAATATTATTGATAAAAATCTACAATAGCATGCATGAAGCAATGCTAGTTTGATACATAATACAAAGCTTTGTCATCAATATATAATTACATGAGACCCTTCATATGCATGTCTCTCATATAATTACAAAGACTCATAATTACATAACTCTCCACCCCACACATGACACCTCACACAACTCTTCGTTTACTCACATGACACCTATCACTCATAATTCACTGCCTACTTGGCACTTGACACACTCTCACACTTGACACATACTATAGACCTAAATATTAAACATACACTCAAATATTAAATACTCCCTAAACTAATAATCACACTTCCTAAACTATTACATGACCAAATAATGTAATATCGCCAACACCCCCTATTACATTATTTGGTAAAATTCTCCTTCTGAATAAAACACTTAACTTAAAACTCAAATATTAAATACTCCCTGAATAAATAATCACACTTCCTAAACTATTACATGACCAAATATTGTAATATCGCCAACACCCCCTATTACATTATTTGGTAAAATTCTCCTTCTGAATAAAACACTTAACTTAAAGTTTGGACTTTAGTAAAGTCCAATTGACATATAGAAATAAACCTTGACGCTCATCACCTTCACCATTAAATTGTGCCTTGTTGTTCCCAGTCACAATTGAGCGATCATATCCTTCTGAATAAAACACTTTAACTTAAAGTTTGGACTTTAGTAAAGTCCAATTGACATATAGAAATAAACCTTGATGCTCATCACCTTCACCATTAAATTGTGCCTTGTTGTTCCCAGTCACAATTGATCGATCTCTACGAACGCCGACTTCCTCAATTGTGCCTATGCTGATGCTGTTTCATTTGCTGATGACATTACGCCAAAATTTCTGATTTCGGGCCAAACTTCAACATCCTCCCTTTGTAGTAAAAATATCAGGCTGCGTTTGTAAAAATATAGGTGGCTCCACATCCTCGTTATTATATCTTCCGAAATTTCTATCACACCTTGGCAGAGGAAAAATATCACGTCTTTCCATTTTAATTCTTCCTTGTCAAATTTTGTGTCCATTTGGACTGCCATCGACAATTCTACTGTTTAGCCACACAAAACCACATTCTTTAGATTATCCCTCTTTGTAATGTGAATATATAACTTCTGCAAACATCTCATTAGCCTTCTTATATGCGTCAAACTGGGACTGGAAACTATGTGTCGTAGCAAGTCAATCCTCCTGAGAAATTTCAAGATAGTGGAAGAGCAGCCAAAGAATATTGTTGCAATAGCCATGATTGTAAAACCATTTAAAAATGCCTTTATCATGCTCACGTATTACCCATTGCCCATCTTCTGCACGAACCGTTGGTATGAGAGGCTGTTCAAAAAATTGAAACTCCGATTTATCAAAGAATCTTCAAAGTTCAGACAATCCTTCTGAGTCTTCCTTAACTGCAAGATACTCCTCAATATGGGGTCTTCACGAAGCACAACGCCAAAAACATAAGAGTTTGACTCTCTGGATTTATTTATCTAAAAATACTCTTTGATGCAACCGTTGTTGTTCAACATGGGATGTTTTTGCGTTGGCCACGATTTATCTATTTTCCTTGCATTTAAATATGAGATAGCAAAATGAATCTTAATGCACTAGTGAGTCTTCCAACTGCAGTTAAACATAATAGCCACATTAAACTTGTGATTTGGAATATGCATGGCCTGCCGTAGTTCGCCGTAAACATCCATTACCTTGAAGTTTCCAATTTGGCGCCCTCCAAAAGGCAAAAACGCATGCAATGTAAAGACGGCCCCACACAAACCTGCTTCTCTTAACTGTCATATCTGATCTGTGGGTCAATAAATGATTATTATTTCTTCTAATTTTAATGCTGTTGAAATTACGGACGTTACTATTGTTTTTCTAAAATGTCCTGCAACAATTCAGATGACATCTTGGCGTTATACGTAACGTTTCCTTAACCTTCTTTTTCCTCCAAGGTGTTGCTTTTCCTGAACACTCTTTCAACACGTTATCCAGTCTTCTTCGTTTCAACTTCTTCAGCAACATCCATCTTCTGCAGTTTATTCTATGGAGCTTTTCCTCAATAATCAAATGCAATAATTCAGATTCTTCTGTTGGTATTTTAAATTCTCTTTAACTTTCTTTTCAATTTTCCCTTCAATATTCTTCACAGTAAATTTCTTTCTCTGCAACTATCTTCTTTGTTCAATCTTTCTTAATTCATCCAATTACTTCTTTCAATCGATTCAATCTTAAAAAAAAAAAATCTTTTTATATCTCCCTTTTCTTCTTCCACCAAAAAATATTCTTCTTATATCTTCTTATAACTCCAGCAATATTAATTCTTCCAAAATCTTCTTCTCTTCAATAAAACAACTTTAATAAAATCACTTTCTTCAAATTAAATCTGCCTTACCTGGCAATTCCTCTTCTCCAATCTTCTGCTGACCTCAGCCCTTCTTTTTTTCAATCTTCGGGTGACCTCAACTCGGCTTCCTTCTTCTTTCTTCTCTGTTTTCTCTTCTTCTTCAATCTCCAATCTTCAATCTTCAATATTCGTAGCTGCGTCTTTGAATTATCATAGATAACTTCAATGCAACCGTGAGCCTTCCTTCTTCAAGGCTTGGCTACTTACAATTACGGTATTCTCATTGCTTGTCTTCTGCAAATACGGGCCTTCCTTTTACAAGGCTTGGCTTCTTTAAAAAATATGATCTTCTGAATATTATCTTTCCCAAATTTTGCAATCTCTCTGACTGTATCTCTGATATCATGTTAGAAAATGGACCCAAAGATATCACAGGATAAATTCCATAGGATCACAATAATTCTCACACAATAATGAACACATTAAATGCTAAAATATTATTGATAAAAACCTACAATAGCATGCATGAAGCAATGCTAGTTCGATACATAATACAGAGCTTTGTCATCAATATATAATTACATGAGACCCTTCATATGCATGTCTCTTGATATTTCCTCTTCTCTCACATAATGACAAAGTCTCTCATGATTACATAACTCTCTACTTCACACATGACACCTCACACAACTCTTCACTTACTCACATGACACCTTTCACTCATAACTCACACTTGCCTACTTGACACCTCACACACTCTCACACTTGACACATACTTTAGACCTAAATATTAAACACACACTCAAATATTAAATACTCTCTAAACTAATAGTCACACTTCCTAAACTATTACATGACCAAATAATGTAAGCCAACAAGAAGGGCCTCAAGTGTCTAAACATTTTTCCAAGAGAAATCCTTAGGAGTAGGGAATTCTGATTGCGCTATAGCCTTATATCCCACTTTGAGTGAGTATCCATTGTTTTTTTAATAGATTCCAAACAAACTCATCCTTTGGCGGGAAAATAGTCAAATAGAACACTTGAAGCATATTGGGAACTCATCCGCAGCTTGTTTAAGGTCCACTCCCTCAACCAAATTGCTAATAGAAATCCAAAATTTGGAATTATTGTTCACATCAAGATAAGTTTTGATTTTTGAACCTTTGCAAATCAATGAGGCCTGAGCCAATGGTTGTCATTATAGCAGGATACGACTTCAACCAAGCATCAAACCAAAAATTCCAGAATCTCCTCATTGACCAACCTCCTAATATGCTGCAAACTCTCAAATATGAAGTTCCATGTTGCTGAACCCTTGGGCAGGGTTCATTTCCTCAACAATTTTATTGCATTCATAAATTACATTTTTCCAAGCGAAATCCTTGGGTAGGGAATTCTGATTGCGCTGTAGCCTTGTTTCCCAACTTGATCAAGTGTCCACCATCTTTTGATAGATTCCAAACAATTTGACCAGAATTTACAGTAAAGTACTTTATGTACGAATGCTTTAGCTGATTCCATTGGGATTAGCTGAAATACTTTATGTACGAAATGCTCATAAACCAGAATTTACAGTAAAATCTTGAGAAAGTATTTCAGATTTTGCTTTCTACAAGACTTTCTTTAGACCACTATGTAATCTATAAGAGTTGGTTATTGGTTTTGAGACACTCAGTTGCTTGACAACTTCTGCTTTTAGGACAATATGTTGTTTTCTCACAAAAGATATAAGAGACAACTAATAGCAATTGCCAATGATCAACCATGCAGTTTTATCTTTTTCCTGGACATTCAACTAGCATTTGGAATGTTTTCAATTTCAGCATATGATAAGTAAAGGTTGAAAAACAGGTTTGGTTTCAGATAGTGTGATACTGATCATACACAGTGCAAAGTGTAAGTCGTAACATGAACACTTGAAACACTTTCAATGTAGCTTGAATTTACAGTTAATACCAAACAGCCACAGCTCTCAGACTCATTCAAAGTGAATATCTTGGGCCCATTCTTCTTTTTCTCCAGTTTGGAACAAGTTAAATGAAAAAAACAAGCATTTTATGTCCTTCTCCAACCCATGCTGCCACAACCGATTTTTTGCAGCGATTCTTTGCTGATTTTTTCAGAATTGCGATTTCAGATGCAGATTTTATTGACAAGGGCAGGAATCGGCAAAAATCAGGATTTTTTGGCAATTTTCTCAACTATGCTTAGTATTATCATTGATAACTTTCCTTTTTATATCCATAACAATACAACTCTTATTCCAAAAGTGTTTAGTTCCTTTTTGCCCTAATATGTTAATACTTAATAGATAGTTATGCTTTTTCTTCACAAATTTTTAAGACAATTTTTTTTTAGGAGAATTGAAAGTGATGTCTGCACATAAATAATAAATGCCATAGGCACAAGACTTCTCTTACGTACCGAGATTTAAAATAGTTTGGCTGATTTTGTGAGGGAAGCAAGTCAAATTTCCTTGCTTGCCACGGTTTGCTTGACTCTTATTGGCCTAGTATCTCGTTGCTTTTTTGCCTTAAGCTTACCGAGTATATTTAAGTTGCCAAGTCCAAGTTTGGTGACTCTGGTAAATGCTTTTTAATGCGGATTAACATTAACGGTAGTTTCTCATCTCACAATATCATGATTCAATCGATCCTTTATATGTAAATTCTTATTCCCAAGCATTTCTCTAGTAATGGGATTTGGAGTTAAGTGAAAAACAAAGGAAAAATGTGGACTGAGACTCCTTATTTACCCAAGAACTTGGAAAAATCAAAAAAGTAATGTGTTAATCTGGGTGTGGTTTAAGGCTTCTTAAACCAATCACCATTATATTCTTATAATAAAAATTCATGACCACGCATTGAAAAGCAAGGAATCTTTTATACATGCACTATCTTGAGAAGCATAATACAAGTGAATTCAAATCATCTGAGCAGGTTCTCTTTATTTTCTAATTGTCTCTTATAGAAAATATGCTGTTCCCTTGGTTTCAAATTCTTATGTATATTTCAGGGTGACACCCAGCACAAACCAATGTTGTCTGGGTGTGCATACCTATCATTTTGTGCTTAGACTGCATATGGCACTCTAATGGCGTGCTGGGTGCATCATGTGTATTTTGGCAGACAAAGGTGCTTTCGACATACACCCAACTTCCCATACATTCAAACTCTGTGCACTCCTGCAGCCTTGCACCTGCATATTCTAATTTTGAACGTGCACACCAGGTACCATACCCCTGCACCTGCACATGCATACAACTGTGGTGCAAACATGCATTTCATTCCTGCTATCACGTTTGATTTTCTTTAGAACCGTGCACACAGATACAGCCAGGAGAGATGGCATTCATACTTCGGAATTTTACTTTGTCTTCCATCATACAAATTTTGGAAAAAGCAAATATTGACAGCCATACTCAATTATTTCTCAATTTTTCTGGGTGAAGTTCTGTCTTAAGCAGGTGTTTTCTCTTTTTTGGATATAATGCTTTTTTTATGTGGATAGTGCAGGGCATGATGCCATGGATGCAGTGATACAATTGTTAAAACAGATTAATATGTCTAATTCTATCATTGCTGTTTCATTCTCAAAAGAAAATAAGAGAACGCACATGAAATACTTGTTGCAAGATTACCATATAATATTCATTCTATTCTATTCAAAATATCAAGTTCATCATACTACCGTTGCAGAGATAAACTGAAATTTTTTCTTTTTTAATTGGTTATAATAGGATCGAGACGGGCTTCACCTGTATTACATCATGATCTCGTTACAGTTGTAGTTCAACAAAACACATATTGACACTTTTGGCAATTATGCATGTACTGTTTCACAAGATGTGAACTTAGGTCTCCACATTGAATGTCCACAATATTAACCATTTGAACTCATGCCATTTGACGAAATGTTAAGGTTTGCCCCTGGGATTGGAACCTTGGTTTATGGTGTGAATTCCTTGTTACCCACCACTTGTCCCAAGCCCCTTGGGCTATAAATGTTAAGGTTCATCCATGGGATTAGAATGTTGGTTTACGGTGTGAAACTCCTTGTTCCCCATCGCTTGTCCCAAACCCCATGGGTGAGGTAAACTGAAGCTTAGTCTTAGCACATTTTAGAGTTTCCATCCCATATAATGGTTTCTTTCATGGGAATTTCTTCCTAGATGCATGCATATACATACATTATCCATACAAGCATCTAAATTTACAGGTAACCTATGTATCAAATCAAACTCATTCAGAACCTCTGGCCTGCATATTACACGCTGGTTAATCAGGCAAAAAACCATGCATTCACCCACTTTTGTGAACAAAATGTACTCATTTCTGGCAGCTTGCTATAGTATCCAAACAACTCTGAAACATGCATTATGTTGCATAACTTTTATTATTAAACATGAACCATTCACCAATATGCAGAAATATCAAATCATTCATCCACAATATATTATCCACAATAACAATCCACAAATGAGAGAGAGATAGATAATACCCTTAAGGTAGGGAAACACCAATAATAATCCTTAAGGAAGGAATAACTCCACAAGATCTCCCAAGATGAGAGGCCACTTTGTGGGCACGACTATTACATAAGATTCTTCTTCAATGATATGAATGATTACAATGACAAATATCTCTTCTTTATATATCCATATTCTTATTCTACTTTGGAGAGCCTACTACTAATATTATATTATATATAATATAATATAATATAATATAATATTATAATACAATCAACCTTGGGTTATGTGTGGCCCATGCCAACCCTTATACAATATAATAATATATCCCCAAATATCTATTCCTAGGTACCCTACCATGCCACCCTCCTTACAAATGTTTCGTCCTCGAAACATATGAAGAAATCTGATAGTATGATTTGCTAAGCAATGTTAGCAATTGGTACCAATCTCGATCATCCATCCATCCAAGTGAAACCCGATGATGCTCGTACGCCATTTTGTTACTTGAGTATCCAAATCTGCTTCGTTGGCTCCACGCTTCTGCTGCTGTATTTTGATAACTTGAATGATGGGTCCACTTGTTCCTTGATGCTGATGAACCATGTTGAAAACCATGATCACTATGCTTTCTTTGCCAAACACTGCCATAGTTGGTGCCCTGCTGATTACATGTAGAACCATAATATTGTTGCCTTGAACCATGTCTCCAATATTGTTTCCGCTCATGGTGGTGTGGATGGCGATATGGTGCAACCTTTACTTGATGTTCTACCTTCTTTGACTTCTCAACATTTGGCTCCATTATTTTAAATTCCTCTACACATTGTTCTTTCATGTTCTCTTTGTTTGGTGTGTCCTTGTGCTCTTCTATCAAAGCTTCCTTGGACTCTGTTACTATTATTTCCACTGAATCAGTTTCTGCTACTTCTTCCATGGACTCTTTTGCTGCTACGACCTTCTTGGATTTTGTTTCAGGTTCTTCAATTTGTTTCTCTACAACCGCTTCTTGATTTTCCTTGGATCCCTGCTCCTTAAGCTGAGAAATATCCTGTAATGTTATCTTCTTTTTCCCGTACCATAACTTCATAAACTTCTTTTGCACATTAATGTTAACAGTACCCAAAGAATCTAACCAAGGATAACCAAGAACAATATCCTTATCATCCATCTCAATAGCATAGAAATCTGAATGTAAAACATATTTATCCATGGTGATCTTTAAATCTTCAAAAATCTGAACATTCTCACCCTCTAGCTGTATGTCCTTGATTTTTGTTGCTTGAACTTGCAACTTCTTAGCCAAAGCAATATTAATAAAATTATATCTACTACTAGGGTCAATGGAAATAATAACCCGTTCCTTTTGAATGCTTCCATGAACCTGCATAATAGACTTTTTAGATTCAAACAAATTCCTTTGTCCATTTTCTAATTTATCTTCTACCAAAGGTATGGTTTCCTCCGTCTCGCATACTGACATCTTTTTTATCTTCCCTGACCTTTTCCTCTTTCTTCTTGAGTAATTTTATTTCTTTTTCATAGTCTTCATTCTGTTTCTTTAAAACTTCACATTCTCCTTTTATTGCATTCCGCTCATTTTGAGTTTCCTGTAGTTTCTTTTCATCATCTTCGATGATATCCATTAGGTAATCTATATAATATGGATCCCATATACTCAAGAATTCATGCTCTATTTCATCCCAAGTATATTCATTATTCCTTTCTTTACAAAATTTTATCCACCAAGACAAAGCTTTCCCTTTAAAACATATATCCAGGAAGGATTTCTCAAAAGAAATATTATGATATGGAGACCTAAACGTATTCCACCATTCCCTAACATCAATATCATCTTCTCCAGAAAATATTTCTAGCTCCATAAGTTCACCTCCAGATAATGCAAATCTAGGGTTTCATGAAAATATATATCATGCCCTAATGCAAACTAGGGTTTTATGGAAATAAATATCTTTCCACTGATTTGAAGCTAAAATTCCACATAGACAACTAGATCTGCCATTTTTCTTCCAAACAAAATAAAGTGCAACTACTTTGCTTACCCGAAATAAACAAAGTTCGTCTTTTGAAAAATTCGTGACTTGAAAATTCGTTTCTACCCTTATTCCAGATGATTGACTTCAGAAGGTCGTATCTCTCTCAATACTGCTCGGATTCCTTCATATGACCACTCATTTTAAAGCTCTTCAAATTCTGCACCAACGGATCCAAGAATCGCCTGAATCGGATACAATCTCGCAGAGATATGGCTTCTGAAAGATGAGACGTTTTTCCACAAAAAATCTGCGAAATTCGTCACTATCCTTGTTCTGGATACTAACTTCAAAAGGTCGTATCTCCCTCAATACTGCTTAGATTCCATCATATGACCACTCATTTTAAAGCTCTTCAAATTCTACACAATCTGATCCAAGAATCGCCTGAATCGGATAAACTTGCGCAGAGATATGGCTCCTGAAAGATGAGACGTTTTTTCCAAAAAAAATTGCCCTAATTCTAGGGTTTCACACAAAAATCCCCACTTTGCCAAAATCGTTGCTCTGATACCACTTGTTGCATAACTTTTATTATTAAACATGAACCATTCACCAATATGCAGAAATATCAAATCATTCATCCACAATATATTATCCACAATAACAATCCACAAATGAGAGAGAGATAGATAATACCCTTAAGGTAGGGCAACACCAATAATAATCCTTAAGGAAGGAATAACTCCACAAGATCTCCCAAGATGAGAGGCCACTTTGTGGGCACGACGATTACATAAGATTCTTCTTCAATGATATGAATGATTACAATGACAAATATCTCTTCTTTATATATCCATATTCTTATTCTACTTTGGAGAGCCTACTACTAATATTATATTATAATATAATATAATATAATATAATATTATAATACAATCAACCTTGGGTTATGTGTGGCCCATGCCAACCCTTATACAATATAATAATATATCCCCAAATATCTATTCCTAGGTACCCTACCACATTAACAGGGAGAGTCTCATTTACAAAAATCAGGATCAATCATTTTGTACATTCTTTCTTTCTTAATTGACCTGTATTTGCATTGGATAAAAACCTGCTTTCCCCACACAGAGAGCACCCAGGCATGCTAAACCATGAGAATACAGGCTTCCATTTTACTTCCTTTTGTTATGCATACAGACAGCAGACAGTATTGGTTACAAACAATTGTTTTAGATCCCTTTAGTTCAGCCTGAAACCAGGCTTTTAGTTGTTTGACTATGAACAAGGCAGGCTATACACAGAGAACCTACAGGCATACTGGTAGCCGTTATTCGTCCACAGTATCAAATCTGTGTCAAGCACATTCAAGCAGAAGATCATCTTTATGCTTAGCAACCGGTTTCGTAATGCTTTATCAAACCGACCTCATCTATTGATGCAAACAATGATTTCATTACAATTTTCATTCAAATGCATATAGAGGCTATGTTCTCAAACCCTTTATCATTGCAGGCTTGCACAACAAACTAAAGTATGCAGGCTGGTTTGCATGGAGAAATCTCGGGAAATCTGGAATCTCTTTCCAACAGCAGACTGCTCCATGTCCTGGTCATGGTTCCAGCTTTCCCCTTCAACCTTACAAAATAATAACACAGGTCATCAGCTTATGAAGGCATTACTATCAACAATAGTCTATATAGAATCTAGTGACCATGTGGAGATTATTCTTGGATGAGGTGTAAACTGGATTGGTGTAGAGGTTATCCAAATTAATGGGATTCACTGACTATCCTTCTTCATCCTTGTGTCATCGTAGGATTCACTATCCTCTTTTTTTTTTCCCTCTCTTTGCATTTTTCTGGAAGCTTTTCCTTATCTTCTCTTGATCAGTTGACAATATTACATACGCAAAATGTTAGCAACTAATTTTGGCTTGACCAGATCTTCTTATTCAATGACTCTTTGGTCTGTAGCCATGTTCTCACAGATGTAGTACCTGTGGTCCCCAATGGTAAAGCCAATGCTTGAATGAGGTCATCATCAATGGGATTGGATGTGTCACCTGCCTCTTATGGTATTTGATTAGTATCTAATGTAGTAAATTATTTGAGGGGCACTCTTGACAATTATTTGTAAGAAGGTGAAGGAAATCATCTGGGAAACTACCGTTTTGTACCATTTCTGCTGTGCCTTCTGTTTCTATCAGCATTATTCCCTTAGACCTTATTTCCTTTTCTCTTTATATGCCACAAGTCAATTCTTCAAAATGTGGGATTAGATCATTTATCTTCCAATTTGTCATTTTGCCATTCTTGATGTTGACTATTTATTTTGATACTTAAAGCTAATGTTTTCATTATGAGACCAACCGATATTTCCTTCAGACTTCTTTTAACTTTGCCATTTTAGCCATTCTATTTGGGGGCAGTATTCTTACTGTTGACTATTTGATGACATTAATAATGCTTCTCAGTTACTCTTACGAGCTTTGTTTATTAAAAATTGTATCAAGTCCTTGAATAGTTCACTTTTGTTTTGTCATTATATATCTCACTATACTTCCTTCTTTTTGTATTAAAGCTTTATATGGATTTGTACGACTAGGAAATAATTATTGTTTTTGTTATTAACGCATCTAATAACTTGGTGGTTCTGTTTTTCTTTTTGAACAGGCGTAATCTGCTCCCTGACACATGATGCACTTGTGATTTGTAACCACGATTTGGTTTAATATGCTTTTCTGGTTAAACTATATCTGACATCAACTAATCTCCGTCTCTTGAACATGTTCCTTACTTGTTTGAAATCTGAGCTTCGGAGCATACAGAAACTGGTTAGCATCTACTAAATTATCAACTACACTGCTTGAGAAAGGAGTCAAAACACATAGATTTGGTATAGGCAGAAAAGTTGGAATAGAAGAGGACAACAGGTGCCAATCCAACATATATCTTTGAACAGCAAACTAAGAGAGAGGAAATGGTGACATGTGAACCAGATCCAGATGTCGTGCGATGGGGTCTTCATCTTCTTGATGGAGATTCTTTTTCAAATACAGGATATTGCATTTATCCTACTCAATTAAATGATGCTACTCTGTATGAAGGATTTTATACCAAAGAATCTCAATTGCAAACAGAGCCTAGCAATGTAGAAAACGATGAGATCATTGCACATGCCCTTCAAGAAGAATTTTCTCATCTTGCGGCTGCAGAAGCATCAGGAGATTTACAGCCTCCAGAAGATCAAGCCTCAATACTTGCACAGGATTGGCTTGGTCCAAGCCAGCGAATTTCTGGTGAAGGTATTTGAATAGATTAAACCTTGTTTATCCTTGTATCTGAAGGAGGAAAAAGAGATGAGTAATATAATATAAAGAAGTTAGAATTTTTGGTGAAATTATCTATAGGGAGTCGCATGATTATGGACTTTGGATTCCTCTTGCCAGGTGCATGGCATATTGAGGAACAAGAAGAATCAACTCATGAACAGGAGGGTTGTCAATTCTCGAGTCCTGAAAGGTCCCAAGATGATTCGGAGTATGCATGTCCATCTCCTGATTTTCCAGATGAGTTTTCTGCTTTGGATGATGAAGTTGGCAGAAGATTGACCAACTTGAATTCAGTCCCGGTGAGTATATTATATCTATATTCCATTTACATAAATTCAGAAGAGACAGAATTACAAGTTGATCTTTTCTTTCAAGCAATAGAACAAAGAAATATGCAAACAGACTTTGCTAATCTGGCATTCTAAGGAACTTATGCATTATAGGGAGAAGCATTTTACATTAATTGTGGACAGTAGGGTTGTCTGTATAAAGCTTTTTGCAAGAATCAGTAGTGTAGCAAGTATGATTTGACAGCTATTATTCTTAACTACCAGCTTAGGTAGGCTTTTTCTGTTTCTATTATATATGAACTTTTTGGAACGTTGAACCATCTTTCTACCTGTTGTAGAACTTCATGATTAGTTATCCATGGAATTACAAAATATTTGACTTTAGGTAACCATCCAATTTCTCACGTATATTAGCAACAATATATTTGGAAAACAATAGAGAAAGGCTGGTTTTACTGAGGCTTTCTTAAACTACTTGTATTTGTCATCTGAATGCATTATCATAGAAAGCAAAAGTATGCCATGGATTGAACTAATTCTATCAATGAATAACGTGTACTTGCTGATTAAGTTTGTCCTTCAAAAAAAAAAAAATAGTGTCTTAGATAATTTTATTCTTGTAAGTCTTCTTTCGAAACCATTTACCTATGTTGCTGACAATTATATAGTTACTTACTTTATAACTATGGGCAAGAGATAACTATGGGCCTGCTTCTGAAGAGGCAGAGAGTCAACATTGGTACAAGAACTAGCCAACCTTGGCTTTGATTAATTTACAAAGTGCTTTCCAATTTGTGTTGTCTATTTCTGGAATCAAGTTTTTGTTATTCTTCAATGAATTAAGTTGGATTGATTGTTTCCAATATTGGTGTCTATTTCAGCCATAAGCATACCTTATTAATCACTTATGGTGAGCATTAAACAATGTGAGAGGCATGTCGCTAGATTTATTGTGTTGTTTTTTTTTAGCTCAAGATATCTTTTGCTTTGGCTTGTTAGGGTAAATACTTAAGTTGCATTTTTGTTACTTTTCTGGAGGATTCTCATGGGTAGATGGTGGTCAATATTCATTTTGAATTCTTAGCTATTAGCATAGTGTAAGCTAGATAAGGTCCAGGTGTTTGGGAGTCATGGAGTTGGAGAAGATGTTATAACTAACTTTATTTTGATTTAGCTCTTAGTCACAGTTTGGGGTGTTGATAGCGATGATAATATTCAGTGCGGCTATTAGTATTTATTATCATCCTTTTTGGCTAATCATTCATGCTTATGTTTATCTCAGGCATGCCTCCATTCACAGCTCTGTTGGCCTATCAATTGTGTCACATTAATGGGATTGCTGGTTAAGGATTCATGGCAAGCGTCATCAATCCATGGGATTGCAAGCGTACCTCAAGCATGCCTCCAATGAAATTGTTGGCTTATTAGTCATCCCATAATCCACAGGACCGTTTGCTTTTTCAATCATGACCATGCATGGGAATGTTTGTTAAATATTCATTAAAACTTAGATCCCACTTGGGGCTTTCAGCCATAAAATAGGTCATTCAGTCAAAACATTTTTTTTTGGTGTTTTGATCAGAGGCAAGTAAACCCCAACTGCCTTGTCCCCCAGTCTCTTGCGTGCCAATAGCAATCCTTGGATCTGCATTTTTAATGTGAAACAATTGGAGCACCATTGAACATAGAGTCCTTTTCAACATGAGGTGCCATGGATGTTGGGCACAGCTACACTGTCAAAATCATCCAGGGTTCACGCCAGGATCAAACTATTTTTCACCCGAATTAACAAAGGCCCACTGAATTGCAGGGAGTCTAGCCTCAATGGCCCTTTAACCTTTACCTTCTTAGTGATATTGCCTCCCACTAAGCCAGGTACTTAGAACTAATTCAGTTAAAACTTTACTTGAAAGTACATTTAGTAATTTTCACTTTGAGAATAATTCTTGAATGATCTAAGGTCTCTGGAAATTTTGTCTAGACAAAGAAAGCATATCTCCCTGTGTTTTCAAGGACCTAATTGGTCCTTCTGGAGACAGGCTCATTACCAGCTCTTTTTACCCGCTCGTGGCTCGTGCCTTGAATTTTAGGAGTGGTACCACCAGAGCAATGGATGTGCATGGTACAGAATAATATCACTTCTTAATAGTCCCTTTCCTGATCTTGTATTCAGTATGTGATCTTCCTTTGGGGAACTCCTCCCCTCTCTTGGAGGAGAATCATGTGCTATGTTCAAATGATACTGTTTATGTTGCTGATATAGTAGGGTTTACCCCCGTCTCTTCTCTTTTCTCTCTTTGTCACTAGGGCTTCATTTAAGCTAGTGCTTCCCATTGTAATTCACTATTTTGTCGAGTCTCATTGTCCTATTTTGGTCAGTTGTGGACATAAATATAAATTTCATTTCATTTCAATCAATATTATAATCAAAACTTAATGGAAATAGTTAAAATTCACTTTTGTGCTCATACATGGTTCAAGGACTAAGCCCTTCCAAGATGGGGTGTTGGTTGGCCTTGTTGATTTATATATAAAATTTCCGAATCCCACTTTTTGTATATGCCTTTTTTATTTGCAAAATGAAATTGGTTTTCTAATTTTTTAAGAATGAAAAGTAAGGAATCAAAATTTAAAGTAGTATGTACAAATTTACAATTATCAAGTGAGTGAAACAAGTTAGAAGATAAAATATTTGACTGTTTATTTGTATACAAATTAGAAGGGCTTGAAATATATATTTCTTTTTAATAAGATATATCAAATATTAGCCTCAACAAAGAAAATTGCAAATCTTCACAAGAAGTTATTCCTGAATTCTTCTATTTTAAATGAAAAATTCATGCAAAGAAAATGAATGATGTTTCTGCATATAGAAATTCCATTAAACAAAATAAATATACAACTTTGTCATTCAATGAAATAAGAATAATGTTCTATCTCTTTGAGACTAGAAATTTGTAAACTATGGTTTTTTGAGTTCTGAGAAAACAACGAAATTCAAATAGAGCAATCAAATTTCAAAGCATAAATCAAACCAAATTTTTATACAAGGTCTGGAGTATGTGAGCCATCCGCCATACAAGCCTTTCTTCCCTAAATAGAAAAAGAGTTAATACAACTTGATCAAAGATAAATACTAATTATTTTCCTTAAATTGCTGACATATGCTTTAACCATACTATTAATGTTTTTTTTGACTTGTTCAGCTTGCATGAATTTTGCTCCATCAACCATTCTTTGAACCTGCAAAAAAGAATAGACTGCCACTGCTCTAATGTTTCTGACCTCATTCAAGAACAAAGCCCAGTCTCTCTCATCTCCTTTCCTCCAACTAAATATTTCCTTCTTTAATAAGTCAGGGTCTAAGTAGTCTGGTAATCAGAATCTTAGATGCATTGGGACCTCTGAGAGAACCACTCTTATAGACTCTGGAAATGCTTTGGAACACAGAACTCTTTTGGATCCATGCAAGATATCTCTATTCTGAGGCACCTAAAATCATTTGGATGTGGATAAAAGTAATTGAAGATATGAGTCAACTTTGATTTGGGGTTCATGCAGACCTTTGTGGTGTGTGCTGCCAAACTGCCAAAACTCAGGGGGCACAGGACACCGCATCAACAACACCCAACTGTTTCATTCTTTACGTGCAAGTAAGATAATCAACCCCAGAATAGAAAACACTAATAATAACTAATCTGATAATAATGATTAAACAGGGTAGAAAAAACACCCAAAATATACAAATTCCTGGTGTTGAAATCTAACTATATCTAAGGCTGCCTTAAAGCACAGAATTTTCTTGAATTTTGACAATCTTAGGCCTTCTCTGTTAAAGTGAAATTTTGGGTTAGAATTTGCCTGGTAAAGTGACTTTTCCCTTCTATATCTGATATATGTGTTGTGCACGTTTCTTTGAGTGGTCAAATGTCTACTGAGCATTTCTTTTAAGGTGTTTGGATTAGTTTTCTTCTGGCCTAGAGTGTCAACAAATATTTCTACAAAATTGCTATAATTTTCAGGATTTGTAAATGCAGTCTGAAATGTTTGGAAGTGCGAAGTATATTTGTCATGGGCAGATGTCTGTTGTCTTCATTCATGCTAGGAACAAACTGTATTGAGAAAACTAGCAAATTCTGTGAGGGGCTGAACAAATATACACATACATGTCAGAGATCTAAAATGGATTTGTTTTTGGAAATGTTGAACCTGGATGGGTATGACACATCAAGTCTTAAATTACACTATGTATGATAGTTGTGTTGCCGGTGATCACTTAGTAGCTTTTAGTAGGTAGAATAGCTGCCTCATGTTCTGATTGTTACACAAGTATCATACATAGTGATCACAGGTCTTTTATATCTTGGACTTTGGACTTGTTTTCTTTCCTCCTAAATTTTAAAGGGTTAGGACTCTGACTAGTATTTTAAGTCTTATCAAATAGCTGCCTCATGTTCTGATCTCAACAAAGTACCCTTTCTCATAGATACTCTGCTCTGATACTAGTAAGGAATTTACATTCAATGGGAAACACAAGAAAATTTCTCCAATATCCTTCTGTATCTGACTGGTCTATGTCTATTCCATTAAGTCTCAGCATACCCCTGAAGAACACAAGCTTATACTGAGAGGGGGCGGTGAACAGTATAAGAGCACTTTTTACGGTGAACAGTATAAGAACACTTTTTACTTTTCTTTCCCAAACAATATTAATCAATATAATCAATGGCAATATCAATAGCAATAACCAAAGCAATGCACCAATCATCACACACAATAGAGACACCACAATTTACGTGGTTCACCCAATGCGGGCTACTCCATGGAGAAAATATTTTACTAAAACTTTCTCAATCAATCTCTTGGGAATCCTTCCCAATTACAATGTTTATGGACCTCTGTCCAAAGGAGATGCTGATCCCCTAAATCTCAAGTTCGTGGATTTCTTCCACAGGAGAACTCTTTCCCCTTCTGCTCTGGTTAGTGATCTTCTAGAAGACTTTGTCTCTCTGCTGCACTGACTTGTGGATCTCTCTCGACTTGAAGACTCCTCACTCAGATCTGTCTTCAATTATCCTGGCTGTTGGATCTCTATCCATTAAGACTCTGTCCTCTATACTCTGTCACCTCCAAAGCTCTGTCAGTAGGCTCACTCAGAACCTTCTCAAATATGCTCAATAGGTTCACTCAGAACTTGCTTGAATCTGCTCAATAGGCTCACTCAGAACCTGCTCAAATCTGCTCAATAGGCTAACTCAGAACCTGCTCAAATCTGCTCAACAAGATCACTCAGAACTTGTCCAAATATGCTCAACAAGCTCACTCGGAACTTGTCCAAATATGCTCAACAAGCTCACTCGGAACTTGTCCAAATCTGCTCAACAAGCTCACTCAGAACTTGTCCAAATCTGCTCAACAGGTCCACACAGAACCTGTCCAAATCTGCTCAACAAGCTCACTCAGAACTTGTCCAAATCTGCTCAACAAGCTCCCTCAAAACTTGTTCAAATCTGTTCAACAGGTCCACACAGAACCTGTCCAAATCTGCTCAACAAGCTCACTCAGAACTTGTCCAAATCTGCTCAACAAGCTCACTCAGAATTTGTCCAAATCTGCTCAACAAGCTCACTCAGAATCACTCGGAACTTGTCCAAATCTGCTCAACAAGGTCACTCGGAACTTGTCCAAATCTGCTCAACAGGTCCACACAGAACCTGTCCAAATCTGCTCAACAAGCTCACTCAGAACTTGTCCAAATCTGCTCAACAAGCTCACTCAGAACTTGTCCAAATCTGCTCAATAGGTCCACACAGAACCTGTCCAACTCTGCTCAATAAGTCCTCTCTAGGAATTGCTCAAATCTGCTCAATAAGTCCTCTCTAGGACTTGCTCAAATTTGCATAGCAAGCTTTCACAAAAGCTTACTCAAAATCACAAGCCTTCTCAAAGACTTGCCTCAAATCTGCTTAACAAGTCCACACAGAACTTGTCCAATCTCATAGAATCATAAAGAGAATTGTTAGAGACTCAATATGTTCTATACTTAATGCTCAATCAATATCTCAACTCAATCTCATAGAAGCATAAAGAGAATTGTTAGAGACTCAATATTTTCTATACTCAAATCCCAATCTCAACTCAAATCAATCTCATAGAAGCATAAAGAGAATTGTTAGAGACTCAACATGTTCTATACTCAAATCCCAATCTCAACTCAAATCAATCTCATAGAAGCATAAAGAGAATTGTTAGAGACTCAATATATTCTATTCTCAAATCTCAATCTCAACTCAAATCAGAATAAAGAATAGTTTGTTTCTTGGAGCTTGAACAACCACTTGCATCCACTTGACTAGGCTCAATCAACTCAACTTAACCATTCACCACAAGGAACAACTCTTTCTTACAAACCCTAGTCCAAGCATGTATCAATCAACTCAAAATGTTCCCAACAATGCTCAACAACAAATCTCACATAACATTGATACTCATGTTCTTTTCTAACTCAAGTTCAAGTTCTTTGCACAACCAATGGCTTCAGAAACAATGCTTATAAAACAAGGTTTAATCACAACACTCAAGCCAGAAAACCTTGAAGCATTAACTCAACCACTTTCGAAAAGGAAACCACAATCAATCCTTTTCACTGTAATGATATTTCAGAAATCAACCACCCAAATAAAATCAATGGAGAATATTGCTCATACCTTTTTGATGCCTTATTTGTTGTCCACAAAATATGTCTCACTCAACACACTTTCTTTTTCAACTCTCAACAAGGGTTAGAGTAATAACACAACAAAAATATCCAAGTAACACCTTATTACTCCTACTTTATTTTAACATCCACCAAAGTTCTTTTATGCAAGAAATAAACCCTCAATAGAATGGATCAAACTTACTTTTGGAAACTCCTTGAAAAAACCTGAAATATCTTCTTACACAACCCTTATTTCTCCTTCTAAGCAAGTTAATTAAATAGCTCTTGAAAAATGCTTTCCAATGATATATAATATGCTACCCTTCCAAAATTAAAAGGAATATTAATTTCAGAATTTTCTAAAACAATTCATAAGCCTTGTTTCTCCTCGAAGCTTTTCTTATAAATATTAAAATAAAAATTTAACTTGCCTTTTTCTTCTCAGCGGGATTCAATCCCCTGTCGCTGTCCAAGCACCACTCAAACCACGACGCCACTAACCACGTGAGCCAACCGCTCACATGAAATGTTGAGCGCAGCCACTATGCTTTCCTTCCTCCAAACGTGCCCCAGAAGACACGTGCGCCAAAAGGTGTACTTCCTTTCCACTTCGCAAAAGCGCCGGCGGGATTCGAACTTCGGATCTCCTGGCGCTCAACAACTTGACTGCCTCCTTCTTGCCGCTAGGCCACAAGCGCCTACGGTGTATGGGAAGGGTCCTCCCTTCCTTCTATTTCTCCCTTTCTTCACAGGTTTTGATTGCGCTAAAATATCTTTTCTCTTTGTTCGAACGAAACTCACACACATTCGAATTATTGCCAAATGAATTTTTGGCAATGGTATTTATACATATTGCCTTGACTTTTCAATGGTCGGCCCTTAATCGAATTTGATGACGTCGGCGGGAATTTCCACTTTGGAAATTTAAATTTAAATTTTAAAATATTAAAATTTAAAACTTAAACTTCAAAGTTGAATAACTTTGTCACCGGGACTCCTTTTTCAATGAAACGAAAAGCCAACCTGGGTTTTAAGAAAAACCCATTTCAAATCTGCCGTCCATGGTTTTAAATAAAACCTTTAAAATTAAATTGCTTCATCACCGGGGCACCTTTTTCAATAAAACGAAAAGCCAACCTGGGTTTTAAGGAAAACCCATTTCAAATCTGCCGTCGATGGTTTTAAATAAAAACCTTTTGCGAAGCTCCCTTGAAGCTCCTTTTGGAATACAAACATAGTGCTTACTTACATAGATCCTTTTGGCATCAATGACAACGTTTTAGCTTAGGGACTCAAAATGTCCAACAACCCCTCATCAGACATCCACAACTTGTCCTCAATGGGACCCATTTTGGCTCCAAGGCCAAGAGACATGCCAATTAGTCTTGGCACCAAGAGGATGTCATGCACCTGTTTCAGAGTCTGTGAAGTGTCAGCCATGGAGAGACAGGGCTCATGAGGCTTGGGGATGTAGTCCCATGGGACATAGGTCTATGTAAATATTGCTTGTATAGAGTGCATTCATTTCTTGGCGATGTGCATTTATCACGTTGATGAGACTGTACTATTGAACAGTACCTATACATCCATATTAACATCTTAATATTTGATGTGGATAATCCACAAAAAGACACACACACCGAAGACTCCCAAAAACGAACTGAAAACTGTACTCCAAGAACTGTGTATTATTATGCATAAAGGGCCTTTAAATAGGTAAGTACAATTGGATGAGTACAATTGGATAAGAACGTAGCTGTCAAAATCTTATCCATGAACATAGTACAAAATAGAAAGTATATCAACATATTAGAAAGTATATCCACATATTGCAAAATAGAAAGTTTATACATGTCATTCCCTATCATTCCTCCCCACCGTAAGAGCATTGGGCTCCAATGCGGTCAAAAGGGAAGGAAAGTCACGAACCATATGGCTATGAGATCCATAAAAAATGCTACGAGGTAAAAGTGCACATGAAAATTGAATAGGAAAATTGAATAGGAAAACTGCAAAGGAAAACTACATAGGAAAACTGCAAAGAAAAACTGTATAGGAAAATTGTGGGAGGTGGCCATGGTGGGGCACGTGTTGGTTGGGGAGCACACAAAGTAGGGCCACAAGAAAATAGGAACAACACAGAGTAGCCGAAGAGGAGGATAGAGTCGTAGAAATGTTGAGGGCCATAGTTTATGTTGTTGATGAAGGCAAGTGATGGCAACAACATCATTGAGGAGATAGGATCACGAAGAGGCTGCCATGGTTGTAGAGCCAGCGGACCATAGAGAATAAATTGAGGCAGCATGGAAGCCACAAGCTCCTCTTCTGATTCATTGTAATACAGATCAAAAATTTGCATCTTGTCAGCTTCAACTTCATGGGCTTCATTAGGAGAGTCCTCAAATAGATCTGCATTTTTTAAATCTGCAGCAAACAAACCTACAACATTATCAGGTAAAATAACATGATTTTCATATTTGTTTTCAATGGGAGTAGCAGTATAGTCCAGTGGAAGGACGATGGGCTTTTCACCCATAAACCCTGGTTTGATTCCAGGTGCTACTGTATGATCTTTCTCCGCAACAATTTCTTCATCATCTAGAAGAATTTCTTTTTCTTTTTCAGCATCTTCTTCCTTTTGGGCAGGAAGAACTTCATCTTTAACAGATGCTATTTCTTCTGCTAGCATGGCAACACGAATGGACTCAATATCCATCAAGAGCGCTTTGGCTCTTTGAGAGATCTCTTCGAGGGAGAGACTCTTTTTAGGTAGCATGGTGCCTTAAACAGATAGAAAAGGAGCAGGAACGACTGCTCTGATACCAAACTGATGTGGATAATCCACAAAAAGACTCACACACCGAAGACTCCCAAGAACGAACTGAAAACTGTACTCCAAGAACTGTGTATTATTATGCATAAAGGGCCTTTAAATAGGCAAGTACAATTGGATGAGTACAATTGGATAAGAACGTAGCTGTCAAAATCTTATCCATGAACATAGTACAAAATAGAAAGTATATTAACATATTAGAAAGTATATCCATATATTGCAAAATAGAAAGTTTATACATGTCATTCCCTATCAATATTAAGCCAATATACTGTTATCTTTGATGGGATATAAATTAGACCACTATTTCTAGCTTGAAGGTATTTTAACATGATATTCCACCAGATGTTACTCCACACAGTCTTTTAAGGGTGAAAACACTGTCTTGTTCACAACAGATCTTTTAAGGGTGAAAACAGTGTCTTATTCAAAATATTTGTTTTCTTGTTCTCGAAGACAAGAGGGCAGAGGACCTGATAAATACCTTCTTATTTCTGTCTGGCATATGATCTGAACAGCATTGGATAACAAACAGTTGGCAGCTGCCAGCTGATCTGTATGTTAATACAGAATATATTATTGAGTTCTTGCAACCACATGACATTGAGAACTACATAAACTCTGGGCAAAGAGAACATGTAAGGTCTCTCCGAGTTAGAGGTTTTGCACTGTTATTCCAACACTGCAACACTTTGCCCCACAAGATTTGGTAGCACCTTCTGTCTCCATGAAGTGAGAAGTTCTTTATAGGATGAACATACAAATTTAAAGCTCTAGCTGTGGACATGTCAATAAAATTGTGAACACAGCTTGCATTTATTAAGATTGTCACTTTCCTCTTGGTTTTATATCATTAAATCAAGACTTGAGTGCAGCCAATCCCTGCAATTGTTGCTAGTAACATTCTTGATTCTTCTGGAGTCTGTTGTTAATGATATGTGTCAGGACCATTTGAACTAACATCCTCATTGTTTTATGGTTCTATCATTTTCGTCTTAGTATGCTCCTTCACAGAAATATAACCTCCTTTGAGTATCTGTCTTTCTAAAATCATTCTTCTCTTTCCTGGTATTGGTCTTGCCATAAATACTATGGCATGGCTGAGGTGCCTCAGGATTCTGATACTCTATGTTTGGTTTTGTAGTTGATGGTGATGCTAGTGTAAGAAACCTCTTGCTGCTGTCATAGAGGTTTTCCTTCTGCCAAGCAAGCTTTATGCATAGTAACTGTAATAAACTTGAGCTTGTGCAAGCATTTGTCTTCAATCATTTAAACCAATTTCCTGACATTGCTAGCATGTTTGCTTGGATTATATCTTGATGTTTTCTTGCTTTGGAATAATTTGCTATGTATATGAGATGATAATTCATTCATCTATACGCAGCAATTTTGATCTTCCCTTCACACAAGTTTTGATGAAATATTTGTTCTTATTTGTAGCATGTTCCTCGAATCAATGGAGATATTCCTACAGTGGATGAAGCAACTTCAGACCATCAAAGGCTGTTGGACAGGTTGGAACATGAGAAACTCATTTTTAAATGGCTGAAGTTCATCGTTTTGTTGACTAAAAATCTGATGAAAGTTATTATGTTTTGTTCTTAGGTCTATTAACCTATTTCTGCTAATTGTCTTTGGAATCCGTGTTTAATTTGTTAACTAACTCACACATCCTTTTTTGCATGTAGTATCTTGATTCTGAATTGTCTCCTTTTGTTTCTTACAGTGGAAGCCATCTTTATAACTTGTATAGCAAGGAAAGATGTTTTATTGTATTCTTTGTAGTAGCATTTTCTTAATCAGTATAAGGTGAGTTTCCTTTGTTAAAATTTGTACATTCCATTTGTTATGCTTTGCTGAGTAGTGAGTACTAAGCTTGATTGAGGAGTGCAAACAAGCTAAACCCTAGTTAAAAAAACTAAACCCTGACATACTTGTTTTAACTAAACCCTAGTTTTAAAAAAAAACTAAACCCTAGTTTGAACTGGCATACTTGTTTCAACTAAACCCTAGTTTAAAAAAAAACTAAACCCTAGTTTGAACTGGCATACTTGTTTCAACTAAACCCTATTTAAAAAAAAAACTAAACCCTAGTTTGAACTGGCATACTTGTTAGTTGTTTCAACTAAACCCTATTAAAAAAAAAAGAAAACTAAACCCTAGTTTGAACTGGCATACTTGTTTCAACTAATTCCTAGTTAAAAAAAAAAAACTAAACCCTGGCAAACTTGTTAAGTTGTTTCAAACTTTCAACTAAACCCTAATTAAAAAAAAAAACTAAACCCTAGTTTGAATTGGCATACTTGTTTCAACTAAACCCTAGTTAAAAAAAAAAAAAACTAAACCCTAGACTTGCATACATGTTTCAACTAGCAACAACTAACAACAAAGAATTCCTAAAAAAAAACCCTAAAATCAGTTTGCTTACCTCATATGAATATTTTCAGTGGTTGTTGGTACCTGCCGGGATCCTTCAAACTCGAAAACAATCCACTGTCGATGGTTGTTGGTGACTACCAGATTCCTTCAAACTTCGAAAAATCCGGTGTATTGATGTGTTTTAGGGTTTTCCTTGGTGTGGTAGCAGGTAGGCAGACCTTTCTCTCAAGCTTTGAGGAAGAAAAATGAGAAAAAAAAAAAAACAGTATTTATCCCGTTTCCTCTATGCATGCCGCCGCGGGCGATTTTTTTGCCA
The DNA here is from genome assembly GCA_028583015.1 of Wollemia nobilis. Taxonomy (NCBI): domain Eukaryota; kingdom Viridiplantae; phylum Streptophyta; class Pinopsida; order Araucariales; family Araucariaceae; genus Wollemia; species Wollemia nobilis. The sequence continues at coordinate 6,300,498 of JAQPPZ010002979.1, forward strand.
GAAAATTGCGATCGCGATTCTGATTTTTTGCAGAGTTTTTCGAAAATATCGCCGATTTTTTCAAAACTGCCGATTTCAATGCGATTTTGATCAGATCTTCGCGGAATCGCGATTTTCCGATACGAATCGCGATTTTTTGCTGATTTTCAGTACAGAGGTACAAACCATGTTAATGCAAAATACATGATTTCATTTGTGCCCCAATAGTTTGAATGCTTGTGTCATTACCCTTGTTGCACTCGTATTGTTGTATATCTAGTTTGTGTTTAGGATTATAGGGCGAAGTAGGCCATTGAAGGTAATTGCAGGTTTGAGTAACCGTAGGACGGAGTTACCATAAGTTGCCATCGTAGCCTTAGAGGTACTGTCTTGCCCAGCGGGGACTGTCGGCTAAACCTGAAGAACATTGTCATGAGACTATGTCGAGGCACTATATGTGTGATTACCATACATGCACTCGTCGCCCAATTGCAAGATAGTGGGTTGTTCAACTAGGATAGATATATACATATATAGGCCAATTTGCCGTTCAAGTGGTTATCAATGTTCAAGTCTTGAACATTCCTGCCGTTCAAACCATAATCATCGTCGTACAACAGATTGCAAGTCCTGTACAACAGGACTTGCCAACCATACAATTAAACCCCTATACAATTAAATGCTGCTTTAGAAGGAATTAATGTTGTCGTACGATAAGCATGATCGTACAATAGGGAGTTGTACAAAGACTGCTAGTGCCGTACCAAGACCATGGGTGTCGTACAATACTGAAGGAGTACAGTCTTAGGAAAGCCCCCTTGCGTGAGTGAGTGTGTTGTCGCATAGGAGCGATGTTCGATAAAAAGAGTCATTGTTCGAACGAAGGTGTCATTGCATGGAGTATTGTTATGAGGAAATATGAACATCGGTCAAATAGAAGTTAAGTTGTGCACTTGTTTGCCATTCAAGTGGAATTTCATTCACAAAGGATTGCTGTCTTGCGGGTTGGCCATTTAATGCATGTGTCGTACAATCCATGCATCATACAATGAAATTGCCGTACAACTAAGGAGATTCGTACCACTAGTCCATCGTACAACGAAGGTGTTGTACGGTAGAACATTGTTGAAAAATAGATTGCTGTACGACGAATGGGATCATACGATGACAATGACTGTACAATGGAGGTAGCCATACGATAATGAAGACTATGTCATAGAAGGGAATTTTTCCATCTCAAACCTTGTTGATTGCACGCGTGATTACCGTGCATCGGGTGCTCATTGGATGAGGGAGAATTTGCTGCTTGAGAAGGTCCATAGAAGGACTCCCTTCTCTCGTCTACATCATTTGGTATCAAAGTTGGTTGTCATACTTATCGGAGGAAGATGGTGCAACGAGGAAGAGGAAGATCGGGTGGTTTAGGACCTCGACCTGCAAATATAGCGGAGAGGCTATGAGGAATTACCGCTAGGTTAGATGTGATTGAGACTGCCCAAAGGAGAGGCATCATCTTGAGGAGATTAGTGATAGTGAAGAAGATGAAACTGGTCATGTGGATGCTCGAGATGAAGAGCAAGGAGAAGAACCAGAGTAACGATTGATTTGGGCAATCTCAAAAATGGGGCGTAAGCCAAAGATTGATACTCCCAATATTAATGGAAGCTTGAACCCGAAGAGTTAATAGATTGGATAACAAACATGGAGAGATTCTTCGATTACGAGTCTATGGAAGATTCAAAGTGGGTAAAATTTGCATGCACACGGTTGAAGGGACATGCTTCAATTTGGTGGGATCATGTCCAAACAGAAAGACAGTGAAAAGGCAAGGATAGGATCCGAACATGGGATAAGTTTGTGTCCAAATTGAAGTCAAAATTTTTTACTTTCTGATTATTAGAATAGATTGTTTAGAAGACTCTAAAATCTCAAGCAAAAGGAGTTGGGAGTGAAAGAATATACAAAAGAGTTCTATAAATTGACCATAAGGGTAGGTCACATTGAAGATAATGAGGAGAAAATTGTGAGATACATAAATGGGCTAAGGTTGTCCAAACAAGATGAAATTGGTATACTTCGAATTAGGGCAGTTGAAGAAGCTTATCAATATGCACTCAAGGTAGAAGAAAAGTTGACCCGTAAGCAACAAAACAATTCCAAAGGAAGAGGACAGTTCTCTAGAGGAAGAGAACAATCAAATAGTGGTATAGGACAACATATACAAGAAGGAGAAGTGAGTACTTCTCAAAGTGATTTTAACCAAAGTACCCGAGAAAAGGGTGAATCGTCAAGAGGACGAGGTGGATTTGGTAGAGGTAGAGGATGTGGTTTTACTGGCAAGTGTTATAGGTGCTTGGAAGAAGGACATAGAGCATATGAGTGTCCTCAAGCACAACAGACTAGCGGGCGTGGAAAGGAAGCCCGTAACCAAATTGCACAAGCAGATGAAGAAAGTATTGCTTCACCGAAGCACATGGAAGAACCATAACAAGGAGAGTCACTTATGATGAAGAGGGTGTTGTTGAAACCAACAAAGGAGGTGCATGAACCTGAGCAAAGAAGGAACTTGTTTAGGACAATTTGTAATTTAGGAGGTAATTGTTGCAAAGTGATTATGGACAGCGGGAGTACAGATAATTTAATGTCTACAAAGATGGTAGAAAAGCTTGGGTTGAAGAATATTGAACACCCAAATCCGTACAGAGTCTCATGGTTGTAAAAGGGACATCAAATTTTGGTAACTGAACAATGTATGGTGAACTTTTAAATTGGTTCTTACAAGGATGAGATACTATGTGATGTTATGTTGATAGATGCTTGTCATATCTTGTTGGGAAGGCCATGGTAGTTTGATAGAAAAGCAGTGCATGATGGTAGGGTGAACACCTACACTATTGATAAGGATGGCAAGAGGTATACATTAAGTCCATTGAAGGACAAAGGAGAAAAGGTGGACAACAGTCCTACAGTGTGCTTGGGTACGAAAAAACAATCCTTGAAGGAAATGAAGAAGGAAGCATGTTTTGCTTTCATCGCTAAACCCACAAAAGAAGGGATAGTGGACAAGATGGATGAAATCCCATATGAAGTGAAGGGTTTGCTGGAAGAATTTGCAGAGATTCTTTCAAAAAATGGGTTTCCATTCATGAAGAGCATGGGTCATCACATAGATTTAATGCCATGGAGAATGAGGAGGGAAAGGTAGAAACAAGCAAGAGAATAATCACGGGGAAGAGGCAGATAGCCTGAGTCACCAGTAGTAGTGACGATGAAGACAACAATGTAGTGATTCTTACTACAGATAAAGAAAAGGAGAAAGAGAAAAAGAAGAACAAAGAGATAGGAGAGGAAGATAAATATCATGATGTCATTGAGTGTTGTGTTGGCCATGACAAAGGCCATATTGCCCAAGTTGATAGTAATAGTGGTACTTCATAGTGTGGTGAAGGACATTGTGATAGTGTGTGGTATTTGAATAATGATGACAAAGATTAGAGCAACAATGAAGAGTTTGGGTGCTTTGAAAGGCACACCAAAGGTATTGGCTCCAAGTTAATGAGAAGAATGGGGTACAATGGTAAAGGATTGGGAAGATATGGGCAAGGTGTGAAAATGCCCATAATGCCAAAAATAAGGCCAAGGAATGAAGGTCTTGGATATACAAGTCAAATAGGAAGCAATGAGACTAGATTTGTGAGATGAGAAATTAGTACAAGAGATGAAGGTCAGTGTGGAAGATTTGGACACATTACAACTAGGTGTTGGAATCGACATCCTTGTGAGAGTTGTGGAGGACGTAATCACTCTAAAAGAAGATGTTGGTACCAAGAGAAAGTAGCCAACAAAATACTTGTTGATTGTGGTTGGATGGATGTGATGGAATGGGACAAGGTGAAACGAATGCTGAGTATATTCTATAATAGGATGTTTTTTCTTGAAGGAATGCAAGTACAAAATAGAAAAGATGGCCTTGTGAAGAAAGCCAAGCTAAAATTGTAATAGCTTGGGAGAGCAATTCATGCTCGTGAAACCGTCATCCAACTTGTAACTGCCATTGCCTACGGGAAACATGAGAGGAAGAGAAATTGACCGAATGGGGAGAGGAACCGATAGGAGAAGAGGAAGAGTAAGAGCCAACACGATGCGATCTGATGTCTAATATGATTTTGTAATGCAAATGCTGTACAGACCATGTTAATGCAAAATACGTGATTTCATTCATGTCCCAATAGTCTACATGCTTGTGTCATTATCCTTGCTGCACTCGTAGTGTGTTGTATGTCTAGTTTGTGTGTAGGATTATAGGGCGAAGTAGGTCATTGAAGGTAATTGTAAGTTTGAGTAATTGTAGGACGGAGTTACCGTAAGTTGTCGTTGTAGCCATTAGAGGTATCGTCTTGTCCAGCAAGGACTGCTGGATAAACCTGAAGAACATCGTCATGAGATTGTGTCAAGGCACTACATGTGTGATTGCCATACATGCACTCATTGCCCAATTGCAAGATAGTGGGCTGTTCAACCAAGATAGATATATACATATATAAACCAAATTGTCGTTCAAGTGGTGAATATTCTTGCCGTTCAAACCATAACCATTGCCTTACAGCAGAGTACAGCAGATTGCAAGTGCTGTACAATAGGACTTGTCAACCATACAATCAGATTGTCGTACAATTGAATGTTGCCTAACAAGGAATGAATATTGTTGTACGATAAGCATGACCGTACAATATGGAGTTGTACAAAAATTGCTAGTGCCGCACCAAGACCATGGGTGTCGTACAAGACTAAAGGAGTGTCATCCTAGGTAAACTCCATCGCGTGAGTGAGAGTGTCGTTGCATAAGAGTGACATTCGATAAAAAGAGTCACGTTTGAATGAAGGTGTCATTGCATGGAGTACTGTTCTAAGGAAATAGGAATGTCGGTATAATAGAAGTTAAGCTATGCACTCGTTTTCTGTTCAAGTGGAATTCCGTTTAGAAAGGATTGCCGTCTTGTGGGTTGGCTGTTCAATGCACGTGCCATACAATTCATGCATCATACAATGAAATTGCCGTACAACTAAGGAGAGGCATACCACTACTCCATTGTACAACAAAGGTGCCGTATGGTAGAACATTGCCGTAAAATAGATTGCTATACAATGAATGGTATCATACGATGACTATGAATGTATAATGGAGGTAGCCGTACAATAATGAAGACATTGCCGTAGAAGGGAATTTTTTCATCTCAAATCGTGCTCTGATTGCACGTGTGATTACCGTGCATCGGGTGGTAATTGGCTGAGTGGATAATTTGTTGCTTGAGAAGGCCGTTCATAGGAGGACTCCCTTCTCTTGTTTGCATCAAGAGGACTGTTTCTCCTTAGGTTTTGGATTCTTGCAACTGCCATTGAAATTTCCTCTACATTTGCCAGTTGTGTGCCCATCATTACACAACATCAAAGTAAATAATAAGATTTGACGTCTCCACAATGCCAGGCATAGTGTTCATGAAATTGTAGCCACTAATAAAAAGATAATAGCCATTCACTTGTAATCCTAACGTAAGAGCTTTCTTCTCTTATCAAGATAGTGTGCCTTTTTACGTTGAATTATCCATCTCAGTTTTATATAAAGAGAGAATAAACTTATTATTTTTAAAAAAATAAGGAGAAAAAGCCATAACAAATTAAAAGTATTTCAGTCACAAAAAGTTTAAAGTGTAAGAGATGGGCATATTAAAAGGAAAGCTCCATTTGTTATAATTTTTGGTATTTTGCACGGCCAAATTAGAAGTGGAAATAAAAATTATATGGATTCTTTATAGAAGTACATTTTGGATGGGTTTCAAAACTATAACCTCCTAAAATTGTGAAGAAGCTTTATTACTCATTTAATAATAATTTATGAACTTTATGTGAGAAAGGAGTTTTTAAAAATGAAAATTGTTGAAAAATATTATTGGTTATCTTCTTATGCTGATGTTTTCAGATATCTAACTTGTGTTAAACGGGTTGTACTGCTAACTGGGGCTATAGAATCTGTAAGTGAGCCACAAGGGAAATTGTTTTATTTATTTTTGGGCAAAAAATAACTATGTTTCTTGCAAAATGTAACAAAAGAGACAGTAAATTTAGGTTTCTCTTAAAAAACGTTGGAGATTTTTCTTCTTTCCATCAATATAAGTGAACTATGGCAAGGATTTGCAAGTGTCTGAGACATTTGGTAACTTGAAAGAGACTTCAATTGACATCGAATTGGGATGGGTAATTCATCGTGAAAAGTGACATTTAAATTAAAATTAAGTAGTATACTATGCCATTCATACTCATAAATCTCAACTAAGGTTTTGTTGAAAATGTATCAAACACTGCAATGTTGCTAGTCATAGCACAAATTTAACTAGTTACAATTTTGCCAACCAACTAAACAACATAAATTTTCGAAGATTGAGAGTGAAATAAAAGTTGATGCCCAAAAAAAAACAAAAAAACAATGAGGAGAATTGAGTGTATGAAGTTTTCAAAGTTATCATCACACAAATTGACAATGATATAAGAAGCTTGTTTTCAAAGAAGTCATCATTTGATGTGTTTAATAACGACAGTGATCCTTTTGTCAAGGAGATGATGTCCATAATAAGTACTACGATGATTAATGTTCCTTTGTTAGTACTTTCTTCAGAGATTAAAGAGCCTCTATGAGTAATAGTGTATTATCAGTATTGAAGTGTCATGCACACTTAAAGGACGGAGCCATGATGTCAAGGAAGTCGATGACACATTCGACAAACTTAAAGAAGAAATGGTGCTAGTTTGCATCAGAGTAATTTCTAGATGGTTTATTTCTGAACTATTTGTCGAGATGATGTTATAATTGTTCCAAGTTAGCCTCAAAAGCACAATTTTTGAGAGTAACTCAATTTGTTTTCATTGTGTACAGGACAGATGTCATTCTGTTCTATATGTTTGTGCAATAGTGTACGAGCTTGACATCTGATTAGCAAAAATACTTTTAATGACCTTTTTGAAGATTATAGTGGCATTTCTTATTGGCATGCTATATACGCCATAAGAGTAATTATTATGGGCTAAATATAGTCGATGAGCCAACTATATTTGTACTGTCATATTGACCTCTTCATGTATATTAATATCCACTGGTGGATATAAAATGTAATCATCCTTTGTTATTTTATATAAAATTTCTGTTCATTATACTAATGGTTTATTGCCTAAGTATTCACCTTGGATGCATATTATAAAGCTCACTACATTGAAACAACCAATGGACTGAAAACATGACCTTCATGTGCAGGAATTGCCACCAATATGAGTGTTCAACCAAAGCAGGCCCTTTGAAGTAATAAAGAAGTGGAAGTCAAGAAGGCGACACTGATAAATATGAAAGGGTAATATGTTGAGGAAAGATAAAGGAGACGAGTCAAGAGGAAAGAAATGCAAACACTTTATCTGGAATATAGGAAGAATAATTAGATGAAATCATACAACTTAAAATGTAAAAGGCCATTGGCCAAAATAGTACGATTCAAATCTGTAAAATCCTTTTCTGTTTTAAATTAGCATATAGATGGAAGGTTAAAAACTTTGAAAAATGTGACACTACAAAATTATCAAAGGACAAAAATGCTAGTAAAAGAAGGAAAGGCAATTTGTTCAAAATTGTAGAAATGGCCTATGGTGCAGCAGAAGACACAAAGGATTAAAAAAAAAAAATGGATGCTAGGAGCAAGCATGGGAAAGTAAACAGAGAACAATAGGAGAGGTCTTGGAGCTCAGCAAAATTGAGAAGAAAAATTATACCACTACGAAGCTAGAACTTATAGCTTGTCTCTTAGAAGCAGGCAGGTTTTCAAATTATTTGTCAGGCATTTGTAGCAGCAGGAAGAGACCAAACATTGATCTGTGCTAGAACATTGTAATAACAAAAGTCTAGAAATGAAAATCTTGGACTGTAAGAGAAATGGACTTGGACACCAAAGAATATTTGTGAAAATATTGCTGCATGCTTCAAGAGACTGGAATCAGTTCCCAATTGATGGAAAAGCTAAAAATGATATATGGAGACCAGGTACCTCCATCTTGGTAAATCAATATCAAACCATTGAAGAATTTTTTTGAAGGGTTAGAAACGTAACATGTAAATATGCTAATATTAGGAGACTTAAGAATGCTGAGAACCAAAGTTCAGGAGAAAGGAGCAGCACAATAAATAACAAAATTGTTTAATTATTTTATGAAATGACAAGGACATATGCACTAACAGATAAATTCTTTTGAGGCCAATACTAGCTTAGATATATAAAATATATATATCTATAAACGCCGAGAGTTATCAATCTCGAGGCGCTTATCTTATTTTAGTTTAAATAGTTAAAATATTTTTTAAATATTTTAAATCCACCGTAACCCTTAATGTCGGCGGATAATTTTCTTAATGTCAGCTTTTTTAATAAAATATTAATATTGTTTACGGCGTGGCTGACCTTCCTGGCTGCCATTGTAGGACGCCTATCGGCGTAATAATGGTGCAATAGGTGGAAAGCAGATGTTTACATGACAGGGATATCTGATATTTTCCTTACATCTGAACTTTGAATAAATGAGCATTGTCAATTAGCATCCCATGTAATTTCTAGCAAAGGAGGCAATGGAAATAAGAAATTGAAAAACATAGCAAATCCATTTCCTCAAACTGTAAAAAGTTTATAGTATGAATTCCATACATAGTCATAGAAGCACATTGAAGATCCTGCTATTCCAAGGTGGATTTGGGATATTATCAAGTATGGATGAGATGCTAAATATTTAAAGAGTACGTTTTGTCTTAGGCGGATTGGAAAGATGCAAATTACTATAACATTAGCCAAACGGTCAAAACACAAAGATGCAAACATTTGAACTAATGATAAACTTTCCCTTTCTTACACAAGGCTATCTCATACATTCGAAAGGTGTGCTGGCTTGGTTGTGACCTAAAATTTCACTCTTTAATAAAGTATGTGTGTAGCAAAGGAATGACCTTACACGTAATATATGTATGACCCTTTTTAGTTTTGATATTATTAATGGTTGTGATCTAGAGTTATGAGCAGATTGTTGCGGTCAACCCTTTTACCCACCTTTTATCTTCCTTTATGTGCTACTTGGGTTGAAACATTCAAGGACCTTCATCTATTCATCAGGCCAGTTGTTGACCACATACATTGCATTGATACAAATTGAAAGCATTTTTGTTCATTTAATTTTTTATAATGTTTTTTCCTATGTATAGTTGTATTTGTTTGTATTTTCCTAAGATTGTTTGTGCATTTGTGGTGCATATTATATTTGTCGATAGAGCATTCCAAAATAAGATTTAGACGTTGGTTCTATCACAATTGTATTCTCTCTTGCTTTTAGGTGGAGTGCATTTTGCAAGCATGAAGTTCAAGTTAATTTTTTTGTTGAAATCACACAATGAAGAAGCCCTAATGTAGGGTAATTTTTCCATGCTCATGCCGAAATTGTAGAAGTGGAATACAAAACACTGTAATATAATTCCATTACAATATATACCAATAGTACACAACGGGAATAACTTACAGAGACATATGGATACACTGTGCACACAACATGTATCATGCACCACATGGTATGGTTAGGCGACACACAAAGACTTGCCTTGACTAGCATCGACCAACATGATACTTCGATGAACAGCTCTATCACCAACAAGTACTCTCACTGTCTCCCACATAGATGTGAACTTATAGGATTTACGAGGTCGGTAGGTGGTTCGCAACTGCCTAGTTACTGTCGCACTAGTCATGTACATTAAAACACTAAATTACCCCAAACGTTACATTATTACAAACACTTATTGCTACGTAGACACACATGATAACTCTTATTTACATGTATTATCAATTTGAGTGCATGCATTCATGCGCATACATTTGTACTCTTGCATGAAACACATCGTGTCAAATTGTGTACCTACATCTATCCCCTCCTTTAGACTTATCGACATTCTTGTCAACTCACCAACTAAACACTGGGAAAAACGTATTGAATGCAGGACTTGAAACTCTTGTCCTGCTCCTTTCGCTTCCTTTTATTCTAGCAATTGCTTGCACTGCAAATCATTGCTTATTTAACATTTGTAGCATGGTGGGGGTATTCCACACTTGGAGGAATAATTACGAATGACAGTTAAAATTCTTAAGCAACTTCACAGAATACAGTCCAGACAGCCTGCATCATTTCCTTTCTGATGGCCTTGCACAACACAACAATTTGACAGCCCAGTCTGAGGTCCAGACGGCCTGGCACAACAGTCAGATGGCTTGCCCTTTGGGTTAGACAGCCCAAGCTTGCATGGGACAGCCTGGCACTAGTCCAAACAACTGTGTAAAGACAAAGTATGACAACCAGAATATAAATAGGAATGGTCTGGAAGTTATATCTATAGCACTAACAATAGATATGAACACATGCAAACAACATACACAGAACAATGGCTGAATGATGAATTGATATTAACAAGATACTGCATTACATATACATCTATACGGATGCACTTCCAACATCAACTTTGCGTATAGGTTCTCAATGTCTCCCATGTAAATGAATACTTATAGGATTATGGGGCTGGTAGGTTTGGCAATTGCCTGACTACCATCTACTTGGGCCTGACTACCATCTACTTGGGTAAGTTAAAACATCAAAATACCCCAAACATTACATCACTTATTACAAGCACTTATATCAATGTACACATACCACTACGTGACGACACTCATATAACAACTCTTATTTACACATATTAGCAATTCGTGTGCATGTGTTCGTGCGCATACATTTGTACTCCAATGCACGGAACGCATGCAAATGTGTCAAATCATCTATGTACAGAAATCATAATGAAAATAGACAACAAATAGTGCAAAAGGTCTGCTGCATATTTTACTTGTAGACAATAATGAATGCAAATTAGGATACAACCAAATGAAATCATTATTCAGTGTTCAAAGGCATTATGACACTGTTGTTGCTTGGAGACCCTTTTATGTGAAGAGGCATTTTGGAAGATAACTTTATCCTAGAACATCTGGATACATTTCACAAATGATAAAGGAAGAGACAAATGTTTCTTTACTAAAAATCAGAATGAGCTGATTTGTGTTTCTTAACATTTCTAGTTTATTGTTGAGTTTGTGAGGCTAGAGGCTGGATGTGTATTAAAAAGCAATATGTGCTAAATTTCTGTAGTGGCCTGTAGTGGCTTGAGAGGCACATATGAGTTGAAGCCGGTCCATGCTTCAAATCACATTGGTTTTATTGATTTAACAAAGAACATATTTTCTGGTCCTTGGTAGATGCATTTATAAAGCATTGAACTAATCGTAAAATTCTACTGATCAATGTCTATGTGCCATGGAATCTGATCAATCTTCGGCTAATCTTTAAATATCTATTGCCATAGAAGAACAAGGATCCATCTTTGTAAAAATCTCGCAACACTTTAAAAAAGTCACCTTGCTTCTTATCAACTATATGGAAGCTATTGTTGCGAGTCTAAGAACTGACCACAAGTTGCAAATAGTGTTTCTCAGAACATGGTTCCTGGAAGGGAGCTGCTCTCGATAGGATATGTTGATAGAAAAGCATCTAATGAATCACATTTGCCACCTACCTCACCAACTTGTGTTCCCAAAAAGGCTATTTAATATCTTCCTTTTACACCTATAGCATGTGATATCCGTTTGGAAAGCCTGTCTTTGCAAGTCATGTTTGCAAAAAAGGAGGATCCTGAGTTCAAAAGAAGGCCATCATGATTTTTGCATCTTGAGCCTTTCACTTGATACTTAGATTTTCAATTATTTTGCCTTTATGGTAAAATTATTTAATGCATGGCAGTCACATTATGATGAATGACTATACTGCTAGTCTGTTTCTCATCTCTCCAGGATGTGAGATCTCTGTGTCTATCTGCTTTAAATTTGTTCCTTTCCTAATTCCAGCTGTGCTGCTTTGTGTTTTCTATGGAGGACTAATTTTATAGAATTTGTTGTGTGCCAAATATCCATCTTACATTGCAAATATTATGATGAATCTTACATTTTTGAGATAGGTTCATTCAACATAGGGATGTGTCCGGAAAATACTATCTTCTCTATTTTGAAGCATCAGAAGTTATTGCTGTCTACGTGCTAATCTCTCCAATAGGCTTAAAATTCCATGGGAAGTTCTTGGCTAGTTTCCCCAGTTCTCTTTAGCACTGAAGAACCTAAAATTCAAACTAAGGTGCAATGAAATGAGATGAAGCCCAAATGAACCTTTTACTTCGTCTAATTATTGTGCCTCTTTGTCTCACTGCAAAGGTTGCCTTAATACACAGTGCTTTGAATTCACACTTAGCTTCTAGAACTAAAGATTGCGATTTAACATTGTCAAAAATCCTTTATGTGCAAGATATCCTTTTTGCATTTAGATTTCCATATACGAATTCCAAACTCAGATAATTTGGTCTACTTGGAATTGAACAAGAATAATAGGGAGGGGCAATTGCTACGGTGTGGGACAATAATGCACTTTCTTTTTGTTGAACCTGGGAATTGTCTAACTTCTAATTTAATGATGCACCCCAATTCTAGTTTCAACAAAGTTGGAAGGAAGGGCCAATGGCTCCTTCCAACCTCTGGATTGAGGCCGACTCCCCACTATCCCCCCTGAATTCTCCTATGCTAACCTACACTAATTGCATTAAAAGTAAAGTGCAGAAAATAAAAGTGCATGAAAAGTGTAAGGGTGCGAGAGATTCAAATAGAATATGACTGCAACCATAGCAAGCGTGTGTGACTAATCAACACATGAGAATTCGAATAACATCAATGTTTCCCATTCATTAATTATGAATTTGCTAAGTGAATGACAAGATGGGCAAAAGGGCTATGCCTCATCACCACGCTTAGCAAACAAGGCAGGTAGTGCCACTGATGGAATGCAAAGGACTTGCCAATTTCATGAGAAACAAGGTACAATGGGGGTTTCATAGAGTAGTTCAGAATTCTCTAGGTCAAAATATGTTTACAATAGAGCCCAGGGCTCCTATTTATGGTAGGAGTTTACCGCTGAGTTACTTGGGGCAAGAAACTATTACTCCGAGTAAAAGGAAATATTTGGAGGCATCTCTAACAAAATGATGCACACCTTCAAATGTTTATGCCTCTAAACATGCCTCTAAAAAGCTTCGAAGGATTCTAAAATGAGTTATTGCGCCACCACATGCCATAAACATGCCTCTAAAAGGCTTCGAAGGATTCTAAAATGAGTTATGGCGCCACCACATGCCATAAACATGCCTCTAAAAGGCTTCGAAGGATTCTAAAATGAGTTATGGCGCCACCACATGCCAAAAAATCGCTTTCCAAAGATTCTCCTCAGGATCCACACTTACCTTTTTACGCCTTTGCAGGCTTGTGAGTGATGCACTCTAGAAAGTGAGCGAATCGTTCCAAATTTATTAGCGATTCCCAAGCATTTTCTAGCAAATCACTCTTGCAAGCCAATCGGTCCACTTTGCAAGCGGATCGCTTCGGAGTCAATTGAAACTTATGGATCGACCAACTTTGGAGACTAATCAAATTTTGTCAATTTTGCTAACTTTTGCTGTTTTGCAATGCTATTCCTGGGTTTGCATGGTTAATTCCTTGGAATTAGAAAGTGGTAGCCTAGCTATTACACTTTCCAATAAGAGATCTATGTTTTCAAAGCTTGTCTGCTGAAGTTACAAAGTCATGATGTTTTAATCTTCTTTTATATAGCTATTTTAGTTTGTGTAGCTTTTAGGTATATAATATACTGAGTATCTGCAAAAGGATGGGATTTTTATTTTATAAATTTTAATTAAACATATCTAAATTCACAAAATGCATATTTTCAGAATATATCTAAATTCACAAAATGTACATTTTCAGAATATTGTTATGTGTGTTTATTGTGCATAATTCATGATGCCATTTGAAACAATGAGTTATGGAGCATATGGAAATCAATGGCCATTTTATGAAGCAACTCTGTATTTTTATTTTTAATTATTTATATATTTAATTTTTTTTTGGAACAATGTTACACAATCAATTTACATAGGAGGGTTATGTTGAACTATGCATTTTTCTTGATTATTGTTGTCTGGGTATATGAGGCACTTCAAATTTTGTATTTAAACATAACATTTTTTCTCTTCAGTTTTGGTAGATTTGAAATATGATTTGAAAAATGACATTATAGTAGAATTCATTATTGCATAAATGTCTATTATTATGTGATTTCAAAATGGTTTTGAACTTATTTTGTAGTGTCTTCCTCTCAAATGCCAAAAGACTTTTTTTTTTTAAGTTAGTTATATGGGATTGAAACGGCCCGACCTTTATTGCATCATGACCAGCGTACCACAATATCTCAACCAACCACATAGTAGTATTAATACGATAACACTTGACACTTAGACATACATCGCTTGGCAGGATTAGAAACTTGGTCTCTGCATTGGAAGTGCACATTTTTAACCGCTTAAACTCATGCTATTTGATAAGTGCCAAAATACCTTTTGATTTGATGGCTTTTCACAATTTATAGAACTCTCTATTAATGAACACAAGTATTGCAAAAAGTCTTATTAGGCAATGGACGAAATATGCTCATTACTCTATATGTCTGTTTTGGGTTGTGGTGATTTGCATCATAAAGTAATGCTGCTTGTGTTCCACTTTCTGTATGGGAGAATTTATTACATACGTAGTGGATATTTTAAAGTGCCAGCTGCGAAAATGAACATTCTTGTTGTTAATCATTATAAATATTGTTTAATTATAGTTAGATGATAGTTTGGATTTTTTTTATAATACCTCTCAATCAAAGTGTTTTCCACCTAGAAGATGACATCCTTGTAGTTTGATTTGTAAATTGTTCTCAAATTATTTCTGTTTTACATGTTTTTTTTTGGCAAATTCTTTTAGTAACATCTGATAATTTTTCCTACAATCTTCTTTAGGTTAGATCTGTACGATTTGAGTGAGCTTAAAATTCCTGGAGATGGAAATTGTCAGGTCAGTTGATTTAGTTTGACTCTTGAAATTTTCAAATGACAGATTCCTTTTGAAGCTTCTCTGTTTATCCTCTTTTATGGATTGGCATTAAATTCATCTTTGGTTTTCTGTAAATGATTAAATTTAAGTATAAAAGTACAATTCTTTTCTGGTAACATTGATGTTGGAGACTTTTTTTCTGTTATTATCTTTGAAATAACTGCTTAATTGAGTTACAGAAGTCAGAATATTATACCCATGCAAGCCTGGGTGCTTGCATACACTGACATAAGGTTCATTTGAAGGGCATAGTAATACTATGTTTTTATATATTTGTATTGATTATATGAGATTGAAAGGCCTCACCTGTATTAAATCATGACCACCATGTAGTGGTGTTTAACACTTGTTTGTATATTGCCTGGTAAGATATGGACTTGGGTTTCCACCTTGAAAGTACACATGAGCTGATGCCATGTGATAATACTGTGGGCTTTCAAAACCTGGGAGATTTTAAAATTATTAATCCTTTGGAAGAGCCTCTAACAACAACCAAAGGGTTGGAGGTTTAACAGATGATTATAGATCCGTGCGCAGTTCCTAGCTGTGCTGTAAACATTCTTATTTTTATGTTGGGAGGACGATCAAACTAGTCCTTGTTTATTAGAACAATATTTAAGTTGGGGCGAACAACCATTTTTCTTGTGAGATCTCCAATTTCAGGGACCTCGACCTTGTAAATGCTAATACTAATTACAACTAATTAGATTTCAGAACCTTGTAAATGCTAATACTAATTTAGACAACCCACATGCATCCTAGATAGTCCCTCTTTTAACTCCAGTTTTCTGGAGTTATTTTCATCTATACTTACATTAATGTGTATGGTATATAAATATTAGTTTATATATCCTTTTTCTGTGTATGCATTTAGTTTATCTATGTATGGTATACATTTATCTAATTGAGCTATTTGTTATGCATTTTAGTAGTGAAAAGCTATGGACAAGGTAATTTTTGTCTCTACAATTAATGTAGGCCAGGATGAAGAATAGACAAGGCAGTTGACAATAATGTCTTTTGGAAAGCCCAGTAATAAAGCTTGTTCTATGTAGTGTGTTTTATGTTTTTATTAGCTAAATTATGGTACAGGCTTACGTGGAGCAGTGATTGCTTCCACCATAGGTATCTGGGGTATCCATAAATTAAAAACACTTAAAAGAGTTACCATGTAAGTGATACATTACTATATTTACTTCAATTTTTTCTTATTTATACTTATCATTTTTTTTAATTGGTTATATGGGGTTGAAATGGGACCCACCCATATTGCATCATAGGTGCCTTATGACAGGTATAAGTATCAATTTTTTTATTTGTAATACTTTTTATTTTTTATTATTGTACTTAATGTATTCAAAGGTATAAAGTTATAACATTTGTATTCTTGTACTCTATTTTTAACATATGAAGTTATCTTCTATTTTTTCATTAATTTTTTTTTAATAAGCTGTGTAGTTTCTATTGGAGCCACTTCTATCAAAATAACAAAACATTACATTGCTGTAAGGTTAGTTAAACCCAAGGTTCCACGAGCCTGGGGGACGGGGGGACGGGTTTCGGGGGACGACGGGGGATGGCAGGCCGATTTTAGGGGATGGCTGGTATAATACTATAAAAATTGAAATTGTTTAGAAATTTAGAATAATCTACACATTCAGAATTCTACACACAACAAAAATGATATTAGGATATTGAATATTCATATTGATATTAGTTACTAAGTGCAGCCATTTAATTGTTTCAACAAATATAACTTGAAGGTTCAGCCAAGGATATCAAGTGCAATCTGCCAATCTCTAACAGTTAACCAAATTAGTTGCTATTGCTCAAGTAATGAATGCCACATTGTTCAGCGTTTAACTTTTAACTGTTTAAGTTTTAACAGTCATCATTTTAAGTTATAACAGTCATCATTTTTTCAGCCACCAATGTTCAAGCAAAGACTGTCATTTTTTAATTTTTTTCAGTCACTAACTGTTCAAATATGACAGCAATCAGAAATCTGAAATACTCATAGTCTCAATGCTCATTTACAACAAAAAGACTCAAAAGAGTATACATCATAAAACTAAATTAGTAAATAGTAAATACTCATAGGAATGAGACTGTATGGAACTCCTATGGAACTTCTGCTGGGCTATCACTATCAAAATCTGTATCACTATCTGATGAGCTGCCCTCATCATCTAAGTGAAGATCCTCCAATGAAACTCCAACCAACCCCTCCTGACTCTCATCCTCATCAATCTGTCCTGCATCCTCTGGATCAACATCCCATCGTGTAGCTGGAGATTGCTTGTACTCTGGCTTAACTCTCTCACGAAGGCGAAGAGAGCTATGCATTGCAACTAGCTTCTCCGCTCTGCGAGAGGTAAGCCTATTCCTCCTCACATTGTGGATAAAGTTGTATGTAGACCAATTCCTCTCAGCAGCAGAGGAACTAGCAACCTGTGAAAGAACCCTAATTGCAAAATGTTTCAAGTTAGGTGTGCTATCCCCATATAGCTGCCACCATCCAATGGGATTTCTTTGGGCAATGGTAGCCCTATCCTCCAGACACTCTGGTTGGCTGAAGCAAGGGCCCTCGAGATTAGCAAATCGGAGCCACTCATCTCTAAGATGTGAGCCCTCCTCCCTCGCATATATCTTTTTAAGGGCATTCAAAAACCCTTGTCTCACCTCTGGATCATCATGGGGAGGCACTCTCCCAGGCCTAAGCTCATACCACTTTGGGTTTACTGCATATGCTGCCATATGAAGGGGGTGTTCATCCTATCCCACCTCCTCTGTATAATAGGCCTAATGTAGGCCTCATAGAATAATAGGGATGGATCTCTAGCAAAAATGATTTTTTTAATCTCCCCTAACATGTTGTCAAAAGTCTCATAGATCTCTCCTAGATTAGGAGCATCTGTGTCAGCATATCTGATGATTGCAACAATTGGGGCAACAAAAGACACAATATACCTACAAGAAATCAAAAAACAAAATTTAAAAACTTAGACTATATGTCACATTGTCATATGAGCAATCCAATTTGAAACTAAAAATGAAAAATCATAAATGACATTTCTTACTTGGCTTGAGTCCACCAACTATCATCCAATGTTTTGTCTCTAATTTTTTTCCCTCCTCTGTCCTTGATTCCGGCCACCTCTTCCACTCCGTGCATACTACCATGGATTGTAGAGCATCTTGCACCTCAATCATCCTCTCCAATAAAATGAAGTAGGTGGCGTATCTAGTGTCTCCTGGTTTGATGAACTCCTTCTTTGAGAAGGACCGAAAGAGGGCTAAAGAAGTGTGATGGTTGCAAATGAACATTTGTATATCTCTGGCTTGTGCAACCATAGCCTTCACCCAATCTATCCTCCCAATGTCCTTCAATGCATTGTTCAATGCATGAACACAACACGGGGTCCAAAAAATATGTCTATATGCTTGTTCTATCATTTTCCCTGCACGCTGGCAAACAGGGGCTGCATCTGTAACTACCTGTAGTGTACAACAAAAATGGTCTCATTTAACAACCATTTAGAATCTAGATTTATAATTTTAAAGATTTTGATTTTCATAAGAAAAACTTAAAAGTTAAAACGGAAATTGTCGAATTGATTACCTGTACAACATTGGAGGCTCCAACCTCCTCAATAGCCTCCTTCAACTGAAGGAACTGGAACTCAGCATCATTTTTTTTCCCGTGCAATCAATGGCTTTAAGAAAATAGGGACCTGCTTTACATGTGACAATGATATTGATGAGTGGACGTTGACGAATGTCAGTCCACCCATCCATGATGATAGAACATCCATGAGTCAACCATGTGTTCCTCATCTGCTCCATAACCACACTGCATTTGGAATAGTGTTTGTCCAAAAGAGAGGTACGAAGCCTAGTTTCTCCAGGCGGTAGATATGAAGTCCCTGCCTTGGCTATTTGTTTTACTGCGTCCTTGAAATAGGGGGAACGTGCAATATGGAAAGGAAGCCCATGTGCAAAAAATAATTTTGCTACAACATCATCTGCTTCTTCTCTTGCTTGCACATTAAACATCTCATTTACAGTTCCCTTTTTCTTTGAGTGCAGTGGTGGCATACTAGATGTTTGGGTTGATTCTTGTGGCTGTTCTGAGGAGGCCCCAAAGTCCCCTCTAAATGATTGGCCAGTTGTAGGTGAAGACAAGCCACAACTTTTAAATCTAGACTCTTGCACAATCTTATGGGCTTCATTAACTTGTGCCCGGGTCATTTTTTGGCAAGCCCTAACCCCTGTTCCTGCCTTATCCATGAGATGAGACTCAACCCTAGTATAGCTGCCCTTAAACGCAGTTTTGCAAAAATTACACAGCCATGTTCTTGAGCCCCCAGAATTTTTTTTGCCTAGGTCACAGTTGGTTACAAATTGCAGCAGAGGTTTTTTGATATTAAATGGACCCTTGGCATATTCTTTTAATAATGAAGATGGACAGTCAAAACTGGTTTGAGTAGCAGTGCTGTCCCCTTTGGAAGTTTGGGGTTGGATGGTAGAGGATGAATCCCTAACAACAACATTTTCAGTTTGGTTTCCCTCCTCCAAATTAATTTCAAATGAACCTGATGCACTGCTGGCCATGTTTTATGTTGAAATAAAAATATAAAATTTCAAAACAGCTTGGAAGAGGTAATAAAAATTTGAAAACCTAGTGTTGTTGTTGCCTGCTAGTGCTGTTGCTTTCTCTGTTGTTGCTGCCTGCTAGTGTTGTTGCTATCCCTGCCCTTGTTGCCTGCTATTGCTGCCTCCTTTTGCTACCCCTTGTTGTTGTTGTTGCTTGTTGTTGCTATCCTGCCCTTGCTGCCTACTGTTGCTGCCTCCTTTTGCTCTCCCAACTCTCTTTTTCTTCTTCACTCTTGAAACTTGAAAGATGAGTAAGTTTGTTTTGACTTTTTCTTTTTATTTTCACTTTATATAGAGTTTCTTTTAGGTTTAGGGTTTGGGGGGTGAGACTTAAAATGGGTCCCACCCCTTACCTTTTTATTTTTTTAAATTTTCATTTTTAATTTTTTTTTTTTTTTTATGTTTTGCTTTTGGGTGAGGACGCCCAACCGTGGGGGACGGTTGGCCGTCCCCAGGGATGCCCTAAAACAGGGGACGTCCTGGGGACAAGAAGCCATAGGCCTCAACCGTCTCGGGGACGTTTCCCAGTCGTCCCCCAAAACAGGGGACGTTCCGGGGACTAGAAGCCATAGGCCTCAACCGTCTTGGGGACATTTCCCAACCTCCCCCCAAAAAGGGGGACAGAGGGCGGGGGGAAACCTCCCCAATGCCGTCCCCCCGTGCTGGGGGATGCGGGAAACGGGGGGACGCGTCCCCGTGTAACACTGGTTAAACCATATCCAGCTTGCCTTTTTATCAAAGGTATTCTTTGTTTGCCTTTCTATAAAAACTATTCTTCATCTTCTTCAAAATGCTATGTTTCCACGATCAACTCCTTAACATCGTTTTCATTAAGAGATAAATTGGCAGTTGCCTTAGTAAATTTGAATTTTGCCAAGACAAAGATCAACACTGGGATTGGCTAAAATATCCACTACCGGCTTCTCTAATAATATGCTGGCTATAACAATCTGTCAATTCTTTAACACCTCTTTTTTCAAGGGTCTTATTCATTCCCCTAATATTCAAAGATACCATTTTCATAATCACTTTTTGTTTTTATTTGAGGGTTTATCTCCACTTCTCATTAACACTTGCAATATTTGCTTTTGTTTTCCATATTAATATCTCTTTCAATTTCCTTTTCTCTTTGCTTTTGTTTCTTGGGTCTTCCTCTCCTTTTTCCTTTCCCACCAACATTGGCATCTTCATCAATCTCTTCAATTTTTCAATACTGTTCATAGTGAGACTTATCATCTATAGGTTTGTCTTTCTCTAAAGGATCTAAAGTGCAAGGAATAACCCCAAAAACACTTTCTTCTTTATGTTGCCTTGGATATCCTAAAGTGCAAGGACGTTCCTCCATAGTAATTACCTTCTTATGATGCCTTTAAAACCCTAAATGGATATCCTCCATCCTCATTTCTTTATCATGTTACTCTTAAAATCCTAAAGTGCATGGGTTATCTCTACATTGCTTTCATTTATTGTGCAAGGAGAGGATTTTATACTACTTGAGGAAAATGAAGATGATTTACTTAGAATAAACTTGACCTTTAGCCTCCTTTGTTTTAGAAGTTTCTTCCACATCTTCCTTTGCACCTTTAATTCCTTCTGTAATTGAAATTGCACAATGTATTTTATCATCCCTTGTATCTGTCATTGTTTCTTCTAACGATTGATCCGAGTGAACTATGATGTCCTTTGTCATATGCTGCAAATAAGCTTTCATTGCCTTTTTTTTAGGAGTGGAATATTCTTGATCCAATCTAGCTTCTAGTGTTAGGAAAAAACTTCAAGATTCCACACCTGCAAGAGGAAGCACAATAACAAAAATATAGAACACGGAAACAGTAACACAAGTGACAAAGATTTTACGTGGAAACCTGCAATGTGCAGGAAAAACCACGGGGCAATGGCAACTTCTTGTTTTATTATTTCAGCAAAATTTACATCCACGTCCTTTGACGTTTTCAACAACTCTCTTATTACATTATGCAAGGGATCACATCCCTTTTATAGAGCAGAAGGAAGACTCCAAAACTGTTCGTTTCATCTTCCAACGCAAGCCTCCAAAGACTGTTCGTTTCATCTTCCGCTCCCAAGACTTTTCGTCTTCCGCGTACGTCTACCTAGACGTCTGCTTCTTTGGCGTCTTCTTGGCATGACGTCCGGCCTAGACGTCTGCCAACCCAGACGTCTGCCAGACGTCCGGCCAGACGTCGCCAGCCGACGTGGCGCAGACGTCTGGCCAGACGTCCGCAGCCCAGACGTCGCCACTCCCCCTCCCCCCCAGACGTCCGCAGCCGTCTACCAGACGTCCGCTGCACTGCACGTCTAGTGGCCATACGGACTTCACACCTAACATTCTCCCACTTGAAGTCAGTATTCAGGAACTCTTCTGCCAAAAGATTTTCATCCAATTCCCAATTGCCCAACGCTGCCCTTGTTACTTTTTCAGCAAGCCCGGAGAAGTTCTCGCACCATTCAAACTTCTCTACCTTGACCGGCTTTGTAAGCATATCTCGCAGGATTCACTTCGAGTGTCGATTTTCTCGCAACAGGATCCTACCTTCTTCCACCACATTTTTGATAAAGTGGTACTTGACATCAATGTGTTTCGTGCGATCATGGAATGTTGGATTCTTCACTAACTGAATAGCACTTTGGCTATCACAATGCAACGTAATTTTCTCCTGCATTACCTTGAAGTCACCCAACAATCGCTCTAGCCAAATTGCCTCTTTGCCGGCATGAGTTGCTGCAATGTATTTTGCTTCAGTGGTTGATAAGGCCACAACAGACTGCAACTTAGAAGCCCAACTCACCGCTCCTCTAGCAAGAGTGAAGGTATATCCCGTAGTGGATTTTCTCCCATCTCTATCTCCACCATAATCAGAATCCAAAAAACCTTTAACTTGCAAATCTGCCGATCCAAAGTAAATGGCAACATCTGAAGTGGCTCTTAAATATCCGAATATCCACTTCACCGCATTCCAATGCTCCTTACCAGGATTTGCCATGTACCGGCTGACTACTCCCACCGCTTGGGCAATATCCGGTCCGGTGCTCACCATGGCATACATGAGGCTTCCTACTCGCCGATGAATACGGTACACGAGACATGCTTGTCTTCTCTCGCTTCCGTTCTAGGACACCGGTTGGAAGACAACTTTAAGTGTGGAAGAAGTGGGGTACTAATCGGTTTAGCATTCTCGCATATTGAAGCGCTGCAGAATCTTTTCCACAAATGACTTTTGACTTAACCAGATCTTTCTTCCTTTTCTCGTCCCCGTGTATCTTCATCCCTAAAATTTAGTTTGCTGCTCCTAAATCCTTCATTTCAAATGTCCTAGCCAACCGAGCCTTAAGATCAATGATTTTCTTCATGTTGGGGCTTGCAACCAACATATCATCAACATACAACAACAAAATTATAAAACTGCCATCGTCAAACCTCTTATAGTATGCACAATGGTCAGCTTCACTCCTGCTGAAACCTTGGCTCTTCATGAAGGTGTCAAATTTCCTGTACCACATCCTTGGCGCCTGTTTCAACCCGTACAGTGATTTCTTCAGTCCGCAAACCAAATGCTCTTTGCCTCTTTCTTCATAGCCCTCAGGCTGATCCATATATATCTCTTCCTCGAGATCACCATGCAAGAAAGCAGTCTTTACATCAAGCTGCTCCAGTTCCAAATCCTGTGCAACTACAAGTGCAAGTAGAACTCTAATAGTAGTCATCTTCACAACTGGAGAGAAAATTTCATTAAAGTCAACACCTAACTTCTGCACATAGCCCTTTGCCACCAAGCGAGCTTTATAGCGTTCCAACAGCCCATCGTTGTTCTTCTTCACTTTGTACACCCACTTGTTTCCAACAATCTTTCTTCCAGGTGGGAGATCCACAAGTTCCCAAGTTTTATTCTTTCGAAGTGCCTCGATTTCCTCCTCCATGGATTTCCTCCACTTTGCTGCATTCTCGTACTCTCTAGCTTCCCGAAATGAACTAGGTTCACCATCATCGCTAACAAAGCAAAAGAGGACTGATACACATGAGAATACCTTTCCGGACACTTTTGTGGACGTGTAGATCTTCTAACCCAATGATCTGTCGGTTTTGGCTCTTGGTCTTGTGACCGTTGTGGCTGCTCTACTTCCTGTTCTACTTGTTGTTCTGCATGCTGATCAAAAACTTCAGCATGTTCATCTTCATAGTCATCTTCACTCAATTCTACTTCAACAGGTACAACATTAGGATTTTGCTGTACCTCCTTCCTTTGCATGGATTTTTCATCAACAATTACATCCCGGCTAATAATTACCTTGTGGGCAGTAGGATCCCACAGTCTATACCCCTTCACTATATCTCCATAGCCGAGAAAAACACATTTGCTTGACTTTGGGTCAAGCTTGGACCTTTTTTCTTTGGGTACATGGGCAAACGCGTCACAACCAAAAGTGCGCAAATGAGAGTAATCAACTGGCTTACAACACCAAACCTCCTCCGGAATCTGTCCATCCAATGCAGCTTTAGGTGACCTGTTAATAAGATAAACAACTGTATTAACAGCCTCCGCCCATAACTTTTTCTCCAACATGGCTGCGCTAAGCATGCTTCTTGCACGTTCCATGATTGTGCGATTCATCCGCTCACCCACACCATTTTGCTGTGGAGTGTATGGTACAGTCTTCTGGTGCTTAATCCCTTCCCGCATACAAAATTTATCAAATTCCTTGGAGCAATATTCACCCCCATTATCCGACCTGAGACACAAAATTGACTTGCCCAAACTCTTCTCTACCCGTGCTTTGTACTCTTTAAATTTCTGCAAAGCTTCCGACTTCTTCTTCAGAAAATACACCCACACTCTCCTAGAATAATCATCTATAAAAGTCAGAAAATAGATGGCGCCATTCAAGGACCGAGTGGGGACTGGTCCAAATATATCCGAATGTATAAGTTGCAGAAAATCAGAACTCTTACCAGACTTGCAAGTAAACCGAACCCTCTTCTCGTTTACCAAAAATACAAGTGCTCACATAAGTCTAAATTGCAAGACTTAATCCCAGAAAGCATACCTCTGTCATGCAGAATTTTCAGGCCTTTTTCACTCATATGGCCTAGGCGTTGATGCCATAGCATTACTGCATCCTGAACAGAAGTTGCTGCTGCTGCATGGTTTGTCACCGTATCACCGCATAAACGGTATAAGGTCCCGTAAGATTCTCCCTTTGCTACTACAAGAGCTCCTCTGGTAATCTTGCAGTAGTTGTTACATAAGGTGACATAATACCCTAGCTTATCCATCATTTTGATTGATAGCAAATTCTTCCTCAAATCGGGCACATGTCGCACATCACATAGCATCCTTTCTCTACCATCGTCCAACCTCGATCCTTATATCCCCTCTTCCCACAATTTCTAAAGGATGATCATCACCCAAATAGACCTTTCCACCACAAAGTATGGCTGATATTTGTCAAACCAGCCTCGTGGGGAGACATGTGGAAGGATGCACCCGAGTCCAAAACCCGGTATATAAAACTGATCTCGTTGCTATCGATACAGTAAGGCTTCACATGTTGCCGTCTCTCCTGAATCTGCTGCACTGGCTTCAGCCGATGGCTGATTTTGCTTTTCACCATTCTTTAATTGCCAACAATCCTTCTTGGAGTGTCCTGGCTTCCCACAATGCCAACACTTCCCTTTCTGCTTCCGTCCTTTAGACTTAGATCGGGACTGCTTTCTACCTTGTTTACTCCCCTCGAAAGATCGACCTCTCACGGATAGGGCTTCATTGGTTGAGGGTTCCAGAGACGTTTTTCGCCTCAACTCTTCTGCCAACAAAGCGGCTACCACATCATCAAAATTGAGAGTGCCTGATGATGAATTACTGATGGTCATCACCATATGATCCCAAGTGTCCGGGAGAGAACAAAGTAGGGTGATAGCTCTATCTTCATTCTCCATCTTCACATTAACTGAAACCAGTTTACTGATCAGAGTATTAAACTCATTCAAATGATCTACCACAGATGAACTTTCCTTCATCCTCAAGCTATAAAGTTGCTTTTTCATAAAAACCTTGTTAGTTGCTGATTTTGTTTCATACAACTTTTCAAGCTTTTGCCAAAGGGCTTCCGCGGTCTTCTCTTCAGCTACATTGAACAAGACGGAGTCCGCTAGGCAGAGACGGATTGTAGAAACCGCCTTCCTGTCGAGCGTTGTCCACTCCTCATCTTTCATGCCGCTCGGTTTATTCGCGACCCCTTTCAAGGCTTGCGCTTGGTCATTCTGAACCAACAAATCCTCCACCTTCATCTTCCATAGAGCGAAGTTCCTGCCATCAAATTTCTCAATCTCGAACTTGGTTACACCTTTTGACATTGTTGCAGCTCCCACTCGCACAAAACCTTAGCTCTGATACCAGATGTTAGGAAAAACTTCAAGATTCCACACCTGCAAGAGGAAGCACAATAACAAAAATATAGAACACGGAAACAGTAACACAAGTGACACAGAGATTTTACGTGGAAACCTGCAATGTGCAGGAAAAACCACGGGGCAATGGCAACTTCTTGTTTTATTATTTCAGCAAAATTTACATCCACGTCCTTTGACGTTTTCAACAACTCTCTTATTACATTATGCAAGGGATCACATCCCTTTTATAGAGCAGAAGGAAGACTCCAAAACTGTTCGTTTCATCTTCCAACGCAAGCCTCCAAAGACTGTTCGTTTCATCTTCCGCTCCCAAGACTTTTCGTCTTCCGCGTACGTCTACCTAGACGTCTGCTTCTTTGGCGTCTTCTTGGCATGACGTCTGGCCTAGACGTTTGCCAGACCAGACGTCTAGTGGCCATACGCACTTCACACCTTACATCTAGTACAGTATGATCTCCTTGTTTCATCTTGAAGCTTGTCTCATGACCAAATTTTTTTGTCTATTTCTCCATCATTTTCAATTTGCAATGTCTTGCCATGTATCCGATCTCATATCATTTGCGGCATTGGAGTGCAATGTTTCATAATCCACTTGTTGATGTCATTCTCTTGATTCTCTTAGCAAAGGTTTTGAAATATCTATGGCAACATATATCTAGGTATAAAGTATAAACAATAAACTTTTGCTCCTTAGTAGTTGGTCCCTCTTGGATGAACTCTCCTAGGGTATTGTCAATATTCTTCAAAACATCCTTATTGATAAGTTGATATGGAAGTCCAAAAAGCCTAATATTCAATGGAAGCTTTTTAATAGTTTTTGTCTCCACAAAAAGGTTCCCCATGGTTTTAAATGTAAGGTATCTTTGCTTCTCAACCATGGGCAACCACCCTTTATTTTATCCCTAATTCCTGAATTGAAAAATATGAGTTGAAAAAGATGAGGAAAAAAACATTTAGGAAGAAAATTCATGGAGGAATTTGAATTCAATCTCCACTTGAACTTGATCCAATTTGGAATCTCCAAAAACCTTGACCAATATTTGTGGAACTTAGATATTAACCCTATGCTTTTAAGAACCATTATATCATGCTCTATCATCTCATCTTGGATAATCACTTCTAGTGTAACATCTACTGCCTGGATCAACATGCTTACTTTTAATTAGGGCTTGTAGCACAGTGGTAAGTATTCCAACGGTTGGAGGAACAATTTGATATGACAGATTCAATGGTCAACCAAGATTGCAATCATCGATCTCCTCACTTGTATGGCAGTCACTTGTACTACAGCTTGCTTCCACTTGTACGACAAGTGACTTGAACAACAATCCATTTGTACGACATTGACTTCACTTGTACGACAACCTTTGTCGGGAAGACTTGTATGGCACTCCTCGTCGGCACTCTTGTACGACACTATTCGTATAGTACTTCCAAACTGCAACTACTGCTTCAATCCTGCAAACAAAACTTGGAAAGAACACAACGAATGACATCACACACAATATACATAATCACATAGATGAAGGATGAAATAAATAGTATTGCATTCACTCCTACCTATACAACACTTGCTTTACATCTTTGTCTGTAATGGGCTATGATATATACATTGTGCATCCATGACTAGTTCTCCATTCAATGAATGGAGGGGTCTTATTTATCCCCGAGGGCTGGTAGTTAACAACAACTTTCACCTAGACATATCATCTAACTAGCCTTTGTTCTTACATACTAAATCACATGTATTTTGCCGTACATTACAATTTATCAAATTCTTATGTTATCATCCTTGACGTCAAATATTACAAAATTACATTTCATTTACGTTTATGCGCATTGCACTTATTTGACTTTTTTACACTTTCTTTATTTGATGCTGGTCAGAACTAGCTTATACAGCTGCAATCTCCTTTAAATTGGTTGACGTTCTCGTCGACGATTGTCTCTGCTCCTAGTGACTAGGGTTCTGTTGAGGTTGAGGCATGGGAACAAGTTGAGGCATGGCCTCTTTTTTTCACAGCTTCAGCCTCGGCTGCCCTCCTAGCTGCTTCAACAAATTTCTTAACTACCTTCGCTTCTCTTCTTGCAACAATCTCTAGCTGCTCATCCCTTTATGCTATTAGTTGATCTTGGTAAGTAACTTCAAGGTTTTTTTGCTTCCAACAACTGCTTCCTCACCGCACATCCAAACTACAACTTTCCAATCAATCGATCCTGTTCCTCTTGTGCCTTCTTCTTTTCTTCAACCTCCTTCCTCAACTCTGCTAGTTTTGCGTTGGCGTCCTCTTGCATCGACTCAAGTTGTGCCTCCACCATCTGACTCTAGTTAGCTAGTTCTTCCTTTAGCTTCTCATTGCAAATCGTTTGCTAAAACTTCTCCAACCCTATAGCCAACCATTGGATCAAATATGCCAAAACATTCATCCTAGCATGTCTTCACCAATTTAGGTGCAAGTTTGATGTACTTAACACCTGTCTCCTGTCCAGGTGGGGCCACCAAACGTCCTTCATCTACATACGCACATGTTGGGTGGCGATAGAGTACTTGAGTTCCTTCTGACGGGTTCTTCACTCTCAACATCGATTTAACATTGCCAATCTCTAGTTCTCATGGCTGTGTTTGATGAATTTTGGCAAGCTTCTTCATCCGCTCCTCTTCTCTAGCCCAATGCATCTGCTTGCCTGATTCATTCTCCACCTTCAATTGCCATAGTTGCCAGTCTCCTATACAATCGACTCTAAACTTAGTACTCACTTTTTTCAATACTCCAGTTAACCTGTCAAAGAATGTATCAAGCTGCTCATTTATCTTCTGTCCCAAAATTGATGGTCTTGTCAAATTTGGCACTTCAAGGATTAAATGCTCACTACTCCCCTCTAATTGTTCCATATTAGTATCATCTCCGATGATAGTCTCCTCCACATCCTCCCCATCGTAACTTGTCAAGTTTATTGGCTATTTGGATGCCTTGCCCTGTTAAATCTAGACGACATCAATAGTCCTTGTTTCTGTCACCATCTCTTGTCTTATTACCACTTCTTCCCCCGATGGCTGACTACTCTCGCCTTTCTACCAGACTTTGAAATTTGATGCATCCTGTTTACCCTTATTCCTCCTTTCCTTCGACACAATTGCACTCGGTGCCGTCTCCTATGTTGTAGATGTGATTTCAATATGAGCTTCTACATCCAATGGAGGTGATCCACATGGATCCACTTGCTGCACAAACTGCATGGGTGTAGCCTCAAAACTATTAGGTGAGTTGACATTCTCCACCTGCACTGGAGGCTCTTCATCAAAATCTTCTCTCTTCATTGGCGATGATGCTTGCACTATATCCACTACAATTTGAATCTCATCGTCCACATCTACAACAATAGGATCTTGTGCCTACTGTTACATATTCCTCTCCTCTGATTGTTAAGCTCTCTTGTCCTCGTGTATTTTTTGCGCAACAGGCTTTGTTGGTTCCTGTTCAGCCATTGCAACCCTCTCAGGAGTCAATCTCTTGGTACCCGAACTAGTACCTGTAGTACCTCCTTGCACATCCTGACTCCCTAGCTATGCAGGAACTTCTCCCACTACCCCTTGCGTCTTACGCCGACCCTCTACCGTTTGTCGTGCACTGCCACCTTTTCCTGCTGTGGCCTACTACGGGGGTCCTCCTCTCTGTGAATGTTATTGGTCTTCTTGTTGTTGGGACTGTGGTTGGGTTCCCATCCAGTGCTGTTCCAACCTCCTGCGTCGTTTTTTCCTTCGCACCATCTTCTCTGTCTGTGGCTGCTCCTCAGCTTCCTCTGAATCCTCACTTGCCTTGTCTCCCAAGGCTTCTTGCACCTTCGTTTTACTCAGGATACCATTTGTTCTCTTTATCGAAGTGCTCGACTTTATTAGTGGCATGACGTGAATCCAACTAAATATAGGTGGTGCATGCTCTGAAATCACTCAAGGGGGATTCAGCTCTGGAAATTGCAACTTCTCTTGAGTCACAACATTCATCATGAGCACAATGGCGTGGAAATCCATTGAAAAGTTCCATGTATACCACATCAATTTTTTTTGAATGCGGTTCGACAAGTATGATGCCCAATTGTATGACACACTTGCCATTATTCCCTCGATGTATGGTACGAGCCAAATGGGCATCTCTGAGGCTCGTTGTTCGTTTGATAGCTTCGACATTATCATGTTCATGGCACATTGCAGCTCCTTTGACTTCAACTGTTGCATTTTCAGTCCACGTCTCCCATGCTTCATCAACTTTGCCACCTCTTGTGGACTGAGATTGGTAACCTTATCTACCAAATTCTTCCACCGATGTTGATCAAATGCTTCTTTCTTCACCGGTACGTCAAAATTCAGTAATCTAAAAGTCCTTTAAAAATTGCTAGGGAAAACATTTCCTGAACCTCCATGCTACCAATCATAACTTGACTCAAATGATGCTCTAAATCATATTTTTGCATTATATGGAGCAAAAATGGCTTAAAAAACTTAATTTTAGGAATCTGCAAGATATGATGCACTCTTGCATTCTTGAACTTAATCTTCAACGGATGCTTTGGTGGGTTTTCTTGCCACTAGTTTCTACAAAAATCTTTGGGTGGTTGTAACCATGACATCTCCTGCAAGGTCTTTTACATTCTTTCTCTCCCTTTGCCTTCCTCACTCTCTTGAGGTGAAGCCTCCACTTCACTTTCTTCTAGAGTGCTAGTCTTTGGCCTTTCCTTTTGCTCTCCTACCTGTTGCCTTATCACCCTATCTCACTTTGCGTCCAACCCGTGTTCCCTCTATCTAACACGCATGCATTTTGCTAGGCGTCTCCCAAAGCCAACTCTGATGCCTTCTCTTCGTGAACAAGATTCTGACTGCAACACTAGCTCAGGTGGAACCCTCCTTTGTTGCTATTCCACCTGTCAGATTCTTTCTGCGATCCTTGGCCTTCTCTGCATCATGTTTGCAATCTAATCCCAACACGACTTCCTACTATGCTTTGTAGGGCTTTGCTGTTCACACCTTGTGCTTGTATGACAATGTGCCGTACACCCTTTGCAGTTCACTTGTATGGCTGTGTGCCTTACACATCCTTTGCACACCTACTTGTATGGTTGTGTGTTGTACACACCCTTTGCACACTACTTGTACGATGGTGTGCCATTCACACGTGCAACCTATTTGTATGGCGTCTCTTATGCAATTTGTACGACAACCACTTATACACCTCTTCCTCTTGCGCATCCGTCTTTCACCTTTGACTTGTACGACCTTTTGCCGTATAGCCCGTTCTAGAAGGAATAGTCTACGAACAGAAAGGCCTATTCAGTTCCAAACTGCTACCACCCATTGGATGGCGTTGCTTGTATGGCGTTAGCTACACTCACCTTACCGCATGACCCTGTCACAAACACACTTCTACTGTATGGCATTCCCACAACTTCTTAATTTTCCTTGGGTGCGTCTGAACTTTGAAACCCTTTGGCGTCTGTATGGTTGGTCTATACACTTCAAAATTTTCAGCCTTCTGTGACCTTTCTCCTCCGTTGGAAATGTTTTTTTCCTTGATGTCTTTTGCTTTTGACAATGCAACTTCTACCTCAGGTTGTGTCCGTACAACTCTCCTCTACTGCAATCTACATGCTAGCTCCTTTTGCTCATTGTCGACTTTGAGCATTGGAATGCTCATGGCCATCCCTTAGTGTGCATTTACAAGGTGGTGGAGTGGGGAGGACGGTTGGCCTTCATGCGGTAATTGCCATCTTGCTACCTTTGCATGTAACTATATGGCGCGTTTTTTTTTTTTTTATGTCAGCTATATGGCAACAAAGACATCCAATAGGATCATTTGCACCGTCGAGTCCTCATTTTCTTGTCAACTATGTACATCTCCAATTCATCTTGGACCTATAGGTGGCCTATCGTGCGTGTCTCGCTTGAACGACATCTTGCCATTTGCATCTTGCTTGAACGACATCTTGTCGTATGCGTTTGGCTTGTACGACAGTCTACCATACTATTTGTATGACGTATGCCGTTTGTACGATGCCTCTCATTTGTATGGCACACTTTTGAACAACACCTATTTATACAACGTACATTGGAACGATGCCTCCTATTTGTATGACAGTTTGTTCTACACATTTGTTCTGCCATCCTTTGCTCATTTGTACAACAACCTGCTGTTAGGATTAAAGCATAAAATATGAGCAATAAAATGCGGAAATAAAACATAGAAGAAAATAATGCAATACACAATAGACACAGATTTATGTGGTTCACCCAATGTGGGCTACGTCCACGGAGAAAATAACCAGGCCTTATATTCCGTCCAGAAAAACCCTCTGTACACAGCCGCGCACCGAACATTACAATCGGCCGCCATACAACATCCTCTTATAAAAGTGCATTACAATTTTAGGGCAAAAAACTACCTAAAATCTACCGTTCGATCTATGATCTAATAATAAATGGTCCAAATTTACATAGAGGAAAAAACATCTATTTTTGGCTTCAGGGGCGCGACATTAGTATGGGGGGCTAATTCCCCCCTACACCCCCCCTCTTTCGCGTAGTGGGTCCAAGTGCGGCTGAAACAAAGGCCATCGAATTAATCAGGCTCCACAATCAACAATCTCCCACTTGGAGACTAATCACAGTAACTCCACCGCTACTGCACTTGCTGGACTATGCTTCAACTTTGGGCCTGGAAATTTTCTCCCCTTTCACTGTCATGCTTTAAGACCAACTGAAATTGAGCAGGAACTCAGTTTCTTCTTGGTTATTGTTTTTGTGAACATATCTGCAGAATTTTGGCTAGTATGTATCTTCTCCAATTTTAACTATCCATCTTCCAATATTGAGCGTATGAAATGGTACTTGGTATGTATGTGTTTAGTCCTAAATGGAAAGTTGAATTCTTTGCCAGATGAATGGCACTCTGACTATCACTATATAATGTGCTATTCTCCTGCTTCTTTCCCAACTCCTCCATAAACCTTTGTAACCAAAGAATATCCTTACTAGCCTTTGTAATTGCAACATACTCTCCTTCTGTTGTTGACAGTGCAACAACCTTCTGTAATTTTGAAATCTAGCTTACTGCAGTTTCACCTACAGTAAAAACATACCCTGTGGTACTCATCCTGCTGTCTATATCACCTGCCATATCTGAATCGACATATTTCTGTAAAGCAGTATTAGATCCTTTAAAGCATAATGCTTGAGTGATAATACCTCTCAAATACCTGCGAATCCACTTCACTGCCTCCCAATGCTTTCTTCCTGGTTTTCTCATAAACTTGCTCACAACTCCCATTGCATGTGCAATATCTGGCCTTGTGCATACCATCACATACATCAAACTGCCAATTGCTGATGAATAAGGAACCTTGAACATGTAGTTCATCTCCTCCTGTGTCTTAGGACACATATCTTTGGTCAGTTTGAAATGATTTCCCAAAGGTGTGCTAATAGGTTTTGCATCCTGCATACTGAATCTTTCCAACACCTTCTCAATGTACTCACTCTGAGACAATGTTAATTTGTGATTTTTCTTGTCTCTTGTTATTCTCATACCAAGGATTTGCTTTGCAGCACCCAAATCCTTCATTGCAAATGACTCTGCCAATTTTCTTTTGAGTACAATTATATCCTGCATGTTAGACCCTGCAACAAGCATGTCAAGTGGTTAGAATAACATCTACTATAACCTTGATCTGACATAAACCTGTCAAATTTCTTATACCACTTTCTTGGAGCTTGCTTCAGGTCATACAGGATCTTTTTCAACCTGCATACTAGTTCCTCCTTTCCTTTGACCTCATACCCTTGTGGCTGCTGCATATAAATCTCTTCCTCCAAATCCCCATGGAGAAAAGCTGTTTTTACATCTAACTGTTCAAGATGTAAATCCTCTATAGCCACTAAGCTTAAAACAGTTCTAATTGAAGTCATTTTCATCATAATCAATACCTTTCTTCTGTGCAAAACCCTTTACAACCAGTCTAGCCTTATACCTCTTTTTACCTCTATCTTCTTCTTTCACCCTGTAAACCCATTTATTTTGCAATGCTCTTTTTCCTGCAGGCAACTGAACCAGATCCCAAGTCTGATTATTTATCAAGGAGTCCATCTCCTCTTTCATGCCTCGCTCCCACTTCTTCTTGGTTTCTACCTGCATTGCTTCTTCATATGTTTCTGGTTCACCAGAGGCAGACAATAATACATAATATAATGGAGAGTAACATGCAAGTCTACTTATCCTGGTAGATTTTCTAACAACAGTTGTAGGAGTTTGAGGTGCTAGCTGTTGCTATTGTTGTTGATTTTCTAGCACCTTTGGAGTTTCAATTTCATCAAACACTATGTATTCTGTGTTTACCTTTTCTTGTTTCTTTTCCTGCAAATGATCCTTATACATGACCTTCTCATTGAATATTACATCTCTACTCCTAATGATTTTGTGATTTGCATAATCCCAAAAGCGATGACCAAAATCATTAACTCCATATCCAATGAAAAAACACGTCTTGGTTTTTGCCTCAAGTTTAGTTTGATTTTCTTTGCTAATATGTACGAAAGCTTCACAACCGAAAGTCTTTAGAAATGAGTAGTTAACAGGCTTACCTGTCCATGCCTCTTTTGGAATCCCACCATCTAGGGAACTTGAAGGTCCTCTGTTTATTAAATAAACTGCAGTATCCACAACATTTGCCCAAAAATGTAAGGGCAATCCTGTATGTAATTTCATGCACCTAGCACGTTCCATGATAGTCCTGTTCATCCTTTCTGACACACCATTTTCTTGTGGAGTTCCTGGAACCGTCTTCTCTCTACGAATCCCATGGTATGAACAGTAACTGTCAAACTCTTTGCTGCAGTACTCACCTCCATTATCAGATCTGAGACACTTTAGCTTATTTCCTGTCTCATTCTCAACCAAAGCTTTCCATTTCTTAAAGGTATCAAAAACATCCGATTTCTTTCGAATACAGTAAACCCAAGTTTTTCTAGTTGCATCATCAATAAACGTAACATAATAATGAGAGCCACCAAGAGATGATACCTGAGCTGGTCCGCATACGTTTGAATGTACAAGCTCTAGCTTTTCACTCCTTTTCTTTTCCAACTCTAAGAAATCTGACTCTTTTCTGTTTTCCATAAATGCAGTTCTCACAAAAGTCTAAATCAACCTGCTTCAAACTTGGCAACAAATTCCTTGAGTGGAGAATCTGCATCCCCTTCGCACTCATGTGCCTAAGCCTATGATGCCACGAAGCTGTATCCACTCCTATAGAAGCTAAAGCAATAGAAAGATCAGTATTACCAGTACATATATACAACGTACCTTCCTTATTTCCTTTTGCTAATAACAATGATCCTTTAGCAACCTTCCATGAATTTGCTGAGAATGTAACTATACATCCTTCACTGTCCAACTGTTAGGACCCTCCTAACATGTCCTAATACTTATATTATTTATTAATTATATTCAAGGGTCACAACCCTTCACTCTTACAACTATTAGACTAGGTATTTAAATGCAATCCAAATAGGATAATAAAGCATCATCGAACAATATATTAATTAAGTCTATTGTGGGTTTCTACCTTACAATCAAAAGGCGATTCAATATCAAAAAACGATTCTTCCTTCCGCACTATTTAGTTTTATAACATCTGGATCAGAGCCATTACAATCCATCGTCACTATCATAATTTTTTTTTCCAAAGCAAAATACACCTTCATTGTCATAATCTGATCCTACCATTTGAAATTTCACTGAATTCATTTTGAGATTCACACGAATTAAAAAACGAAGAAAAAAATTCAATTCTCTCACGCAATGTGACGTTTCCAGCGACTTTGGTTAAGATTCGATAACAAAAAAGTTATAATTTTTGAGTTTAACCTAAGGTTTACAAAGTATTTCCGACATCGGCAAGTTTTTTTCGATCGACGACAACGTCGTGTTAAAGTATTTTAAAATTAGTTATTATCTTTGTCCCACATCGAAGAAAAGAGTGGGAGCATAAGCGTTTAAAACAAGTATAGCACATACAATTGATCGTGACTTCAGTCACGTGTTCTTATTACCCTCGCGCAATCGAAGTTACCCTTGCCATACGAAACTTATCCGGTTATAATTGTTGTCGTTGACCCTTCGAATCGCCACTATTCCACCCACACTCCGCTTGGTGACCGCCACTACTTCGTTCAACCTTCCGCTCGACCTTTGCGTTTTGCCGCCCTGCCAGTCTGCCTTCCTGCCTGTCGCCCTTGCCTGCCGCTCCTTGTGTTTCCTGCCTACCGCCCTTCTTTGCCGCTCCTTGTGTTTCCCGCCTGCCGCCCACCTGCCGCTCCTTGTGTTTCCCGCCTGCCGCCCTTCTCTGCTGCTCCTTGTGTTTCCCGCCTGCCGCCTTGCCAATCTGCCTTCCGCTTACCGCCCTTCCAGTCTGCCTGCCGCCCTTCTCTGCCGCTCCTTGTGTTTTCCGCCTGCCGCCTTGCCAGTCTGCCTGCCGCCCTGCCGACCGCCATGCACTCTCGATCCTGACACCTCTACAAGCTACCTGTTAAATAACAGAGCACCAAATTTAAAGTTGATAGGGCATTGCCCACCAAATTTTGAAAAAAAAAAAAAAAAATTGCTAAAACAACTTATAAGTTGTTAAACAATTTCTTTTTTTTTTTGCTCACCTGGTACCAAGTCATATTGATCGTTACCTACACCAACCACAATGGCTGAAGGACGACGATCACTGGATTCCATTCATGAGAAACACGAAAGGCTCGTTGAAGAAGTTAAACAAGAAAGAGAGGAGAATGCCCGTAACACAAGAGAACTCTTCGAGAAAATATTTGCAATGGATGTTAAACTTGATGCTATCAGTCAAAATCAGGCAACAACACATGCAAATTCAACCAACAACGGGTCATCAAACCGAGCAATGTTAGGAGGTCCACAAACTTCCATTCTTCCACGGACGACCAAATTAGACTTTCCAAAATTCGAAGGCGGAGACCCTACAAACTGGATCTACCGAGCAGAACAATATTTCTCACTAAATCAAATTCCGGAAATGCAAAAAGTGCATATTGCCTCCTTCCACTTGGAAAACGACGCCATCCAATGGTACCAATGGTTCGAGAAAACCAATGGCACTCCGACGTGGTCAACCTTTACACATAATCTATTAGTGCGATTCGGCCCCAACAAGTTTCAAAGCTTTACAGGGGCCCTCACTAAATTATGCCAAACCACTTTGGTAAGCGAATACCAAGCAGAATTTGAAAGGCTAGCTAATAGAACATCCGGATTAGACGTTGCCTTCTTTCAAGAATGTTTTGTCGACGGATTAAAAGAAGAAATTCGAATTGAGGTGCAAATGTATAACCCTACAAACATGTTAGAGACCATCGGCTTGGCAAAATTAGCGGAAGACAAAATCAAGGCACGAAATCGGTTCACAAAACCAACCTGGGGGAAACCATCAAACACTTATACCAACCCCAAACCAATGCAAAATGGAAGAACCCAAAACTCCTACATAGCCCCCAAAATTAACCCCGCTCTACCAATTAAGCGTCTGAGTTTCGAGGAAATGAAGGAAAGACAAGCTAAGGGTCTTTGCTACCATTGCGATGAGAAATTTGATAGAAATCATAAATGTGCCTCACGGAAATTATATATTCTAGATGCCACAGAGGAAGGGAATTCTACTGAAGAGGAACATGAACTCGAAGTAGAGTTATTATCCAACACACTTGAAAGTGACGAAGAAAATGCACCGAAGGTTTCCTTCAACGCCCTTGCAGGATTTTCTGCCCCTCAAACAATGCGAGTTAAAGGGTATTTTAAGAAACAAAACCTTACCATGCTCCTAGATTCTGGTAGCACGCACAATTTTATCGATCCAAAGGTGGCTAAACAAGCAAATTGTTTTATATACCCTTGCAATAACTTCGAAGTGATGATTGGAAACGACGGAAAAATTGCATGCAAAGGAAAATGCCGAAATATAAAACTAACTATGGGGGTTTATAACATGAAAGGCGACATGTACGTCCTACCCCTAGGTGGGTGCGACATTGTACTAGGGGTACAATTGTTACAAACCTTGGGCGTAGTCCAATGGGAATTTGATGAACTATGGATGAAATTCACAAGCAAGAACACAAACCAAACCCCCAAAATAAGAACAAAGAATGGTCACCCAATTATTTTCAATTCAACCTAGTCACAAAGAAGACGAGACACCGAGTTGCAAAATATTTTAGACCACCATAAGGCGGTATTCAATGAACCAAAAGGACTACCTCCACAACGAAGTCACGATCACACTATTCCACTATTTCCAGGGCATCAACCTCCTAATATTAGACCTTATCATTATCCATACCTCCAAAAGACCGAAATAGAGAAATTAGTACAAGAGCTTCTTAAGGCAAGAGTCATTAGACCTAGCAAAAGCCCTTACTCCTCTCCAATTATTTTAGTTAGAAAAAAGGATGGCTCGTGGCGTTTATGTGTCGATTTTCGAGCGCTTAATAAAATGACCATCAAAGATAAATTCCCTATTCCGGTCATAGACGAGCTATTAGATGAACTCCACGGGGCAGCTTATTTTTCCAAGTTAGACTTACGGTCGGGCTACCACCAAATACGAGTCAATGAAAAGGATATTCCTAAGACGGCCTTTCGCACTCACGAAGGGCACTACGAATTCTTGGTGATGCCATTTGGCCTTACCAACGCTCCTTCTACCTTTCAAAGTCTAATGAATAAGGTATTTCACCCTTTCCTTCGTAAATTTATATTAGTTTTCTTTGATGACATTTTGATTTATAGCAAAACATGGGAAGAACATTTGGACCATGTTAGGCAAGCGTTCCAAATCTTGAAGGAAAATCAACTTTATGCAAAAAGATCAAAGTGTTCCTTTGGAAAACAAGAAATTGAATACTTAGGGCATATTGTCTCAAAGGAAGGAGTTATGGTAGATCCTTCCAAAATCGAGGAGGTGAAAAATTGGCCTATTCCAAAAACCTTAAAAGCTCTACGTGGGTTTCTTGGACTAATGGGATATTATAGAAAATTTGTCCAAAATTATGGTAAAATCGCTGCTCCTCTAACAACATTACTTAAGAAAAATGCTTTCAAATGGTCATCTAAAGCGGATGAGGCCTTTATCACCTTGAAAACTGCAATGTGTACCACCCTTGTTCTAGCCATGCCCAACTTTTCTAAACCGTTCGTCATTGAAAGTGATGCTTCGGGAATAGGAATGGGAGCCGTACTCATGCAGGATGAAAGGCCTCCAACTTTTATAAGCAAAGCATTTTCTCCTAAGAATTTAGCTCGCTCTACGTATGAAAAAGAGATGTTGGTGATTGTCCATGCTATTCAACATTGGAGGCCTTACCTTATTGGCCAACATTTCATTATACGCATTGACCATCATAGCTTGAAGTATTTTTTGGAACAAAGGACTAATACCCCAGAACAACAAAAATGGGTTACTAAACTTCTTGGCTATGATTATGAAATTACATATAAAAATGGAAAGGACAACATGGCAGCCGATGCACTTTCTAGAAAATTTGAAGATATGCCTCAAGTCCATGCTCTTTCCTCCCTTATTCCTAAATGGGTAGATGAGGTGCATGAAGAATGGATAAATGATCCTACTATCCACGCCTTAATTCAACAACTTCAACATAATCCTAGTAGCAAACCTCCATACACTTGGAAGGACAATATATTAAGATACAAAGGGAGGATGGTCCTCACCCCAAATTCAACTTATCGTGAAAAACTTCTTCATGAGTTACATACCTCACCCATTGTAGGCCACTCAGGGTTCTTAAAAACCTATAAAAGAGCCACTACCTCCTTCTATTGGGTAGGAATGAAAAATTACATCAAAAACTTTGTAAAAGAATGTGAAGTTTGCCAAAGACAGAAACGGGAGACCCTCGCTACTCCAGGATTACTTCAACCTCTTCCTATACCCACCAAAACATGGGCAGATATTTCTATGGACTTTATTGAAGGATCACCAAAATCAGGAGGTAAAACAACCATTTTTGTAGTCGTTGATTGTTTATCTAAATATGCCCATTTTTGTCCCGTGGCTCATCCTTATACCGCTAGCACTATAGCCCCCACCTCTTCCTAGATAACATCTTTAAATTACATGGTATGCCCTCCACAATTGTTAGTGACCGTGACCCAACTTTCACTAGCACCTTTTGGAAGGAATTGTTCAAATTACAAGGTACTCAACTTCGTATGAGCTCCTCTTACCATCCTCAAACCGATGGCCAAACAGAAGTTGTAAATAAATGCTTAGAAACATACCTTCGATGTTTTGTTTCTACTCAACCACTCCATTGGGTAAAGTGGCTTTCACTAGCGGAATGGTGGTATAACACTTCATACCATACGTCCATCAAAATGACTCCTTATGAAGCACTATATGGTCAAACACCACCGTCCCTCATTTCCTATATTCTAGGGACTACAAAAGTCCATGTGGTGGAAACGGAACTTGCTAATCGAGATGACATACTACGGATCCTAAAAGAGAACCTACACACCGCCCAACATCACATGAAGCAACAAGCCGATCAACATAGAAGCGAACGTAGTTTCCACGAGGGTGATATGGTTTTCTTACGTCTCCAACCTTACCGTCAATCCTCTCTTAAACAAAAAGGTTCTCGAAATTAGCACCCAAATTTTACGGGCCGTATAAAGTTCTCCAACGTATTGGGACCGTTGCTTACAAACTTGAGCTTCCTCCCTCTTCCAAACTTCACCCCGTATTTCATGTATCTTGCCTTAAGCTCGCAGTTGGAGCCCATATCACGACACAAACCACTCTCCCTGAATTTTTCGAGGATGGAGTACTTTTAGTCGAACCAGAAGCTATCTTGGATCGTCGCTCTCGTCACCTTCGTACTTGCGATATCACGGAAGTTTTAATCCATTGGAAAGGTCTACCTTTAGAAGACGCGACGTGGGAAAATCTTCAAGATATCCAGCAACAATTTCCAAATTTCCAGCTTTGAGGACAAAGCTCCTTTAAGGGGGGTGGCATGTTAGGACCCTCCTAACATGTCCTAATACTTATATTATTTATTAATTATATTCGAGGGTCACAACCCTTCACTCTTACAACTATTAGACTAGGTATTTAAATGCAATCCAAATAGGATAATAAAGCATCATCGAACAATATATTAATAAAGTCTATTGTGGGTTTCTACCTTACAATCAAAAGGCGATTCAATATCAAAAAACCGATTCTTCCTTCCGCACTATTTAGTTTTATAACACCAACTGCCCTGTGGAGATTAGATTTCTTCTTAAGTCTGGAATATGTCTTACCTCTTTCAACAACCATTGGTTTCCATTTGGTAACTTTATCTGTATGTTACCCTTTCCAGCGTTTTTACATGGTGTCTATCATCACCCAAATAGACCTGTCCAAAATTACCTTGAACATAATCTAGAAAAGGCCTCCGAATTAATCAGGCTCCACAATTAACACTTGCCATATCTTCTTGTCTGCCTTCTTGTTGTTGTCATTCGTCGTTTCGTTGAGTACGACCTGGGTGGTTTGATTGCTCTCCACCCTGCCTCCTTGGTTGTCTTTATCTTTGCCTACTCCTTCACGATTGTCCTTCCTTGGTTGTCTTTATCTTTGCCTACTCCTTCACGATTGTCCTTCAAAATCAGCTGCATTCATTTCTCTACTTACTCCATTTGAACAACCTTCAATGATTTATGATAGTTTGATCCCCACTTCGATTGCCCAAGGTCCATCTGAGGTCTCCTATTTCTTTGTCTACGTTAGTTTTGGCAACAACCAAGAGGTGGT
The DNA here is from genome assembly GCA_028583015.1 of Wollemia nobilis. Classification (NCBI taxonomy): domain Eukaryota; kingdom Viridiplantae; phylum Streptophyta; class Pinopsida; order Araucariales; family Araucariaceae; genus Wollemia; species Wollemia nobilis. The sequence goes on from JAQPPZ010002979.1 coordinate 6,342,582, forward strand.
CCTGACGGGCCAACATGATGTCTATGTGGCATTTTGTTTCTTCTTATGCAGTTAGAGGGTGGTCTTAACAGGCCAACCCGCTAACTACGTGACCTAGGGGTAGTCGGAGGGAAAACCTTCCTCTCAAACTAGCTGGAAAGAGGTCAACCAACCTCACCTTTGTCCAGGTAAAACTCAAATGGTCCAAAGAACCTAACGGTCCTCGTTGACTACCTAAATTGCCTAGTTCATGCACATGCCATGGGTTTTCAAGTAGTCTTTGCAGACCAGTTTGACTTCCCAAGGAACCGTTCAAATTTGGTGGCTGATTACTAGTCCTCCTTGTTTGCCTTGCTTCCTCAAAGGTATTTTGCTATCCCTCATTCATACTATTTGCAACTTGGGGAACTTGCTGTGTCCTTACTATTCTTTTGATTTCTTGGCTTGAATTGTCATTGCTCGAGTCTTCTTAATTATTGTTAGAACTCATCAAGGACATACTATTGGAGTTTGTTCTCCAGTTCCTAACTTCTCCTTCTGTTGATGAAGGTATTTCAAATATATCCCTCCATAGCACTTCATTTGTTGCAAGTCTTCTGGCTTGAATATCATCTCGTAGCCTCACAATTTCTTGGTCAGCTTGTTCCCTTAACTCTTCATTTCTTTTGTGCAACTGTTCACTTTGTTCTTGCAATCGTTGCGTTTCTTTGTGCAAGTCCAATTCTTGTTGACAAACTCATTTCTTCATATCCACTTCCATCACTTCGAGGTTCATGGTCTGGTGGGTCTTCTTGCTTGTCATCCACTACCACCATTCTCTATGTTTCTTCTTATTTCAACGATCTCAGCCTATTTTCTTCTTTCGTATCTGGGAATATTACATGTACCTGTACTCTTCTATGCTCTATAGGGAGGGGTTCCAATTCCTCCTGTTCAATTATGGGTTGTTCACCATTCCCATCTCCAAACAGTCAGGCTAACTTTGATTCACTATCCTTTTTGGTACCATCTTCTTTGGTCTTGCTTGACTTACCTTCTTCATGGACCAACACTCCAAAAGGTTTTAAGGCTGATTTGGTGGTGCAATCAGCCTTCCTATACTCGTTTCCTCTTCTACTAGTTCAAGATTAAGCATATTCATCCGAGCTTTTACTTTGTATGGTTTTAATCTTGAGCCATTAACCATCTCGAGAAACAATGTCGTCTCTAGTTTCTTCAAATGTCTTGGGACACAATGTCTCGTCCAATTTCTTCAATTTCGTTGTGCCATTTTCCATCATCTCTACAACTTGGAAGGGTCCAAACCACAAGGTCTTTAATTTACCTGGCTTGATTTCTTGCTTTCCATTAAACTTTAATACCAAGTCACCTGGCTTTAACTTCATCTTTCTCAGCTTGTCATGCCAAAGCTTCCTCCAATGTTGGGCAATCTTCATTGTCGATTGTGCCATCACCCTCTTCTCTTCTAGTATCACTAGTGCCGCTAGCCTCTCCTCTAGGCTTTCTTGGTCACCCAAATGGTTTTGCACCACCACTCTCAGACTTGGTACTAGGAATTCCACCGACACAACTACCTCCTACGCATATATCAACTAGAATGGTGTATGGTTTGTTGTTGTCTTGAATGTAGTTTTGTACGCCCACAAAACTGTTGGCAATCTCTTCTCAATACCACTTCAACACCTTCGTTACCATGTCTTGTGCATTATGGAAACCAAGATCTTGTTAGTTGCCTTTGCGTGCTCATTTCCCTTTGGGTAATATGGGCTTGACAACATGAGATCTTGAATTTCGTGGTCATTTTGTAGATAATCTCGTTGACAAAGTGTCCTTTGCAATTACTCGTCAATTATAGGGGCACACCGAATCTTGTGTTCACTTGTTCATACAAGAATGACACTGTACTCCTTGCAGAATTGTCAGGCGATGCCCTTGCCTCCACCCACTTTGTCAAGTACTTCATTGCCATCACTATGTATCTACACTTCCTCTTGTTGGTTTTCAATGGTCCAACAAAATCAAGACCCCATCTCTGAAACAACTCTTGTGGTTGTGATGGGTGCCATTGTTAATATAAATCTGCTATTGCTGTTTTCTGTGTAGTTATTGCTAATGGCTGCAGATTAGTAGAATTATTAAGTAGAAATGGAATTGTGTGTATGTATGTTAAATTTCATTTTTACAAGTGCTTTTCATCTTCTTTGCACTCCTCCAGTCGTAGCACGCGATCTATATTCAGCTCTTGTCCGTTGTCATCTTTTGATGATGAACTTCTTTATTTGTCAGACGTCGCAAGATCCTCGCCTAACAGATTTGATTCTTCGAATTTATCAAATATCTATGTTAGCCCTTCTTGAATTGCAAGCAATCCTTCTCACCGTTGTGGTTGACTTTCGCCACGCGTAACCATCCTCATCACAACAACACATCATATGTTGGTTTCTGCATGGTGATGACCATAAAATCCATGACGAATTCTTGGTCGGCGATCTTCACCTTTTGGAGTCAAGATTCCTTTCATCTCAATACCATATTGGTCTGCACCCTATAGTTTGAAATTTGGAGGCCATAAAAATGGTGCCCCAAGTTCTCTCTATGTCTTCTCCGGTAACACATTCATGCTTGATCCTCCATCGATGATTACTTGCATCAATTTATGGTTTAGCAACTCAATATGGATTAATGTCGCTTCTTTCCAGCATCAATCATTAACACTGTCGGATCAATGAATTGATCCTTTCTCATTTTGGTTGCCTCTTCTTGGCATTGTGGCTCTACCACTTTCCTTGCCTGCGTCATTTCTCCTACCGTTTCATAAATCTCCAGTAGTGCATAAAATAGGCTGGATACCTTCTCTTCCACACTTGTATTCAACACTTGCATTGCTAGTTGTTTTGACGTCTCCATTTCTTCACCTACAGTCAACTTCTTGAGTTTCTTCTTTTGGACGAATCTCTTTTGATTGGTTCTTTGCGTTTCTTCTTGAACTTGCTCATGTGCTTCTTGCCATATTTCCTTCTTTTTGGCAGGGTTTGGATACTGCTTTGCTTTCCTTGCTTGAGCCCACGTTGCAGCCAACACATGCTTCTCTTTATTTTGTTGGCTCCTTGAAGGCTCTTTGATGTCAATATAATTGACAGTCTGCGAGTTATTCGAACTTTCCTTCATGATTGTATGGTTCACACCATCTACACATCATCCCACTATTGTTTCCAACATTTCCTCCTACCAGTGTATTTGGGCAATTTCTTGCGAAGTGCCCCCGCTCTTGGCATCTTAGACATTGAATAATCGGCCTCTCGTCCGAATCATATTGCAATCTACCTTTGCCCACCTTGTGGTCAATTTCCTTGTTGCGATTGACATCCTCTTCGGTGGTTGTTTCTGTAACCGTTGTTTGTTGCTCCTAGCCTGCTTACAGAAGTAATGGGTTTCTCTTCCTTCTCCTTTTGCACCGTTAGAGTTTGATGTCTTGTGCTTTTGAGGTTAAACGGGCAATTCATAATAACATGTCCCACACCTTCACAAATATTACAAAATGCATTTTTTGGACAGTTTACATTTGTGTGTCCTTTTGCCTTGCAGTCTAAACACCAAATGTCCTTCTCCTTCTTATCTCCCTTCACGTTGTTGATCATCCTTTCCAGGTCCTTCCTCATGGCCTGGATAGCAACATGCAAGTCATCTCAATCACTATTTGAATCATCATCTCTATAGTGACCTACTCCTGTTGCTGTCTACTTCATCTCGCTCTCCAAGTTGAGAGCTTTGTCAAAGGCTTCTTGATAGGTAGTCGGTGGTACTACCTTCATCTTCTTTTTATATCTTGGCAGCAACCCATCTAGGAACCATCGTTTTTGTAAGCCATTTGTTGGTTTTACATCCATCTTATCAATGAGTTCCTTTAATCTTCTATTATACGACTTAATCTCTTCATCTTTCTTTTGCTTTGTATATCACTTGATGTTATACGAGTATATTTTTTGATGATCTGAGTATCATCACGGAGTAATCTGAATTCCTTGGTGAATTCAGTCTATAATTTGCCCCATGTCTTGAAGGGGTTTGCTTTCTTTAAATGCCAGTCCATTGTGATTCCCCGCAATGTGGCCGGAAACAATTTCAGCTAGGATCCTTCATTGTCAACTCCTCTCGCTTGCCATATTGTTTCACACGTACCAATATGGTGTTTTGGGTTGTCCTTTCCATCTCCAAAAATTGCGGACATTTTTATTTGCCCGCTACTATACCAATGTTCGCCATCAGTGGTTGGTCTTCGTCACTTGAGTGAACACTAGCAAACAGTCTTTGACCTTTTCCTTGTGTACCTATGCATGGATATGAGAACCTTGCTGGCATGTGGAAAGAAGTCCAAGGTTGCAAGTCTTTGGAAGGTTTGCTCAATCCCATCCATCCCATTCTGAAAGCCGAAATACTTAGATATGGCGGTTTTGCACAGCTTTGCTACGAGGTTTTCAATAATCAAAGAGTCTGCAAATACAAAGGGAGTTGTAAGTAGAGCGAAATCTCGCTTTTGCTGGTTTCTGGTAGTTTGAGCAAATGCGGGTACGTTGTTACTAAAGATATAATAGTCAACAATCGCTCGCTCCGCTCCCTTCACAAAGATATATGGATAGGATTTATCACGGTTTGCATAGATCAAGAGATGTGCAGACTTGGACGACGTGATATTTACATTGCATGGAGAGAAACCAAAACCAAAAAGGAATGGCTCCAAAATATGAAGGATGTGTCAGTTCGAGTTTCATCGACATCTGATGCGCATCTGAGCTATTATGAGAGAGTCAAAGATGTTGTGGTGCCTGCGATAATGGGGTTATTGATAGAATACACTGGCCAAGGCCAAGAATTGAGTGTGACATTCACGGGACAACAGTCTTTGACCGCTTTCTTGTGCACCTATGCTCTGCGACCTTAGTGAATATACAAACGTTGGTTCTGGTCTCTGCACCCGCACACTCTTGCGGTTCCCCTTGTGTTTGAATCTCGTGTTCTGCACCTCTAGGTCTCTCCCCCACACTTGCACTGGTGTTACGTGTTGTTCTGCTTTGTCTCCTTACGCACACTCCACGTTGGCACCTTCACTTGCGCAAGCGTCGTACTCGGTCCGATCTTCGTTTGCTCGATGCGCCTCCACTTATGTTTCCTCTTTTGTTGTTAAAAATGATATTTTCTCTTCACTTGAACTGTCCTTCGCTTGAGGACTCCACACATATTCCACAAGTTCTGTCAATCTTGCATTTGCAACACTCCTTTGTTGTTGTGCAATCCTTCGACTTCTTATTGGTTGATTATTAACTCTTTCCCGTCCACGTCTCCCACATCCTTATAGGAAATTATCTATCATTCATCCCTCCAAAACTCATGTAGTGCTGGTTCCAACGTCAAACGACAACGGTGCCAAATGTAGCACGGTTGTGAGTATTTCAATTGTTGGACGAACAATTTGTTATGACAGATTCAATAGTCAAGTAAAACTGCAATCATCAATCTCCTCACTTGTACGACAACTTGCTTCCCCTTGTACGAGTGACTTGAGCGACAATCCACTTGAACAATAGTCACTTGTACAATAATGAATTTACTTGTACAACAACCTCCGTCGACAAGACTTGTACGATACTCCTTGTTGACACTCTCGTATAACACTCTTTTGACGTTACTATTTTTACAGTATATATTGCATTTTCGTGGCCAAAAGAGAAGTGAAAAAGGAAAAAGGAAAAAGTGTCGCGATATCGCGACATGTTGCATTTTCGCGGCCAAAAAAGAAGAGAAAATGCAAGGAGAAAAAGTGTCGCGATATTGCGACATGTTGCATTTTCGTGGCCAAAAGAAAGAGAAAATGCAAAGAGGAAAAAGTGTCGCGATATCGCGACATGTTGCATTTTCGCGGTCCAAAGCAAAGAGAAAATGCAAGGAGAAAAAGTGTCGCGATATCGTGACATGTATTTTCGCGGGCCAAAGCTAAGAGAAAGAGCAAGGAGAAAAAGTGTCGTGATATCGCGACATGTTGTATTTTCGCGGGCCAAAGCTAAGAGAAAGAGCAAGGAGAAAAAGTGTCACGATATCGCGACATGTTGTATTTTCGCGGTCCGATGCAAAGAGAAAGAGCAAGGAGAAAAAGTGTCGCGATATCGCGACATGTTGTATTTTCGCGGTCCGATGCAAAGAGAAAGGCAGAGAAAGAAAAAGTGTTGCGATATCGCGACATGTCGCATTTTCGCGACTCAAAAAGGGCAGGAAGGCAGAGAAAGAAAAAGTGTTGCGATATCGCGACATGCCGCATTTTCGCGACTTAAAAGTGAAGGCATTTATATGTCAATCTTCTAGTTTCAAGATTGAAGTCCAAGTTGGTGCTTGGCATCAAGGGTTGGTGCTCCTTCCAGTTGGTGCTAGTAAATCAGGGGTTGGTGCTCCTTCTAGCTGGTGCTGGTAAATCAGGGGTTGGTGCTCCTTTCGTTGGTGCGGATAAATCGAGGGTTGGTGCTCCTTCCAGTTGGTGCCGATAAATCGGGGGTTGGTGCTCCTTTCGGTTGGTGCGGATAAATCAGGGGTTGGTGCTCCTTCCAGTTGGTGTTGGTAAATCAAGGGTTGGTGTTGGTAAATCGAGGGTTGGTGCTCCTTCTCATTGGTGCAGATAAATCAGGGGTTGGTGCTCCTTCCAGTGGGTGCTGGTAAATTGATTGTAAAGTTGTTGCTTTGCAAAGGCTGGATTTGGATGGTAGTCCAAACAGTCATTTTTGAGGAGTAGCCAAATCGGTGAACCTCGGTACATCTTGTGTTGTGTGATGCTCTCCTGTTATATTTGCTTTATTTGGTTTTAAGTTCCCATTGTTTCAACTTTAAGAGTTGAATATTTAAGTTTTAAAGAGCTACACTGATTCACCCCCCCTCTTATTGTCATTGTTAGACTAAAAATTGGTATCAGAGCCAAGTTCCAGGTAGCACACTTTTTCTCCTGCTATTGCACTAAGCAGCTCCAGGTAGCACATCCTTAGGGGGAGCAATCTTAAAGTTTTATTTTAATGCTCCTATGTTGTTTGGTTATCTGAGGATGAAAGGCAAGTAGTCAGGGGGAGTTGTATAGTTGTCAAAGTGTGTTTCAGTTCATATAGTTGTTTGTGGAGGTACCGTGAAGGGTGGTGATTAAATTGAGAGTTGTCACCATTGGTAGTATTGCTATATGTCAGTGTTGTACTTTTGATGGTTCTTACTGCCATTGTTCGAAGTTATGGTTTATAACAGTTCTGATAATTTGGTTTAGTGAAATAGATGCTAAAAAGTTCACAATGGAGGATTGTAAGCCAGTTAGCACTCCCATGACGACAGGTTGGAAATTGAGCAAGGATGTGTAGATGACAGAAAGAGTACCAGTGGAGGTGCATTCTATCTTGGAGACATGTTGGTCGCGTGGCACAGTAAGAAACAAGAGTCAAGCTCCTTATCCACAGCAAAGGCAGAATATATTGCAGCGACAACGTGTTGTATGCAAGAGAAAGTTGCGGAAGGTGAGGTTAAGTTGGCGTTTGTTCCAACAATAGAGCAAGTAGCGGATCTTCACAAAACCGTTGCCCAAGGAATTCTTTGAGTACCTTCGCAATAAATTGGGAGTGGTTACGCTTCCCAAGAAGATGTTTTTGATGTATGGGAAGTTGTTACAAGTTGTCCAAGAAGACCGAAGTGGCCCATATCCAAAAGAGAAGCGAAAAAGCAAAAAGGAAAAAGTGTCGCGATATCGCGACATGTTGCATTTTCGCGGCCAAAAGAGAAGAGAAAATGCAAGGAGAAAAAGTGTCGCGATATCGCGACATGTTGCATTTTCGTGGCCAAAAGAAAGAGAAAATGCAAAGAGGAAAAAGTGTCGCGATATCGCGACATGTTGCATTTTCGCGGCCAAAAGAAAAGAGAAAATGCAAGGAGAAAAAGTGTCGCGATATCGCGACATGTTGCATTTTCGTGGTCCAAAGCAAAGAGAAAATGCAAGGAGAAAAAGTGTCGCGATATCGCGACATGTTGCATTTTCGTGGTCCAAAGCAAAGAGAAAATGCAAGGAGAAAAAGTGTCGCGATATCGCGACATGTTGTATTTTCGCGGGCCAAAGCAAAGAGAAAATGCAAGGAGAAAAAGTGTCGCGATATCGCGACATGTTGTATTTTCGCGGGCCAAAGCTAAGAGAAAGAGCAAGGAGAAAAAGTGTCGCGATATCGCGACATGTATTTTCGCGGGCCAAAGCTAAGAGAAAGAGCAAGGAGAAAAAGTGTCGCGATATCGCGACATGTTGTATTTTCGCGGTCCGATGCAAAGAGAAAGAGCAAGAAAGAAAAAGTGTCGCGATATCGCGACATGTAGCATTTTCGTGGTCCGATGCAAAGAGAAAGGCAGAGAAAGAAAAAGTGTCGCGATATCGCGACATGTCGCATTTTCGCGACTCAAAAAGGGCAGGAAGGCAGAGAAAGAAAAAGTGTTGCGATATCGCGACATGTCGCATTTTCGCGACTTAAAAAAGGCAGGCAGGCAGAGAAAGAAAAAGTGTTGCGATATCGCGACATGTCGCATTTTCGCGACTCAAAAAGAGCAGGCAAGCAGAGAAACAAAAGTGTCGCGATATCGCGACATGTTGCAGTTTCGCCAAAAGAACAGAGTAGTTGACAGTGCGTCTGATATTAGTGATGAACACCAGGATGGTGAAATTGAAGACTGCATAGTGACGTGGACCCATAAGGAATATTTAATGATTTGAAATCATTTAAGATGGTCGTTACACGTGGAAAGAAGCGGACGCATGCCCATGTGGAGAAAACGAACAATCATGGAAAGAAACGGACGCATGCCCATGTGGAGAAAACGAACAGTCGTTAAAATAGAAACGAAAAGCCTTTTCGGAAACCAAAACGCATGCATGCACAAAGGAGAAAACGAACAGTCATGACCGAGAAAACGAACAGTCATGGTAGAAGAATATGGTGTCAATTATTTGCATGTGACATGTTTGACGAAATGCCTTCTAAATATATACAAAAGGAGTTACATAAAGGAGTTACAATTGACAAGTGGCACATGAGAATATGAAAGGAGTTACAACTGGAGTTACAAAGAGAAAGAATTGTTATAAAAGGAGTGTTGCTTAGAGAATTAAAGCGGGGATTTTATCTCGTGAAGAGAGCGAGAGGCGCGCGAGAAGGGTGTGTGTTGTGTGAATTGTGGGCGATGTTGAGTAAGCAATAGACCAGTCAGGGTCTTGTAAAAGTGAAGGCATTTATATGTCAATCTTCTAGTTTCAAGATTGAAGTCCAAGTTGGTGCTTGGCATCAGGGGTTGGTGCTCTTTCCAGTTGGTGCTGGTAAATCAGGGGTTGGTGCTCCTTTCTGTTTGTGCATATAAATCAGGGGTTGGTGCTCCTTTCTCGTTGGTGCGGATAAATCGGGGGTTGGTGCTCCTTCCGGTTGGTGCTCGGTAAATCGGGGGTTGGTGCTCCTTTCTGTTGGTGCGGATAAATCGGGGGTTGGTGCTCCTTCTAGTTGGTGTCTGGTAAATCGGGGGTTGGTGCTCCTTCCAGCTTGGTGCTGGTAAATCGGGGGTTGGTGCTCCTTTCGTTGGTGCGGATAAATCGGGGGTTGGTGCTCCTTCCAGTTGGTGCTGGTAAATCAGGGGTTGGTGCTCCTTCCAGTTGGTGTTGGTAAATCAGGGGTTGGTGCTCCTTTCTGTTGGTGCAGATAAATTAGGGGTTGGTGCTCCTTCCAGTGGGTGCTGGTAAATTGATTGTAAAATTGTTGCTTTGCAAAGGCTGGATTTGGATGGTAGTCCAAACAGTCATTTTTGAGGAGTAGCCAAATCGGTGAACCTCGGTACATCTTGTGTTGTGTGATGCTCTCTTGTTATACTTGCTTTATTTGGTTTTAAGTTTTCATTGTTTTGGCTTCAAGAGTTGAAGATTTAAGTTTTAAAGAGCTACACTGATTCACCCCCCCTTCTCAGTGTCATTGTGAGACTAACACATATGGACTACAACTACTGCTTCAATCTTGTACACAAAGTTCGGAAAGAACACATATAGATCTACCTTGCTACAACAAGGATATCACGCACAATATACATTATTATATTCATGATGGATGAAATGGATAGTATTTCATTCACTCCTTCATGTATCACACTTACATTACATCTCTGTCTGTGATGGGCTATGATAGATACATTGTACATCCATGATGGGTTATCTGTTCAATGAATGGGGGGTTCTATTTATCCTTGAGGGCTGGTAGGTAATAGCAACTACCACCCAAACACATCATCTAACTACCCTCCATTCGCACATACTTAATCACATGCATTTTGTTGTACATTACAAACTTTAAATTATCAAATGCTTACGTCATCATCCTTGATGTCAAACATTACAAAATTACATTTCATTTACATTTGTGCGCATTGCACTTATTTGACTTTTCTACACTATTTCTTTATTTGAGGTTGATAAGAAATAGCTCATACTAGGCTTCCAAATATGGCCTTTCCTTTCATGCTACCTAGCTTTTCATCATATGAATTCTTTTTTTTTTTTGAATTTTCCCAAAGATGCAGAGAAAGACAAGGTGAGGCTTGCTCCTAGCTTGTACTTGCTCTTGGTGTTGCACTCAAATTTTATACAGAAAGCAAAAGGACGAAAGAGAGATATGGTGGGCACCCATAGGCACTATAAATAATCACTATATCACAATATCAAAACCCCAATTACGTCATAAAGTTTAACCTAAGCAGACATAACAAGAGGGCTTTAGGTTATTACAAGCTATAAAGAGGGTTTAACCATAACAAGGTTAACTACGTCCTATAGGGCTTACATAATAAAATATTACAAATAATTAATACATACAATGAAATGCCCTTAGGCCTATCCAATACATCATACAATGTTGGCCTTGGCCATGAATTAGATTACAATTTCAACACTTCCCCATAAATCGAATTGAGGGCCCAAGGAGGGAAGACATTAGTGACACTAATATCTTTCCCCCGTAATGAATGATCTAGTGGGCCTCTAGAGTTGAGGTAGATCCTTTAAAATGTCCGTCATCATCTAGAAGATGTCCACCTAGCTTCAAGAATTCAGCTTCAATAAGCAATTCTTCGTTGAGTGTTCCTCCCTCTTACCGTATTCACAAGTGGTCTTCATTTTCTCTGAAGACTCAGCTTGGACCTTGAGCCCTTGGGTCTTAGGCTCGTTAGATTTGAATTTCTTTGGATGAGCCTGTATTTGTGGAGTCCCATCACAATTCCACATTGCTACCTGAAAGTGAACTAGGAGAGAAAAAAGCTGATCAAGAGTAAGAGTCATTTGGGATTCCAAGAACATAGGAATCATATGAACCATTAGGTTCAACATCTGAAAGGAGGGGGAGAGATTAGCAAGGACATATTTCTTTTTGCCTCTAGAAGATGCAATATCTGCCCTCAAAGCCTTGAATCTTACAATATAGTCCTCAATGTTATCAAACTCAACTAGTTTAAGAGAAGAAAGCTCCAATTCCAAGTGACTTACTTCAGTAGTATTATCTTCCCAAAAAATTCCTGTAGCTTTGGCCATACCTTGATAGGGTCACTCTTCTCTTTGATGTGGAAAAGCAACTTTGGTTCAATCAGCAAGGAAAACAAACCTAGAGCCTCTTCTGCTTTTTGATGGCAAGTTTCATCATTAAGAACAATTGCTTTATCCTCTTGAAAGATGCACCATAGGTTCTTACTTTGTAGCAGGATAATCATCAAACACCGTAGTTTTGCCCATTAAGGAAAGTAACTAGGGCGTTATGGTCCATCTTACACAATCCAACCCCTAACACCACAACATGTCTGTGAACTGATGCCACCAGTGCGTAGAGCTTGAAAAGTTGTGCAATTTTAAAACAAATGGCCTCAAAACGCTTTCGTATGCAAAAGATATGGCCTTCGGAAGTTTTGCCCTAATGGACCCTCAAAAATTAAAAGCTCAAACCTTAGGGTTGCAAGGGCCAATCACAACTTGCCACTTTGTGAAATCTGATTTGTTGTTGTGATCCAATCACTTTTTGCCACTTAAGATCCTTTGGTTCGCCTAGTCGTTGACAATTGCATCATTTTGATTGGGTGAGCAAATATGTATAGTAAAAAAATCGTTTGATGTGGCGCTAAAGAGGTCCACGTTGGCCAAGGGTTCAGTCTAATTTGAATAATCTAAAATCTTCCTCCGTGGGATTTGAACTTGAGCCCTTTCACAGCTAGGAACCATGGTGTAACCAAGGCGGCAAGCGTTCCGTAGAGGAGGGGAAACCAAGATGCCACATTTGCCCCTAACCTCCGAATTAGCTCCACAAAAAAGCTTTCACAAAGAGTCAACTTAGTGTCCCAAATGCACTACTGAGGGCAGCCTTGCCAGTAGAGCATAGACTTTTGCTGCAAGAGCTTCACTAGTGATATTGTAGCCAACACTACATGAGTTTTCCCTTGAGAGCAAAATGGTTGCCGTGAAGTCTCTAACTTGGAGCCTTTGCCTTTCTACTCTTTTGTAGTCGTTCTGCTGGCTATTGCACCATGTTGTCGGTTGGAATATGGGCACTCTGTAGAAGATTTTGTTCCCTATAGTACACCTATGCGCAAAATGCTAGGTCTTGTGGGGAATGGAACCCTTGATCGTCCCTTACCCAGGACTTCGCAAACCTTTGTGTAACCATTGCACCACCCCTCCAGGGTTGACAAAGTTGGCACGACCTCTCGTGGAGGGCCTGTTGGAAGCGGCCAAAGGAGACAACGCTGGCTCCAAGGTGTGTGAGCGCATGCAAAATGCAGCAGGCGCGAATTTTTTAAATTCAATTCAAAACTTTTCTTCCCCTTCATTTTGCATCTGGTTTGAAAGGAGGAAAACATGCAACAATCCCAAATTTGGTACAAAAAATTGGATGAACAGTGGAAGAGAATAAATTTGTCCAGAAGTTTGGAAGGACCAGAGGCTTTGAAGGTACTTCTTGCATGACCAAGGAATGTTGCTCCATACGCGCTTTAGGCACCATAAATAATGACTATATCCATAGATGATTTTACACAATACTTTGATGAGAAAATGAGGAGAGGGAGTGTTTATAACAGTACCAAAACCCCAATTACATCATAAAGTTTAACCTAAGCTGACATAAGGGCTTTAGGTTAATTACAAGTTATAAAGAGGGTTTAACAATAACAAGGTTAACCGTGGCCCATAGGGCTTACATAATAAAATATTACAAATAATTAGTACATTGTACAATGAAATGCCCTTAGGCCTATCCAATACATTGCACAATGTCAGTCTTGGCCAAGAATCAAATTACAATTTCAACACTTGGCTCATGCTTTCACTTGCACTTCCACTTTGTATGATTTTTTTTTTTTTTTTGGTAAAAATAATTGTTATAAACTATATTTGTTTTACTATTTTACAAGTAATTCTATATGTCAAATATAATGACAAATTTTATCACTGAACTTTTGTCAAACAGGATGTAGGTCGCCACCTTCAAAATAATTTGATTACAATATCTTTGCATTATAAAGGAATGTCTCTAGTTGAACTTATAAAAATGTAGGTTGCATGGGCATCGTGATCTTTTCTGGATTCTATTTGTGCAAATAATGTTTTTTGTGTTATATTTGTGCAAATATATTGTATGCCTCTCGTTAATATTATTATTTATACTCTTAATAATAATTACTAGGCTGAAACATGGGTGCAAGGGAGTAATTAAAAATTGGTTATTTATGTTTAGATCCATCATCAATGCTGGGTGAAAAGTCCATGATTTTTTTGTGAAGAAATGGAGGCTCTTATCTTCCTTACCAAAATCATTATGTTGGCTTGAGGACGAAATTGCCCTTTGGAGAGAATACTGTTGTTGAAAAGCAGGTTGCTGTTTTTAGGTATGAGCCACATCTCGTAGGCATAAATCCATGGAGAAGAGGCACCTTATCCACTTTAGTACATTCATAGACTTGTGAAAAGGCATGATATTTATTGAGCAACAAAGTAACCCTTTGTCTACTTCTTGATGAAGAGAAATGTTCTAGAGTAAACTTTTTCTGCCTGCTGGGTTACCTTCATTCCATGCAGTGAGAGTTTAAACAAATGGCCATTATGTATAATTAGCTTTATGGAGGTTTATAATCCCTTGACAATGTAGAAATGGAATATAGCACACTGTAATACAATTCCATTACCACTTAAATAAAAAAAATATACAATGGGAATAACTTACAAATACAAATGGATACACTGCATACACATGTATCCTGCACAATAACTATCTGCAATATATCATATTCCGATGAACAATTCACCAACAACACACTTCAGACAACAACAACATGCACACATACCTCTCATATCTCTCACATAGATGCATACTTATAACGGGTTCGGTAGGTGGTTGGCAAATACTCAACAACCTCCAAATTATCCGTTTACATAACACATTAAAAATACCCCATGAATTTACATTATTGCAACAAACACTTTGCAGGTGCGCATTATTACAAAAACTGAACACAATATGGCAATCCTCTGCCATTTGGCACAATATGGCAACATAATGACAAACATTTTGTCTGCACACATTTGCACATATACATTCCTACACATTCAATCATTCATTCATTATGTAGACATGCCGATTTGTCTGTCTACATCTATCCCATCTTGTAGACTTGTTGTCTTTGATGACACATGAGCTGACACTGGGGATAGAAGCATTGAACATTGTCTTGGCCTCACACGACCCGGCCTTGGTCTCTGACCGGATTTCCTTGGTCTTAGACAACCCTGCCTTGGTCTTTGACGGACATTCCTTGGCCTTAGACAACCCTATGTTGGTACCTTTTGTATCTGTTGCATAGATGCATACTTATAACAGGTTCGGTAGGTGGTTTTCAACTATCCAACTACCTTTGAACTACCTGTTTACATAACACAAAATACCCCATTACTTTATATTATTATAACAAACACTTTGCATGCAGGCATTATTACAAACACTTGTTACTTAATATACCAATATAATATTTAACACAATATGGTGACATAACGACAAACACTTTGTGTGCACACATTTGCACATATACATTCCTACGTTTATTCAATCATTCATTCATACATTCCTACATCTATCCCATCCTCTAGACTTGTTGGTGTCTTCGATGACACATGAGTTGAACATTGGGGATAGAAGCATCGAACATTGTCTTGGCCTTAGATGACCCTGCCTTGGCCTTTGATAGACATCCCTCAGCCTCAGACAACCCTATTTTGGTCTTTGACGAACATCCCTCGGCCTCAGACGACCCTATTTTGGTCTTTGACGGACATCCCTTAGTATCAAACAACCCTATTTTGGTCTCTGACAGACATCCCTTGGCCTTAGACGACCCTATGTTGGTCTCTGATGGACATCCCTTTGCCTCAGACGACCCACCCTATGTTGGTCTCTGACTGACATCCATTTGCCTCAGACGACCCACCGTATGTTGGTCTCTGATGGACATTCCATTTGCCTCAGACGACCCAACCTATGTTGGTCTCTGACGAAGATCCCTTTGCCTTAGACGACCCACCTCCTAGGCTAGATGGCCCAATTCCTGGGCCTGATAGCCCACTTCTTGGCCTAGATGGTCCATTTCCTCGCTCGAACAACCCACCTTAAAGGCCAACAACCGACTTGCTAGTCCAAATGGCCTTGGGCCTAACAACCCACTTTTTGGGCTAGATGGCCTAGTTGGCTAGATGGCCTTCCCATACAGTTGGGGTAGGGCCTAGACGACCCCCTCCTTAGGCCTACCAAACTCGCCATGTTTATAAGTAGGTATCTATGTGTGCATATTATTGTACGAAGTGTGTTGTTGGTAGATTGTTCATTGGAATATGATGTATTAGAGATAGTTGTTGTTTAGGATACATGTTGTGTACTCAGTGTATCCATTTGTTGGGACTGGGTAGATGGCCTTCCCATATGGTTGGGCCAAGGCCCAAACAGCCCCCTCCTCAGGCTTGACGACCCAAGGGCGTTTGGAGGTCTTTGGCCCCTTCCAGAAAACTAGGGGGGGATGGCCCTGATGACCCTCCCCCTAGCTAGATAGCCTGTGCGCCGTTTGGGTTGAATCCTCTCCCCCTGATGGCCGAGGAGAAGCCTTGACGACCTTCCCCCTTAGCTGGGTCATTGTGGACCTGGGTGCCAACTCAAACAACTTAAGTCCTGATAGTCGAGGCTTGGGTTTAGACAACCCAAGTCCAGGTGGCTAGACGACCCTGGTAGATAGCTAGACATTGAACAACCTTCCTCTTCATCGTCTGTGTTATTCACGTTGTCGTTTGCATTAACCACTTGTGAAACCTCTTCTTCCTGCTCATCTCCAACTATTTGTTCGATTTTTACCTCCTTGTCTGTAATCAAGTTCACCTCCTTGATTTCAATCAGGTTTGTCAAGTTTACCTCTGCTTCCTAGTTAGGGTTGTGACTCTTCTTTGACTCTTTGGACCCTCTACACATCATTGGCTCGTCTCAACTTGCAATACTTCGACATTCACGTGCGAAGTGCCCCCAAAAATGGCATCACCAACTTTGTACAATGGGTCTACCCTTAGTATCATACTTAATTCGACATCTTCTAGTTCTTTGGCAGTTGTCATTGGCTCATATCGACTTGCAATACTTCGACATTCACCTGCAAAGTGCCTCCGAAAATGGCATCACCAACTTTGTACAATGGGTCTACCCTTAGTATCATACTTAATTCAACATCTTCTAGTTCTTTGGCGGTTGTCACATACTGCATCACGAATAGCATCCCCTATTGGTACAATCCCCCTCTGTGCTACACATACCTATAGTGATGATATCATGTCTTTACACACATTCATCGCATCCCACTCGATCAGTTGGTGAACCAAACCCCAACCCAAAGGCACACGTTCTCCTTCCATCCACCTTCGACTCCTCCTGAAATAGCGTGGTCGGAGCCGAGCCAAAAAGTGATTCAGAGTCACTTCCTTTAATGACTTCTCGACCCCAACACTTAGACAATGCACTACTCTCATTCTCCAAACTACTTTTGTTTTCAAAATTTCACTTTTGCTGCAAGTCACTCTCATTTCAACATCAAAATCACTTCTATGTTCAGGGTCTCTCTTGTTGTCATTATTATAGCCCCAACATTTTAATGATGTCTTTGCATTGCTTTCCAAGTGTAAAGCCCTCTCAAAGGTCTCTTGATATGTTGGAGGGACCACCCTGATCTTCTTTCTGTATGTAGGAAGAAGTCCCTCCACGAATCATCTCTTCTTCAATGCATTTGACGGATCTTCCTCCAGATTGGTAAACAACCCACTCAACCTCCATTGTAGGACCGAATAGACTCTTTCTCACCTTATTCCATACTATAAATTTCAACAATGAACTCATTTTCATTGTGGAAAAACTGATATTCCTTCACAAATGCTTAGTACCATGCTTCCCAAGTTCAGTACTTGCCCTTTAGCAATCCCATGTACTACTTTATTGCGATTCCACGAAATGTCACATGGACTAACCTTCTTCAATTTGCATCATTCTTCTGCCTATTGGTTATTCACGTTAGAGACAAATTTTCCAATGTTGGGTCCTCTTTTTCACAATGATGAAACATGGGACACTTATGCGATATGCCAAAATTGGTCTTTGTTGTGACAAGGTTGATACGACATTGGCAGTGATTGTTCATGTTTCGCACCCTCTTCATGCGCATCATCAAAAGCATCCCATCACATTTGCTCGTGTTGGACTCCCATCCCGTGCAACATGGAACATGCCGACTTGCAGTTGCTTTGATGTTAGACTCTTATCTTGCTCACCATCGAGCACACCAATCTACAATTGCTCTAGTGCCTCTCTCCTCTCATGCACTGTCGGACATGCCATCTTGCATTTGCTTCGATGTCAGATTCTTGTCCTGCTAACCATTATAAACACCAACCTCCAATTGCTCCAGTGCCAAACATTTGTTGTGAATTCTTTTTATTGCTTGACTTGTTCCAACCACTCCAAGCCTTTCCTGTCAAACCGGGATTTCTCCTACATCAAACTTGTCCAGCTTCATCATGTTTGACTTCATGGGCGTGAACACGGACTTCCATATCTACGTGCAATTCTTCACTTGCACAAGCTCATTTGTTTGCACGAACGTCATCGCTTGTGAGAACTTGTTAGTCTATGTGCGTCTTTGTTGCCTCTACATATGTTATTGCACACTTGTTTGTCTTTGTCAACATGCACTTCTTCACTTGTGCAAACTTCTTTGTTGGTGCACACATCACTAGCATGCACCTCCACGTCAGCACATACGTCACATGCACAAACTTCTTTCTCGACGTGAACGTTTGCTTCATGTTCGAACACTTGCATGTCAACTTCATGCGTGAACACTTGTACATCTCCAACTTCCTTGTCATGGAATTCACTGTCACGAATTTTGCCATCACGGATTTCGTTCTTGTATTTCACCGTTACGTATTTCGCCATCTTGTATTTCACCGTTACGTATTTCGCCACCACGTAATTTGTTGTTACGTGTTTCTCTACTATCATTTATGTGCAAACTTCTTTGTTGGTGCACGCACCATCAACATGCACTTCCACGTCAACACGTACATCACATGCACAAACTTCTTTCTCAGCGTAAATGTTTGCTTCATGTTCGAACACTTGCACGTCAAGTACATGCATGAAAACTTGTACATTGCCAACTTCCCTGTCATGGAATTCACTGTCACATATTTGCCATCATGGATTTCGTTCTCGTATTTCATCGTCACGGATTTCACCATCTTGTATTTCATCGTCATGAAGTTCGCCATCTTGTATTTCATCGTCACGGATTTCACCATCACGTAATTTGCCATTACGTATTTCTCTGCTATCACTTATTTCTCTATAGTCACGCATTTATCAGTCATCATGTATTACTTTGCCACTGTCATGGATTCCTTCTCCATCGTGACCTATTTCTCTGTTGTCATGGATTCCTTCTCCATCGCCATGTATTTCTTTGCCATCACGGATTTTTTCTCTGTCGTCACGGATTTCTCTTCCTCCGTCATGGACTTCTCTGCCTTCGTCACGGGTTTTTTTGTTGATGTCACGAATTTCTCTACCATCACATATTTTGGGCATGAACCCTTGTATGCCTTCGTCATGTTTGTTTGCTTGTGTGTCTAGTTGCGCATCCACTTGCATGTTTGCTTCATGCGTCGGCCCTTTGTCAGCATCAACAAAAAAGTCTGCATCTTCTTCTATTGCAATCTCCAATCTTTCCTCCTTTCGAGGGAAACTACGTTGTTTGTCGGCTGCATTGTAATCATCCCATTGTTTTTGTTCGTCACAACTCCATGTCTTCAAACTCGCCCTAACTTCAAACAAGCAATGGTGCCAAAATGTAGAAGTGGAATACAATACACTACAATGTAGTTCCATTACCACTTAGCTAAACAAAATTTACAATGGGAATAACTTACAAATAAAAATGGATACACTACACACAACAAGTATCTTGCACAACAACTATTAGCAATACATAATATTTTGACGAACAATCTACCAACGACACACACAACATGCACACATACCTCTCGCATATCTCACATAGATGCATACCTATAGAAATAACAGGTTCAGTCGGCGGTTGGCAAGTACCCAACTACCTCCGAACTACCTGTTTACATAGCACATTAAAAATACCCCATTACTTTACATTATTACAAACACTTTGCCATGTGCACATTATTACAAACACTTTGCCATGTGCACATTATTACAAACACTTTGCATGTGCGCATTATTACAAACACTTGTTGCTTAACACAATATGGCAATCTTATACCATTTAACACGATATGACAACGTAATGACAAACACTTTGTGTGCACACATTTGCACATATACATTCGTACACTCAATTCATTCATTTATTATGTAGACATGTCAATTCATATGCCTACAGACAATTGGTAGCTGTTTATGTTTTCAGTGTTCAGTTTGTAAGTATAGAAGTATAGAAGAAAATTCCACATTCCTTGTTGCTCCACTCCATATCCTTCTGTTTGATTGTGTCAGAATATTGTATTTTAGAGCTTTTGCATTCGTAGATAAATTGCATATAGAAATGTCCTAAATATTGCTTTTATAGAAGTGGCTTGATTATTGGTTTAAAGAGTTAGCTCCTTCGTGGAGTTTCTAATTTGCTAGTTTTATTCCATTTTCTTTTATATGTTGCTATGTAATCCCAAGTTACCACAACTTGAACTAGCGAGTGAGGTCAGGATTCACATTTAAGTCTTGATTCTTACCAACACATGTTCTTATCTGGTTTTGGTTGCTTCTATCTTTGCAATTATCAATTACTTGACCTTCTTTTTCAAGCCTCATTTTCTATGTTGACAACTGTTCTGTTACTTCTGATTCTCTTTGTAAATAGCTTCATTTGAAAGAATGAGGTACTTTGTCTATGGAGGTCTCTCACTTTGGTTTTATCATTATTATTTTTTAATATTATGGTATATGACATGTTTTGACATTGGAATATATTGCTTTGACTAATGAATTATATCAATTCACTTGTTCTATATAGTTTCGAGCACTTTCAGATCAGTTTTATCGATCTCCTGAACATCACAAGTTTGTAAGGCAGCAGATTGTGAACCAGGTAAATTATTTTCTTTTAAAAAATTCTAGTAGACAGACACAATTCTGCAAAAGCATGAAGTGTATTATTTCGTTTGGTTCTAATGAAATCCCATAGGCATGGACAATGGATTCAAGCCCCAAATCTGCAATTATTCTCCAATCTTTCTTTAAAAATATTTCTGAAGATGGTTAATATGCTTGATTAACTTTGTCTTGTAAGAGATTCATTGGAGTTTCACATGTAAATTGTGCTTGCCTTCTCTATGGATATGCTTGACAAATTGTTTTTCTATGTTTCAGCTAAAGTCTCATCCAGATATGTATGAAGGATATGTGCCCATGCCATATGACGAGTACTTGGAAAAAATTGCAAAGTAGTTTTCTTTCACTTTCATGCTTCACTTCTTATCTAGGAAGATTTCATTTAAATTCTGAATAATATTTATATAGAATTTTCAATTGTAATAAATATTTTGCATCTTTGCTATTGCTATTTTCCTCTAACTTGGTTTTATTTTTTGGTGCACATCAATTGATAGGAGTGGTGAGTGGGGTGATCATGTCACTTTGCAGGCTGCTGCAGATTGTGTATGTTTTTGATCTTTCATGTTTTTTTTTTCTCAAAAGAAATTACTGATTGTTTTGAAAAGCCCTTTTGACTATTCTTTGGTGGGTTTTTATGATCATGCAATAGATGCATATGGTCACTTTTTAAAATGCATGGACTCTTTCTGACTCGTTCTGATTTATTATATGAATGTACTGATTGCATTAAGTGGAGATGGACACAGTGCATTAATCATCCTTGTTTAAAAACTTTTTGATGGCATGAAAAAATATTTTGCAGCCTAGATAATAATGACACTAATGACTTCGTTTGCGTCTTGTTCCACTTTTCTTGGGACACCTTGCTAAACCATCTCATTCAGAAACTCACCTAATTGGTGCATTATTTATGAATTTGAATATTATACTTCATTGGTCATGGAATATTAGTGGGTTCTTCATTTATATCTACTGGTTAAAGAATGAAGTTTTCAAGACTAACCAACATTGAACCCAACTATAGTGCCATAGCTTTGAATGATTTGTGAATGCCTCAAATTTTGCTTTATGCAGTGCATCTTAGTAACTTGGGAAATTCATTTTTCTAGTGTTTCTCCCTGGAGCTTTACATTGCTATGATGTGTGTCAAACTGCCCTCTAGTTAAAAGTTTTTTTTTTACCAGTTACATGGGATTAAGATGGCACCACCCTTATAACATTATGACCACATAGTGGTATTACAACAGCTTGGCAGTTATGTATATATCTCTTGGCAAGATTCAAACTTGGGTCTCCTCCTTTAAAACTGAGGAATTTAACCGCTTAAGCTAATGCCATTTGATTAAAATGTTAAGGTTCACTCATGGGATTAGAACCTTGGTTTATAGTGTGAAACTTTTCACCTCTAACCAATTGTTCTAAGCCCCACAACGCCATTTAGGTGAAAGTTACTTGGAACAATATGTCAATTCTATGTGTGGTCCACAGATTTCTGTAGTACATCACAGGATCATTCATGTGATTTGTTTCACCATTTTTAACCTAGCTAATCAATGCTTGTTGAAACTTGAAATGAAATTTAAGAATTGACCTTGTGCTTCTTTTGTATTTGACAAGAATTTCTTGTATATTGTATTATTTTTCAATTTTGCGCATTGCTTAAAGGTTGCTAGATGTGTTTTAATTTCTTCTGTTTGTTCTATAAAGTTAGGGCTTGCCAGTAATTGACCCTACTGTCCGACTTAATATTCTAGTTCATAGACTTTTTCTTTTGGATGTTGTCTTTCACATCTTGAAGGAGGAGGGTATCTTGATTATAATTGATGTTATGGGCACTATTATTCTTTTGGATAATCCTAACTATATTTGGGTTGTTAATATCCTGTGTTCCATAGGGGCACATCCTGTGCTTTGGGGGCCATCTCGGAGATGTGTCTTGATTTCCCAAAAGTGTTTCCCATTATCCATGAAACACTTTTTTCATCATTGCTTACTTGCTTCTGTAATTATTATTTCTTTAAGTAATATTTTATTTGATATGGTCAGGGCCATTTATACACATGGTATTATATAGTTGTATTGTTGCTGTAGTCATCCAGAAGCAGATCATGTTAGAAACGGTACTTTGAAGTTTGAACATCTACATGGTAAGTTTCAAGGAATTGGTGACTTGAAATTGGCAACAAGGAGTTCATAAGAAAGCGACATTCTAGTGCTATTGTGGGAGCGTGTTGATGGTGTGGAATACATAAAACTTGGAGACTAAAAGGGTGTTAAGATTCCCCATAATACTCTCCAGTACTGGTTTTGTGGATGTTTTTAATGCTAGGCATGACTATTGCAACTTCTTTGTATTCATGTATAGATGTATTTTACACATTTAAGCTGTTTCATGAGTTTCTATGGGAGTCACCGCAATGTATAATTACTGTGGCTTTGGTTCATAGAATTTGTTAAAGGTCTTCTTCCTACTGTTCTCCATCCTTTCTGTTAAATATTTATGTTCATTGGTAACTGATCTATGCTTTTGTTTGTCATTTGATTGCACAATAATTTTTAATGTAATTGGTGGGTTCCACGAGCATGAGCACTCAAGTTCTGATCTTTCAGGTTAGTAGATCAGTTTTCAAGTTGTGTTCAAGTAGTGTCATTGATAGCAAAAGAACATTCTTAGTGTTGAAAGCAGAGAGATGATCATACATTTGTTGTAGATTGCCAAATGCTGGTAGAACCATCACACCTCACACAACCTTTCAAATTCAATAAGGTAGTTATTATTGGAGAAATGTTTTCTCAAGACAGTGGAAAGGCAATGGTCGTGAGGTTCATGAATGCATAATATTAAAATTGAGGGGCAAAGTGGTTCTTTGTGTTTGTGATTCCTTCAAGGCATGGAAGCATTTGATCCATATCTTCTAACCAATTGGCACTGGTAGACTTTATTTGAGAAGAAGGTTCTGTTAAATGAAAATGTAATAGCCGAAAAGCTGATTTCTGAAATTAACCAGTTCAAGTCTCTGAAAGGACAATTAGTGGTGTGTGGATCAACTATCATAGTGAGGAGACCATGATAAATCTTCTTGGACAATTTCTCACGTCATATAAAGGACTGGTTGTACTGGTCGTAGCTTTGTTACTAGTTACTACAATCAGTCTGACCTTGCAAAATGTACTTTCCATGCAATTATAGTAAGACATTAGGAAAAAGAACGAAATTCTATTAATGTCCAGGAATGACTGAAGTCGGTGGGACTGGGAAACCATATCCTCATACAATGGTCTATAGGGGCCCAAAATGGACACTAAGAATAATACAAATAATAACTGAAGGGAACTAAGAACCATACACAAACATTATACAAAAGATTCCAACTAGACCAATAGACCAAAAACATTTAAACCTTGTACATATCCGAGAGTAACATTATTGAGTATCAATATTATAAATAGTGCAGATTGCTTTTTAAAGGATACATGGATAAAAGGGAAAGAGGATGCATTAAAAGCATTGCCTGATGTAGAAGTGACCTCTAATCTCCAGTGTCATGCTGGAAACAGTGACTACCATCCTTGTCCAGCCTAGATGAGCTTATGCAATAACTGAAGATGCCCATGGGGAAGTGGCCAGGAGTTGTAGAGTGTTGTGTAATCTTCGGAGGGCATAGAGTAAGAATACCATGCACACTCTCCTACCATCCATTGGCTAAATAGGTATTACATGTTTGTTTAGACCACCTAGCATGAATAGAAATAGGGGACTATTGGATGATGGCAAGGAGCAAGGGCCACATCTCAACTCATGCTTGAAGAGGTCATAGAACCCTTGGAAGTAGCTTAAGAAGGTAGACATGGTCTCACTAATCGGGTCATTACTAGGTTGGGTAGTTTTAGCATCCAATGTTTGGTGCCTCCAACAATAAACTCAAGGGGAAAAAAGGATGTCATTAATATTTTGGTCCTCAAGCTCTCTTGTAAGGTTTGACGTTGAAGAGTAACTACCTTGGAAGGTACAAACCAAAGCACCTCTCTAAGAGAAGTAGCAAAAAAGGTGACTAGTGATGCTACTAACTCTTTGTACAAACAATAATAACTCCTCCATATGGCTCGGTAGGGAACCTAAAGATGAAATGTTGTTTTGTCTCCACTTCTAGTAGAGGGCAAAGTAAATAGATTAGTCTCAGTCTGCAATAAATGGGAGCAGGCTTTGAGATAGCGAAAAAGAATTTGGAAGCCATGTGTCCAATGCCACTGTACATAGTCATGGTAGGTGATAAAGCCATCCTCAATCCGCAAGAAATGCTCAACATAAAATGCCATCTTAGGGATTAGGGGTTCAATCGCAAAAGCCCAAGTGGCTTGAATATATTGTTGATAATATCTTCCCTAACTTTGATAAGCAAAAATTTAAATACAAATACCTCTTTCACCCTAATATGTGGTTGCCCATGGACCTGTGTCTTTGAAGATGAAAGATGATTATCCATTAGTTTGTTGCCATCCATCTAAGCAGTCATCTAGGAGGTCGTTTATGGTTGATTAATCAACAAGGACAAGCATACATTGTTAGAAGTCCAACCTATTGTACACTCCCGAATCCATCAAAGTTGTTGCCCTTAGGGTAGTCGTCTAAACTGTTGTTGTCATAGGGATATCTATCCAATATTAGACCATCCGAGAATCAACAACCGGACAAGTTGTCATCTAGGGCACCAAGAAGAGAGTTGTCCAATATTCCAACAATGGTTTCCATGACAAGGTGTGACCAAGAACTAGCATCGCAACATATTCTTTCATCTATATCCCAAATACCAATGTCACACAAAGAGGCTACCACATGCTATGGTTAGAATTGCACATCGTCATCAGGCACATTATCACAAGGAGCCGCATTTGCAACGTTCGACATAGCGCAACCATAGATTAGGGTGAAACGAGGGCACCATAGGAGTTTCTTGGAACATCGGTATGATGTCCTTTCTTAAATGTTAGGTGGGCATTTTTCCTAATTGTGATTGACTTTCACCATTGTCAACTAGCCATGATCCATTAGGGCATCGTATGTTGCTTTTTGCAAGGCGATCATTGTCGAAGTCCAGAGCAAATGTTTGTTTTGTAATGATGGATTTTTATCCCATAAATACTTCATATTGATGCCATACTATCCCCTCCTGGAAGTCAGAAGTTCAATGGCCACATGGTTGGCACATCTAGCTCTTGCCAAGTCTTCTCTAGGCGTATGTTCACGCTTGATCCTCCATCCACTATGGCATATGTCATCATGTGGCCCGATATATCAATGTGTGGCAATGTTGATTGCTCTTTTTCATCAATCGTTAGTATTGTTGGGTTGATAAATTGTTCCTTGGCTTTGTTCTTTGGTGGTGGTGTAGTTATTCTCTTCACTTCTTGTCACATCATCTCCCTAGTGGTCGTATGTAGGTTGGGAGTTGACTTCAATAAGGTTGCACACCATCTCCCTAATGGTATTATGTAGGTTGGGAATTGACTTCAATCACCGCCTTATTTGATAGACTCGATTGTAGGAGTTGTTTCGTCAAATTTTGCAATGTTGATGGATCTTGCATGTGGGCGTCTTCACCTTTTCTTGGTCTTGCAACTCATGATTTTTTGTCATATCCATCTCGACATTCGTATTGTCACTTCCACTTGATAGATGGGTTAGGATAGTCGACCTTCTAAGTTTGTGCCCATGTGATTGCTAGAACGTGCTTTGTCCCCAAGATTTGCTCTTTGATGCTAGTCAAACTGACATTTTGGTTGCCTCTTCCTTTCTTAGGACAATTTTCTTTTGCATGGTTGTCGGGCCTTCAATATTTGCACATTATTTGTACGTTTAGATTGGCAGTGCTGGTGCAGTTGCATGTAGCACGGTGGTGAGATTCCCAACAATGGAGATAGAATGACAGAATTTAGAGGCCAACAAGTCTGTAGTCAAAACACTTGAACAATGTCAACATGATCATTTGGTTAGATGACAATACATAAGACGATAGGTTGAACTCATTTTGCAGTCAACAAGTCTACATCCTCCTGACGACATCCATATGACGGCATCCTCGAGACTGCATCCACATGGCGACATCCTCTAGACAACAGTCTTCAAGACAAATCTCTCTTGAACGATAAGTCTCTAGACAGTGATTGCACCCAACATGACGACAATTTTGGTACGATAGTTATTCTCAGCAACTATTGTCAGCAACGTCTGACTGCTGTCTGCAACTCCTGACTGTGGCCTTTAATCTGCAACATCTGACTACGTCTTCCAACCTGCAACCATAATACCTTGACAATGCACAAGTCTAATGATCTAGCATACTGATATCAACACACAAACATCCAACACACAGATAGAGAATGGATAGATTGCATTGATAATTTGCATGTACGACAATTACAAGTCAATACCTGTATACAAATCTAACAAGATACTCTCATATGCACTTGCACATATGCTTTCGTCTCTCCTCTATGCCTAGTATATGCGTATGGTGATATGCAACAATGAATGGGGGGTCCTTTTTACAACGCAGTCCTGGCCGTTGCCAACAATAGCTTCCAGGACACCTAAGCGCATAACTAATTCCCGCTTCTGATGCACACGAGTCACATATGCCAAGTTTACATTATTTACAAAATATTAACTTATGACGGCTATAACATAACATTTGCATTTCAATTACATTTCATTGTCATTTGACAAATCATTTATTTACATTATATTTTGACTAAATCTTAGTGCGTATTGCACTCAGAAACTTCTGTAGATAGTGTTACTTCTGTTTTGGTTTTTTTGTCCAAAACTAGCTTCTACATTTGTCTGCCCCTTTGAGTGGGAATAGGTACTCCTCCCATCTCGACAATTTGCAGCTTCAGAGCCTTTTTCTTGTCCTAGTCTCTTGGCGTAATTCTGATACTTGGCCATTCCAGACCATAGTGGTTGGCTTTTTGTTCTATTACTGCCAATTTTGTCAAGAGCTCTTCCTTTTTGAAAAGGCTTCATTTGTAGTTCTCCATGCCAATTCTGCAAGCTACTCATCTCTTTCTACAATCAACTGACCTTTGTGCTCCAGCTCCTTCATCTTAGCTTCCTCTAGTTGCTCTCTGATTGAGCACTTGAATTTTAGCTGTGCAATCACTTTATCCTGTTACTCTTTATCTTTAGTTTTCTCCTAAACTTCCTATCTCAGTTTGGCTAGTTCTGCTTTGGCTTCCTTGCTCACCTGCCGAAGTTTGCCTTCTATTGCCTGCAATTGGTAGCCTTCTCTTCACCTACACTATAAATATTTTCAATGCCAATTTAACATACTTGACAACTATTTCATTTTGTGGGCAAAGGCTACTACTTATTCCATTAAAATTTAATACATATATTAGTTGGTCTCTTGTACAAAGTTTGAGTTCCCTCTGGCAGTTCTTGCACACTGACCATGGTTCTAATACTGCCAGTCTCCAACTCCTATGGCTGCGTCTGATGGATGCTGGCAAGTCTCCTCATCCATTCTTCATCATGGATCCAATTTACCAGCTTGCCTAGCTCATTCTTTGTCATCAGCTGCCATTTCTTCCATTGTCCAACACATCCTACTTGGAACTCTAATCTTAATCTGTCTATGACTCCGGATAGTCTCTACAAGCAAGTATCCACTTGTGCATCAATGTGATCTCCCAATTTTGGTGGTTGCTTGAAATTCGACACTTCTATAAAAACATGATCACTCAGGTTTTTATTCGTGTCATCATCTGTGGTTGTTTCTACCACATTTTACAGATTGATGGATTTCCCAACTGCCTTGCCCTCCGTTATAGGCTGTTCTAAGTATTAGCCAATTGCTCCATCCTTTGGTTACGTCCTCTCTTTAGCAATCTATATTTTACTACGGGCTCACTGTCATCTGAGTCTTTTTTTGGTTCTGTTAGCACGACATCCTCCTTTGTCGGCTCTTTTCCTTTTTTTGGTGTCTTGGCTGGCACTGTCTGTTTCCTTGCCCGTTCTTCCTCTACTATGGATGTAATTTCGAATTGTACCTCCTATAATGGAGGTTACAATGCTTGGATCAAATTACTGTTGAGCTTCTGCAAGAAACTCGGGTAATCCAACTTGCACATCTCCCATTGCATCCACTGCTTTGTGGACTTCTTTGTCCATAGGCACAATTTTTGAGAATTCCTATTCCTGTTGTTCTTCTTGTTGAGCCTCCTTCTCAAGTTGTTGTTCAAGTGCAAGTCTTTCCAACATCTCCTCCTACATTACTTCTTGCTACTGTCCTCTTTCCATAGTCTGCTCCACCTTGCCATCAACATCCACTATGGCTTGTTGCAGAGGTTGCTCTTCCATTTCCAGCCTCCTATGCCTTTTCTCCTTTTGGTTTGGTACTGGCCTCAACGGTGGTGCATCTTCCTTTGAATCCTTACTAGGTATATCATTTGTAGATTCTTCCTCTTCAAATTTTTTTTTTTTGTTTTAGACGTTTTTACCAGAGTGCCTCCCTTCATATGTGGTATTACATTCATCCACCTTAGAATTGTTGGCTCTAGTTCCGGTAAATCAATTCTAGAAGGGTCCAAATATGGGATGTGCACCTTTGCCTACGTCCTAACATTCATCAGTAAGCCAATGGCATGGAATGCCATTGAGAAGTTCTTCATGTTCCGCATCAAATTTTGTTAATGCGGTATGAGAGGTAGGATGCCCAATCATAGGCTATGCCAATTGTTACCCCTTGCATGTAAGGTATGAGCCATATGGGTATCTCCAAGGCCTGTTGCTCTATTGAGAGTCTTCGTATTATGACATTCGTCGTGCTTTGCAGCTCCTCATTCCTCAACTGTTGTTGCTTAACTCCTTGGCCCCCATGTGACATCAACTTTGGTACTTCATCTGGAGTGAGATTTGTTACTTCATGGATTATTTGTCTACACCGGTTTGAATCCAATGAGTCTTTTTTACCACCGGCCATGATTCGACATTCCAAACGTCCTCCTAAAGTTGTCTGCTAAAAATACAACCATCAGGTCTCTATCACCCACTTTCACTTTGCTAGCATGTTGTTCCGGATTGAACATTTGCAACATTTGTAGCAAATACTCCTTAAAGAATTCTTTGTCAAAATTTGTGATCTGCAATATGAAGTTAACTCTTGTGTTCTGTAGCATCGTCCGCAACGAATGATTCTTTGGATCCTTTTGCCATCATGTTCGACAGTACTCCCCTACTGACTATACCCAAGTGATGTCTTTCAAGGGTACCTTCCCCCTTTCTTTATTTTTCTTTCCTTCCTTAGGTTTAGCATCTCTTTATTTTTCTTTCGGAATGCTACCATTTGCCCTTTGTCACATTTGCCTTTCACTGCCTCGTCCTGTATTTAAGCCGTAATCTCTATTTCTTGTTCTTGAGCATCTTGCGTGACTATGCTTCGTACAGCCTTCCGTCATTAGGTTAGGTGGGGCTCTTCTTTGCTGCTGCTCCACCTGCCGAATTCCTGGCATCGTCCTTCATCTCACCTGCAAACTTGAGTGATTGAACTGCGTTATGCCTCCCTGATTGCCTTTATTTATAAGCATAGGAGTTGGTTGAAGCCCATGCATAAGTGTCAAATAACTGCCACTTCGCCAAGGCTGAACTGTTGGGTGGTTGTCGCCTTGCCACCTTGCATGCGATTGACGGTGCTTTCTTTTCCTTGTCTTTTTATTTTTGTCTTTCTTTTTTTTCCTATTTTTATGATTTAAAAAAAAAGAAGTCATTTGCATATTTACAATGTGGCAGAGGTCCACATGTCACCTCCGTTGTACAATTCGTACGACCATGCAAACTTGAATTTCTATTGCGTCTTTTGTTGATGAATCGTGTGCACTTTCTCTCTGACGATGATATTCCTCCATCTCGTGATTGCTATTTCTTGCCATCCTGTGTCCATTTGTATGGTGATCTACCGTGTGGCCTTCCTCCTGATGGCAATCTACTGTTTGGCCTTCCTCCTGATGGCACTCAGCAACCTGGCTGTCCTCTTGACGACATCTTGCCATTTGATGACCCTCTTGATGGTGACTTGCCATCTGGTTAGCCTACTGACAACACCTTGCTGTCTTGCCAGCCTGTTGACAGCCCTTTGCCGTCGTGCCAGCCTCTAGACAACACTCAAACACTTGCCTTGTATGACCATTGTTTGTCAATCTGGTTGGACCGATATGATGGTCCAATATTCGTAATTCTTCCCTATTTTGCCATATTCTCTCTTGCCTTATTCAGTTTCGTTCTTTCGCAGTTCTATTTTATCGTCGTCGTCTTCCTTGCAATGATTTTCTGACTTCTGATCTTTCCATCGGGCAAGCCTCCATAATGTAGGACTGCCTATTCCCAACTCTAGGTTGCCCAAGGTTTGTTCGAGTCCTTGACTATCCATGACAGCGTCTTAGGTTTTGATGCGGGCCACGAGGTGGTCCTGATGGGCCAGCCTGATGGTCATGTGATGATTGGTTGTTTTGTGCTTGATTAAAGAATGGTCTTTGCTGCCCATCTTGTTGACCATGCAACCTAGGGGTAGCAGGAGGGAAAAATCTTCCCCTCGAGCTAAGTCATGAATGTGCTCTTGCTTGGGGGAAAGTTGGTTCCGTTCCACAAAAAATGTGCCCTACTCGAGCTATGCTCTGCCAACTTGGCAAACAAAAAAAGGAGTCTTGTTTGATTGAGCAAAAGTTCCCCTTGGGATGTTCAATTTTCCCCTTTCCTTCAATTTGTTTTTGCTTTTGTCTCAAGCTATTTGTGAAAAAGAAAAAAGATCAATTTTCCCATTTCCTTCGATTTGTTTCCACATTTTCTTTCTATTCATCTCGGAATATTTGTGGGAAAAAAAAATCCCTATCTCGTCTAAGCAAAAATCTGGCAAGACGCAATGCACCCTACCCAATGCAATTGTGCCCCGCTCCGTGAAAGGTGCTCATCATTTGAGCCAGGCACACTTCGTCGAGGTGCTAAGTCATCAATGCACTCCTGTTTGGGGGAAAGGTTGGCCCCGCTCCATGAGCAATGCACCTTGCTCAAGTTGTGCTCTACCAACTTGGCAAACAAAAAAGGGAGTCTCGTTTGTTTGAGTGAAAATCGCCATTGGGATGTTTGATTTTCCCATTTCCTTCTATTGGTTTCCGCATTTTTTTGTTGGTTAATCTCAGGCTATTTGTAAAAAATAAAAAGGTTGACTTTCCTATTTTCTTCAATCTGTTTCCACATTTTCTTTCTGTTCATCTTAGAATATTTATGGGAAAAGAGAAAAAATCCCTATCTTGCCTCAACGAAAATCTGGCAAGAGAGATTGAAATTTTTATTTCTTTTCATCCCTTTCTTTCCAAGATTGGTTGAGGATCTCACTGAAATCAGCAGTTTCTTTCTTGAGGCTGATAAGATAATGCACAAACCTAGGAAAATGACAAAGTCATAAAAACCATAGACAACACAAAAGTTGGTGAATGTGGCTGATTCCTGAATGCCATGGTGGCAAATAAAAAGGAGGATGAGGCTGAGAGATAAAAAGAAGATAGAAAAATGATGGATAACCTTGAAGGGAAGGGCTCTTGAATAAAAGAATGTTCACTTGCTAGGAAAAGAGTAGTGAGAACGGAAGCTGTTGATCCAGAAGCATAGATTACTTCCACCATCTGCCCCATGACCACTTCACCTCCACTCCCTTGTTTCTTCTATTTCCGCCACTATTCTCTCTCCCTCTTATTCTTCTGTTCCTGTTTCTCAAATCCGCCTCACTTCTTTTGTGCCTAGCTCACCTCCAATAAGTGCAACCTTAGTCCGCGGGGTTATCAGCAGGTTTGCCTGCTCTAGTTCTAGGGCCATCCCATTTGCCATTACCAACTTACAACATCCCATCTCAGTTTGTCACACTGTCATTGATGCCACCATCATCAACTATTCCATCACCATCCATGCTTCCTTTGGTCTCACATACTGCAAGTGCTATTACATCGCCTATGTTGTCATGTCAAATTGGTATCCCCACCCCCAATGATCTGCTGGTCAGTATAGGTACAATGACAATCTTCCCTCCAACATCGAATCTGTCCAAGGCAATCCACACTATGAGGAATCATCTCACCCTTGATGTCAATCAATCATTCCCTCACCAGATGATAAAAAGCCCCTGAGAAGGACAGAGGAATATCAGGCATCATGTAGGAGGCAACGAAGCAAATTGATCCAAACCTTGCCAGTATAGAAGCTTCATCCGTTACAGTTGTGATCTGCCAATCCCAGCTGGTAGAAAAGGGAAGATAGTTATTGATTGTCTAGGCACTTCCAATAGATCCAAGTAGACTGACAACCGCTCCAATTGTCTACACTCAATTAGATGTCAACTCTAGACCTTTCAGGGGCCGATCCTTTTCCAGATGATTCTATTAACGAAACTGTTGCAGCAAGCCAAGACTATCAGATGTATGCAAGCAACTAGTGAATCTGAAAATAAAGGAAACAAGCCTAGGATAGCCTGCAAGCACTAAAATGATTGGCGGAAGAACAGAATCAAGCAACACAGTTACAACATGAGTTGGAAATACTGAAAAAGTAAAACAAGGATCTTAGAGGGCAGGTAGCAGCAAAGGAGGAAATGGAAAAAGAACTTGCAGAGCTAGAACAACTTCTTGCATAGAAGAAAGATTAGTTGAGGCAACAATTCGAAAGAGAGAATAAAGACTTACGACATCAACTTGATTAACGGAAGATTATAGTACAAGGCCATTGATGAAGGCTAAAGTGGATGTGCCCATAGATAGTGCTATGGTTATTGCACGGTGGTGGTGTTCCACCCTTGGAGGAACAATTTGGATTGACAGATTCAATGTTCAAGCTTGTAATGATGAGGCTGTACGGCCTGCATCATATCCTTGCCTCTGACTGCTTTACTCCAGTATCAGACGTTCTAGTCTGAGAATAGGACAGCCTTCCCTTTTCTAGATGGCTGGCACTAGATAGATGGCTTGCCTTCAATCTTGATGGTCTCGTATCTTCACTGTATGGCCTAGCAAATTCCTCGTACAGCTTGACAAACTGCTTTGTATGGCTTAGCAGTAGGCTGGACGACCTGCCAGTTACCTAGACAGCCCTGTATGACAAAACTCGGAAAGAATACAAATAACAGATTGAATCTAATCTATTGCAGCAATCATCAGTAACAGTACAAGCAAAGAACACAATGGCAATAGCAAATGATGAATGAGTATGAATAAATATTGCATTAATGAAATGTGTACGACATCTTCTACGATTACATACATACCAATGCACTCTACACTCGCTCTTGGCATACACAATATCTCTTGTGTGTGTGTGTATCTTCTGTTTGGTATGTACCCTTCAAATGAATGAGGTTAAACTTGGGGATGGTAACAGACAACTACCACCCCAGACACCTCACCTCCTAAGTATATAGGACAAACTAGTGTTAACTCACTTCGTACGTATCTCCACTTAAGTCATTAATACATGCGTTATTACAATGTGCAACTTTAACCCAAATTACAAAACTTATTATATGCATATATGACATTATTTCTAACTTATTTATTTCTTGACTTGAGGTGGTACGTTAGAACTAGCGCCTACATCTGCCCTTCCTTCTAGATTGGTCGACATCCTCGTCGACGACTGTTATTGCTTTTGGGGACTCTGGCTCTGGTGAGGTTGACACAACGGAACAGATACTCCAAGCCCCCGTATTGGCAGCTGCAAAGCTTCGTTCTCCCCCTTGAGTCTTTTGGCATTAGCCTGATAAGGAATCTAGTGGAAGCCATAGTGTTGTGACTTCTACTCGACTTTTGCCAGTCTAGCCTTCAACTCAGCCTCACGCTTTGTTGCCTCTGCTTCCTTGCTGCTTCCGCCAATTGCTCATCCCATTCCATGATCAGTTGCTCCTTATGCTTAAGTTGCTTCATCTTGCCTTTGAGAGTTTGTTTGCTTATTACACAGTTGGACTTCAACTGTCCTATCAATTGATCCTGCTGCTCATCCTTTTGCCTCGTAGCCTCAATTTTAGTTCTCATCCCAACTAGTTTTGCTTTGGCATCTTTCTGCACTTGCCAAAGTTGACTTTCCACCATCTGTACTTGGTTAGTCAGCTCCTTCAACTTTAGGCAACAAACCATTTGTTGAAAAGTCTCTAGTCATGCTGCTAATAACTGAATCAAAAATGCCAAAAAATTCATCTTGGCATATGACTTCACCAACTTAGGTGCAAACTTCACATACTTAACACTTGGAATTTCTGGATAAGGTGCAAAGTTCCCTTCAACAACATAAACCTGCAGTGGGTAGCCGTAGAGTACTTGAGTTCTTTCGCACAGATTCCTGATCTCCAACATTAAATTGACATTGCTACTTGTTGAGCGTGCAAACGACACATTGTCAAGGGCATGTCAACGTACTTGGAACAGAGATCTGTTCCCTCTTGAAAAGGAAAATTCTTTCCTCCAAGGTTCGGGTATGCCAGGTCTTGGTCTGTGTGGATAGACTCAGAGGTCGTTGATAACTGTTCCTTCAAGGGGCCTTTGCTGGTTCTATCTGAAAAATACAAATTTCCTAGTACAATGCTTGAAATAAAAATGCTTGACTGTATGAAAGCCAGTTCTATTGGGAGTACTAAGGGCCTGGAGGACTTAGAAAATCAGCAATTCATTACCCTCATAGTGCCAGTTCATTGCAATTAAAATACATCACATATATACCCGCAATGATTTTGTTGAATCTATATGAATATTTGGAAAGTGCTGCAGAAAAATAGCTTCAATGCTTCAAATGAAAACTAATCTACTCCTAAT
The DNA here is from genome assembly GCA_028583015.1 of Wollemia nobilis. NCBI lineage: Eukaryota > Viridiplantae > Streptophyta > Pinopsida > Araucariales > Araucariaceae > Wollemia > Wollemia nobilis. The sequence continues at coordinate 6,378,176 of JAQPPZ010002979.1, forward strand.
CTAAACAAGTTCCAAATAAAAGTCAAAGGTTGAAGGGTTAGAGAAAATAAAATAAAACAAGTGATACTGCCCTGAACTCCAGCCCTGATCCGGTAAAGCAACAAACCCAAATTAAAACCAATCTTGACCCGTCCAGTATTCACACAGCGTGAGGTCCAAGATGGTGCAATATTTAGAAGAGCAACACTGTGAAATGGACTGTATACAACCACCATTAGCATGCGCAAATTGGACACTACAAATTCCAGAGCCTTTATATTAAAAGATAAATAATTGAATTTTCAGGTTTGTCCACTTTGGTGGATTACAAAGAACTGAGCTCAAAAACAGTAGCCACTTGGTTCATAATTACCATCTGCCTACAAAGAGAAAGAAGCAAAGAAAAACTAAAGTCTACTGGTAATAGATGGCTTCCGACCCTTCCATCCGGCTAGCAAGCCAATATTTATACAGCTTTTGGGCCTCATCGAATATTACCTTCTGTAATTAATTTCCCTCCACTTCCTCAGCGGACCTTTTGAAATTGAATTTCCCTCCACTTCATGCAGCCATGCCTCATTAAATACACAATACTTCGGCCAGGCCTCATAATATCTTCATCCGCCGTGAGTTCGCCAGTTTTGCAACTGCCAGACCTCATTTAATTTAAATTTGCACGATGCACAGGAAATCCAAAATGACCACACTGCATTAATTCTCCATTACACTGCAAAATTCAGGTTGGTCAATAATTTTCCCTGCTTTCCATCATGTGCCGCTGTACTTTACCCAGTTTGCCTTGGAGTTTCATGTCCGTCATTTTGTTTGCCATTAAATGCAGCCACCAAAAAAAATCTGCAAAAGAAAATCGAAAGATGCATAGTTAGAACATTAATAATAATATTAATTTAATTATTTTAATATTTCCTAAGGTTAGACTTTAATTAATTTTTTTAATTTTTTCAAGGTTTTAAATTTTTATTATTATTATTTTTAATTATTTTTTTCTAGGAATTGCGTGCAAATTATATCCCAGGCTTAAGATCAGGCTTCTCGGCATTACATCATTGCTCCACGCTAGGGCACAAAACCGGGTAGATTTCAATTACCGAATGCACAATTTCATGGGTGGATTTCATTCTTCTTTGCCGGATCTTATTTCCCAATGATAGACTTCACTTTCAAGTTGCCGGGATTTAATTCCAAGGGTGGAGCTTTGGGATTTCTCATTTTCTACCAATGTCCTATCTTGCCGGCAAAGAGAGTGGGCGAACGTTCGGGATGCTATTTCTTTTTTCCGATGCCCCATATTTCCGCCCAAGCTTTTACCTTAGCATTTTTGAGTGTTGAGGGGCGGATATTCGGGATGCTATGGGAGTGCAAGGGAGTCCCATTTTTCCGCCCAAGCTCTTACTTAGCCAAATTCCTCTATTTCTCAAAGGTTGGAGTTTTAGGTTTTATTTCTTTGTCGGGAATGATTTTCCAACTTCCAAGCTTAGTAAATTTTCTTCTTTAAAATTTTTCCGAAACTTTGTAAAGTGGCGGGGCTTCGGGCACTCACTTTCTTTGCCAAATTCCCATTTTTCCGCCCAATGCAGCTTTAAGCCGACGGACTTTTGGGACTCACCCAAAGTGCAATAACAACCCATTTCTCCGTCCAACGCATACTAAGCCGACTTTCAATTTTCCTCAAAGTTGTGGGGCTTTATTTCCATGTTGAGTGCAGATGGGGTTTTGGGAAAGCCACACTTTCGCCAATGTCCCATTTTTCTGCCCAAGCTTCCATACTTGGCGAATTTTCTTTTATCTTCTTCAAGGTGGGTGGAACTTTAGGACTCCATTGAGGTGCGGTGATATCCCATTTTTTTGCCCTCCATTAACACTTAGCCACATTTTTTCCGCCATTATACTTTGGTTTCAAAGACATCCGCCTCAAGCACTTCGCATTCTAAAGTCTTGTGAAGGATTTTACTGGCCAACAATGATTTTCAAAGCTCAAAAATAAATTCGAAATGCCCTGCAGAAAAACAGGAGTAAAATTGAGGTAAAAATGAAAGTTTCCAGAATTTAATGAAGCTTTGCAGACATCTAAATGGGCTAAATGGGTATTTGGAACTACTGACAGAACTCAAAATTCACTCCGGATCATGAGATATCCCAATTAGAAGTTCCAGGGCTGCAAGTGGAAACTGTCATTTCTGGAAAATATTTCAGGCCTGAAACTCTGTAACTTTGGTATTATTACAAAGATGAGATCAATACAGTCCTACCAGGCTTCGAATCACTCAAAACGGATTTTCCATTCAAAAGATATGACAATTTCAAAATTACATCAAAAATAGGGCAAGATAGTGAAAATCAAATAAACCTAAAATTGAAATTAATTAATTTCAAACCTTAGGAAAAACTTTAAAATTCAAATTCCTGAAATATTAATCCAAAATAATGTCCTTGAAGAGCCAAAATTCGAAATCTTCAAATGCAATCCACTTCGGAAAGCTCTAAGTAAGCAATTTTAACACCTTGATGCCATCAAATTTCAAAAGATGCAAGCAAAAATTAAAATCTTAATGCAAGCGCAACAACACTACTACCAAGCGCAACAACACTACTACCAGCTCCTAGCTCCCATGGCTGGATTTGGTAAAGTTCTGCAAACTTTTTCATACACTCTTCATTACTAGCCCAATGCACCAATTTGCTCAATTCACATTCCATTTGCAACTACCTTAGTTGCTAGTCCCCATCACACCCAACTCTGAACTCACTACGATCGTCAAACAATCCACTCACCATTTCAAAAAATGTATCAACCTGCTCATTGATACTTCCTAGAACTAGTGGTCTCCTCAAGTTTGACACTTCTATAATGATATGCTTGCTTTTTTCCTCTTGCCATTTTTGTTTTTGTCATCTGGAAGGGTCCAAGCCATAAAGTCTTTAGCTTCCTTGGTTTGATCTCTCTCTTGTCGTTATACTTCAAGACAAAGTCACCTGACTTAAAATCCATCTTCTTTAGGTGCTTATCATGCCATAATTTACTACGACGTTGGGCAATCTCCGTTGCCCACTGAGCCATCACTCTTCTTTCATCCAACTTGATAAGTGTTGTTAGCCTCTCCTCCATGCTCTATTGGTCACCAATACGGTTTTGTATCACCACCCTCAAACTTGGTACGATAAACTCCATCCACACAACTGCTTCCTAAGAGTACAATAGTTGAAATGGAGTGTGATTTGTTGTTGCCTTGAATGTAGTTCTATATGCCCACAAAATTGTTGGCAATTTCTCCTCCCAATCAACATCTTCAATTGCACGTCTTATACATTATTGACACTAAGACCTTATTCATTGCTTCCGCTTGCCCATTTGCTTTGGGGTAATATGGACTAGACAACGAATGCAAGATCTTAAATTATGTGGTTAACTTTTGGATTATTTCATTGACAAAATGTCCTCCACGATCACTTGTCAATTGAAGAGGTATGCCGAATCTTGTTATCACTTGTTCATACAAGAAACATGCAATACTCTTTGCGGAATTGTCAAGCAACGCCCTTGCCTTGACCCACTTTGTCAAATATTCTGTCGCTACCACAATGTATCTACATTGTTTTTTACTTGTCTTCAATGGTCCAACAAAATCAAGACCCCATCTTTCGAACAATTCTTGTGGCTATGACGCGTGCAATGGTATGAAGTCCCTTAGCAACTTCCTAGCTCTTTGGCATGTATTGCACGTGGTCACAAACTCCCTTGCTTCATGATAAAGGGTGGGTGACCATATCCCTGCCAAAAGCACCTTCCTTGCGGTTGCGCCTGGCCCCATATGCCCTCTTGCTAGCCCCTCATGAGCTTCCTTCAGCGTTGCATTCACTTGTCCATCACACATCTCCGCAACACTCCATCAGGTCCGATCTTGTACAACAATCCAACTATCAACTGAAAAGGTGTTGATTTCACAATTATCTTCTTCTTGGCTACCTCCGGCTTTCCCATCGACAAGTATTCTCCCATGTACTTGTACCATGACGGTAGCGCAGTGATTGAAAACAAATGAGCATCCGAAAATTCATCCGACACTCCTCCCGTAGGCTCTCTTAAGCGAATCCTTGACAATTGATCCACTATTACGTGCTTCTTCCTTGGTCTGACTACCACTCGAAACATGAATTCTTGCAACGTGACGAGCCACCTGCTAACTCGTCCATGAATAGTCGGCTTGTTGATTAAATACAACAACGCGTGGTGATCTACATAGAAAGCAAAGGGATTGGCGTGATCTACATAGAAAGCAAAAGGATTGGCAAGTAGGTAATGTCTGAACTTTTGTACCGCATACACCATTCCCAAGGCTTCTCTCTCCGTAGTGCTGTAATTTTTCTCTTGCCATTAGAGAAGTATATGGGCTGATCCAACCCATATTGCCCCTCTTGGGCCAACCCACATCCAATTGCAAAATTGGACGCATCAACATGGACGTGAAACTCCTCCCAATCTGGAAACACCAAAATGGGTGCGCAAACCAACTTTGCCTTTAGCTCCTCAAAGGCCTTTTGATGCTCCTCTGTCCATCGAAAAGGAACATTCTTGCGCGTCAACACATCTAGAGGGTGCGAGACTTGTGCAAAGTTTTTGATGAAGTGCATCGATAATACTCAACATGTCCCAAAAAGGACTTCAACGAACTCACGTCGTATGGCTCCTCCATGCTCATCACAACTCGTATTTTGTCAGGATTGGTCTTCAAACCCTCTTTACACACATGTCCAAGCAGCTTCCCATATGGCACCAACAATTTGCACTTTTTTGGGTTCAAGGACAACCTTGCATTCATACACAATGTCATGCATTCCTCCAATGCCTTCAAATGTTCATCCTTTCTCTCGTACAATGACCAATTGTCCAGGAATACTTTGAATTTGCCTGTGGACATTTGTTCAAAAATGTACAAAATTATCCTTTGAAAAGTGGTAGGGGCATTGCATAAACCGAAAGGCATTCGATTATATGCATAGATGCCATTCTCTACTACAAAAGTAGTCTTCAACCTATCCTCCTCGGCTATACTAATTTGATTATAACCCGAGAATCCATCCAAAAATGAATAGATCTCATGTCTAGCTACCTCTTCCAAAATTGAATCAGTGAAAGGAATCGGAAAGGGATCCTTAATAGTTACTGCATTCAAACTCCTGAAATCAACACAAATGCGGATCTGATTACTCTCCTTCAAACTGATCACAATTGGTGACACCCACTCACTCACAGTCACCTTGAAAATGATTCCAGCATCCAACATCTTTTCAATTTCTGCATTGACTAAGGCTGCATACTTTGGATTCATTCTATACGACCTTCTTCGCATTGGTTGTACACCCAAAACCAATGGAATCCGATGCACACACAATTCAGGCGGAATCCCCTTCAAATCCTTATATGTCCATGCAAAGACCTTATACTGCATGAATATTTTGAAAGTTGTTGCTTTCAAGACTGGATCCTAGTCATCCCCGCAATGGATCATCTTTTCTTCATCTTTTTCACTGAGGTTTACCTGCACCATCTTTGGTCCTTCATACTGTATGGTGTTAGGTTCTTTTGCCACTTTCTCCACATTGAATGGATGTGCTGGCTTTTCATCAATCAACGCATCGCCAACACTATACAAAATTCCGTGGAAAAGTCCACTTCTCCTCATCAACTTTGGCCGCAGACTTCGCATTTTGGCTGCATTCACCGATCTCATATACACTTCATACTGGTTCATCTTGGTCTTCTTCTTTGTATTAATACACATACAGTTTGGCTGGAAGACTTCATAATCCTCCATTTGCCAATGGAGAAGTCCGTTGTCAGAGCGCTCCTCATCCTCTATGCATTCTTCCAACTCCAACACACCTTCATTTGGTTCTTGTCTGCCTTCATCCTCCGATGATGAACTCCTAGATTCATCGGATGTTGCCAATTCTTCACTTACGGATTGATTCTTCAAGTTAATCATATACTTGTGCTGGCCTTTCTTGAATGTCAATTGGTCCTTCTCCCAATTGTGGTTCACCTTTGCTGTGCGTAGCCACCTGCGTCCCAACAATGCATCATAGGCTGGTTTCTGCATAGCAATTACCACAAAATCCATGATGAACATTTGATCAACAATCTTCACTTTTTGTGCGGTCAATACGCCTCTCATCTCTATCCCATACTGGTCTGCGCCATACAATCTAAAGTTGGGAGACCATAGAAATGGTGCCCCCAAATCTTTCCATGTCTTTTCAGGCAAAACATTTACACTTGAGCCCCCATCAACGATTACCTGAGTTTGCTTGTGATTCAACAACTCGATATGAATCAATGTTGGTTTCTTCCTAGCATCTATCATCAAGACTGTCGGGTCAATGTATTGATCCTTCCTTATTCGTGTTGCTTCCAGTTGGCGTTGTGGCTCCTCCACTCTTCTTGTCCGCACCATTTCTCCTACCGTTGCATATAGCTCTAGTACTACGCCAAGTAAACTGGATACTTTCACTTCGATACTTGTATTCAGTACTTGTGCAACCAACTGGTTCGTTACTACATCCTCCTCTTCAATTGCGATGGGTTTCTTCAATTTCTTCTCCTGGAGCAGTCTCTCCTGATTGGTCTTCTCCATTTCTTCTTCAATTTGAACACATGCTTCTTGCCATCTCTCCTTTTCTCTAGTAGGGTTTGGGTATTGTTCTGCCTTCTTCGCCTGTGCCCGTGTTACTGCTAGCACATGTTTTTCCTTCTTTTGTTGGTCCTGTGAAGGTTCCTCAATGTCAATAAGATTGACATTTTGGGAGTTGCTTGTACTTGCTTTCTTCGGGCAATTTACCTCCTTGTGATTGCCCGGTCCACACCATCTACACATCATTGCATTGTTGTTTCCGCCACCTCCTACTGGGGCATTTTAACAATTGTATGCGAAGTGTCCCCACTCTTGACATCTTCGACATTGAATGATTGGCCTCCCATCCGAATCATACTACAATCGACCCTCTCCTCCTGTGGATCAATTTCCTTGTGATTGCCTTCTTCCTTGGCGGTTATTCTTGTATCCGCCACTTGTTGCTCCTTGTCCATTCTTTGAAGTAGTCGGTTTTTCTTCCTTACTCTCCTACACCATCAACGTTTGGTGTCTTGCGCTTTTGAGATTAAATGGACAATCGGCAACAACATGCCCCACAACTTCACAAATATTGCAAAATGCTTTCTTCGGACAGTTGACATTGGTGTGTCCTGATTTGCAATCAGAACACCAAATGTCCTTTTCCTTTTTCTTCTCTGCCTTCACATCATTGATCATGCATTCTAGGTCCTTTCTCATGGCCTGGATTGTCATGCTCAAGTCATCTCAATCACTGTTTGAATCATCATCTCGATCGTGGATTGCGCTTCCTCCACCTGTCGTGGTTGTCTTCATTTCACTTTCCAAATTCAACGCTCTATCAAATGCTTCTTGATAGGTAGTTGGTGGAACTACCTTCATTTTCTTCTTATACCACAACAACAATCCATCCAGGAACCATCGTTTTTGTAGCCCATCTGCTGGTTTTGCTTCCATCTTGTCGATAAGTTCCTTCAATCGATGATTGTATGACTTGATGTTCTCATCTTTCTTTTGCTTCGTTGAATAGATCTCTCCAATGATCTCCGTATCATCTCGAAGCAATCTGAATTCTTTACTGAATTCAGTCTTCAACTCATCCCATGTTGTGAAGGGTTGTCCTCGTTTCAAGTGCCAATCCATTGCTATTCCATGCAATGTGGCCAAAAACAATCGTAGCCATGATCCTTCATCATCTACGCCATTGGCTCTCCATATCGTTTCACATGTTCCGATATGGCGTTCTAGGTCTTCCTTCCCATCACCCATAAACTTTGGGCACTTTTGCTTGCCCATAGCTGCAACAATATTAGCCATTGGTGGTTGTTCGTCCTCACTTGACGATCCTTTGTTTGCAAACAATCTTCGGCCACTACCTTGCGCTCCCACACTTCGTGATCTCCTTCGCGAATACACGAGCATTGGATCTGGTCTCTTGAGCACACTCTCTTGCGGTCGCCTTTGTGCTTGACTCCTGTCCTCTGCACCTCTAGGTGCTCTTCCCCGCACTTGTGCTGGTGTCACCAGTTGCTCCACCTTGTCTTGTGCATGCTCCACGTTTGCGCCTTCTTCACAACTCACACGAACATTTTCCTCGGCTCAAACCTTGTTTGCTTGTTGTGCCTCTAGTTGCACTCCTTCCATTGTTAAAAACAACGTTTGCCACCTCTCACATTCCTCATCTGAACTATCCTCCAATTGAGGATTCCAAACTTGTTCAACTTTCTTGTATCTCTTCACCAGCAAGTTTTGTGAGTATTCTTCCTTCATGCAGTCCTTCATCAGCAACATGCAAGTCTTCGTTGTGCTCAACACTCCCACGTTCTTCTCGTGCTTGTTGTTGTGCAATCCTCCGACTTCTGCATATTGGCTGATCTCCCACTCTTCCACGTCCATGTCTCCCACGTCCTCGCGGTAAGTTATTTGTCATCCACCTCTCCAAGCTTCACGCGATGCTGGTTCGAACTTCAAATGACAACGGCGCCAAATGTTGCATGGTGGTGGTATTCCACCCTTGGAGGAACAATTTGGATTGACAAATTCAATGTTCAAGCTTGTAATGATGAGGCTGTATGACCTGCATCATATCCTTGCCTTTGACTGCTTTACTTCCAGCCTCAGACAGCCTAGTCTGAGAATAGGATGGCCTGCCCTTTTCCAGACGGCTGACACTAGCTAGACAGCTTGCCTTCAATCTTGATGGCCTGGGATCTTCACTGTACAGCCCAACAACTTCCTCGTACGGCTTGACAACTACTTTGTACGGCTTAGCACTAGGCTGGCTGCCTGTCAATTACCTAGACAGCCTTGTACGACAAAACTTGGAAAGAATACAAATAACAGATTGAATCTAATCTACTGCAGCAATCATCAGTAACAGTACATGCAAAGAACACACAATGGCAATAGCAAATGATGAATGAGTATGAACAAATATTGCATTAATGATAGCCTGTATGGTGAAATGCATATGACATCTTCTACAATTACAGTATCTGATCCTGTGCAGAATATCTCCAATGCACTCTAACTATCTCTCTTGGCATACACAATATCTCCCATATGTACCCTCTGTCTGGCATGTACCCTTCAAATGAATGAAGGGGTCCTATTTAAACTTGGGGATGGTAGTTACAGACAACTACCACCCCTAACACCTCACCTCCTAACTACAGGACAAACTAGTGTTAACTCACTTTGTACATATCTCCACTTAAGTCATTAATACATGCATTATTCCAACGTACAACTTTTATCCAAAATTACAAAACTTATTATATGTGTATATGACATCCACGCATATTTTATTTCTAACTTATTTATTTCTTGACTTGAGGTGGTACGTCAGAACTAGTGCCTACAATGGTTGACATCTCAAAGAAGATCACTAATTTGGAAAACTTATCGGGAAAATTAAAGAGCATAGCAGATCAAAGGGAAGGCCTCTCAAAAAATCAAGTCAAGGAGTTGGCATTACATGTTGAAGTGTTGAATGCTCCAAACCTACCTTCTAATGCAGATTGGGAGGCACTTTCCAACCTGTTGCCCAGAACTAAACAAAGGTGACCTGTAGTTTTGCAATTTTCCCATGATATGGCCTCAATTTTGACTCAATCTAGTCGACAAGTATATTGGTACATCCATCAATCAAATTTGATACTTCTGGAGGTTGCCAGAAATTTAGTGGTTTCTCCACACCCTTGCACGATTGATTATAAATCCATCGTTTGAATCCAAACAAATCAGGAATTAACACATTAAAGACTTAAACAGGCTGATCAAAAGAACTCAAAATGGGTCAAAACAGACCCAAGATGTCGAGTTTCAATGAAGAGAAAGACGGACAAATAATTCCAATATTTGACTGAAGCAAGACAGCACTTCGTTCTCATAGTGAGTTCATCCCATATGAGTGTCCAAGTCTGGAGTGTTCCTCGCTCCAAAGTATTGCACCCTGCTACCTTGGTAGTGCACCCCATTATTCTCTGAGGAGATTAGTAAGGAAGTAGAGTCAAATGAGATCCCTTGCATATTTTGAAAATGAATTGGAGCCACAAATAGTTGAAGGTGTCAGAAATAAATAGGTAGCATGAAGAGTAGAACGACTCAACCATTAATAGGGTGTGCAAATATTGTGAAGCAAGATATTCTATAACATGAAGTCGGTGCTAAATATCGGCATTGTCACTTTATGTAAACATAGAAGGCATATATGTAGGATCCGCTATAAGGGACTAGAATCAAACAAGATTCCTTGCATTTTTTGAAGATGATGTGAACCACAAAATGTTGAAGAGACTGTCGAAAATAATTACTTGGTAAATTGAAATGAAATACTAGATTTCAAAGAATCTTATTTTGATGTAGAATGAAAGTTGGGAGCTTTAAAACCTCAACTTGACAGAAGAGGTATTTAACTAAGGAGAACAAATATTTAAGTGGGACAAAATTCTCTCATACAAATATGCCACAGGCCACAGGAAACAGCAGCTTCTATTAGAAGAAGAGCATCACAGATAACTTTGTGCATATTCAAGCAGAAGTACAAGTTTGATAGATTACTTGATTATTACAAAATACAATTGGTTACAAAGGAATATATGGTTCAGGACTTGGATTATCAAGAACACTTTGGTGTGTTGATTACACAAGGTGTTACACCGGTTGAAGTATTCTTATTGAGTATGTTCTTAACATATTGATGGATATTCGTATTGAGAAGGATTCAATCATTGTGGTGTTGATTCTGATATTTATATGAAGTGGAATGCTGAACCATTTCTATTTTTGGTGTATTAGGTTGATGATGCAATTGAAATGGGCATTGATATATTTGAGAGAGTCATTTGAATTCATGCTAGTGACAAAATTTGAGAAGATAAATCGTGAGGATTTCCATTATTGTTTGAGCATTCACATTCACATAGTTTGAGAGTGTACGAGTCCTATAGCATTTTGCAAGATCTTGGTAGCTTATGACGAGAACACTTGGTATTTTCCAATCTCTATTGTTTTTTATTTATGAGGATTTGCTCATATTTGATACCATAGGTCTTAAGTATTAGACTTTCTGTTGGAGTAATCACATTTTGACATATAATTTATTATCTGCCATGAGTTTGAGCAGGATGATTTCTATCTGTTAATTGTGACCTTTGTTTAAATAAAATTCAATATGCCATCACAAATGTTCTGGGACATTCTCCTCCACATAGTTTGAAAATTATTTTTGTTGCTGTCAAGAATGTTCATGAGGAATTTTTCAAATCAAAGGGCATAAATAGAAATATGTAGTCTCTCTCTATTATGTGAGGTTTGTTTTTGGTGCATAATGTTGTGGTTCTTGCTAGGGTTACTGCATACTCCTCCAGCCTAGATGCAAATATCTTATTATCAGGTATGGATGTGATATAGTCTGGATATCATAGCCAAACACACTTGAATGTGTTTGTATCAGCACTATGTTGGATATGTTTGAATATGGCTTTAGGGATGTCTGGATTTGTATCCTTGGCATGAGAATCTTTTGGGAAGGAAATGTTATTTTTGATCAACTGTTAAATTAAAAAGAACGAGAAACAATTAGAAAGATGTCTCAGTTATTAATTCATGAAAATTCTCTTTAGAGATGATATTTGTGTAATGTTTTTATGTTTTTAACTGTTAAGTAGCAAAAAATTTAAAACAGTTACTTGAAAAAAAACAAGAAAATGTTCCCATTACTTGGTGAAATTCTCCTCTTTAAAGATGACAAAAATGCCTTAAAGTTTCAAAACAACAGTAGAAATAAAACAACTTTTAAATAGCGAAAAAAAAAAAGTAGAAGAAAGTGTCTATTGACTCTATTCTTTATCACCATTCCTTGTTGCAAATTCAATGCTACCGAGTTTAACTATTTTCAGAATTTAGCACGGCTTGCTTTTACATTGTAGTCCATGAAATATTTTGGGTGGCATCAGGTCAGATTGGGGTTGATTTTATCTTCTATTTTCATTGATGTGAATGAAGTGTTGGCATTTTCCCTGGCCCTTTATGGGGACTGTTGTTTTGATTTTGTAGGTATTGGGCTAGCAGTCATCTTTGCTAGTGCAGGGCTTTCACTGATTATTGTATTATGTTTTCTATGTTAGTGTTTGAATGTATAGTGCTATTGCACTTTTCATTGTCAGCAATCTAATTGCTATTGTCTGCAATGATGGCCATAGGTGAATTTTCTGAGCTCTGTTGCCACTATTATAAACCAGTTTCTCTTTGACATGTAAAACTGCAGATACATGAAAACATGCAAATGTATATGGTTAACACATTTAGACACCAATCCTGATCTGAAAATGATAAATTTAGACCTATTCTGATCTAAAAATGATAACAATTGACCTACTGTTATCTAAAAATGAGAGTTGAAATGTCAGGGTGAGAACATGGTCACCACCACATGTATAAGAGGGGGTTTTGATTGAAATTTGAATTCTGTTTGCATTTTTTGTTTCACATAAATAAGAGGAGGAGTATTTTGGAGCAGATACTCATAATATGGCTACACTGGTTGGTTGCCACATCCGGTACTGTTACTGGCATTGATGTTTTAGGAAAAACATGCTATTTTGATTACCCTCTCGTATTGAATTTTAATTTAAATCATTTGAAAAGAAGAGTTTTGCATGTATGATTTTTTTTGCCTGATTATGTCTCTTAAAATAAGAAGAGATCTCCATTCTATTTGAAGACTTTTGCGTGCATGGTGGATGTAAGACATGTTCAGATATAATTCTTAAAGATCATGACACTCTGGTCATTTATAGGTTGCCAAATTTTTAATAGTGTCATCAATGTTATCAAGATGAATAGCTAATGTAATGTGTTGTATATGTGTCGGATGCATGATGATGGGCATGCTTTTGTTGATGCAGTATGGAGTTAAAATATGTGTGGTGACATCCTTCAAGGATACCTGTTTCATTGAAATTCAACCAAGGGTTCAACGTTCTCAACGAGGTGCGCTCATATATCATTCTAATCTTCCTTGAAAGTTTCTGTTGCCACTCTAAACATCTAATCTCAATATTGGTTTAATGGTGACGATGAACAAAAATATTATAATAGCTTCATTGTCCAAGGATATGCCTGGGGCCATTCTAAAGTAGAGAGAAAGCAGGATGCAGTCTTTAGGCTTTAGAATTCAGTGTATCTATGTATATGATGATACATTGGTGGTTCATATAGTTTGATTTCATATCATGAGTATCTACTCCTATGTGTCTCTGTTCAGACATTAGTGTTTCCATTTACAATTGAATCTATTTCCTCCATATAAAATCTTGAACCTATTTGAAACCATGATGGGCCTTTTCAAGTCCACTTGAGATAAGTGGTCAATTCTCTGTTTTATTTTATTGAAAATATCAGCTGTGAGCCAAGGCAAATGAAACTGGACATGGAAGAAGGAAGTCCACAACTAAAGTTGAAGATTTTTGGAGAAAATTTTAATTTTTTTATAATGTTTTGGAGCTGATATAATATGGACAAACCATTTGATCATGAAAGAGAACTTTGTATGTGCATTATATACATTGGCAGGGTCCAATTTACCATGGGCTTTGTTGAAGGCTTGAAACCCAAGGATGTACAAAATTGAAAAGATATATAAGGGAAAGTGAAAAGTCCCCTTGCTATCACAGTGGGTTGGCATATGCCATTTGGGAAGCTGGCTAGGCTGAGACCTAGGCTAATGGTGTACAATTAATTCCTAGGGATATTCCTCTTTTTCTAACCATCCTTTCTCACATTCTAAGAGGAGCAAATGGCATAATTTCTTTTACATTTTGATTCACATCCTTGTGCTCATGATCTACAACTTATCATTACCAACCGTTTGCATTGATTGACCAGCAAGTTTCATGTATTGTCTTCCATAATACTTAATGTGTGATGCAATTTACATGTTTCACGTTACTATTATGACCAACTTTTTTTATAACATTTTTATATATAAATTCGATTCCTTGGTTTTCAACTAAAAATTGTAATTATGACCCACTCTGACCTAACTGATTCAGGTTTCTAATAATTGATGGTTCATTGCAACTACTAATTTTCCTGAAGTTTTTGTTCCTAAAAAATTGTTCGGGGCTTTCAGTTTTTGTTATATTGATTATTTAATTGTATTCTTGCCTCCATTAATTAATTAACTATTAAGCTTGCAATTAAATTGGTAAAAATAAAGTGATTCCTTAAAGTTTTGTGTGTTTAAAATTCTCTACGAATTTACCTACTTTATTGAAGTTTCCTATTGTTATGCATTGTCAATATGATGGGCATCTCTTTTATAAATGGAATTGTGATATTTCTAGGAGTACTTGGTAATGCATCAAGTGCATGGGGACATCCTAACACCATTGGACATCCCCAAATTTCCCTGCAGCCTTATCTGGCAGGAGACAATGCAATTAAACCTGCAAATACTTGAAACATACACATTCTGATTCAACCCATTTAAGTTGGGATATATATATATATATATATATAGCAGTCTTTTTATGTATTCATCATAGTAGCAAAACTCGGACTCGACTCAGACTCGGAAAAGTTGACTCAGAGGTCGGACTCGGGACTCGGCAAAAAAACTCGACAAGACTCGGGAAAAAAGGAAAAACGGAAAAAAAAAAAAAAAAAACAAATTTTTATTGAAAAAATAAGTTTTTCATGCATATTACTTCTTAGTATATTCTAACACACTTACTCAACATTTAACATTATACAAATAAGAAATTAACAAGAGGAAGGGGCATATTCTAAGAGCAAGCTAATAATTTTGTTTTATAATTTTTTTTGGGATACATAGAGGAGTTGGTTGCATCCACACTATTTTTAGTAACAGCCAAGTCCAAGGTTCAAACCACAAGAGCTGCCGCCAACAAGCCTATACCACCTCGTTATTTTATAACCTGGCATGAAGAGGACCATCGGTCGCTTGGGATTCATACTGTTGTTGTTGGTCTAGCCACACTCAGAGGATTCGGAACAGACTACTACCTTTGCAAACAGGCATGCCCCCCTTTGTTTTATAAAATTATAAATAAATAATATAATGATAAAATAAAATTTAATATATAAAGTTTAAAAACATATTAAAATTTTACAAAACATTAAATAATAATAAACTTTACTATATATCTAGACTTTAAATTATAATGACTGGGACATCAAATATAATAGTATTAAAAAATTTAGAAATTTAAATATATAAAAAATATAAAATGTCTAAATTATATAATTAAATATTATGTTAAAAATGAGATCAAATACATAATCAATAAAAACAATATAAAAATTATAAAATATATAATAATTAAACATCAAATTAAATTTGCACTATAGAAAACTTCTAGATCTCTTGACTGGAAATCTATTCTTTTATAGACAACCGACTAAGTATATCCAAGAGGATTTCCACTTATACCATTATAACCATTATATTAAGGATTTCCACTTATACCATTATAACCATTTTTTTTGAATAAGCTATGTGTGGCTTCTATTGGGGCCACTCCCATTACAAAAACAAAATGATACATTGCTCTCATTACATTTCTAACAAATTAATTAAAGCATACCTATCTTTGCTTTTCTATCAAAGATATTTTCTATCTTCCTCAAACTGCTAAGGTTCCATAATCATTTTTTTTTTTAAAGGAACTAACAACAAGAACAACCTAGTTGTACCACATTTTGTAGGATCTTCACTTTTAAAAAACTCACCGTCATTAATTGTTTCATAATTAGCTTTGAGTATACCATCTGAGGTGCTAATCTTTTCCATGGAATCGTTTGGATGGTCTTTAGTAACCATTTGGCTTTTCTCAATGATCTGATTCAAATTCTCCTTTTGGGGTTGAGTATACTGTTGTTCGCATGATTTCTGTTGGACAATTGGCTCATTTGGAGGATGAGCTTCTTCTTTAGTAACAATTTGGCTTTTCTCAATGATCTGATTCAAATTCTCCTTTTGGGGTTGAGTATTTAGTTGCTCACATGATTCCTGTTGGACAATTGGTGCACCTAAAGGATGAGCTTCTTTCTTTTGAACTAGGACATTTGAAGATTTCCAATCATTTGCAATCAGGCCCTTCTCCACCAAGGAGGAATCAAAGCATGATCGGATGTTCGGGCATCTCTTCTTCAAGTGGCCATATTGCTAACAACCATAACATTTTAGGGAGAAGTTTTCATATTCAATATTTTGGAGCCATTCCCCTTTTATCGAGAAGATAGTAATGGATTGAGGCCCAGGAATTGAAACATTCATCCAAACAGCCAATCTTGCTTTACTCATATTAATTTTATTGGACAAATTTTCCTCAGTTTGGGCATCTATATACTGGAATGAACCAATCGCATTACCGATTTTGGTGAATATCTTCTCTCTTCAAAATTCCACAGGGAGAGCATAAAGATTCATCCAGACTGGGAAGCAATTAACTTCTTCTATAAAGGGGTTAAAATTAGGAGTCCAAGATCTTATATAGACACCCCTTTGTCCGAAAAACCAATTATATCTAAAATCCATTACCCTATCTTTATCCTCTAAATCAGAAAAGGAAACAGAAAATAAATTTTTGGGTAGGAGAGTTACTTGGAAATCTGAACTCCACCAATATTTAATGTATCCTTTGAGCTCCTCGAGGCCTGGTCTTTTGCCTTTGAGTTTGCAAATAATTGTTGGGGCTTCATGAAATCAGATCTAACCCAAATTCATCCTTTGAAATCTTGATAGAGGGCATGGGTTCATCCACTTGCGAACCCAAAGATCCTTGAGAAATATTTCTTCTGACCAAAGAGGCTTTCTCACAGATTGAAGAGACGGTTTTTGAACAACCCTCTTGACTGCACCTAGGGTTTGCATCTCTTTTGTGAATATTGTACCCAAATTTATTGCTTTGTTCCATTGCTTGATTGCACCTAGGGTTTGCATCTCTTTTGTGAATACTGTACCCAAATTTATTGCTTTGTTCCATCGCTTGACTGCACCTAGGGTTTACACCCCTTTCGCAAAGAGAAGTGTTATCGCCGTTGTTGGCTCTTTGGTTCCCCATGGGCTTCACCCTCGCCTGCCTTCACATCGCCTCGGAAGCCCTGCTACACATGTCCATCCTCATCACAGCCTTTGCGCTGCACTCGTTGCAGCCTCCGCGCTCGCCATCGCACGCTCGCCGCAGCCTCCGCGCTCACCATCGCACGCTCGCCGTGCGCTCAGGACTGTAGACGATTTGTCTTTTATACCATTATAACCATTATATAATAAAGAAGAGGTCGATTTTTAAATTATTATGGACGATTTTACTTTTATATAATCTAATTAAGAAATAAAAAATTTAACGTAATCCCCTCCTTGCATCTACGTTGATTCTTCTATTTTTAGAATCTCTTGTTCCTCCCACATGATAAGTATATTAATATTTAAAAAACATTAAAGGTAGTTGCCGATTCTTCTATGTATTTAAAAAAATAAAATATTTAAAAGACATTTATTTAGTTTGAGAAAAATAAGTCCTCCATGCATGTATTAAGAATACGTGGACTCACGATTTTAAATTTAAAAACTATTCAACAATAATACCAAAAAAATAAGAAAACGGCTAATTTTGGATGTTAGGGGTAATATAAGATTTATAAAAAGTATAGTTTTTTTTTTTAATACCCAAAAAAGGAAAAAAAACCACGTTATATATCCACAATATAAGGCCAACTCACATGGCAAGAATAAGCCCGGGCATGGAGTTGGCTTTCGATTTCTTGAGCTTGCTCTGCCAGAGCGGCAACAAGGGCTGCTGCTTCTGCCGAAACAGCGAGGGCGATAAAGGCTTCTTGAACTCCGTCGCAACAAGCGACGTATTAAAATACTCCCTCACTTGCGTACTTATCCCATTCTCCACAGTCCAGACGTGGATCCAGTACAGGGATTCGTCCTCGCGACCTTCCACAAAGACCTTGTTCCCGACCGCTGTGACGAACTGCGGATTAAACTTAAAAGTGCAGCCGTCGGACTTCGAGTCTCCGGTGAGCCTGCGCATCAAGTATTGGCAATGCGACGGCCCGTGGAATCACCACTCCAAGTCCTCCGCCAATCTCCTCTGCACTGCCTTCGCATCTCCGCGCAATAGAGCGGCGTAGAGCCGGCCGACCACGCTCTCGTTCTTCTTCTGTAGTTCCAACACACTGTTTTGAAAGTGTACTTTTCTAGACTTGGATTTTCATTAAAAGAATTTCCGTTTCCATCTTCGTGACATAAAAGAGATTCCTCGACATAATTTAAATTTTCCTCTCTCGTCAGGTGCACAACACATTGCAAATTACATTCTTTATTAAACTACCCAAACCAGAAACTACTACATTTTCTTTATTAAACTACCTAAACCGGAAACCATTACATTTTGCGGTTATTCCCCTCTGTAAAAACTAAAAATAATAAAAAATTATTATTCTTGGGCCGGCCGAGTCCGAACGTCGGGACTCGTGAGTCCTATTTGGACTCGGACTAAGCCCAGACTCGGAAAAAAACGAGTCCGAGTGGGCTTGGCACGGTTGAGCCCACTCGGACTCGGACTCGGTTGAGTACTCGGGAGTCTGGCCGAGTTTGACTACTATGGTATTCATGCATATAAAGATTAAACACCATTCTACATATTTGTACAGTACATAGTAAATTAAATACATGTGACAGACACATACACACATCTAACTCGATGCATTGAAACTTTAAGGATGGCATCTTGGTGGCTATAAATGTAAATGAATGAAACTAGATGGTTCTTACTGGTCCACTTTGAATGTCATTCTATCTCCACTGGTTTTATTACATTACCATAATTTGAGATGGATCCTAGCAAACTACTTTTATATACTTCCTTCTCCATTGATTTTAACCTATAGTGTTTAATTTTGAAATCTAAGCAATGGAAATGGAATGAGTACATTTAGTAGTTGACTACTACCATCGCATCAGACTTTGGCATTGTCCACACCTACCCCCAATCCCACTTACCAACCTCAGGGCCAATCACAGTTTGGAGAAGTGCCGAATTTAATGAATGACTATATAAATGGAATACAACATACTGCAATACAATTCTATTACCACTTAAATGAACAAAATATACAATGTGAATAACTTACAATTGCAATGCATATACTGTGCTCACAACATATATCAGATTGCTTCGCATAACATTTCAGATTGCCTGGAACAGCACCTAGACTGTCTGGAACAACATTCAGACAGACTGCAGTAGCATTGATGGACTGCAGCAAATTCAGATGGACTGTAGCAGCGTTGAAATGGTCTGCACTGTACACCTTTGCAACTATGCTGGATGGCTTGTCTTCAGTCTTGAGTCTCTTGACGGTGTGGCAACTACATTGTATGGCTTGGCAACTATGCTGGACAACCTGCCTTCAGTCTTGATGGCCTAACATTTGCACTGTATGTCCTTGCACAAGTATGTCATGAATACATGTCTGGTTACAACCAACTACTATTACCATGTGCAATGCTAACTTTTCCTTCCATTCCAACCACACAAATGAATGAGGGAAGGATCTTATTTATACAACTAAGGAGGTAGTTGCATCCTCCAACTTACTAACTACCTGACACCTCATCATTTTCTTAAATTACATTTGACATGCATGTGACTTACATTTACATTTCATTTCATGACTCACTTTATGACTAATGACTTATCTGTACATAACTAATACTTCACTTAACATTACATATTGTCACATACAATATTACATCACGATTTCATAACATCACATTTATCAAAACTCTTAATGTGTGCATACTTGACTTCCAACACACATTGAATTTGCCTTCCTATAATGACATGAATGAACTAGAAGCTATGGTCAGGGACTTGAGTAACAAAATGATGATCAGTCAAAGACAGACATGAGGCTAGCAACAATGGAGGACAATGTATCTTACCAAAAACCAATTACCTCAATGAGCAAATGGATCAGTGGTAAATCATTCGCAAAATAACATGTTAAACACCAATTCAGAGATTAATTCCCTATGGTGCTCCACCTGTAATGCTGGACATAACCTGGTTCAGTGTACTGCTGCAATACGTTATGCATAGACCATGATTTACAATTAGTAATGCCAATCCCAACAGGCTATAATGGCTGGTCAAGTGATGACAAATACATCCACTAGGATTGATCCATTGATGAGAAATCAGCAAGCCACTAACTAGCAATGGACAAATTAGGAAGTTGCAGTTATACCTCTGACACAAGTAGCCCCAAATACAAATAACGTTGTATTAGCAAATTTTATGACGTTCGAGGAGTAATTCTGCCCTTTTGAGGAGCAAACCTTATTGATTAATTAACAATAGGATGCGAAGAGGAGGGCTATCGAATATCCACCTAGAATTGGACCTTCCCCTCAAACCCTACAACCCGATGGAGGTGCCAAAGCAAGTCCAGGAACCACAGTCTTGAATAGAGTTCAAATTCTAGGTCAGGACCCAATGTCATTAACACATTAGAGGAAGCAAGGAGGCGACCCTCCTCAACCAAATGTTGTGGTACCATAGAACAGGGTACTTAGGAGTGGAGGATTCGAAGGGGCCGCAAATAAGGCTCAACCAAAAAAAAGGAAGGCGATGGAATAGTTGAATAGGGCAGCCGAGAGGAATACGAGATATCCCTCATTGACAAGTGAGGGAATGTCGACCATAGCAAAGCAGTATAAGCGATTAATGCATGGGACATATAGAGCTATAGATTGTGAATCAGAATTTAGATTTAACATTGCTGAGCTGAGGAAGACTCTTGCCAAAGTAAGCATGCTGGAAGCCCTATCACTACTTGGTCAGAGAGATTTGCTACAGGAAGCTCTAAAAGAGCAGGAAAGGACCTATGCCAGGGCTAGAGCCACACAAGTAAGATAAGCCTCGACTCAAGCAACAAATGTTGATGAATAGAACCTCATGGCAGGAGCTTTAACAAATATACTAGTAAGTGCTGTAGATGTTATTAATGCCTCCAAGCGCAAACACATGAATCTGTTACCCTTCTACATCACTTTGAAAGTCAAAAGGTACCTTCTTTGTGGCTGCATAGTTTACTTAGGAGCTACCAAGACAGTAATGCTGAGAGTAGTTTGTGAGGGATGGGTCTAACGTATACCACTATCACAAGAGCACCCATTCAGATGGATGGCACCAAGGTGAATGTTGTAGGAACCTTGAAAGATTTAGTCATGACAGTAGCTCGACACCTTGAACTAGTCATGGTACAAGAAGTAGTAGTGGTATACCTGACTTTGTTGATAAGCTCTTGTGAAGGGAATGGACAAGGAAACTGTCAGGTAGTGGGTACCTAGCTATGGATTATATGCATATGAAAGTGCCAAGGGATGGCAAACTAATCAGGATTGAGAATTAGCCCTCTTTTAATTATATGTTGCATAAGCTGGAGGACAATGAGTGGACTAGAATGAGTTGCCTGAATTCATGGATGAGGAAGAAGGGGATCTAGTCTTTGAACAAGATATGATCTTTGGCATGATCAAAGAAGGTGATGAAGGTAACAACGAAGAGTTGTTTGAAGAGACAAAAATGAGTAATTAAAGACTCGCGATATTTTGCAAATTGAATCACTGGACTCGCGATAGTTTGCCGATTGAATCGGCCAACAAAAAAATTGGTAAAAAGCCGGGAGTCCGCCGATTTTCTCAACTATGTATTATAGATCTCAACGATGATCATTGTTATTTTATAGTAATCTAATTTCTTTCTCAAATAAATATGGCAAGGTTGTTCAAGTTTAGAATTCGTTGTTTGTTAACTTTGGTACAAATCTATCAAGGTTACCAGGTACGGGGGTGTGGGTGCCGCCCTTGTCAAAAATAGGGTTCGCTAGGTGCGGGTGCGGCTAGTTTTTTATTAAAATATATATATATATATATATATATATATATATATATATTTATCAAAAAAAATTAAAAAATAAAATAAATATGCACATTGTGAAATAAAATAAATCATTCATACACACTACAAAATAATAAATATTTAAATATGGCATCATAAAAGCATATTGATATATGATATTTCATATTCATGTATACCCCTTTATTAAATTAAAAACTTTATAATAAATTTAAAATTATAATTTATAATACTTTAAAGTTTAAACTTTTTAAAAAATTAAAATGTTTTCTAATTTTTTTTAGCCCGTATGGGCTGGGTGTGGTCGGGCCCACCTTAAAAATAATAATAATAAAAAAAAATGTTCTTTTTTTTTCTATGTTAATGCCCAACTAGGTTGGGTTCGGCTAGGTGAACCCTGACTGACCACAGGGTTCGGCTTCGCTGAACCCTGACTGACAGGGTTCGGTCAAATCTGAACCCCGACTGACAAGGTTCGGATAGGGTTTGGCCCAACCGTACCCGATTGTGAACCCGCGAACCCGGTGCGGTTGCGGGTGCGGGTTCAGAAACCCAACCAAATGGGTGCGAGAACCCGGTTACACTGAAATCTATTCTAATTCCACACAATGTTCCTCGTCCAATTTGCTTCATTTGTCTACCCAATTATTTTCAATATCATTACATGTCTTGTAGTGTTTTGACTAGATTTTTTTGCGACCATCGTGAAGCTTTGGGTATTTCTGCTTCTCTTTCATTGCTGTATTATTCTCCTTCTTTGATTTGACAATAAAGACATTGGCCTCACAAGACTCATCTTTCACCTCAAAAAGGAATATTGTCTTGCAAACGTCAGTTTCTCTCTAGAGTCTTGACATCTCTGACTAGCCTCTATGCCGCCAAGATCCCTTTATGTATGCCTCATATATATATCATTTTTCACATATTGAACGTTTGCTCCATGTGATGTTGGATGTGCTCCTTTGTAATTGCTCCTATGTTGGACTCTTATCCTATGCCCTACCACACACACATGGTGCAATTGCTCCCTTGTTGGACTCTCTATGCACTGCTAGACAACTTGTGTCAGCTATGACAAATTAGGCGATCCTGGTTGTTTGTTTTTGGCACATTATCTCATGTTTATGTTCTTGCTTCTTTCTTTGTCAAAGGAGTTGTCTTTTGGGGACTCACTCTCAAGCAAGATAATGGGACCATATATGCTCTATCTCATGCAACAAACTTCCTTCATCTCAATGGGAAGTTTCATAGTCATTCTACCAATAGGATGATTTTTCCTTTAGGGCTATCTGCTACTGTTTCTTGCATCTTCTCTCCTATTGAGGAGGTATAGGTGTTTGCCTCTAGTAACTTCTTAGAGGAAGCAAACTTTAACTTCCCTTGTCCTGAGGAGGCATTTTAAAAGAATAATCTATGTTTCCTTTCTTTCAAGGGAGGGAAAACTCTTGTGGCATGCTTTGGACTTTTTGGACTTCTTCAGTCTTCTATACGTTCTTTGTCATTATCATTGGCCACATCTTGATTGTGTACTCTATTCATGATTCTCTTTTATCTTCTTGTCAGTTAGTCTCCCTAATGTTGTTTTCATCCACATACTAGATTGAGGTTTGGATTCTTCCTTATCAACTCACCATGTCATTGACCTAAATTTGTGTTATGACTGACTCCAAAAATTTAGTATGGGTGAGTATTCAAGTCAACGCGATACCTCATCACAATACAATTTTGTAATAAAGTAATCTACAATTAAATAGGATGCAATAGAATTGATGGTAACAAAAGAAATTAATGCACACGCAATTAGATACATAATACATTGTAAAGATAAATCAAGGCATGAATCAATACTGTACCCAAGTATCCAATACAATATGGGAAACAATCTAGTTGAGTGCACATTGATGATGCTTTAGACTAGATAGTAGGATTTATATATGCTCTCATAGGTGGAGTGTAAAGTGTATAACCCTTATACACTCCTTTACATGGTTCTACTACACAGTCCTGTTGACCTATTTTGGTCATTTGTGAAATTAATATGATCTGATTTTATTTCTATGTATAAAAATTGAAATTCATAATTGAATAATACAGCTTAAAAAGAAGTTAGCCATAGATGAAAGATGGGAAAGACTGGGTGCCATGCTGCAGCTTTCAAATAAGTGCGAATAATATATTTTTTTAAAATTAGGAAAAATAAAAAATAAAAATTAAACAGACCATATTGTGTGTGCACTCTGCCACAGCACTGAAGAGCCTCTTCATGAGTACTGGAAATTATGAAACTTAGAGCTTAATAGTATATGAAAGTGAAGTTTAATGTATAAGGAGTTAATCTGAATTAAAAAAGGTTCTGCATAAAGGCCAACATGGGATTTATAGGATGAGAAGTGGGGAGCCAAGTCTTGAAGGACTTGCTACTAAAGGTTCTTCCTGATAACATTGTTAGTTTTGCCCTTTGATATAAGGTGTTGAGGAGGTTCAAGAAGTTATAGGGAGGGAGACTTATTGGAATATAGGCCTCAAAGTCCTAGCATGGGAGGGAAACCCCTTAAAGGATGAATGGCTAATTATGGACACCTCTTGTATTGAGGAGGTTCAAGAAGTTATAGGGAGGGAAACTTATTGGAATATAGGCCTCAAAGTCCTAGCATGGGAGGGAAATCCCTTAAAGGATGAATGGCTAATTATGGACACCTCTTGTATCTTGAGGCAGAATCACATAGGGACTAAAGGCAACAAAAAGTAATAGATAATGCTGAGGATGCTCTTGAGACGCTCCAAAAACAAACTGGTTTTACTTCATACTCTAGATTCTACTTGTAGAAATTGAGACATTGAATCATGATTTTAACTGAGGCCTGTTGAGAAATGTAGCTCGGACAGGAACTTCTTGCACAGGCTTCAGTATGAACGTGCTAGAAGTGGTTCGAGACATTTCAAATTCTATTTTGAAATTCACTTAAGTGATTTTCTATTTTGAACTTCACTTAAGTGATTCTATTTTGTAATTCACTTAAGTGATTCTATTTTAAAATTCACTTAAGTGATTTTCTATTTTTAACCATACATCTCAAAATGAGATGAGATCTAATCTTAGGGTTAGAGAGATTAGGGTTACCTTTTCAAGGATAAAGGAGAAGGTCAAGAGTGTTATACACAAAAAGAAAAGAAGGTGAACAGATTGCTGAAGGAGAACTACAAGGCTATTGTGCAGAGGTGAAGAGTGATTTGCTGGCCAGAAAGGCAACAAGAGAGCAGGTTGTCTTGCTGTAACTGTAACCTTCTCCATTATATAAAATATGCAGGTTTTGTAGTATATTTTCCGCTGTTCATTCTGTTTATTTTTCCAGCCATCTGTGTGACTGTTGTATGTTTAAAATAAATTCATCTCAGATCTAATTTTATTTAGAAATATAGGGCAGCAGTTATCTAGGGTTAGGAAAATTTACATGGTATTAGAGCTAGGTTCTGTGATTGAGATCCTCAAGGGTTTACAACAGTAGATCACTGTTGGATATTAAAAAAAAAACAGCAGTTAGAGGGTTTCATATTTTTTGCTTGAAGGACTAAGCTTATTTGTAGGACAGTTTTTTGAGTCATTCATATCAGATCTGAAAGTTTGTGCAGTAGATCTCAGAGATGGCAGCAACTAGCCTCAGATTTGAGGATAGATTGGAAGGTGCCTCCAATTTCTTGCCCTGGAAAGTCAGGGTAATGTTCTTATTGGAAGAGAATGATCTCTAGGATATTGTCAAGGATGATGTGACTTGGCCTACAGATCCGCATCAATTGGCAGCTCACAAAAAGAAGGAAGTGAAGGCCAAGCGGATGATCTTGGATGCAGTGAAGGATCACCTGATTCTTCACATATCCGAGAAGACTAAGGCAAAGGAGATGTTCGATGCCCTGGTTAGCCTCTACCAGAGCGAGAACATAAACAAGAAGATGATATTGAGGAACAAACTCAAATCTATAGAGATGACCAGATCTGACACCGTTACTAGTTACCTGATGAAGATCATGCAAATTTGTGATCAACTGGCAGCAACTGGGGAGAAGGTTGAAGACACAGAGTTGGTGAACGTGAGAATGGTTTCTCGACTTCATGGGAACCATTTTTCAAAGGCATCTGTGCTCGTGATCACCTTCCCACATTTGAGAAACTATGGGATGATTTCATCTAGGAGGAGACTTGGATGGAGTCAAAGGCCAACAAGAAAGGTGGTGATGATAACCTAGCTCTCTTTGGGCAAACCAAGAAGGGCAGAGGTAAAGGACCCATCAAGGGTAAGGTAAAGAGTGAGGAGTTAACCTCACAGTCAGGGAAGGACTTGAGCAAGATCAAGTGCTTCATTTGTCATAAGCACGACCATTATGCATCACAGTGTCCAGACAAGAAGGGCAAAGGGAAGCAACAGCAGACGCAGGTAGCAGCCTCTGCAGAAACTCAGATGAGCGAGTTTGCTGCCAAATTTGAGAAGGATTTCTCGTTGGTCTCGTCTTTCTACTAGCACGGTTTTGAGGGATGCTTGGTATGTGGACAGTGGGGCATCTTGGCACATGACATCAACCCGACAGTGTTTTACCAGTCTACAAGAGCAGGACTCAGGGGTTCAGGTTGAGCTTGGTGATGATGCCAAGTATCCAGTTGAAGGAATTGGTACCATTCTTTTTCGACTCCAGTCAGGGAACTCTTTAGACTTTGATGATGTTTTGTTTGTTCCAGGTCTCAGGAAGAACTTGCTTTCAGTTTCGGTTATGGAGGATAAGGGTTATGCAGTGGAGTTCAACAACCAGCATGTCCTTATTAGACCAATAGAATCTAGCCCAAAAACAACACAAGTGATAGGGGTTAGAGAAGGCAGTCTATATAGGTTGCAAGGTGAACCTGTTCGAGCCCTAGTTCATAGCAGTAATAACTTGTGTGAGTTGTGGCACAAGAGGATGGGGCACCTACATCATAGAGCGTTGCCTATTCTAAGGGAGATAGTCATAGGTCTTCCAGAGTTTAGCATTGAGCAACAGGGAGTATGCAGAGGGTGCATGCTTGGAAAGCATGCCAAGGCTGTTTTCCCAAACAACAAGCATAGGTCTAAATAGGTTTAAGACATTGATCTACTTCTTAAAGACCAAGGATGAAGTCTTTAACAGGTTTTAGGAGTTCAAAGCTCTAGTTGAGAACCAGAAAAAGAAGAAGATCAAGGTCTTGAGATCAGACAATGGGGGTGAAGATACCTCCAAGGAGTTCGATGGTTTCTGCAAGCAGGTAGGAATCAAGAGGGAGTTGACTATTCCATACAACCCACAACAGAATGGGGTTGCAAAGAATTGATCCATCATAGGGGTTTCTAGGGCCATGATTCATGACCAGGGCTTGCCAATGTTTCTTTGGGTAGAAGCATGCAACACAACAATCTACATCTAGAATAGGTGTCCTCACAGGATCTTGGAGGACAAGACACTAGAGGAGGCATTCACTGGTGTGAAGCTAGAGGTGAGTCATTTCCGCATCTTTGGATGTCCAGTTTATATCCATGTTTCGGTAGAGAAGAGGACCAAGTTGGAGCCCTCCAGTAGGAAGGGTTTATTTGTAGGTTACAGTGAGACTTCAAAAGCTTACAGAGTCTATATTCTAGAGCAGAGGAAGACAATAGTGAGTAGGGATGTAAATTTTGAGGAGGACGTTGCATCCAGGAAGTCCCATGAGCCTATTCTAGTGATAGAGAATGAGGAGCAGGAAGCTCCGAAGGTTGAGCCAGGGTCACCAAAGACACCAATGGTTTCCAGTTCAGGACAACAACCTTCAGGTGAGGAGGAGACATTAGCCCCTTCCAGTTCTATCAGGAGACCTCTATGGCTTACACAAACATTGAGGGATGCTCAGGAGTATGTTGAGGCTCCTAGCAACATGTTTAGGGAGAGCAGACCTTCGAGGAAGTTTCAAAACTACATGGCATTGATGAGCAACATCATAAATTCTGAGCCTTCCAGTTTTTAGGAGGCAGAAAACAAGCAGGTTTGGCGGGATGCCATGGTGGAGTACACCTCCATCATGAAGAATGATGTTTGGGACATAGTGCCAAGATCGGTGGGGAAGTTAGTTGTGAGTTCTAGGTGGCTCTACAAAATTAAGCATGCTACAAATGGCAGCATCGAGAAGTTCAAGGCGAGGTTTGTGGCGAGAGGGTTCTCCCAAAAAGAGGGAGTGGACTATGAGGAGACTTTTGCTCCAGTCGCCAGATACACTTCCATTAGAGCAGTTATGTCTTTAGCTTCATCTATGGGATGGCGGATTCATCAAATGGATGTGAAGACAGCTTTCCTTAATGGGATCATTGAGGAAGAAGTGTACATAGAGCAGCCTTCGGGCTTTGAGGTAAATGGGAAGGAAGGAGTCCCATGTTTGTAGGCTGAAGAAAGCCTTATATGGACTCAAACAGGCATCGAGAGCATGGTATTCCATGATAGATGGATACTTGCAGAGTGTGGGCTTCACCAAAAGTGATGCAGATCCTAATCTATATTACATATTTGTTGGGACTGATCTACTCATTTTGGTGCTATATATAGATGACTTGTTTCTTACAGGTGCAGAGAAGCTCATTGTAGGGTGCAAAGCAGATATGGCAACTGAGTTTGAGATGGACATTGGCATGATGCATTACTTTTTGGGTTTGGAGGTTTGGCAGAGACCAGGGGATATATTCCTTGAGCAGGGTAAATATGCAGTTGAGATCCTGAAGAGGTTTCGGATGGAGGACTACAAACCTATGGCCACACCCATGATCACTAATCTGAAGAAGGTGACAACTTCAGATTCAAAATTGGTGGACCCTACGTTGTACAGGCAACTGATAGGATCCTTGATGTATTTGATCAACACTAGACCAGATATATGTTTTGCAGTGAACACCTTGAGTCAGTTCATGGTGGAGCCAAGGCAGGAGCATTGGGTAGTAGCAAAATATGTGCTCAGATACTTGAGGGGCATGGTGGAGTATGGTTTGAGATATCTTGGATATGGTGAAGTGAGGTTGCAGGGGTATACGAACTCAGATTGGGCAAGTAGTGTAGCAGATAGGAAAAGCACCTCAGGGTGTTGCTTTAGCTTGGGATTAGACATGATATCCTAGTTTAGCAGGAAGCAAACTTCTATAGCACTTAGCTCAACAGAGGCCGAATACATGGTAGCCAGTATTGCTAGTTGTGAGGCCATTTGGCTTCGCAAGTTGCTTACAGTATTGATTGATCAGGAGTTGTATCCCACGGTGGTATACTGTGATAATCAGAGTTGTATCAAACTCTCTGAGAATCCAGTATTTCATGACAAGTCCAAACACATAGACATCAAATATTACTTCATACGAGACAAGATTCAGAAGGGAGTTGTAAAGCTCCAATATATTCCCACAGATCAGCAGGTAGTTGATATTCTGACCAAGCCCTTAGTGAAAGGGAAGTTTGAAGCATTCAGAGACAAACTTGGATTGGTGCAGAATTCCTTCCTCGCTAAGAGGGAGTGTTGAGAAATGTAGCTCGGACAGGAACTTCTTGCACAAGCTTCAGTATGAATGTGCTAGAAGTGGTTCAAGACATTTTGAATTCTATTTTATAATTCACTTAAAGTGATTCTATTTTGAAATTCACTTAAATGATTTTCTATTTTGAACTTCACTAAAGTGATTCTATTTTGAACTTCACTAAAGTGATTCTATTTTGAAATTCACTAAGTGATTTTCTATTTTTAACCATACATCTCAAGATGAGATGAGATCTAATCTTAGGGTTAGAGAGATTAAGGTTACCTTTTCAAGGATAAAAGGAGAAGGTCAAGAGTGTTTTACACATAGAAAGAAAAGAAGGTGAACAGATTGCTGAAGGAGAACTGCAAGGCTATTGTGCAAAGGTGAAGAGTGATTTGCTGGCCAGAAAGGCAACAAGAGAGCAGGCTGTCCTGTTGTAACTGTAACCTTTTCCATTATATAAAATATGCAGGTTCTGTAGTATATTTTCCGCTGTTCATTCTGTTTATTTTTCCAGCCATCTGTGTGACTGTTGTATGTTTAAAATAAATTCATCTCAGATCTGATTTTATTTAGAAATATAGGGCAGCAGTTATCTAGGGTTAGGAAAATTTACAAGGCCTATTCCAGCTTAATCAAAGCTAGGCCTCTAGACCTCTTTTGTTTAACTATATATTTACTGATGGTACCAAATAGTCTAATCTTGGAGGAAAAATTATAGATAATAAAAAAAATATAGCATACTTATTGAAACAACCTCAAATAAACTGTAACTTGTGGGGCCAACATTTCAGGCATAGCGGCATACAATTTAGACTATGGAATCAATACTTTAAAAAGGATGTATATAAAACAATTTTATGCCATTTTTTAAAATATAGAGCATATTTATCAACATGATCTCAAATAAACTGCAACTCTTTGGGTCAATGTTTTAGGCACCAGCCATGTCAAAGTTTGGCTATTGTATCAGTATTGTGTATGGCAGTATGCTACAAAGATGTTGTCTTTGATACAAAGCTTCTATTTCTCATGATTATATAATCAAATACTTGCACAATTTCTCTCTCTCTCTCTCTCAATGTTATCAATGTCGTATATATTTCAAATGTACTTATGCCTGTTTGTTAACAATAATGAGGGAAACACACAAAGCTCTTATGAAATTAATAAATTCTTGTATCCATAATAATTTATGAATGCCCTTTTATAACTGCATGTAACATATTCAAGGCTCTGAAATAGTCTCTATCCACTTTGATTTATTTGAGATCTGGTTGGTTATTACATTAATTATGGGTGTCCAAGCTCCCAAAACATTACATTGGATGTCGAACATTACATTTGAGATCTGGTTTGTACTTATGCCTGTTTGTTAACAATAATGAGGGAAACACACAAAGCTCTTATGAAATTAATAAATTCTCGTATCCATAATAATATATGAATGCCCTTTTATAACTGCATGTAACATATTCAAGGCTCTGAAATAGTCTCTATCCACTTTGATTTATTTGAGATCTGGTTGGTTATTACATTAATTATGGGTGTCCAAGCTCCCAAAACATTACATTGGATGTTGTCGAACATGCAGATAATAGAAGCAAACATGACATCCTGTTTGAGTCGTTAATAGAATGATATAATGATATGACCTATGTAAAACTAGCATTCATGAATCCATATATGATATGCCTTAGAGTACTTTAATTAAAAATTTTAGGAGCTAGTGCAATGAGTTATTTGTTTGGCAGCCTTTTTATTTTTTATTTTTTGGTGTCTTCTGGCTCAAAACATTACCCATGGCATATACGAAGTGTTTTCAGTGGGCCTTTCCATTTCCAAAAATGTAAAATATGAAAAATATGTTTCATTTTGAGTTTCCTTGGTTTGTAATTTTACTTCATTGCTTCATTGACCCATTTATTAAGTCATTAATGTTTGATTCCTTGTCTCTAAATTGTAAATTTCTGTCCTGCATATCATCATAAATGTGAGCCTTTGTCAACTAATGTACAATATTGAAATAGTTTCAACAAAACAAGTAATTTAGAGAACCTTGTCAGGTTTCTGCTCTTTGCTGCAGAACTCTTCAAATTTAATTGGGAACTGATTAAATCATTATTTTGATCTTGATAGTCTGTCTCACTATCATCTTATATGTAGATCTTTGTCGATAAATCTAGGGCATTCTTGAGTTTCACTTGTACAATTCAGTTAGTCCAGCAGATCTCACTTCTTCATATGCCATTTATGGATGTTAAGTTACGTTAATTTTTTTTTAATAACTTATATCTTTTCGATGAGGGTTATGCTTTTTGGAGTGAATAGAAATGAATTATTTGTCTTTCTCTAGGTTATCATTTTATACAAGATTTAGTGAACCATAAACGTTGCTTTATTACCAGTATTGTGATCTCTACAAAGAAGGATCTTTTTTAATCAAATTAACATGATTTTATTTTGTGTGTTTTAGTGATATTCTTGAGCTTTTGGGCAGAAGTGCACTATAATTCCATCTATCCTCAGGACGGTAAGTCTAATGGGAAATCAAGATCTGACAATTGGTTTCTCAGCATCAGCTCGTAGGTCAGATTATTACATGTTCTAAATTTTATTAGTTTTCAGGGATGCTAAATACAGATTTCATTTTCGATAATTTGCAGACCTACCAAATTCTTGTGAAATGAAGAGGAAGAAGCGTTGGTGGCCCTTTGGATCCAAACATTGACATCATGACATGCATATTGTCGTTGTTTATTTCCATGCTACACAGCATTATTATCATTGTTTATTTTCCATGTTACATAGCATTTTATGATATTTGAGAATATACTATTAGGGATGCTTCTTTGATCATTCATATCATTGTGCATGTGCGCAAGCAGATTTCAGAAATACTTCAGTTTTCTCATATTACACGTATTAGCTTCTTGTCATTTTGTTCTTAACGTACACTCCAAAAGAAGAGGGCACTTCAGAGGATTTGGTTATATACTTGGAGATGACTAAACTCCATTCCTTTCTTCTCACTTTTCCACAGTCAATACAGTAGGCACCATCGGGCTTCTGATTGATGTGTCAGATTGTAAAAATGGTGTTCGCTAACATTAATCAAGTAATTGTAGGTTGACGAATGTTGATATCTGCTCTGCAGCAAGTTGCAATAAATTATTCTCTCATAATATTGAAAAATAGTTGAGATATGGACCCTTGTGAATTGTATATATTAGATAATGCGAAGGAATGTCTCAGGGATTATTAAATGTGTTATTCATCATCAGTGGGACTCGTGATCAGCAGTAGCTTCTGTTCTCTGATATTATGAGGAGTTTCTGTTGCATTCATTGTAGATATTCATTGTTTCACTTTGGTCATGCTGAGTTAAACTATTTTTTTCTCTTAAATTGGTCTTGATTCTGCTCCGGTATTGTTTGAGAAGGAATTTTATATAGCTTTACATGTGCCATTGATGTTAAATGATGCATTTCATATATTTTGCTTCCATAGTTGCATTTATAATCTCTTGCAGATGTTGGCAAAACATTTGTCTCCCCTCTCTCCATTGATATAATGAGTGCTCAGAAAAATAGTTAAAAGTGAACTAATTACATAGCATTAATTAATCTCTTATAAGAAGTATTTGACTGAGCTGTTACACCTCTTATTCTTTAGGTTTTAGGCCAAGAATTGTACGGTTAGTCCTGATGCATCGAATAGCTGTCTCCTGCATAGTTTCTCTAAACTTCTATATTTCATATCACTAATTAATCTGCGATGCTTATTTTTTTAGTATGCCATTTTGCCGTCAAATTCTTTAGATTTCAGGCAAACAATTGGCAGTTTTATGCAATATAAAGTGATCTCAATCTTGGGTCGACTGAAGTTGAATAAAAACCCTGGTCTATATTCTAAATTATTGTCTCTTGCATTACTTATAATGCACACTTCGAAATTAAATTAAGTATGTAGACCACCTCCAATTATTAACACTTATTTTGGGATTTTATCCTAAGCTACATGTTTTTTCTTCTAGCTGGTTGCTATGGCTACTTGTCTGTTATACTTTATAGGAATGGGTTTGTTGTTTACTCAGCGAACTTTCATGACTAAGACCATTGACAACAATTTGGCGCAAACGCAAGAGACCTTTTCTTGGGTTTGCCACTTGAGAAAGAGGGTGATAACAAACTATGGAAATAGCACCGCAGAAGAATATACCTAGAGAGGCTTTTAACATAATCGTGTGGTCAGAAATCCTATGACAAGCATGCCTAGGACCTAGGTATATTTGGCCTTTTCCCAACCTCTGGTTCATTCACGGTTATAATCCCTGGGTGCTCTGGCCACCAGCAGGCTTATCTATTTCATTCATGGTTATAATCCCTGTGACTTCTGGCCACCAACAAGAATGTGACGCACTCCCTGGGTGCTCTGGCCACCAGCAGGCTTATCTATTTCATTCATGGTTATAATCCTTGTGACTTCTGGCCACCAACAAGAATGGGACGCACTCCCTGGGTGCTCTGGCCACCAGCAGGCTTATCTATTTCATTCATGGTTATAATCCCTGTGACTTCTGGCCACCAACAAGAATGGGACGCACTCCCTGGGTGCTCTGGCCATAATCCCTGTGAGAAGTCACCAACAAGAATGGGATGCACGTGAAATGTCCTTGAGCTCTATGGCCAAGGGACTGGGTGGAATGCAATGTTGTTTCATCGTTCCATTCTTCATTGGACAAGGGATCGATCGAGTTACCAAGTTGCTTTTTTTTTTACAATCTCACTTACATAGACACACACCTTCCGGTGGTTGGAACCTGGGTCTTCCAAAAGAGAGCCCAAAGCTCTAACCACTGCGCTGTCCCATAGGGAGAGTTGTTGCTATTGAGTTGCGAAAAAGTCTTAATGCTCCTCACAATTCCATTTCAACAAAAGGAAGGGAGAAACGCACTAGAAGTTAGACATTTTTGCTACTTAACATGTTTTTGACATGCCCAATGTGACCAAAGGCTTGATTTCCATCATAAGATCGAGTCTAGTTCCAATTTGAACTTTAATTTTGCAGATCTTTTGTTGTTTGTGTTTGATTTTATAGGTGCTTTGAGAATGCCAACTCTGTTGTGAACCTTGAATTTTTGAAGTTTTTGCAAAGCACGCAAGCAAAGAGAGTTTAAGTGAGCAATTTGTTCCACATCTAATTTATTGAGTGATTTGTTACACATTGGTTAGTGATTTACCTCGAAAGAAGTAAATTTCTCCAAGTTGAATCCAAAGAGGGATTTGCTTAAATTTTGAGGAATGATTTGCTCTGAAAGATTAAAGATTTTTCCAACCCCTCTCAAGGGAGCAATTCGCCTCAAAATTTAAATTCACTTGGAGCTTGGTCTCTAACAAATGTGTCATTATTATAGCTCTTGGAGCAATTTGTTCCAATGTTCAAAATTCCTTTGAGTCACATTTTTGGAGTGATTCACTCCTGGACAAATTTCTTATGCTTTGTAGGATCGCGACTCCATTACAAACTTCAACAAAATCATGAATCAAGTTTCTTGCATAGCAAGAATCCAAGGTTCACAAAAATCAATGAATTGCTTATCTTTGGCATAGAATTCATTGAATTTGAAGAATCTCTTCCAAGATTCTGTTAAACAAGCAATTCACTTGCTTTCAAGAAAGTGAAAATCTTGCTAAGTATTGGCATAGCAAATTGCCTGATTTTAAAAAGCAAATTGCTTGATCCTTTAAAAAAAAAAAGTTCACAAGAAATTTTTATTTTTGCAAATAGGCAATTTGATCCAAAAATTAGAAGGAAAAAAAAAAACATTGTTCTTTCAAGGTATTGCTTCGAACCCTACCCCTTGAACAAATGAATCATACAAGATTTTCTCGTCTTCGACAATTTCAGGCTTCGAGTAGTGTCATGGGGGCTCAACTACAGGGGCATCCTTAGATGTTGCAAAATGTCATGAACTCAAAATTCTTAATACCCCAATACGTGCAAATTCTCCAAGGTCAATAGCAGTCTCTACAAACCTGCAACCAATTGTGCAACCTCGTTAGACAATGCAAAAATTTGGGCCATAGCAGGTGTATTAGAATTTACAACCCAATGCAACAACAGATGTTGGCTCCAATTTTCAAAGTTGTGCAAAATTAACAACCTACTTCAATATCTTCAATAACAACCAGCATATCCAACAAGACAACCTACATGTTTATGAACAAACACAATATGGAAAAGTGCCTTAACAACCTTAATTGATTCAAAAAGAAAATCTTGTAGCTAAACTATTTGGCTTATTCAACCTAAACCCATTAGCACCAGGTGGCCCCACAACATCAAAAAGTTCCCCAAGTTCAACATACATACCAAAGTTTCAAAGCGAACTGGACTAGTTCAAGGGTAGGCTTACAATCCTTAAATGGTTAAAAGATCAAGATTATGAACTTGAAGAGGAGAATTGGTAAATTCATCAAATAGTCATAATAGTTAGTGACTTAACAAGTCTTATCGAATCTCATTCTTGGGGAAGTTTTGGCCTATAAGAATCCCTTCAGACTAAAGTACGATGGCATGTGTAATATATATTCAAACTTTTGGTGCTTTACTTGTAAAATGGGTCATGATCTGACAAATATTGCTATGGCAATTCACCATGCCTAGGTGATGAATCAACCAATGACAAGCCAACCTACATTAGCAAATCAACCCATTGTCATTAGTCCACTAATGGGTAGTCAATCCATGGTAGGCCAACCAATAGTAAATTAGGTGAATGCATGCCAAGTTAATATGATACGAGTTTGTGCAATAACTGGAGCACTTGAAATGAGTGGTTATTACCTCCTTACCCAAAGTGCATAGTGAACAATATCCCAAAGAATCCTCAACCTACTCCTCAAGAAGCATGCTCCATTTAGATAAGAAGAGAACCTAAGATAATAAGGGAAGATTTAGATATTAATGGATCAACGGTTCTTATGGAGGAACCCCTACCCTTCCATCAAGGGGCATGCCTCTTATGGTTTGAGGAAAGACTTGAAAGTGAAAATAAGGATTTTGAAAAGGAATCAAAGGATGAATAAGATTCCAAATCGTTTAATACTTTCTCAGATGAGGAGTCAGAGTCCATAGAAGAATGTGAGGTGTTTAGTTTTCCCCTGGAAAGAGAAGAGTCTATGATGGGAGCAAGAATTGAGTTGAAATACAAAGAATTCAGTGTTCCCTTTGAAAATGCCATGCCTATGAAGATAGCAAAGCCAAATATATAATCAAATCATCAAGCATTGGTGCTTCCCTCAAATGATGAATTGGAGCATACAAGAGCAATAAAAAGAGAAATTAGGCCAAAATATGAAGGAAACACTGCAATATTTGAGAATTGACATGTGAATATCCTTTCATGAAGGCATTTTTACTTCTTTGAAGAGGAAATTTCAAAAGAAAATTATTAAAATCTTGAGATTCCATGTGAGATTCAAATTGATGCAACACTTGAAGCACCTGAGGGTAGAAAATGCCATCTTCATATCCAAGATGCCATCATATGTGATTCTTATAAAACATTAAAGGATGATGAATTATTTGCTTTTCCAAAATATGAGGCGTTTGGTTTCTCTTTGGAGGAAGATCCTATAGAAGAACTAAAGGCAAGTCTGCAACTAGAACACGAGGCATTTATATCAAAGCTGATATTGATACTAGAGATTGTAAACAAAATAAAGGAAGAAACTAAGCTAGATTATGAAACATACAACCTTGTCTTAAAGGAAACTAAGTTCACAGGGTTTGGAGAAATCTAATGGGAGCCCTTTTGTGAGGAAGTATTCCTCTTTGAAGATGATAGCCTAGAAGTAGACACTACTCAATAGATAGGGAAAGATTCACCCATGACTCCTAAGATTGCTCAAAGTGATTCCAAATAAAGACATTGCATTGAGTAACATAGGCCATGATTTTAGAAATGGGATGGTTTCCTACAATCTTGGGGAGTACAATGAGGTAAAATTTGTAACCCAACAATTCAATGCTTTAAAGGACGACATTGAGTTAATCGAGAAAAAACGCCAAGAGGAGCCACTGTTGATGAATAATGCTATGTGGTTTGGTTGTACAAAGGCAAAGGTCCAAACCGATAACCAACATAAAATTCTATCATGGGATGAGATAAATAGTAAGGATGTTATCATGGTTGTAGAGATTCTAGCACCCACCTATACTCTTGACAACATTAGAGCTAAAAGGAGGTATCACTTTCAAGATAGTTGACATCGAGAAACGAATCAAAAAAGAAATAATGGGAAAAAATATTGTTCTAATTGCCTAGATATTAGCATTCACCCATCGTTTCGACTTTGAGGCTGTAAATTGAGGAAGCCCCCTGGTGAAGGCACCCCATATACAACATTGATGCTATCTGAATTACTATATTTACATGTGTTGGGGAATCTGCACTAGAATATTAACATCTTACTGTAAATGGGATTCACTTAGCAAAATAGTCATTTGTTTTTGTAAAATCTCTTTTCTCATTTCCTCTTCCTTGGTTCCCCTTCCCCCCTCCAAATTAAAAAGAGAGAAGAAAGAGAAAATCCCCATCTCATGTGAGTGAAAATTTTACAAGAGACACTCAAGTTCTTGTTTCTTTTTATCCCTTTCTTGTAAATTTGGTTGAAGATATACCTAAGACCAATGGTTTCTTTCCTAAAGCTGAAAAGATGAGATACTAACCTAAGAATACAATAATAGAGGAGGTGCCCAAGATCTAGACCATTTTTGGGTAGGTAAGAATGTTCTTCCTTCTTGACTCTGTAGCCCAATGGGCAAGGCAAAATCTAAGGTAGACCTTAATGAGTATCAACAAGAAGGTTAGTAAAAATGACTCAATCCATAAGACCTTTGATGACTCGTGTAAATGAAGGATAAAAGAATAGAGAGGAATGATAGATAACTGTGAAGAGAAGGTCTCTAAAAATGAAGGTTCACACATAAGGAAAGAGAGTGGAAAGAATCGAAGTCGCTAATCTAGTAACACAAATTACTTCCAACATCATTGCCACAACTATCTTCACTTCACTTCCACCCCCTCTTTCTTATATTCCCATCTCTATTCTCTTTTTTCCTCTTATTTCTTCTTCTCTTGCTTCTTGAATTGTGCCCTCCCACCTCAAATAAGCACAACCCTAGTCTTAGGTCACTAGTAGGTTTGCTTGTCCATGATAAAGGGTTATCCCTACACCATCTCCACTCTAGTTTTCCCTATCATTATTCACGACATTATCACCATCTTCCTACACCTATCATTTGTTCGCCCCAAACCACAAGCATCATTTTATCATTTCATCTGTCCTAATCTCAACCCCTCTTATCGTCCATCACCACTTGGTTATAATCCTAATCCATGTCGTGTCAAACTTATATCCTCATATTTATGGGTCCATTGGTCACTATAGGTGCACTTATACTCTTCCTTCAAATTGCTTCCTATCCAAGGTAATCCACACTATGGAGCACCTCACCTTTAATGCCTATCAATTATTCTCTCACTTGGTGAAAAGGGGTCCCTAAGAGGAAAGATAGAGGAAATATCAAGCACCATGCAGGAGGTGAGAAAGTGGATTAATCACGACAACATTAGTGAAAAGAGCTTCAACATCTGCTACACCCATGATCCATCAATCCTTGCTAATGAAAGGAAGAAGAGAGCTATTAGTCATCAAGATATGAAAGTAAAGAACTTAGTGATGAGGCAATTTTGAGGTAAGTCTAGTCCCTTTGGGACCAAGTGGTAAGGCACACTTTGTATTTCTCAGATCAAGTCCTTTTAGGACCAAGGTGTGCTAAGGTTTACCCCACATCCTAATACGTGTGAGGCCTTGCTTGATCGAACTTCAAATATGATCAAGTAGGTGAAAGAGGAGTTAACATCCAAGACAAGGTACATTGAAGTACTTCTTATCCAATGAACAAGTGAAATAGATGGGTATGTCAGATAAGAAGATGACAATCACAAAATTGAAGGACATATACCCTACAAGCTGGGGAGACTCTAGTGGTAAAATTGGTAAAATTAGGCTATCTCCAAGGAGGAGCAATTCGTTCCAAGAGGAGTGATTCACTCTAAAGAGGAGTGATTCATTCCAAGAGAAGCGATTCACTCCAAGGAGAAGCAATTTATTTTGAAGAGTGATTTGCTCTCCCATTTTGGAGCAATTTTCTTATCAATAGGTCAAATAGGACAAGTGTGCATGAATGTCAAGGAGGATATCCTGGAAAGCAATTTTTTGTCTTTTTGTGGTGCCATAACTCATCTTGAAAGGCCTTTAAGCCATTTAGAGGCATGCAACATTTGGAGTGCAAAATATGTCCTTAAATATTTGCTTTTACTGGGAGTAAGAATTTCTCACCTAGGGGTGAATTCATCTTATAAATAGGATCCATGGACTCTTTTGTAAACATCTATTGATCTTGAGGAAGTCAAAAATACACTTTGTGAGACCCTCATTGTACTTGCTTCTTCTAGAGATTAATGAGAAATTGATGAGACTTTTTGCTTTCTATTAGTGGCATTGCCCTCATGGACTATGGAATGTATGATGATTGTGACGTTGCCCTTTTGCCCTCTTATCATTCCTTGTTAATTTCATCTTATATACACAATACTACATTATTGTTATTCATTTTTCTCATTTTTTGATTGATCACATACTCTCCTTGCTATAGATACAACCGTATTTACTTTTGATCTTGCACTTTAAACTTTAAATTTTACTTTCATTCATTTTTATTTTTCACATTTTATATTTTGGCATTTAATTTCATGTAATTAGGTTATATTAGTTAGATTTTAGCAAGGATGGTGGGGAGCCAACTTAAATATGAATGTTAAGAGGGACATTCTCTCTCTCTTTTAATTTGTTGAAATGAGATTATTAGTTGTACACATAATGGAATAACTATAAGATAAATTTTTCTTTTACACATAATGGTTGAGCTACATACAATAAACCTTTTGTCACTATTGCATATGGAAGTCCTAGGTTACCAGTGGTACAAATGGGCAATAGCCAATTTTTATTTGTTATAGTATGACTTGTATTGCTTGCTTACATGTGTACAATCAAAGGTGACACTAGTACTTAATATTTAATAGAGAATAATTTTAGAAATTGTAATAGTGGTTATGTATTTTAAAATTAAAAGTTGATTAACTTGTTAAGTGCTTTATTTGTTTTCAATGAAGGTTTATGTACTATTTTGTGGCAATTCTTTAATATTCATCTTAATAATTGTTGGAACCATTTCTTGCATCCATAGGGTATGATTGTCATGCTACAAGAAATCATTTGAAACCAATGAGCTATT
Organism: Wollemia nobilis; assembly: GCA_028583015.1. NCBI lineage: Eukaryota > Viridiplantae > Streptophyta > Pinopsida > Araucariales > Araucariaceae > Wollemia > Wollemia nobilis. The sequence goes on from JAQPPZ010002979.1 coordinate 6,419,144, forward strand.
ACAGGCTTTGGTCAACCTGCCTCTTTATTTTGATTAAAAATAGCTATTGCTACAGAAAAACTACAGAATGGGTAAGGAAACCCCTAGTGGTAATTTATGATATTACAAAGATTACACACTCCAGATTAGAATAATATGCTAGATGTATTAAAATGACCAAGCAATGAAAATAACCATTATTATGCCTTATGTAGACCGGTGCCTAGATTCATTGGGTTGTTATAGCAATTTAACAACACTTTGTAAAATAAAAATAATGAAAGGGATTGAGAAAGAATTGGCACTATCACATTCATTCGAATATCATAACAGACATAACAGTTGGCCAATGAGAGAAACGTACGTAACACATTCAAATAATGTAACATATTACGTAATAACACACAATACTGAGACAAAGAATTAATAGAAATGAGACTCAGAATTGTATTAATTTAACATAATATTACATGCAGAGTTGGAAGAATGCCATTTAACTCTGTTTTTCAAAGAAATACATCAATACAATGAAGAAATTCTTGTTCAAATGATGTAACATAACTCTTATACTCTTCTTGTTCCAATCTGGTAAGAGTAGAGTCTCTAAACCTCAAGCTCAATAGATCTGGAAATGATCTCAGCTTCTTGAGCACTTTCCTATCAAAATCCTGCACAGTAATGGGAGGAATGAGAAATGAGAAAGAAAAAAGACACAAGGGAATACAACAACACAACTCAAAAGGGCACTCAAGTATACCTCTTAGCAAAAATGCTATCTCTAATGCTTGATGCAGATTCTGGCCCCGGATGCTTCCCTTTATAGCTTCTGGTTCTTGAATCTATTATTTTTGACCTGATCCTGACCTTACACTTGTCATCTCCTGATTTGTCTTCCAAAAATGGTACAACTGGCTTCCATTATTTCTTTTTATTCATACCATACACCTTTCTTTGGCCTTTTTTGGTTTTGATTCATTCAACCGGTGATATCAGTGCACTGAGGGCTTCCCTCCTTGGTCCTTCCTTTTTCGATTTCTTATTGATCATCTGATTGACCTTCTGCCTTGGGTGTTTCCCCTTCCTATACAACTTGTTCTTCATCTCTAGGGGGTGAACTCATTTCTAGATGTAGGCTGCATATTTTAATTTATTTTCCTTTTTTGCCCTATTGTAGCCATCTGATCTATTTTCCAATCATTCTCCAGGCATCAGTGTTAAAAGCTATGAAAAACCTCAACATATTCATTTCCTATAAAATCCTATTTTTTTGTATGCTAATATAACTTTTACTCTTTTCATATTAGGTGATCAACATCTCCATAGTATTCACCAAGAAGGTTGTTTTCCTGGTCATTTTTGGTTCATCATCCGACTCACAATCAAAGTCTTCTATTTTATCTTTAAGGAGGTCTTCAATACTAGCAAAGTTTAAGAACTCCTCCAATGATAACCCAATATCTACCAATTTCTTTGTTATGTCATCTAACAGAGTAAACATTTCTACAATAGTATTGAGCCATCTTTCTTTGTTTGATCCAAACATAACTACTTTCATGAATTCAATATTACACTTGATTTCAATACCATCATTCAGTAGCACTTCTTTGCTTTGCATATCCTCGAAATACTCTGACATTAAGTCAAGGGTAGGGCGGATGACCTCAAAGTATTTTTCTCGTTGGCAAATCAGGCTTTCCATTTCCTGAGCAGTGATTCTAATTACCTTTATCTGCCTGAACATCTCAGTGATCCCCTTGATATTGTCTCAAATTTTAATTGACATCTCCCTTTTTATTGTATTCAAATAGTATGTGTAATTGAGGATTCTTACCACCGAGGGGGACTGTGCTACTGGGGTGTTCTTCTGTGCCAACTCTTCCTTCAACTTATTTATTAAGGCCTACATCTCTGCTTTTTCTTTATCACTTGTTTCTAGTTGGCTTCTCAATTTTGTGTTGCTCTGGTGCAGCTGGTCTAAAGTTTGCTCTTGTACTACTTTGGCTACCCTGACCATATCACCTTCTTTTCCATGAAATGAAATTCCTCCAGTTCTCTCATCAAATTTGAGAACAATAGGGTCTTGTAGGGCAGGTATGTGTACCTCTACCATATCTGATTTGGGAGTTTCTATTTCTACTCTGGATGTAGAATCATCTCCCCTGCCTCCCATTCCTGCTACCATTTGTAGCTCATGCTCCTCGACAGCACTAAAAACTATTTGTTCTTCAGATCTTTCCAACACAACATTCATGGAGGGTAGTGACAACCTAGGCTTATTTTCTTCTGGAGCAGATAAAGTTATTTGCTTCTTAACTTTGAGATCCCTAAAGATGCCTCCAAATCCACCTGCTCTTCTCATATTCATCTATATTATCGATGGAATTTCTATCTCCTTGTACTTTATCTTCAAAGAGCTGGGAATGGCTCTGGGAGCTAACTTCATCACACTAGTTACTGCTAATAGCTGGCTAGAAATAGGAACTATAGCCTTCTGGGGAGAAGTCAGCTCTTGTGCAAGTGCAACAATAACTTCCTTTCCTTTTTTTGTACTCGAGCTTTTGGAGACTTTTTGGGAGGTGCTGGGTGTTGCCTCTATTCTGAGGTGAGTATCACTAAGGGCTCGGTCTTGTTGTTCTATAACATCCACAGAGCTCACAGTGACCTCCATCTTATCAATGCCTTGATCTTCTATCAATTCTAATAAGGGGTCTTCTCTGATTGCCTGGGTGGCTTCTGGTAAGAGGGGGGCAACAGATTCCACTGAAACCCTTCTGAGTGAAACCAATTCTAGGGGGTACTCATAGGCTTTTTGCACTTGTGAATTGCCCCTTTTTTCAAAGGGGTACTTATCCCATACAATCTGTAAATATTTCCCCTTTTCTATAGCATCTAATAACTCTTCCTCATAAGCATCACTCCTATGCTTGACCCAAGCATAATCTTAATTTTTCATTACCTTCTCATACTTCTTGTTTGGATCGTAAGGTCTCCAAGTTATTTCTTTGAAATCCATGAGATCTAAATCATACATCCCCTTGAGTAAAGTTGGATATCCTATAAATATATAACTTCCAAATTTACAAGGGACACTGAGCCACGAAACTCTACCATGTTTCTTCACCAGTCTCATTTTAGCCTCTTCGACCACCTGTCTGCACAGCTCTAGGGTAGCAAGAGACAAAGGACAATACATAGGTAACATCTTAGGGGGAATCTTAGCTCCATAGAGCTGAATGTATGTGAACCCCTCAGAGAAGAAATAATCTCCTATATCCTTTTCTTTTATGAAGGCTCTTACCCCAGGCCCTAGTCTCTCAGGGAGGAAGCCAGTTAAAATCCAGTGAACTTCAATCATGAAAACATCACAAAACCAACCCATGTGAGTACGACCTTCGTGTATCCTCCAAAAACTAGTCTGGACGTAAGGACTCTCAACAACTCCTACCCTTTTTTGGCTTTCCTCTCCTAATTGTCCCGCTAGTAGGTGTATGAGGATGGAGTAGTTAGAAAACACAGGCATCTCTTGTCTTTGTTTTAAAATAGCTTCCTTCAATTCTGACATCTGTGAGTGCATTTGATCACTCAATTCTTGCTCCCAGGCGTAAATTGGGGTGCCTATTGCCCGATTACACTGTGCTACTAAATGCAACACTTTCCTACCCACTACACTGAGGTCTTGTACTCCTAAAACAATGTTAGCCATATCATAGAAGTCTCGGACCCATGGTTTGAAAGCAATTTTTCTGATGGGAAACTTATCAACTATTTTCTCATGCTCTTCAAAAAATGATTTAAAAATATCTAAATTTGTTAACATTTGAGATTGTATTTCAATTAATTGTTTAATCAGCCGAGTATTGGCGGGCGCCAGTTTGAAGACTTGAGCGATGTGTCTAGCCACGATATTGAATACTAGTCTATCTCTATTATCTCGAAATGTCCTAGTTTTCTCATCGTACACCATAGCTAACCAGGCTAACAAGTTGGAGTAGTATACCCTCGGACATATCAACTTTCCCAGATTACTGGTCCACCTAGTACTCTTAGGAAAACCCTTATGTTGTAGTCTCCTTGCTTTGTGAAATAGATCTGCTAGCAACCAAGGGGCTCTGTCATCATTTTCCATTATGCGAGCAAAACTTTGGATGCAAGTATTTTCAATTTCATACTATTGTGCGAGAGTGAGATTTTTATCGGGCCCACTTTTTTGGGTGAAATCATACATCGTACTCCCAGGCATGGTTGGTCCGAGGAGCTCGGCATAAGGCAACTGGTCTATGATAAATTTTACTACTTCTGTATCTTTAGGCATGAAAGCAGTTTCCCAATCCTCCATCTTACTCTTGGCAATTGTCCTAGCTCACTAAAATGAAATTCTTGAGTCTCGACTCACTTTCTGCTCTTTCGAACCAATTCTTTGCTCAATATTACCAAGGTGGTAAGGTCATTTGATATGGTGATTTTAAATACTTGATGGTGAAGTGGGTTTACTGTCCTCGCATACCTTGTCATTAATATTGCATCACCCACTACCTTTTCAAATTTTCCAATGGAGATTCACCAAAGCATCTCTTTCTAATATCGGACAGTTATGTTAGGTGGCTTTCCTCATCTTGCACGTCTGCGAGGACTTTGATATGTGTACTCGCAATCATTCACAGTTCCCCTATTGGTTACTGAACTGATTGTCCCTCTGACATGGAAATACAAACATGGTGGTGGTGGCTTTTTGTGAGAAAGTGTTCGACCCTTTTGGTCTTGAAAGACATTTGACTTCAAAAATAGTTACACCGTTAACATGGTGGTGATTATATTAGGGATCTGTCGTCAGATTTGGTTATTGGAATGTGTGCCCATTGGATCCATCAATTGATGATGACCATTGGATGGGATTCACATTGCATACCTGCACTTGATACCTTCGAACCTGCAAGAATGTTAGCCCTATAATATGGAGGACATATGTCAATGGTGGTTATGCACATTATAGAGGATATCCTAGCATTTTATTGATTAATCAATTTCATAATAATCATTAGATTAAGGCTTTCATATTTTGTTGAATATTAATTTATCAATGCTTTAGAAACCTTTGGCTAGTGCTCACCCTTTAATATCTTGCTTACCTTGCTAGATAATTCACTATTTGATTACGTATACGATTTTGCACGTTCGTCCGATCACCCCAAACCTATGCTAATATTTGTTGAAGGGAAGGGATCATTATCACGTGTTAAGACCCATTATTAATCTCAATTAATTTTGCATTGGTGAAATAAACCATATCTTTAATCATCTAGGTAAATTTGGTTACACACGACCGTTGGATCTGGTCGGGATTCACCGCTATCATTAGATTTTGGAAGTGTTGCATGCTTCTTATTGGGCTCTATCTTCCTTTGATGGCCTCAATTAGGCACAACCATTGGATGAGAGTGAATATGAGAGCGTCCATAAGATTAAGCCATCATGGTACCCTTTTTAATGGATGATTGCTCTAAATAGCACCACCATCGAATATTTTCCGATAGCACACGACCATCGGATCCCATTTTATCTTTATACGACTTGTCAACCCTTGATAGCTATGTGAGATTGTAGCCGTAGGATCTTTACTTGGATTAAGCACTATCGTTGGATTCCATTTTATCCTTTATATATCCTTGATTAAATTGTGGCCATTAGATCTTAATGGGTTGAAACATGGTCATTGATTTCCCTTTGGTTTATAATTATTTTTAAATGAAGCACCACCATCGGATCTAAGCTAGTTCGAGCACAACCATCGATTCACTTTAGCTTTTTGACTTGTCAACCTTTGATGGCTTCATGAAATCATAGCCATTGGATCTAGGTGGGATCAAGCGCATCTGTTGATTTCATTAGCTTTGATTTGTCCTTTGAGCGAAGCGCCATCATTGGATCTTTCTAGATTGCACGTGACCGTCGGATCCCATTGATTTGAAAAAGCCCTCTTTTAATCTCTAAGCAACTTTCTTGGAGCATGACCATTAGATCAACCAAGCTCAAGCGCAACCATCAGATCTATTTGAACACGAGGTGTTTATCTTTGACTTGAGCGAGGATTTTTTTAATGGTTGGTCATCTTGAGACACGCATTGTCATTGGATCATATTTAGTGATGGTGCATCCATTGATATTTCTCGATTCTGCACATGCTTTAATCGTGAGTGTGAGTAATAAATTTAAACTAACCTTGGTGATTCATGGTAAAAGTGCATCCATCAGATTGACTCTCGATCAAGCGCAACCGTGGATCTTCTATAACCTGCAAGTTAGGTAACCAAAAAGTGCATGCTACTGATTTTCATTAACCTTGATTAAGTGAAAGGGGGATGATTAGTAACGTGTTAGGGCCCTCGCTAAATATGATTAAATTTGACTAATCAGGTGCTGACTTGGTCTTACCGATAGATTTACCTTTGTTTACTTGAAGCGAGTGCTGTCGTCAGATAATATATGAGTTGGATGCAACTTTTGGATCCTCCATGACCTATTAACTTAATAACCAAAAATAAATCTTGCATTAGTAGGAAGGGGAAGGTATTAGCAATGTATTAGGCTCTTTCTAATCTAGCTTAGTGATTTTAATTGGAATTTAACCCATTTAATGATACTTGATGAGTTTCAAATGAGTGCGACCACCCGATTTGACCACAATCGAGCGCAGCCCTTGGATTTCTTAAAATAGCTCGATGTTTAATTCAAGGGGGTGCATACCCTCAAGGCTTTAATTAAGACCTTCATTCAAACCTTAGATTTTACCTCTTTTGACCATGGGGCGTTGAAGGATTGACTCTTAGAGTGTGCACATCCGTCCGATCAAGGAAGATCTGGGTGCTACCCTTCGATCTCCTCAAGGTGCTCGATATTTAATGAAAGGGGGCACATACCTTAGAACAATTAGCATTTGGCTTAAGACCTTAGGTTCTTAGACTTTAGACCATGGCGCTTACCTTGTCCCTTAAATAATTTTATTAAAACTTTTAGATACCTTGGGAATTAGGGGTTTATTCTTTTGACTTAGGTCCGTGAATTATGATAATTATTTTTAAAGGAAAGCTTACATTAAATTCATGGATCATAAAAAGTTGGGTATTTTAAATATTTGACCTTTGTAGTGGATGCTTATAAAAATTTTGACCTTTGTGGATTTTTATAGGACAAAACAATGGTCATAAAATTAATCCAAAAGTGACTAAGGTTAATTTCACAAATCAATCATATGGAAGTCAACTTCTCAGATGAAAATGCAATAGAGGCTAGCAAATTTTGCTAATTTTATTGAAACCAAAAATTTAAAATTGGGGGTTTCAGATGTTGAGTCAATTTTGGCTCCAACATAGGCTCTGACTGGGACAATGTGCTGAAAACATGAGGCACTTGAGAATTACAGAATCTCCCGGTTTTATTGCAATCTTGGGCAAAAATTCAAATCATCAAGACTGATAAGTAAAGCTTTGAAAAACAAAACATAACAACTTTTAAATTGAAAAACTGTAATAGCAACATAATATCAAAGTAATAGAGCATTGAAAACTGTAATTCCTTTTATTCAATTTGGAAACTAGGGTCAGAATTTTAGAAACAGATGAGTTTTTAGATATATTGTTATGTTTGTTTTAGCTAAGTCATAGGATATGATTACACATAATTTGTCAAAGCTATTTGTTCCATCATGCTTTGGCCCATGTGTGTGTTTGTGCATTCATTTTGATTCCTAATTCTTCCAGAACTTTGCCATATTTGAGAAAAATAGTTAAGCTTAATGTATGATTTCACTCTTAAATATTTTCACCATTCTGTAGGGCTCCACTTCCAGTCAAGCATCTATAGCCTCGGTGGAGTTGCTTCTAATCCCATCCGGTTTTACTCTACTACCAGTCAAGCGTCTATAGCCCCGGTAGAGGTTTTCCAAGATATCTCAGGCAGTGACTCAACTTGCGTTATTTTGATTTTCTTTCTCGTTTGAGAAGTATTTGGATATAAGCAAATTGTGCAATGAGTATGCCTGAGTTGAGGATTAGTTTTTGGCTAAAAAGGATGAGTGTAATGATTTTTAGCTCAACCACCTTCTCAAAGATAACTCTGTTCCTTGGACCTTGAAATCACCTTAAGTATCATTTGTAATGTGAGGCCTTATCATGGTGTTTCAATCAACTCTGATTTCATTCTGTTTTATTTCTTATCATATGACCATTGCATAAACATTCATATTTGAAAAATTGTAAACATCATCAAAGTCTAAAATAAATCTCCTTTCTTCTTATTGTTTTTGGAGGAACCAACAGTAATGTATACTCATCAAACTAAGAATACCATGTGAAATAGTAAACTCAAAAATATACCAACAAGAAAAGAAAAGCTTATCTGGTAAACAAACTAACAACAAAACACATCACTCTATTTTTTGGGGTTTTTGATTTTCTATTTTTTATATTTATATATATATATTTTTTAGTCCTTCAACAGGGATTGTACATCTTGAGGTGTTGGCCATTAATAGGGATAGCCATTAGTTCTCCTTGCAAAGTCTGCAATTTGTAAGTATTCTGACCTACAACATGGGCTATCTGGTATGGACCAATCCATTTAGGTTTGAGTTTGCCATTTTCACCATGCTTATCATTTTTAGGGTCCCAATAAATGACTATATCTCCTTGAGAGAAAGGAGTACCCTTGGCTTTCTTATTAAACAATTTCATAGTTTTCTGAGTTTGTTCCATCATTCTATTAAGGGTTTCTCTTCTTTGCTCTTCTAACAGGACAATTTGGTCTAGCCTTCTTTGTAAGGGTTTGGGGTCTTCATGATCTTGCAACAAGAGGGAAAGTGCCAATTTTTCTATTCTTGAGGGCAATAAGGCTTTCTCTCCATATACCATTTCATAGGGAGTCCTTCCTATGTTTCTTTTGACAGACAACCTATCAGCCCAAAGAGCAAATTTTAGTTCATTGTCCCATCCCCTTTTGTTCTTACCCAATGATATTTTTATTCTAGTTATTACATTTTTATTTGATGACTCAGCAAGACCATTCCCTTGGGGGTAATAATTAGCAGAATGTGAGAGTTCAATTCCATAGTTAGCACAAAATTCTACCATTTCATATGAAACAAAATATTGCCCATTATCTGTTACCAGTTTTTGAGGAACTCCAAACCTGGTTAGAATGTTTTCTTCCAAGAATTTGATAATGGTGGTAGTTGTGGAGGTTCTTAGAGGAGCAGCCTCTACCCACTTGGTGAAGTAGTCCGTAGCAGTTATGATCCACTTGTGTTGGCCTGATGAATTAGGCTTGATCTCTCCAATTAGGTCAATGCCCCATTGGGTGAATGGTGCTTCGATGATTATTGGTTTGAGGGGCATGGCTGCCAGTTGCTTCTTTCCTACAAAAACCTGATAGTTATGATAGTTCCTAACATATTTATATACATCCTTAAAAATGGTAGGCCAATAATATCCTGCTCTCATTATTTTATTAGTTGTGGCTTTTGGAGCAAAATGTCCTCCATAGAAACCATCATGGAATTCATTAATTATTTTTGGGACTTCATTTTCATATAAAAAGACTAATAACACTCCATCAGGGTGCTTCCAATAAAGCACACCATCTTGCACATGATATTTCTGAGCTTGAAGCTTTACTGACCTCATCCTATTTGTTGATATATCTTTAGGAAAAGACAGAGTTTGCAAATATGCCAAAATTTCATCATACCATTTACATTCTCCATTATTTATTCTCCTATTATCATGCATTTCATCTATTGTGATGACATTATTAGAGTCCTCTCCTTTATATGCCAGGTATTTAGCTAAGCCCTATCCTTTTACAGTTTTGACTATTTTGAATTCGGCATCATATTGCAAAAGTTTCACCATCCATCTTGTTGGCCTTCCTAATGGCTCAGATTGGGTAAAAATATCTTTTATTGTTATGAAAGGGATGCAACAATAAACTTTGTTTGAACCGAATATACCTTTGAAATGTTCTAAAGATTGAACAACTACATAAGCATGCTTTTCTAGTAGGGTATATTTAAGATGTGCTCCTTTCAGACCTGAACTCATGAAAGCTATTGGCCTTTCATTATTTTCATCATATTTTTGGGAAAGAACTGCAATAATTGAATGTTCAGATGCATATGAATAAATGTTAAAGTCTTTAGAATAATCAGGGCAGCTTAGGGCTGGAGTAATAGAAATGGCTTCTTTTATCTTATTGAATGCTTCCATATTTTCTATTGTCCATTTTATTTCTCCAGTTTTCTTAACCATGTCATTTATGGGTTTGGTCATCTCTGCAAAATTTGGGACAAATATTCTAACAAAATTTATTTTGCCAAAGAATGACCTGACTCCTTTTAAGTTCTTGGGAGGAGGGATTTTGGAAATAGCTTCTATTCTTTCTGGGTCAATGCTTATTCCCTTTTCTGAAACTATATGACCTAACAATTTTCCTTGTGTAGTCCCGAATATGCACTTCTTGGGATTTAGAGAAATTCCAAATTCTTTGCACCGAGCAAAAACTATAGCTAAGTGTTCTAAGTGATCTTCTGGATTCTTAGAAAATACTGTGATATCATCCAGGTATACAACTACTATTTTGAACATTAATCCTTTGAAGGCAAAGTCCATTGCTCTCTGAAAAGTAGCACCTGCATTCATCAGGCCAAAAGGTATTCTTAAATATTCAAATGTGCCCCAAGGTGTAGTGAATGTTGTTTTATGTCTATCTTCTGGATTTATCTGAATTTGATTGTATCCAGAAAATCCATCCAACAGGGATAATCTGGATGAACCAACTACTGCTTGCAATAGTTGTTCCATATTGGGCAATGGGTAATTGTCTTTTAATGAACTCTTATTTAAATTTTTGAAGTCTACACAAAGCCTAATATCACCATTTTTCTTTCTAACTGGTACTAAATTGGATATCCAAGAAGAAAATCTTACCTTTCTGACTATTTTGGAATCCAATAATTTTTGTACCTCTTTTTGCATTATTGGGTGTAGAGTAGGGTTATATTTCCTCTGTTTCTATCTAAATGGCTTGGAATATTCCTTCAGGGGTATTATGTGTGTCATCACATCTGTTTTGAAGGTTTTAAGGTCTTCATAAGTCCAAGCAAAATGTTCCTTATTCTTCTTTAAGAAACTGATGTATCCAACCTTTTCTTTTGCTGGTAAGGCCATATCTACCTTCACTATTCTAGGCTCTCTCATTGTACCAATGTTAATGTCTTCAGATATTACTTCTCTACGTAAAGGCTTGTAAGCTTTGTCAAAATCATCAAATAGACTCTCTAAAGAAACCAATCCTTTGGGTATTCTATTTGTTTTCAGTTGGATTACTTCTACTAGTTCACCTATTTGATCTTTTAGCTTGTCTTCATCCTTTTCATCATAGATTATATCTGCATATTGATTTTGCAAAGTCATGAAATCCTTTATATCCACATCATCTTGAAAGACTTGTAAGTAAACTATGTTATCTGGCACAGAGGGTTTATAAACTAAAATAGTTGGGAACCTATCCATATATTCTATAGTTATTTCTGGATGATCTAGGCCTGAGGCATTTACAGCTAAAAGGTCTACAACATGATTTTGTTCCCTTGGAATAAATGAGATATTGAAAGCTAAGAATTTTTCAATTTCTTCCAATACTGCATTTTTATATTGCTTTAGCCTAGGATGCTTGGTCTGATATTTACCTTTGATTTGTTGTATAATTAGTTTTGCATCCCTTGTTACAATTAAGTAGTTAATGCCTAATTCTTTTGCTTTTCTTAACCCTAGCAATAAAGCTTCATATTCAACTACATTATTGGTGCAAGGGAATTCCAGTCTGTAAGGGATACCAAGGTAGTTTCCTTTTATGTCAGTTAGATTAATTCCTGCACCTGCTCCAGATTGGGACTTAGCTCCATCAAAAGACATGGTCCACATTTCTTGAGTTAAAACTCTATCTGATTCAGCATCTACCATTTTCATAACTTCTGGATCCATGTTCCTTGCTTCTGGCACTTCTACCAGGAATGGGTTGTGCCATATGGAATAAACTCCCATCCCTTTTTCTTCCATAGAATTCACCAAGTTTATCATAGTTTCATCTATTTGAATTAACTCTACGGAGTGTTTGTTAAATGGTTCCCTTCGTAAGATTACGTTTTCTTTATCTATTATTGGGATAGTAGCATAGGACCAATCCAATTGGATTGAACCTCCCAGTTGTTCTACCCAATGTCTGCTGAGTAAAAGTGAGAAGAAAGGGTCAACATCAACTACTGCAATGTCCATTACTATGCCCTTTTTGGGGTGTTGGTCTAGAAAAACCAATAATCCAGTTATTACCCCTACACAAGGAATTTGTTTGTTGTCCATTACAAAAATAGGGGTAGAATCTCTTGTACAGATTAACCCCATTTGGTCAACTATTAATTTGGGCATGATATTATGTGAGGCTCCATTGTCTAGCATACAATTATGAATTACATACCTTTCTCCTTCATCTGAATTATACCTTAATGATACATAGAAAGGTCTGACAGAGGATGGTGATCTTGTATCATGTTGATTTTGTCTTGCAACATGGCAGGTTGGATCTTCTTTTTGTTCAACTAGTCCAAATGCTCTACAGACTTGTTCTCTATATTGTTGAACTTTCATAAGCTCTCCAAATGTGATGTTAACTTTCTGTTTACTGAGTTTTGACCCAACATCAAATTCTATCTTTTTTATATCCAGTGGTCTGTTGCTTTCCTCTTTGGATGTCTCTTCTTCTAATTCTACTATCTTAGGAATAATATTTTTGAAGGTTCTATCAGTTTTCTCTTTACTAGTATACTTATATTTGTGAAATTTTGTTTTCTTATTTCACTTGTAGAAGATTTTTCCATTATGTCAGGGACAGTTCTGTTCCTTAAACTCAGAGTATTGGTAGCTTCTATTTCTTCCACTTCCTTAGCAGTGGGGGTTAGTTTCCCTTGCTTCATTTTGTCATATCTTGACTCATGTGGTTTTTGCAAGATCTTAGTACCTTTAGCTACAAAAATCTAAGGATGATGATTTGAGGAATACTTATCCATATTTTCTTCAAACAACCTTTCTCTAGATTCATCTTCTAGAGACCAACAGGCATTAATTCTTATATCATCCTCTGAATCATCATGTAAATCTACATTGCGTTGATCACTTAGGTGTATTCCACATGCATCAGGGTTGTGAGGTGCATCACAAGTAGAGAAAAAATAGGGAAAACCTTCTGCTACGTTGGAAGATGGTATAGGGTTAGGAACATTATTATGATCTTTGTCAGATTCTCTATTTTTCTAGTTATTGTTTCCATTATTCCTGCTCCTATTTCCCTCTTCAGGGCCATTGTTGTTTCCCCAATTTCTATTGAAATTTTTCTTAAAGGGAGGGTGATTATCAACATATGATCATTCTATTTGTGATGTCTCACCATTATTACCATTGTTTCTTTCAATTCTTGCTAACCTGTTGTTCATGGTATTGAACATCTCAACCATTTGATTAGTCAGTTTCTCCATTGGATCTATTTTAGTTCTTCTTTGTATATCAAATGCTACCCTTTTGGGCTTTCTCTCAGGTAGATTGACTTCTAGAGAGTAAGGCTTCATCTTACCACTATCAAGCATGTTCCTTTCTATATCCATTGCTTTCTCCATACAACTATCAATGGTAGTGGCTTGTTCCTGCCTCAGCTCATAGTTAAACTCTCCTTGAAAGGTATTTTTATAGAAACAAATGGACTGAATATCACTAGGCCTAAGGTTGGTAGGGATTTTGTTTCTGGTCTTTGAGAATCTTCTATTAAAATCACTGACAACCTCATTTTCCTTTTTCTTCATAGTGGCTAGCTCAGTTAACAGAGACTGTTCATTTTTTCTTTCACCATATTTCTTCAGAAAAACAACTTCCATTTTGGTGAAATCTGGGATATCATTATCAGGGAGAGAATTGAACCACTCTCTAGCATATTTTTCCAAGGTTTGTAAAAATAGTCTTAAGACTACATCTTCATGCTCAACCTCTAGACTATCCATTGCATACAGAAAACTTTTGATATGATCTTCTCCAGTTACTGCATTATTTCCTAAGAATTTTGGGAGGTATTTGTGGGCTTTATTAGGTAAGGCATTAAGATTTGCAGGTAAAACAAATGGCCTGTATCTATTAGTTCTCCACAAATGGACATTATTTTGATTTTGATTTTGCTGATTTGCCTGGGCCATTGTTACTGTAGGTATAATGGGATTTAAATTTATAGCAGCAACACCTACCGGGATATGGGTATGGGTGGCCTGGATATAATCTAATGGATTATCTACCACAGTATTACTGTTAGTAGGGCAATGAGAATAATCACATGTATCTTCTATAGTAGAATTCAAATTTTTATCTACAGAAATATCAACATCAATAATATTTTGTTCTTTATTTTTTCTTACGTATCTCTTAATTGTAGGACAAGATTTACTTTCATGCATAGTATTCTTAAGAAGTGGAATTCTCTGATTATAGGTAAGTACCTCAGGGTTCTCAAATTCTGGGAATAGCTCCTTACCGCTTCTCCTGGTGTGCACCAACACGTTCTGCTCTTTCTTCCTTGATTTTTGATTTCTGGGTTCATCCAGATAGAGTCGCCAACACGGGTAGTGCAGAAAGAACAGAATGTATAATCAAGATTGCTTGATTCTTATCTCTCAGCCTCACAGGGAAAGGTTCTTGGAGAAAATTCAAGAAAATCAAGAAACGTAGAAACACTTCAAGATACAATTGAAAACTACGGGCAAAATAAAATAAAGAACGTAAAAAATCATAAAAATCAAGACGCAGGTTCTTTATTCCTATTGGTCGCTCATTGATTAAAATAAAGTCGCTTGAAAGAAAAATTTTAAAATATGAATCATCTAATTAATAAGTCCTCCCCGAAAACGGTGCCAAAAAATTGTTGGAACCATTTCTTGCATCCATAGGGTACGATTGTCACGCTACAAGAAATCATTTGAAACCAATGAGCTATTACAGGCTCTGGTCAACCTACCTCTTTATTTTGATTAAAAATAGCTATTGCTACAGAAAAACTACAGAATGGGTAAGGAAACCCCTAGTGGTAATTTATGATATTACAAATATTACACACTCCAGATTAGAATAATATGCTAGATGTATTAAAATGACCAAGCAATGAAAATAACCATTATTATGCCTTATGTAGACCGGTGCCTAGATTCATTGGGTTGTTATAGCAATTTAACAACACTTTGTAAAATGAAAAGAATGAAAGGGATTGAGAAAGAATTGACACTATCACATTCATTCGAATATCGTAATAGACATAATAGTTGGCCAACGAGAGAAACGTACGTAACACATTCAAATAATGTAACACATTACGTAATAACACACAATACCGAGACAAAGAATTAACAGAAATGAGACTCAAAATTGTATTGATTTAACATAATATTACACGCAGAGTTGGCAGAATGCCATTTAACTCTATTTTTCAAAGAAATACATCAATACAATGAAGAAATTCTGTTCAAATGATGTAACAAAACTCTTCTACTCTTCTTGTTCCAATCTGGTAACAACAGAGTCTCTGAACCTCAAGCTCAATAGATCTGGAAATGATCTCAGCTTCTTGAGCACTTTCCTATCAAAATCCTGCACAGTAATGGGAGGAATGAGAAATGAGCAAGAAAAAAGACACATAAGGGAATACAACAGCACAACTCAAAAGGGCACTCAAGTATACCTCTTAGAAAAAATGCTATCTCTAATGCTTGATGCAGATTCTGGCCCTGGATGCTTCCCTTTATAGCTTCTGGTTCTTGAATCTATTATTTTTGACCTGATCCTGGCCTTACACTTGTCATCTCCTGATTTGTCTTCCAAAAATGGTACAGTTGGCTTCCATTATTTCTTTTTATTCATACCATACACCTTTCTTTGGCCCTTTTTGGTTTTGATTCATTCAACCGGTGATCCTCCTTGGTCCTTCCTTTTTCGGTTTCTTGTTGATCATCTGATTGACCTTCTGCCTTGGGTGTTTCCCCTTCCTGTACAACCTGTTCTTCATCTCTAGGGGGTGAACTCATTTCTAGCTGTAGGCTGCATATTTTAATTTCTTTTCCTTTTTTGCCCTGTTGTAGCCATCTGATCTATTTTCCAATCATTCTCCAAGCATCAGTGTTAAAAGCTACGAAAAACCTCAACATATTCATTTCCTATAAAATCCTATTTTTTTGTATGCTAATATAACTTTTACTCTTTTCATACTGGGTGATCAACATCTCCATAGTATTCACCAAGAAGGTTGTTTGCCTGGTCATTTTTGGTTCATCATCCGGCTCACAATCAAAGTCTTCTATTTTATCTTTAAGGAGGTCTTCAATACTAGTAGAGTTTAAGAACTCCTCCAATGATAACCCAATATCTGCCAATTTCTCTGTTATGTCATCTAACAGAGTAAACATTTCTACAATAGTATTGAGCCATCTTTCTTTGTTTGATCCAAACATAGCTACTTTCATGAATTCAATATTACACTTGATTTCAATACCATCATTCAGTAGCACTTCTTTGCTCTGCATATCCTCAAAATACTCTGACATTAAGTCAAGGGTAGGGCGGATGACCTCAAAGTCTTTTTCCCATTGGCAAATCAGGCTTTCCATTTCTTGAGTAGTGATTCTAATTACCTTTATCTGCCTGAACATCTCAGTGATCCCCTTGATATTGTCTCAAATTTTAATTGACATCTCCCTTTTTATTGTATTCAAATAGTATGTGTAATTGAGGATTCTTACCACCAAGGGGAACTGTGCTACTGGGGTGTTCTTCTACGCCAACTATTCCTTCAGCTTATTATTAAGAACTTGCATATCTACTTTTTCTTTATCACTTATTTCTAGTTGGCTTCTTAATTCTATGTTGCTCTAGTGCAGCTGGTCTAAAGTTTGCTCTTGTACTGCTTTGGCTACCCTGACCATATCACCTTCTTTTCCATGAACTAAAATTCCTCCAGTTCTCTCATCAACTTTGAGAACAATAGGGTCTTGTAGGGCAGGTATGTGTACCTCTGCCATATCTAATTTGGGAGTTTCTATTTCTACTCTAGTTGTAGAATCATCTCCCCTGCCTCCCATTCCTGCTACCATTTGTAGCTCATGCTCCTTGGTAGCACTAAAAACTATTTGTTCTTTAGATCTTTCCAACACAACATTCATGGAGGGCAGTGATAGCCTAGGCTTCTTTTCTTCTGGAGTAGATAAAGTTGTTTGCTTCTTAACTTTGAGATCCCTGAAGATGCCTCCAAATCCACCTGCTCTTCTCATATTCATCTATATTACTGATGGAATTTCTATCTCCTTGTCCTTTATCTTCAAAGAGTTGGGAATGGCCCTGGGAGCTAACTTCATCACACTAGTTACTGCTAATAGCTGGCTAGAAATTGGAACTATAGCCTACTTGGGGAGAAGTCAGCTCCTGTGCAGGTGCAACAATAACTTCCTTTCCTTTTTTTGTACTCGAGCTTTTGGAGACTTTTTGGGAGGCATTGGGTGTTGCCTCTATTCTAAGGTGAGTATCACCAAGGGCTCGGACTTGTTGTTCTACAACATCTATAGAGCTCATAGTGACTTCCATCTGATCAATACCTTGATATTCTATCAATTCTAATAAAGGGTCTTCTCTGATTGCCTGGGTGGCTTCTGGTAAGAGGGGGGCAGTAGATTCCACTAAAACCCTTCTGAGTGAAACCAATTATTGGGGGTACTCATAGGCTTTTGCACTTGTGAATTGCCCTTTTTTCAAAGGGGTACTTATCCCATACAGTCTTTAAATATTTCCCCTTTTCTATAGCATCTAATAACTCTTCCTCATAAGCATCACTCCTATGCTTGACCCAGGCGTAATCTTGATTTTTCATTAACTTCTCGTACTTCTTATCTGGATCGTAAGGTCTCCAAGTTATCTCTTCAAAATCCATGAGATCTAAATCATACATCCCTTTGAGTAAAGTTGGATATCCTATAAATATATAACTTCCAAATTTACAAGGGACACTGAGCCATGGAACTCTACCGTGTTTCTTCACCAGTCTCATTTTAGCCTCTTCGACCACCTGTCTACACAGCTCTAGGGCAGCGAGAGATAAGGGACAATACATAGGTAACATTTTAGGGGGAATCTTAGCTCCATAGAGCCGAATGTATGTGAACCCCTCAGAGAAGAAATAATATCCTATATATTTTTCCTTTATGAAGGCTCTTACCCCAGGCCCTAGTCTCTCAGGGAGGAAGCCAATTAGAATCCAGTGAATTTCAATCATGAAAATATCACAAAACCAACCCATGTGAGTACGACCTTCGTGTATCCTCCAAAAACTAGTCTGGACGTAAGGACTCTCAATAGCTCCTACCCTTTTTCGGCTTTCCTCTCCTAATTTTCTTGCCAGTAGGTGTATGAGGATGGAGTAGTTAGAAAACACAAGCATCTCTTGTCTTTGTTTTAAAATAGCTTCCTTCAATTTTGACATTTGTGAGTGCATCTGATCACTCAATTCTTGCTCCCAAGCATAAATTGGGGTGCCTATTTCTCGGTTACACTGTGCTACTAAATGTAACACTTTCCTACCCACTACACTGAGGTCTTGTACTCCTAAAACAATGTTAGCCATATCACAGAAGTCTCGGACCCATGGTTTGAAAGCAATTTTTCTGATGGGAAACTTATCAACTATTTTCTCATGCTCTTCAAAAAATGATTTAAAAATATCTAAATTTGTTAACATTTGAGACTGCCTTTCAATTACCTATTTAATTAGCCGAGTATTGGTGGGTGCCAGTTTGAAGACTTGAGCGATGTGTCTAGTTCGGATACTGAATACTAGTCTCTATTATCTCGAAATGTCCTGGTTTTCTCATCGTATGCCACAACTAACCAGGCTAGCAAGTTGGAGGAGTAGTATACCCTTGGACATATCAACTTTCCTAGATTACTGGTCCACCTAGTACTCCTGGGAAAACCCTTATGTTGCAGTCTCCTTGCTTTGTGAAATAGGTCTACTAGCAACCAAGGGGCTCTGTCGTCATTTTCCATTGTGCGAGCAAAACTTTGAATGTAGGTATTTTCAATTTCATACTACTGCATGGGAGTGAGATTTTTATCGGGCCCACTTTTTTGGGTGAAATCATACATCGTACTCCTAGGCACAGCTGGTCCAGGGAGCTCGACATATGGCAACTGGTCTGTGATGAATTTTACTACTTCTTTTGTATCTTTGGGCATGAAAGCAGTTCCCCAATCCTCCATCTTACTCTTGGAAATTTTCCTAGCTCACTGAAATGAAATTCTTGAGTCTCAGCTCACTTTCTGCTCTTTCAAACCAGTTCTTTGCTCAATATTACCAGGGTGGTAAGGTCGTTTGATATGGTGATTTTAAATACTTGATGGCGAAGTGGGTTTACTATCCTCGCATACCTTGTCATTAATATTGCATCACCCACTGCCTTTTCAAATTCTCCAATGGATATTCTCCAAAGTGTCTCTTTCTAATGTCAGACAGTTATGTTAGGTGGCTTTCCTCGTCCTGCACGTCCATGGGGACTTTGATCTATGTACTCGCAATCATTCATAGCTTCCCCTATTGGTTACTGAACTGATTGTCCCTCTAACATGGAAATACAAACGTGGCGGTGGTGGCTTTTCGTGAGAAAGTGTTTGGCCCTTTTGGTCTTGAAAGACATTCGGCTTCAAAAATAGTTACACCGTTAACATGGTGGTGATTATCTTAGGGATCTGTCATCATATTTGGTTATTGGAATGTGTGCCCATTGGATCCATCAACTAATGATGACCATTGGATGGGATTCGCATTGCATACCTATGCTTGATACCTTCAAACTTGCAAGAATGTTAGCCCTATAATATGGAGGATGTATATCAATGGTGGTTATGCACATTATAGAAGGATATTCTAACCTTTTATTGGCTAGTCAATTTCATATAATAATCATTAAATTAGGGCTTTCATTCTTCATCGAATATTAATTAAAGGATAATCGTGGTGTTCAGAAAATTACTAACCTTTGGTTAATGCTCTCCCCTTAATGACTTGCTTACCTTGATAGTGATTTACCATTCGATCAACCATGTGATTTTGCACGTTCGTCTGATTATCTAAACATGTGCCAGGATTTATTCGAGGAAAGGGGATCATTATCACATGTTTAGACCCATTATTAATCTCAATTAATTTTCCATTGGTGAAATAAACCATGTCTTTAATCATCCAGGTAAATTTGGTTATGCACGATCATCGAATCTGGTCGGGATTCATCGCTATCATTAGATTCTAGAAGTGTTACATGCTTCTTATCAGGCTCTATCTTCCTTTGATGGCCTCGATCAGGCGCAACCATTGGATGAGAGTGAAGATGAGTGCATCCATCAGATTAAGCCATCATGGTACCCTTTTTAATGGATGATTGCTCCGAATAGTGCCACTATCGGATCTTTCCCGATAGCACGTGACCATCGAATCCCATTTTGTCTTTATACGACTTGTCAACCCTTGATAGCTACATGAGATTGCAGTTGTAGGATCTTTACTTGGATTGAGCACTATCATTGGATTCCATTTTATCCTTTATATGTCCTTGATTAAATTGTGGCCATTAGATCTCGATGGGTTGAAACATGGCCATTGATTTCCCTTTGGTTTATAATTATTTTTAAACGAAGCGCCACCATCGGATCTAAGCTAGTTCGAGTGCAACCATCAATTCACTTTAGCTTTTTGACTTGTCAACCTTTTATGGCTTCGTGAAATCATAGTCATTGGATCTAGGTGGGATCAAGCGCATCCGTTGATTTCATTAGCTTTGATTTGTCCTTTGAGCAAAGCGTCGTCGTTGGATCTTTCTTGATTGCACGCGATCGTCGGATCCCATTGATTTGAAAAAGCCCTCTTTTAATATCTGAGCAACTTTCTTGGAGTGTGACCATTAGATCAACTAGGCTCAAGCACAATCGTCAGATCTATTTGAACACGAGGTGTTTGTCTTTGACTTGAGCGAGGATGTTTTTTAATGGTTGGTCATCTTGAGACATGCGCTATCGTTGGATCATCTTTAGTGATGGTGCATCCATTGATATTCCTCGGTCCTGCACATGCTTTAATCATGAGTGTGAGTAATAACTTTAAACTAACCTTGGTGATTCATGGTAAAAGTGCATCCATCGGATTGACTCTCGATCAAGCGCAGCCGTGGATCTTCTGTAACCTACAAGTTAGGTAACCAAAAAATGCATGCTACTAATTTTCATTAACCTTGTTTAAGTGAAAGGGGGATGATTAGTAACGTGTTAGGGCCCTCGCTAAATATGATTAAATTTGACTAATCAGGTGTTGACTTGGTCTTACCGATAGATTTACCTTTGTTTACTTGAAGCGAGTGCTACCATCGGATTAGATGTGAGTTGGACGCAACCGTTGGATCCTCCATGACATGTTAACTTAATAACCAAAAATAAATCTTGCATTAGTAGGAAGGGGGAGGTATTAGCGACGTATTAGACCCTTGCTAATCTAGCTTAGTGATTTTAATCAGAATTTAACCCATTTAATGATACTTGACGAGTTTCAAACGAGCGCGACCACCCGATTTGACCACAATCGAGCGCAACCCTTGGATTTCTTAAAATAGCTCGATGTTTAATTCAAGGGGGTGCATACCCTCAAGGCTTTAATTAAGACCTTCATTCAAACCTTAGATTTTACCTCTTTCAACCATGGGGCATTGAAGGATTGACTCTTAGAGTGTGCGCATCCATCCGATCAAGGAAAATTGGGTGCCACCCTTCGATCTCCTCAAGGTGTTGGATATTTAATGAAAGGGGGCGGATACCTTAGAAAAATTAGAATTTGGCTTAAGACCTTAGGTTCTTATAATTTAGACCATGGCGTTTACTTTGTACCTTAAATGATTTTATTAAAACTTTTAGATGCCTTGGGAATTAGGGGTTTTTTCTTTTGACTTAGGTTCGTGAATTATGATAATTATTTTTAAAGGAAAGCTTACATTAAATTCATGGATCATAAAAAATTGGGTATTTTAAAGATTTAACTTCTGTAGTGGATGCTTATAAATTTTTTGACCTTTGTGGATTTTTATAGGACAAAACAATGGTCATAAAATTAATCCAAAAGTGACTAAGGTTAATTTCACAAATCAATCATATGGAAGTCAACTTCTTAGATGAAAATGCAACAGAGGCTAGCAAATTTTGCTAATTTTATTGAAACCAAAAATTTAAAATTGGGGGTTTCAGATGTTGAGTCAATTTTGGCTCCAACAACATATTGTTTATTTGGAATAACATTACTTATTCACAATAAATCCTTCATTGGTTTATCTTGTGTGCAACATAAAATATTATAATTAAGTACCACTTGTTTCTAGTACCAATTTTTGGTATCATTTTAAAGTAGGTAACATAAAGTGAAACAAGTTTATTCCTATATGGTTTTCTTAGATGGGGTTGGGTACCACATGTCTATAGCTCGCTTCTTTAATCCATTATTAAGGGATGGGGCCATGAGTTGCTTTCCATTGTTCTTATAGTCATAAATAATTTTCTCATAGGGTGTTTATCCATAAGGAGGTTATATGGAGGTAGGGAGGGGACCTACCATATTTTTTATATTTTATAAATCCCATGGTCATGTGCATCACCATTTTATTTTATGGATTTTAACTTTTGGTGGACTAAAATGAAGACTGATCATGCAACTAGTTGGAAGAATGAAGATGATATGGCAATAATTATGGTTGATGTTTATTGAAAATAAGAAGCCTTAAATATGCATATACAAAAAAATATTGTGGCAATAACAAACAATGAACAAACAAGTAGAGAGCAATAGAATAATTTGGCAACATGTTGAACTACCTCAAGTGGGCATAACTACTTGCCAAAGTGACAACAAAAAATTACATAGCTTACCCAAGCGGGCACAATAAACTAAAAAATAATCTTGCATATTATTTTTTATCATTCCTCCCAACAATAGAAGCATTGGAATTCAATGCTCTAAAAAACGAACGGAATAGCTGATACATTTGATGTTGAGAAATTTAGTGGGCCTAATCAGGAAGATGTGTGTGCTTAGTAGTTTCGCCAACATTATGGAAAGAAATCTGGTTATCCAAATGAGGTGCAACAAGATTTTGGTGGTCTTGTTAATCCCAACACTAATACTGTTAGCCTTGGTGTGGAGCCTTGCAAGGAAGATATCGGGTATGAGTGCCTAGTTCAAAGGTTCAAATCCAAGCATGAAAACCTACCAGTGATATACACCTTTGTTGATAATAATGTAGGACACTGCGTGCCACCATATTGGTGTACACGTAAGTATTGAGATCTACTCCAAATTTTATCACCTTTTCTTTTAAGTTTATCGACTTTCCTTTGAAGTAGTTTGGAGTAAAATTGGCAACCTTATGGAGGGATCATAAGGAAGAGATGGTATAGAGTAATGCAGTTCAAAGGTCAATTATGTATAGTAGATACAAAACTATGCCTAACATTTTTAGGTGTCATGTTAAGTTGTATAACTTGAATTTTATTTATATCATGTAAGTATGATTGCATGGGTGAATTTTGTTGTAAAAAATATTTCTAAAAATATTTGCATTATATGATGGTATGTGTTGTTAGATTTAGTTCCAAGGTGGACAATATACCATCCTTAATAGTTCGAATGACCTTTGTACTAAACCATGCATAATGCACCCTTAGTTTGACATCCTAACATGTTTTTATGACACCCTCCATCATTTGGATTGTACTTATTGTATTTTCCTTTAGGAAAATTATAAGTTTATTTTATTTTCTCATCCTTATTCATAGATAAAAATATTTAAAAAATGTTAGTCTTCTAAGCTCTTTATAGTTTGGAGATAAATTTCT
Organism: Wollemia nobilis; assembly: GCA_028583015.1. Classification (NCBI taxonomy): domain Eukaryota; kingdom Viridiplantae; phylum Streptophyta; class Pinopsida; order Araucariales; family Araucariaceae; genus Wollemia; species Wollemia nobilis. The sequence continues at coordinate 6,443,155 of JAQPPZ010002979.1, forward strand.
CTGTCGATGTTTGTACCACTTACTCTTGTACTAGTTGCTTGTATTTCATGATGCATTTTATACTTTTGAATACTTCTTAGCTCATGATATTTTGACACTCATGTATAATGCCCTCACTAAATGACTCTTATGACATGTCACCATGTGTATTCCCTCATTATTGCACTCCATTCAAGGTCTTTTATTACCTTGGTAGTAGTTATGAAATATATTATTTGTTAGAAATAACAAAAATAGTCAAAACAAATAGAAATAATACATTACTCAAATCATAAAATGACATGATATCAATCGGTTAGACCTAATTTTTAATCTTGCTAAGAAACACATAGAATTACTTAGTTGTAATACTACTATGTGGTTATATGATATAATACATGTGGGGAACATCTTAATTCCATATAACCAATTATAACAATTACATTACTCAAATCATACAGTGATAAAAGGAAACAAACCTAAAGAAATTAAAAAAAAAGAGACATGAAGATGAGAATGTCCTTACGCACTCATTGTAGCAAAATAGGTTGGTATTTTGTATGCAATTCAAAAACCTGAAATTAAAAAGAAGAAATATTTTAAACGCATATGATTAATACTAACTACAAAAAAATCCATTTGTATGTACAAAAATGATAGAATGAAATGAACATTAGATTAGGAGAGCAACGTGCAACAATATAGAATATATCTCATGTTTGTAACAACTTGAACCACAACATTGAAATTGTTGATCCCAACCATGAAAACAAGGGATGCATTTTGAAAGTAACATCAATTTTAACTTTATATTTTCTTGCTCTATTTCTTCTTTTATCTCCTATAAAAGGCCAATGGTGTTTGGTGAGCCTTATATGTAAGAAAAAAATTTAGGTTGGGACAAAGAGATCAAAATCTATTCACAAAGGGAATCACAAAGTGCAACTTTGTGAAGTTACATTCAACGTTTTTTTGGGAAGAAAGTTCTAAAATGATAAAAAAGATAATCTGATAGATCTATTTATATCATGTAGCTAAGTAATGGTTAAAAAAACATACACACATATTTAATGATGGTTTATTCATAAAATCATAAATAAGGCACAGACCATATTAAAATTGTAAAATTATTTATATGTTACGGAGTGAGGAAGTTGGGTGACAAAAATTATTTGGTGTTAGTTTAGAACATGGAGTTTCCAGAAGGTGGGAATCGAAGGATGAAGAACTAGGGAAGGAAGCTAGACCTAGCAAAACCAAGAACTAGGTTTTGGTTTCAAATGGTTTTTTGGGAATATTTTTTATCTTGTCATTTTGGTTTTGTTAGTCTAGTTAGCTTGGTCAGGGCATTTTATATGAAGAGTTGGGGAATGAAGCTAGACCTAGCAAAACCAAGAACTAGGTTTCATTTTCGAGTGGTTTGTTGGGAATATTTTTTACCCTATCCTTTTTTGTTTTGTTAGTCTAGTTAGCTTGGTCAGGGCGTTTTCTATCCCCTACATGGGATTGAGCTGTCTTAGGATGTATCAAAAATTTAGGAGTATGTATGGGTAGCTTTGTTTGGGTTCGATCCTATTGGATCTCTAGATCCTGGTTTCTCTTTTGGTGACCTATGAGCCTCCCTTAATCTCTCAAAGTTGTGTGGATCCATTTTGTAAAATGTTTGGGGTTCCTTTTAAAACATCTTATTCCACCAAATAAAACAAAATTATTTGGTGTAAGTGGAAGAGTGGGAACTGAAGGATGAAGAGCTGGGGAAGGAAGCTGGACCTGGCGGAACCAAAAACTAGGTTTCAGTTTTGGGTGGTTTGTTGGAAATATTTTTTTTCCTATCCTTTTTGTTTTGTTAGTCTAGTTAGCTTGGCCAAGGCGTTTGCTCTCCCCTGCTTGGGATTGAGCTGCCGTAGGTTGTCTTAAATTTTTAGGAGTATGTATGGAACTGTTTTGGCAACTTTGTTTGGATTTGATCCTATTGGATCTTTGGATCCTGGTTTCTATTTTGGTGACCTATGGGCCTCCCTTAATTTCTCAAAACTGTGTGGATACATTTTGTAAAAGGTTTGGGGTTCCTTTCAAAACCTCTTCTTCCACAAAATAAAAAAATTATTTGGTGTAAGTATAAAATTAAATAGATTTTAATAGTTAAATATGCAAAAAATCATAACAAGTAAAGATAATGCACCCACAAATGCTACAAAAATAGCAAAATATAATAAAAGAAACAATAAAGTTTTGGCAATTATTGGAATGTCTATCACAAATAACATAATTCTACAAATAGAACCTATAAAAAGTGCTTATGATTCATGGATGATACTTCCATTTTTTGAAAAACCTACAAAAACTAGAGTTTTAAATTTGAAAGCACAATTGCACAATCTAAAAATGTAGTAGGATCAAATATGTAATTGCACATACTAAAAAGCTAAAGAAAATTAACAATCAACTTGTTGTAATGGCAGTAATATTAGTGATGATTATCTTGTTGAGATCATACCCAATAGTCTAATCAAATATGTAATTGCACATACTAAGAAAATTAAGAATCAACTTGTTGCAATGGAAATAATATTAATGATGATGATCTTGTTGAGATAACATTCAATAGTATAATCAATTGCACATATTGAAAAGCTAAAGGAAATTAAGAATTAAATTTTTGCGATGGTAGTAATATTAGTGATGATGATCTTGTTGAGATCACACTCAATAGTCTACCAGTATCTTATCAATTTATAATCATATCTCTTGAAGTAGCTGATAATAATGAAGGTCTAAAAATTGAAGATATTATGGGATACTTGTTAGAGTAAGACCAAAGAATTAAGAGAAGGGTGAAAGATTTCAATTCAAGTGAACAAACATTCATCTCAAATAATAAATTTGAAAAAAAGTGTTTAATAAATATAAATTTCACTCGCATTCATTTACATAAGATAAATCTGATGTACAATTAGCTAAGCAATGGATAAAGCAAAATGAAAATAAAATATGTACCAAAATTTTAAACCACATTGTCATTATTGTGGAAAAATTGGCAATTATATCAAATATTATTGGGTTTGCCAAAAGGATGTGAAAAAAAAATCCAAACTAATGAATAATAATGCATATCATGATTTAAGGAATTATCTTCCTCACCTCTTTATCAATTTAAAAATATTTTAAAGATCTTGGTACATTGATTCCTCTAATACTATAATAAGCAAATGGAACTTGAAAAGTAATGTAAGTTGATAATTCCTCTCAAAATATAGAAGGTTTAGGAATTGTGCCTATAAAATTTAAAAATGCTAAAGTTATGAACATTACAAATATGTTGTATGTTCCTTACAATGAATTTTTTTTCTTTTAGATAGTTAAATTATACAACATAACTACAAGGTAAAGTTTTGCAAGGACAAATATTTTATGATGGATATGATGTTAGACTATCAAGTAGTTGCATTAGGTATATTAGGAGGAATTGAAAAACTTGTTGTAAGCAATTCTATAAAAAATACTCTAGTTACAAATCAAAATTATATAAGTAAGTTGTGGCATTTAAGATGTGGGTATGGTCTACCAACACCAAATCTCAATTCAAAAATATTTTGTGAAGGATGTTTCTATGGTAAATGACACATAGATAAGTTAGTGAAAGCACATGGAGAACGAAAGATCTTTAATTAACGTAGAGTGACTTGGTAGGGACCTATATCTACTCATTAACAAGATTGAGGTATGTGTTGGCATTTATTTATGATTATTCAAAAAATTGGGTCTATTTTCTTAAAAAAAATGTGAAGTTTTTGAAAGGTTTAGGGTATTAGAAACTTGGTTGAAAAAAAAATGGAAAATCAATTAAGGTATTTAGGAAAAATAATGGAAATACGTCAATAATAAATTTCTTAATTTTTGCAACCAAATGGGCATGAAAAGACAACTAAGAGTCATATACTCACCTCAATAAAATAGAGTTAAAAAAATAACCTTAGATGATATCGCTAGATCTATGCTTAAAACTAAGTATATGCCTCAATATTTTTGGTCTATAGCAATAAATACCATTGTCAATATCTTGAATAGATCACCAAAAAAGTTAATAAAAATAAATGACATTTGTTAATAAAAATAAATGACATTTGACAAGGCATGGAGTGGGAGAAAATCCACAAATTTTTCCAAGTTCTTTGGATGCATTATATATGCTCCTATTTAAAATGAATTAAGTATCAAGCTTGATAGTAAAAGCATAAAGTGCATTTTCATTGGCTAAAGTAAAGAATAAAATGGATATATGTTGTATGACCCCTAAAGCAATAATTTTTCATTAATAGGATGTAATGTTTGATGAAAAACATTAGAAAGAAGTTTTAGATTCCCCTTTAATACCACAACTTGTTGAACTCAATGGAGAAAAATAAAAAGTCCATGGTGGTAAGAAAAATCCCAGTTCAAGAAATGATTGGTTAACAAGAAAATTCAAGATATTGACTATAATAGTGATGGGGAGTAAGGATTTGTTTTAAGAAAAATGAGGTATTCAAGACATATACAAGGAAGATCATGTAAGGAGAAATAATTGCCAAGTTAATTATGCTCTCATGACAAGCATAATAAAAGTGAATAACCCTCAAAGCTATGATGAAGCCAAATGGGAAGAAGAATGGGGAAATGCAATGGAAGTAGAATACAATTCCTTGATGAAATATTTGATTTGACTATTCAAAAAAAAGTTAAAAATTGTTGATTGTTAATGGGCCTACATGAACAAGTTTAGCTTAGATGGTAATATTGAAAAGAAAAAGGAGCAACTTGTTACCAAGAAATTTTCACATAAGGAAATCATCATTTTTAATCAAACTTTTGTTAGAATGATTACTATCAACACAATTATTGCAATGGCTTCTCATATATAATGGAAAATACATCAAATGGATGTAGAAAATGCATTTATTAATTATGACTTAGATGAAGGAATATGCATAGAAAAACCATAATATTTTGTAAAACCAAATGAAGAACACTTGGTATGTCACTTGAGAAGAGAAATTTATGAGTTGATACAAGCTCTACGAGCATGGTATAACAAAATTGATAAATACTTAAAAAATAGTTGATTCAAAAAGAGCTCAAGTGATACTAATATCCATATCATAATTTGTGATGATAAAATTTTAGAGGTCCTATATATTTATGACTTAATTATCATATGAAACAATGTTAATATTATCAATAACATAAAACTCAGGTCAAACCATATGTTTGAAATGATAGACTTGGGATTTTATGCTATGTTTTGTTGAAAATGACAACAAATGTGGACGATTATGGTGGATGATGTGGATAGTTATCCACAGCTGTATTTGTACCTTTTATTAAATATAACGTTGTAAATATTGGTTGCTTTCGGTTGCATGATGTATTATTTAATACTTGTAATAAGTTGTGTAATAATACAAGGAAAAATGTTGTTCTCCTGCATTCGGTGTGTGTTCTGGTTTTGTTCTTTCTGGTTTTATTTTTTTCTAAATACCATGCTCTGTATTTGCTCTATTTTCTCTTGATCTACAAACAGTCTTCAGTTTGTGTGTCTCTGTGACTGGCTAGAGTTAACAAGTGGTATCAGAGCTGCTTCAAGAAACCTTGGGCTTTGATATTGGGACAAGGATTTGTCAGTGTGTAGTTTGTGTTTTGTGGAAGAGCCAACATGGAGAAGTCTAAAATTGAGAAATTTAGGGGCCAAAATTCTAACATATGGAAATGGAATATGGAATATGGAATATATTTTGATTGAGAGAGAACTCAGGGAGGCAATCCAACATGATCAGAAGCCTGCTGCCATCACTCAGGAGGGCTGGGACAAGAATAATGAGAAGGCAATGGCTCTCATTAGTTTGAATATTGTATATTTGGTGTTGTCCAATGTTCTCACTGCCAAGACAGCCAAAGACATGTGAGGCAAGTTTGGACAATTTATTGAGTCAAAGTCCATGATGAATCTAATTTTGTTGAGGAAGAAATTGTATGGGTTGAAGATGGCAGATGGTGGGAATGTAGATGAGCGCCTTAATACTTTCAAAACCCTCATAAATTAGTTGGTATCAGTGGGTGATAACATAAAATATGAGGAGTAGTGTATTTGTCTATTGTGCAGTCTTCTTGATTCATGGGATAATATGATTATTGCAATCAGTGGGAGCACAAAAATACCTGACCTTAAGATGGAAAATATTGTGGGGTAGCTCTTGCAAGAAGAGTTGAGAAGGAATACTATTGAACCCACAAAGAATACTGAAGCATTTTCTATGAGAGGGAGGAGTAGAGAACACAAAAACAATGAGAAGCCACATGGCAAAGGCCATAGGTCAAAATCGAGGAAAGGTTGGAAGAAAGAAGTTGAGTGCTAGAAATGTCATAAAAAATGACACATCAAAAGGGAGTGCAAAGAAGAATCTCAAAAATAGAATGAGGACATATCTACCACTACTACTACTAAAGAAGAAGTGGTAGGTCTTGCTGCAGGCTTGACTGTTGATGTTTAAGATGTCATGGTTGATTGACTCAGGTGCTTTTGTTTCATATGACATCTCACTGAGATTGGTTTGAGACCTATCATGAGGGTCATTATGAGAAGGTATTTCTTAGAGATAGCTATCACTATGATGTGATAGGCAAAGGTATAGTGAGAGTCAAGACAAAGGATGGTAGATTGCTGACCATCACTAATATTAGTCATGTTCTTGGACTAACATGCAATCCACTCTTGTTAAGCCAATTTTTAGATGATGGATTTTATAATGTTTTTAATAGAAATAGCTATAAGGTGATGAATGGTGAGATGATGTTGATTCAAGGGATCAAAAAAGGGTCTCTCTATGATTTGGATGCAGAACTAGTGAGTTTTGCAGGTGCAACAACAAGTAAAAACTCTTCAAAAATGATGCTATGGCATAAGAGATTGGCACATGTAGGTGAGCGGAGCCTGAAGGAGATGTGCTCCAAATAGCTGGTGCATGGTTTGGAAGGTATGAAACTTGATTCATTAGATTTTTGTGAGTCATGTGTTATGGGTAAAAAAATAAAGTATCTTTTTCATCAAGTACATATAGGAGTGAAGATGTTTTAGAATTGATACACTCAGATATTTGTGGACCAATGGAAGTGCCTTCTTTAATAGGGTCTAAATATTTTATTACTTTCATTGATGATTTATATTGAAAGTCATGGGTGTTTTTTATGAAAAATAAAGTTGAAACCCTAAATAAGTTTAAGACCTTTGTTGCTAAAGTAGAGAGACAAAGCGGTAAAAAGGTCAAGGCACTGAGAATAGACAATGGAGGCGAGTATTGCTCAAGTGAATTTGATGCTTTTTGTAGGATGCATGGAATTGCAAGGTAAAAGACCACACCATATACACCTCAATAGAATGGTGTGGCTGAGAGGTTGAATAAGACTCTCATGGAGAAAGCACGAAGTATGCTGGAAGATGCATCTCTAAATAAACATTTTTGGGCTGAGGTAGTTCATACTACCAATTATATGAACAATTTGTCTTCAAGTTCAATTTTGGGAGTGAATACATAGTAAAAGTGGAGTGGTAAGAAATCCACTATTAAGAATCTATGGGTTTTCAGTTACAAATCCTATATGCATGTGCCCAAATAAAAATGATAGAATATGGATAACAAATTAGTTAAGTGCATTTTCATGGGTTACGAGGAAGGGGTGAAAGGTTACAGACTGTTCATTCTATCAGAAATCACCACACAGCTAGCTGTGATATAATTTTCTTGGAGAATGTAGTAGGAGACATTAAGGATGGTGGCGAATTATCAACTGACCATGAACCTTTACTCGGGTATATTTTACCTTACATTGCTACATAGGACATCCAACGAATATTTACATAGCAGTAGTCTACACCCCAATATGGTAGTCATAGAACCACATAGTCACACATTCAACCTAGTCCATTATCCTCAAACCGTGATGAAGGTCAACAACAGGGTGTCGCAAATGATGAAGTTCTAGGACCACGTGGTCAATAGGAAGTTGAAGACCAAGAAGCAGGGCCGCATGAGGTAGCAGGGTCACATGATCCTCAAGAAATTATGGGTGAAATAATATGCCCGAGTGCCCAGGGAACATTGCATTATATTGAAGAATTTTTTAATGAATATGTGCAGGGCAATGAAGTCGATCAACAACCAAGGAGAAATCAGCACCAAAGATGAGTTCCTGATAGATTCAGATATAATCTGAGTGACTTCAAGTACTCAACACTGACAGATCTGTGTGATGAACCTATTAGTATGAAGGAGGTTTTGAGCAGTAGTGAGGACAAGGAATGGAGGATGGCAATGCAAGAGGAGATAGAGTCCCTCAAGTGTAATTAGACATGGGATTTGAATCCTAGACCAAAAGAGAGAAATTTAGTTGGGTGAAAATGGATTTTTAAGAAAAAATATAATCCTAATGGCACAATGGAGTGGTATAAGGAAATATTAGTTGCCAAGGGATATACACAGACTGAAGGAGTTGATTACACAGAAATATTCTCACCAGTAGCAAAAATAGCTTCAATTAGGCTGTTGTTGGCAACAGTAGCAATAAATGATTGAGAAGTGGAACAAATGGATGTGAAGATTGCATTTCTTCATGGTGAGTTAAAGGAGGAATTCTTCATGGAGTAGCCATAGGGGTTTGAAATCAATGGTAGCGATCTGGTTTGCAAACTCAAGAAGTCCATCTATACACTGAAACAATCACCGAGAAAATGGTACAAGAAGTCTGATCAATATGTGATTAGACTTGAATTTGTATGAAGTAATGCTGACCATTGCATTTATTATTTGAAGGATTCATATAGATTTATCATTCTTGCACTGTATGTTGATGATATACTTCTTATTAGCAATTCTTAACAATGAGTTCAAAAGGTGAAGGCTAAGTTGTCAAAGGAGTTCATAATGAAGGACTTAGGACCACTTCACTACTTTCTTGGCATTGAGGTCAAGAGAGACCGAGCATAGAGAAAGTTGTGGATCAGTCATAAGAAATATGTGGTTGATGTATTAAAAAAATTTGGAATGGAGAAGTGTAAACCAGTGAGCACTCCATTTGCATTGGGTACAACAATTTCAATGGATCAATGCCCAAAGACAACAATTGAGAAGGAGAAAATGGCAAAAGTACCATATGCAACTGTAGTTGGTAAGTTGATGTATGCTATGATGTCTACACGGTTGGACTTGGCTCATGCAGTAGGAATGGTAAGCTAGTTCATGTTAAGTATAAGATGGCAACATTGGATAGTTGTGAAGAGAATTTTATGATATCTTCAATCAACAAAGGATGTTGGGATATGTTATGGGATTGCAGGTGATAGTCAATTAATATGTTATGTTGATGTGGATTTTGTAGGAGATGTGGATGGTGGAAAGTCCACAAGTGTGTATGTGTTTGAAATTTCTAGGGGAGCTATTAGTTAGATAAGTAAGAAACAAGATGTTGTTTCTCAATCAACAATGGAAGCTGAATATATTGTAGCAGCAGAGGCTTGCAAGGAAGCAGTATGGATCAAATAATTGTGTTTAGATGTTGGTGTACAATAGGTTTTAATTCCATTATGGTGTGATGAAAAGAGTGCAATTGATATTGCTATCAATCCCAAATTCCACAACAGGACCAAGCACATCAGGGTACGATTTCACTTCATCAGAGAAATAATTGAGGAAGGTGAAATAAAACTGAAGAAGGTGAAGACTGATCTGAACACAGCTGATGCTTTGACAAAAATAGTGAGTTCCCAAAATTTCAAATAGTGTAAAGAACAAAGTAGCATAAGTACTATGTCACCATAGTTTCCAAGTGGGATATTGTTGGAAATGACAACAATGATGGACGGTTATGGTGGGTGAGGTGGATAGTTACCCACAACTATATTTGTACCTTTTATTAAATATAACATTGTAAATATTGGTTGCTTTCGATTGCATGATGTATTATTTAATACTTGTAATAAGTTGTGTAATAATACAAGGAAAAATGTTGTTCTCCTACATTCGATGTGTGTTCTGGTTTTATTATTTTTGGTTTTATATATCTCAATACCATGCTCTGTATTTGCTCTATTTTCTCTTGATCTGTAAATAATCTTCAGTTTGTGTGTCTCTGTGACTGGCTAGAGTTAACATGTTTTGGATATCCAAGGATGACAAGAACATGATATATTTCTTTCTCAATGAAAGTATGCTACTGATTTAATAAGCAAACTCACAATTACAAAAGAACATGTATATCACTAGAAGCTAAAACAAAACTGACAATAAATTATGAGTCACAAATGGTTGATGAAACATTTTATAGCAATATTGTATAAAACAACCCAAAGAGATGCACACCACACCCCAGCCATCGGTTGATCGATCACCTCCCATTGGATTAGATACACACGGCTGCCTCCCGGGTCCCGGATCGCGTTATTCGTCATAAATGATCGCTCTTTTAAAATAGAGAGGGGTCTCTGAGTTTGATCTATTTAATGTCAACTAGTCTTGATATAACTTATGGAATAGGATTGTTGTAAATATTTATGTCTTCACCATGAGTTAGTGATCATATATATGCTAAGAAAATCTTGAGTTATAGCAAAAAGACATTAAATTTTGACATCGTGTATATTATAGGAGGGAATACATGTTTTGCATGATATATGGATTAAGATTACGCAAATTATGTTGATGACCACAAATAAACTGTAGGATATATTTTCATGTTTATTTTCAAAATTATTTCATGGAGCATTAAAAATTAATCCACTTAAGCAAAATAAGGCTATAAGCTTAACAACAACAAAACTCATTTAATATTCATGATTTGGATCTTCATCAAAAGTGGGCTACTATTTTATTTTGTGTTAACAAAAGTATTATTCCACTAGAAAAAAATCTTGTGTCTCATTCAAGGACTAAACATATTGGGATCCACTATGAATATATTAGAGAAATGATTTAATAGAGTTAATTTCACCTTGAGTATTTTAGGACCAACAAACAATTTACCTATATCTTCATAAATACCTTGAGTGAAGTAAAGTTTATAAAATTTAGGGATAAATAAGGTGTCAAGGAAATTATATTAATGGATACCTTATAGCTATAAGATCTAAAAATTCTAATGGGATTCATAGCTTAGTAGTTATAATATCCAATCAATGTTAAGGGGGGTGCTAGTAGGTTAACCTTTATTGTAGTAGTTGAGATTAAGGGTGATAAGATCCAATCTTCTCCAACACTGATCATCCTTGTCTAATGTATTCATATTTAAATTTTTAAGTAGGCATGGATCAATATGAAGTAGTCAAATAATATTTCTTTGACTTTTATTATGTTTTGGTTCTTTGTCCATCTATGTTTAAGTAATTCTTTAATGTAATTGTAATTGCACTAATTTATACTTAATATAATTGTAGGCCTTGCAATACCATAAAAGCAAGACGATTATTAATGATATTCAAATGGTGTTGTTATATAGATGATTGGGACTACATCAATTGCTATGATAAGAGAGAACAACATATATCTATTGCTAGAAAAAATAAAAAAGAGCACATCTACCTATTTTTAACCACACATGAGATATCCAAGCATTACAATCTGATTCACATATATTCAATCTTGTTGGCATAACACTACATCATTACCTCTTTCTAAAGTATAATACAAGCTCACTAAAGATTTAAGAGTTGACAAGTGATTGTCAAAGGAGAGTTTTCTTTGAGTACCAATAAACAATAATTTAAGACATGTTGTCAAGAGTGATGAAATACACAAAAAGAAAATATTATCATATAGTTTAAAGAAGAATGGAGGGTGTATGACTCACCAAGAGCACAAATGAAAGGCATTGAAGGTAGTGCATGTTAAACAAAGTTATATGGAAACAATATAGAGGAAACACCATTGGAGATTTAATTTGCTGAACCCATATTTGAAAAGCTTCCTATAGTGTAAAGGCATGACATTGCTGAGTTCTAATGTACAAAAGGATGAGATAGCAATATAGGAGGACATGAATTTAATTTCTAGATTATTCCTCTAAGAATTATGGAAGCATTGATATGTCAATTTGAATGTTTGTGTCAATATGTTATATTAATTATAATGTGTAAGATCCATATAAAGGAGAAGCGGTGCTTCAAGTTCAAAGAAGACAAAAAATGGCAAGCAAACTCTAGATTAGTGTAAAACATAAACGTCATGAGTGATGTAAACTATTTTGTGGCACAAATTATTTTCTAAGACATTGATGACAAATTAAAGACTACTACAAAGCATTGATAGTTATGAATATTTCAAAAATTATAGATGAGATTATTTTTTTAAAACCCTAAAATACAAACAACGAATGTGATTGGTTTGTTTGTGGTTTATTTCTCATCATTCTATCCAAGTATTAAATTGAAATTCATAAATATTGTATTGATGATCAGAGAGAAATTCTTTTGAAAACAAGACAAGCATTTATCTCACATTTGCTACATGAAAACTCACTTTAAGTTTTAAAAGGTATAATGTATAAATTAAAAATTGAATTGAATTAAGAGTGTTTTAAGGACTTGAAGGTCCTTTTTTTGGCCAAGAAGAATTAGATATCATCTTCAAGCTTGATACAACCATTCTTTTTAAAGAGATGACATAAGATGCAATAATTTTAAGACCATATGATCAAGATATTTTTTAGTTTAAGGGGATCATATGTTTGACCTAGTTATGATCAATTTCATAAATTAGAGTTAGAGTGCATTTTCTATTAGAGATAGTGCTTCACTCGAGAGAAGTGGAGTTCCAATCCAATTTTATGTATAATAGAGTGTGTTCTTATTCACATATGTTGTATCTATGATTAGTTGATTGTGTCCCTAGTCACAAAGGTGTTATAGACAAATGTTTTTATCCTTGTTTGTAACTATGAATATGAATAACATGTGTCCCTTTCCACTTATGATGTAAAATTATAGATAGTCAATCTTTCTTTATCCTTGATTAAGAGTTCAATGAGGTCATTTCCACTGAGGTGAGCAATTGAGTATATCTTTGTTCATGGTTGATGTTAATTATAGACTATTATCTATGTTCAAGTTTGTGATCTTGATGAACTATGTATATTTCCAAGTTTATTAAGTGATAGAAGATGTTTGGGTTGTGTTTATTTGCATTTAATTATTAGTGTTCCTACCATTGTTTAAAACATAATGTAACAAGGGGAGAATGCTAGAAATATTACATTATAGAATATGATTCTATTTGGGTTATAATGGGTTAAACTTGTATGCATGAGTTGTTTGTAGGTAATAATAATAAAACCAACTCATCTTGGTTCTATAAATATATCAATTTTTGTTACTATAATTTGCCCAACATTACACGTTGGTCTATCTTATGTTTCATAAGTTCAAATAATTACATTACTATGAAGTTTTAATTTTTATATGAAACATATGTCTTTTTCTAAAAATACAAAATAACAACAAAATGCATATGTTTTTGTGTGTCATCTTAGAGAAAAATAATTAAGATCATCTACAAAAATTATGACAAAGAAAAATCATATTATACTAAAAATATATTGTTGGTCATTGTAGTATTCACAATATTGTTTCAATTCTTGTTAATTTATATTGTGTATAGAACCATGGCATGTTGATTTGCTATAGGAAAGATAAAAAATAAGAAAACATTTGAAATAGTTTTGGTCCAATGGATTGCTTACCAGGCAAAGGATAAAAATGATAATGCTTGATATTTTGTGTAAATAATGATTGTTTAAATATATTTGATGCCTATTTTTGGCATAACAAACCTATAACTAAACTTGTAATTACCCTTGTCTTCTATTACATGCATAGTCCTTGTGATGGGTGGTTATACCACTCTCATTGTCACATGGACTTGTTATTGCACTTGCACAACACACCCCAGTCTACATGGACTAGAGACCAACTTTTTATTTTTTTTGTGAATTTTGTTTTGCCTTGCCAAGGCTTATGCATAATAGTCAACCATAAAAAAAACATAGGTTATCAGCTGAAAGTTTCCAATTATGGATACCCATATTTTATGTGCCTTGAGTTTGTCATGGTGTTTATTGCTACAATTGTGTATGGTAATCCCTTTAAAATGGTGAATAACATCTCCCATTAGAATGGACTAAAAAAATATTTCCAACAAATACCAATATGCTTATATTTCCATAAATGTAGCACCCCAAACTTGTTTAAATTTAGGCACTACAAACATGGCAATACCCCTAGCAACTTAGATGACATCACTTTCAAGGTCTACATATCCTATAAATATCAATAAAAATTCATGAAACCACCTCCATTAGATATAACTCAAAAATAGCTTTTCAAAAAATTTAAACTTGTGTAGGTGCGAAGAAGAATTGACCTCTCGAATGGGTTTTTTTTAGCATGTTGTATGATTGCCCTGCTGACCAAGGTGATTGATTTTTTTCATAATTTCACTTTTAAAGCCCATATATCTTGCAATACTTAATAAAATTTCATGAAAACATATCCATTGAATGAAGATCAAAAGGATCTTTCTGATGAATATAATTTTGCCTATGTTCTAAGGAGATTTGATACCCAAAATTCCTAATTTTTGCATGTTGTCCAATATATTACACCTAATATTTACCAATAGTGTGATCTTAGATCAATGAATCATAGAGGTTTTGAGAAAAATATAAGGGCTAAAAACATTTAAAGGCCCACCAATCTTTTGATCTCAGATCAATGACTCAGATATTCAAAAGAAAATTCAAAGGGTAAAACATTTAAAAGTGTAGCAAGCTCTGCTAATCATTTGATCTATGGCTCATAGAGATTTTGAGAAAAATATAAAGGGTAAAAAATCTAAAATCATACCAACCATATGATTTTATATCAACAACTCATGGATATTTGGAGGAAAATATAAAGGGTAAAGCATATAAAATCTTAGCAAGATCTACCAACCATTCAATCTCAGATCAATGGCTTACAAAGATTCTACGAAAACATAAGCGGTAAAAACATTTATTATCAATCATTCAATCTCAGATCATTGACTCATAGAGGTTCAAAGAAAAACACAAAAGGGAATTTAAAATTCTACCAACCTGTAATGTACCCTCTTCTAGGCAGTCAGTGTAACGAAGATATTAGCTTATACATGAGCTCCTGTAGGCTAAGTCAGTTGTTGGGGAGCCATCTGGAGAGGTTATTATCTTTATAATCTTATAGAGAGCTCATGTTTACCGATTGTTTGGGCTTATTTGGAGATCATTTGACTGGACTTGCTATTTTTAGTAGTGTCTATTTTTAGGGTTTCGGATGATGACTTCAACACAATATTATTCTTCGATGAAATGGGTATCCAGAACCATTCACGGATTGTTGCTTTGAGGAGTAGAGGTCCAATATTTTAATGGGTGAATTTATATTCCATTAAAGTGATTTATTATTTAATGACTTTATATTATGAAATCACTTTATGGATGTGAAAGGGGTCACTTTATAATATAATTTTATAATGTTAAGTTATAACTTAAAAAACAACTTAAAGTGATATGCCTAGGCCAAGGGGGGGGATGTGACCCTATTTATGATGTAAAGGGACATAAATTAAAGATATTAAAAAAAAAGAAGTATGTGCAACCCTAATTAGGGCACCCAAACCCTAATTTCACCTTTATATTTTGGAGTTGGGTCTCATTTTGCATATGGAAGAATTTATGTTTTTTGGAGAAGCTTTTTAGGGATTTTCATCAGAGAATCTACAAGGCTTGTTGGGAGTGGATTTCTCAGTAGGATTATCAGTTTCAGATGTGTGAGACCATCTCTAGCTGATCAAGAGCTTAATATAGGTAGACAAGGGTTTGCCAAATTTTGAATTCATATGGGTTGATGAACAGACCATCTGGGTTATATTGTTTTGGTTATAATTCATTTGGGTCAGTGCCATTTTGATTCATTTTGGAGTGATATATGCAATACTAGAGTAGTACATACAACATATGAGTGCTTAGAGAATTGTGTCATTTGTTCACAATAGGAAAATATCCCATCAAATCATTCTAGGTAATTTACCAATCTCTTTGACTCACTAGTTGATCATTTTAGTGGCATTTTGAAGGCATTTAGAGTGAGGTACAAATTTCAAGGTAATGTCGAAACCTTCAATAGTTGTACATCTTACCTATAGCTATCTTGGGGTGCATGAAATAATTAATTAGGCTTAAATTCATATTTTTAAAGGTTAAATTTTAGGTGGCTTCATTGGGAAAGACAATTGCACTTTATGGAGAAGGAATCAAAGTTTCAGTGATCGAGTTACGAGTAAATGAATGATTCAACTATGTAATTTCTATTTTGTTGTGCAAATACAGACCTATACTTTCAGGTCATAAAATTAAATAAATAAATCTCCTTATTGAAAATTTATCGTTTGTTCAAATGTTTGTTTCCTTATTGCATTATGAATAAAATTCAAGTCAAAGTCTCAAACTAAACAAACAAAAACAATCATTTCATTGCAAAAACAAATAAGCACAAACCAAAATAACTCAAAACCAGCAAGTGGAGGTGTTCATTATAGTGGTATCAGATCTTAAGTTCAACCTTTCCAACCTGTTTGAGTATTGAACTATGGCTCTAGTCAGTGGTAGAAAAGAATGGCACAAGAAACTATGGTTTGTAGGTAAAATTTTTGAACAGTTACTACCATCATATGATGATGCTATTGTCATCTTGAATGAAATAGAGGAATATTTGGCCATGGTGGAACAACATTCAGTAGAGTGGTAGGTTACCATACTTTCTACACTAGATACCTTGAGCCAGGATAAATGGATGACACATTCATATGATAGGGTAAGACTCTTTGATACTTATTTAAGTGAACTCACATAGATCACAACTCTAGAAGCACCATATGAGGATACAAAAATGAAGGAAATTATACATACAATTGTTGACAGCTTCTAGAGATTGAGTGATATTAGAAGCCCATTGTTTGGTAAGAAGGTAAAGAATTTTGAGTTGATGGACAATCTTCATTCTAGTAATATGCTAATTGACTTGGGTTGTGACAGTGATATCTTTCGTATGTGTTATTATTTAATATCTTCTATTGGTGAGGAACACGATGAGTTTATTTGTTGTGACATGGAGGACATCATTTCCTTAATCATTGATGAATATGACTCCATTCCGCAACCTTTGTTAACATTGTTATTAACCATTTAAAGGCAAGACAAGGTTTATTCTTCTGCAACACATAGATTGGTTGACATTATTGTAATAAGGTGTAAGAAGAAGTTGAGAGTCTGCCTGGACAATGAGGAGAGTTGGAAAGAAGAGCCAAAATCAAAAAATTCACATGAGGTAGGTGTGGAAAATTCATAGGTTGATCTAGTAGATAGGGCTACACATATAGATGATGAGATTGTACTTCATGAGGATACTAGATCAACACTAGGTAACATTCACCCATCACATCTTGGTGATGGCAGTATAGGTGAACATGGGTCGTATTCTCAAACCCATCCCATTATATGTATGCACCTAAGAGATATATATTCTTGGGTAATCCACACAGTTATTTGCAGTTAGGATCAAATAGGCATAATGCACATGATGGTGATGTTACAGGTTTCATAGCAACCTTTTTTGATGAGCCTATACTTTATTTTTCCAATCATAACATAGTTGAGTTTTCTACTAATCATAGATCAAATTATCATGATGGTTCACCTCATCAGGGTAGCCAAGAAGACTTTACGAATGATGGTTCTAACGCTGATTGTAGTTCATATTCAGATTGTGTGAATGATAATTTTGATGAGGATGGACATAAGGAGGCACATGAAGCTTGGAAAATCTTGGAAGACACTGCTAAAATTCATGAGGTTAGTTATAATTTTTGTCTGACTTGTAGTAGCAGTCAACATAATATTTATGACCATGATAATTTGGATAAGAATTGGAAGAACCAACTCACAGTGTCTGCTGAAGATGAAGTGCACGTGTTGTCCACCACTAATGACACTAAGAGGATGCTCGAAGACATCATTCATAAGGCCCCTTGGAACCAATATGAACAGGTGGTTTCACTCACTAATTTGAAACACATCAAAGGTGCACTGGAGGAAATAAATTCAATGTACTTGCAAGTAATACATGACAAGGATACAACTATCAAAGTTGCAGATGTTACCTTGGACGCTTTCCATGAGAAAAAGGGTGAGGTGGATAGACTATGTTTGGATCTCATTTTGACTCACTATTCACTATTCCAAGCTGATAATCAGTCTTCAGAGGAAACCATAGATATGGGGTAGGTAGCAAAGGTGATATGTATAAAGATTCAACAGTTTGTGGAGGGCATTGAGGAACTCCATGAGGACTCTTTTTTGGGGCCTAAAGATTCATGCTACCCTCATATTGAGCATGATGACTATGAGTTTGGCCTTGTGGATACATCACAAGGAGAGGAGACATTGGGTGGATCAGCAGAGGCTAAGGTGGAGTGGTTGTGTATTATATAGACATGCATTCCTGACTTTTATCCAGTTGATGTTTAGAACATTTGTGGTCGGGTGTAGTTTCAGGGTGATAGGGTCACTTTGGAGTTGATTTCACTCACCCAGGATTGTATGCTTGTATCTATGAGCTTCAAGGATGATGCTAGGACCATGTTTTGGATGAGAGTTTATTATGAGTTGGAGTGGTATGCTATCATTCACTTCTTGAGTAGCCATGACATTTATCCATTTGTGCTTATACAAGTGGATTGGAGAGGTACTGAGCCTAGCTTGGATACTAGTGGACTTGTTGATGTTTGGGGACACTAGTACTCATGGGATTTCTTGTTTGACTCAAGGAGTCAGAGTATCACTATGGATTATTCAATTTATTATGGTTGATACATTTTTTGGGTGGCTAGTTACAGTTCTACCCTTGTTATCTCTGACCCTACCAATTGTATAGCAAAGATTGATCACCATTTGGGTTGGTATTATTCGATGAGATTCACTGAGTATCCTGCTTATGTATTGAGCATAATGTTTTATTAGGGGATCAGTTCTATTATGATCAGTGGGAGTGCAGGAGTGCACTGGATTGAGTCACTCATGTCAGAGATGTAATCTGGGGTGGAACTCAGACTTTATGGGCATACCAGTTTAGTCTATGAGGCTGGGTTTCTTGTTGAGTTGCATGAGTGGGATGTGGATGATTCTTTAGATGTCATACAAATTAGTTTACACCCAACTTGGATGAGTTTGATGATGGATGATATCTTCCTCGAGGGTGTTTGGTCTTCTGTAGTTGATTGGGTGACATGGGATCATCCATGTCATTTTTGGAGTACATGTGCTGAGTTGAGCTGGGTAGGTGATGGTTATGGAGGCACTCCTAGTGTTGGTTTGGCAATGGCACATGATGTTGATCTCTTGGTTATGTTGTGGTATGAGATATTTTGATCCAATTTAGTCAGGCATGTTGGTGCCAAACTCGAGAGAGATTACATCAGGCTATTGTAGTTAGAACTTCTGTAATTCCATATTGTTAGAGGAGTAGTGTGGAGCAGTGTGGTGCCACGTCAGGTCGATGGGCAAATTTTGAGGTTGTTATGGGATCCAGGTATTCTATGCAGCCTCATCTAGGATGCATACCACTAATTGGGTTATGTTTGGGCATTGCTTGAGGACAAGCAATATTTGAGAAGGGCAGATTGTAATATTCCCTCTTCTAGGTAGTCAGTGTACCAGGGAGATTAGCCTATACACGATCTCCCATAGGCTAAGTCAGTTGTTGGGGATCCATCTAGATAGGTTATTATCTTCATCATCTTATATAGAGATCATGTTTTTGGTCATTTGGGCTTATTTGGAGATCATTTGACTAGACTTGCTATTTTTAGCAGTGTCCATTTTTAGGGTTTCGAATGATGACTTCAACACAATATTATTCTTCGATGAAATGGGTATCCAGAACCATTCACAGATTGTTGCTTTGATGAGTAGAGGTCCAATATTTTAATGGGTGAAGTTATATTCCATTAAAGTGATTTATTATTTAACGACTTTTTATTATGAAATCACTTTATGGATGTGAAAGGGGCCACTTTATAATATAATGTTAAGTTATAATTTAAAAAATAACTTAAAGTGGTATGCCTAGGCCAAGGGGGGGACATGGCCCTCTTTATGATGTAAAGGAACATAAATTAAAGATATTTAAAAAAAAAAGTATGTGCAACCCTAATTAGGGCATACAAACCCTAATTGCACCTTTATATTTTGGAGTTGGGTCTAATTTTGCATATTGAAGAATTTATGTTTTTTGGAGAAGCTTTTCAGGGATTTTCATTAGAGAATCTACATGGCTTTTTGGGAGTGGATTTCTTAGCGAGATTATCAGTTTCAGATGTGTGAGACCATATCTAGCTAATCAGGTATTGAATTTCTCATCATAGAGAGATTATCTGAGCTTAACAAAGGCAGACAAGGGTTTGCCAAATTTTGAATTCATCTGGGTTGATGAACTTACCATCTGGATTATATTGTTTTGGCTATATTTCATCTGGGTCAATGCTATTTTGATTTATTTTGGAGTGATAGATGCAATACTGGAGTAGGTCGTACAACATATGGGCACTTAGGGAATCGTGTCATTTGCTCACAGCACCCAATGAAATCAAAACAACAAAAAATAGTCAAAAACTATAGAGAAAGACCTAAAAACACATAGAAAGACTGAAAAACATAAAAATTGTAGAAAATTTCCAAAAAGTATAAAATGTTGCCAGAAAAAGCAAAGAATTGCTAAAAAACACAAAAAATTGTTGAAAATGCAAAAAGATCTAGGAAATAAAAAATTAGCAAAAAGCATAGAATGTTTCTAAAGAGGTGCAAGGAGAGAAAAATTAGAAAAGAGAGAAAAAAAAAGAAAAAACCATAGATAATTAAACAATTAAATAAATAAGAAAAATATTATAACACCTACAATTTTTGACTTTGTCTCACAAAATTTTCTCTTGCAAGATATCTAACATAGCTACTTGGGATCCAAAGATGGTGGATGCAAGACTAATTGGGTATACACAAATATATAGAGTGATGACATGTGATAAATTTAATGTTTAAACTACTTGTGGCTAAAAATGTAAGATTCAAATCACTTGAGAACAATCAAGCTTGAGTGATCCCAAAATTTTATAGAGAATTAAGATTTAATGAGGCATGGCCAAAGTGCAGTTGGGAGGTGATCCCAAGGAGCTTGCATCAATAAGCTTTTGTCTCTTATAGGTCCTATATAGAGTCACAAGTTGTCAAACATAGCTACTCAAGGAGATCATGATAGAGGATATATTGACTTTAAGGTGAACCAAGAAAGGAAAATAAGAAAAATTCATTAATGCTAGTTGGTAAACTTAAGGAATGGTAGATACCATGATGTTAATATTGCTCAAATGATGTTAGAATGTGACAAGTGGTAAAATTCGATGAAATTAATACCTAGCCCACTTGTTGCGACTAGTAGATCAAGCATTGAACCGCTTAGCTAATCAGATTCAAGTGACCCTAAACTTTGTATATGTTGTAGTTTAATAAGACATGGTCAAAGTGCTGCCAAAACAATCATGAGAAGCTTAGATCACATAGGAGGGAGAATGAAATCTTAGATTTGACACACCCCATTTTAAAAATATAGCTAAAAAATCATAAAGTCAGGCTATGTAAAGAGCAAAAAAAATGTATATTTACTAGCCCACTAGACATATAGAAGGGTAAAAAAATATCCATTGTATTTTCCATTTAGAATTAATCTATTTGCTATTAAATTTCTATTTAGTTGGATGAATTTTTTGAACCAAGAATGGTACTACTTTTTAGCTTTGTTTATGTAATTTACCAAAGTGAATAAATCTGAACCCAAATATACTACATGATTATCCTTATAATGCAAGGCTCTAATATTTTGTGTTCAATTTGCATATGATAATGGTGGTTGCACTCAATTTATTTCATAACCTATTTTCCCTCTAAGGATCACACTATTTTGGATATTAGGCTATGTGAATACTGGTTGGGCTAGGATTGATTTTAAACTAGGTTTGTCACTATAGGATCAAAATCAAATTTAGGGTAGTACTAGATTTTTTTTCTATATCTCTTAAACCTTTGAATTTTTTTTACCTAGATTAGAATTATATTAGCTTTTCATTTTAAATTATGTCAACTTACCTCCTATGTTACAAAGTTAAAACTATTTTGGATGTAATTTAATTATTGTTGAGTCATACAATGTTTATTTTTTATTTGAAAGCAATGAAACTAATGCTCGAATAGTTAGGATTGTGTATTAGAAAATTTGTTAAATTTACTTTTTTTTGCATAGAAAACCTTCACTGGTGTTCTGTGAATGTTTATAACACAAAAGCAATAGGATCATAATCTGAAAAATTAACCATTGTTGTTCATGCATGTTGTAATTTTAATGCAATGGGATTATTATCTAGACAATTATGCTTTAATTATTAGGACTCTTTGTTTATAAATTTATCTCTTGGATTCATACTAGCAAAGGCCCCTTAAAGAAACAAATACCATCGACATTTTGTTTTATAAATGTTGGCCAAGAACTATCCATACCCAAATGTTGGGGAATTTTTTTTCAAGAGGGAATAGAATCTATTCCAAGTAAGTTGGATTTCCCTTGACACATCAACAGTTTGACTCTTACCTCTTCACGCCCAATAGCATTGGCACTAAAGGGTAGTCATAGTGTGTCATATGTATGCTAAAAAAAAATGGCACTAGAAGAAGGACCAAACTATTGATTCATTAATCCACCAGGCCCTTGCATCTAACCAGATTTTTCCTAGAATAAGGGCCTAAAGACTCTAAAAGCTAGAATTCCCTAGGTATAGCTTTTATATTACACATCTCAATTGTCAAGTTGAAACCAAACATGATCATCACTAGGTCTAGGTCAGTTATAGGTGATTTCAATTTTCTCAACATTTCCCCATGCAAAATACCTAGAACTAATGAAGAAAAATCCTAGCCAATACCCAGACTACCAATAGTTCTCCTAATAGTATTTTTGTTGATCCTTTTACAATCCTCCAAGATCCACCAATGTCAAATCCTACTTCTTGGTTAGTAAGAAGTAGTCATTTTAACATATTGGGGCTTATACATGAAATGCCTAATAATGCTAAAAGACATCTTCCTAGGTATAGGCATTATGGAATGAGGTTAGCCAAATAATATATTAAGGCATACAAAGATACCTTAATCCATTTATAAATTGAACATAAGGATGTTTCCTATAGAATATTTCCATATACATTGGATGAGTTTGCATATGATTGGTATATCAACTTATCTTTAGGCTCTCTTACTTCTTGGGCTTAATTATAAGTAGCATTTATCAACCACTTTATATTACCCATCGAAACAATTGTGATGTATCATTAGTTTACCTCTACCTATAGAAAACCTAATGAATTCTTGAGACTATTCAACACTAGGTTCCATAAATTATATACTAGGTTGGTGACATCTTACAACCTCATAGAAGAAGCAACCATCCAAATGTACCTTAGACCTTTGGACCCATTAACTTCCATGTTTGTGAGGAGAGATCCTCAAATTGCATCCTTTTTATTGGCATATAGTGAGGCTCTGATAGTTTAACAATAATTAATACCTTAAGGTTTTGGTTTAGTTTAATTACCTTCACTTGGACAATTAGGAGCTTATAATCAATTATCGCTAATAGACTAAGGCATTACACACCACCTTCCCATAATAAATACATTACTAGGTACCATGAATCCCAACCAAAACCAACCTTTGAATTCTATACCACTAAATAAAATGGTGCATAATGTAAGTAATTAGTAGACCATTTTAAAATACTTGAACAACTAGGTCACTACAAGTAACCTTGTCGATCATACACCTCCATAAAACAATCAACAAGCCTTACCCACATTACTAAACATATCTACATCCACAAAGAGTGTAACAGTTCAACCATGACCAAGTCAACCTTATACCTCAAATATTGAGTTAAATAACACACAAAGGATGGTTTAGAAATTGAGCAATGATATGCTTAAAGGCAAGTTCCTTAAAACCCACCTACAAATAACACCCATAATAGGAACTTTAAATTCCAAAGGACTGACTATCAATGGAATACTTGCTCAAACAATGGAGTTCCAAATCCTACTAGCAACCATAATAAATCCAACAACAACCTAAGCACTTTAGTAAATTTATCTGATCTTGCTCTACCCAATTGGTGTAGGGTCTATTCCATGACTCAACATGGTGAAACTAACTGTTCAAAGTTTAAAACTGCTTTGGATATTGTCCAAAAAGAGATGGAAAATTTGGAGTTAGTACCCACCAATGAGGATTATAGAACCCAAGCTAATTGTAACCCATGGACAACCCTAGTTTTAGAAACATATGAACTCTTAGGAGTGGATAAGGATGAATATAAATAATACTTGGAATAAGAGGTACACGCTTACCCATAGTTTTAGAGAGGCAACAACTATATCTTCTAGGGTAAAGGCAAGGCACCACTAACCTCTTCCACATATCCTAATGAAACCTCTATCCCACCTGATGAGTAGGCCAATAAGAACCCAATACCACCTAAGGGTCCTACTATTCCTAAACCAATATCCAATATACCATTACCATAGATAGAGAAAATCATAGAATATAACAAGTCTAGATATATTATTATTGAAGACCTTAAGAAAACCAAGGCAAACATTTTTCATTTGAAGTATATCATTTAACTGACCAAAAATATTTTTTGCTTAAAATTTCCTTAGACTAAATAAAAAGAGACTAAAAAGGTTACTGATGCTCAAGTGGTCACATATAAAAAAATGGTAGAATCCCCACCTTTCCTTCTAATTATTAGAATTTATAGTAAAAATTTACATTATTTTCTTATGGATTTAGATGCTTTTACCAAAGTGATGACGTACGTTGTCACCCAAAAATTGGGACTGACCCTTGTTTCCTAAAATAAGAATGTTGTTCAAGTGGATAAGATAGAGGTAAATATGGTCAGGGTGCTAAATCAAATCCATATATAGTTGGTCATTGAACCTAGGATACAACAATGAATTTGGAGCTATGAAAAACACACCATTTGCATTAAAATGAAATATTTGCATTAAAATTCTAAGAGTCAATTTGAGTACAAACTAGCCCCTTTTAAGGGTTTTTTACAATAGAAATATGCTCATGAGGATGTAATCCCATTTTACAAAGTTAACATGATGTCTTTGTTTCTCATGCTACAAGAAAAGTGAGTGGTGAGATTTTGGAGTTGTGCTTCCTAGTTGGAGTTGAGTTGGGCCTTTGAGTTGATCCTACACACATGCAAATATAAAACCGTTAGTAGCACCTATTTACATGTAAAACAAACTAAAACAAAGAAATACAAATTGAAATGTAGATTGACATAAAAATTATACAAATTTGAAATCTAGGTGTAGATGCTTGAAATGTCGGTGTGCAAGGCTAGAAAAAATTTGGTAGCATATCCCTATGTGATTTCATATGCTCTTGAAAATGAAGGGAATGGGGTGGAATTTATAGAAATTTTAAGCAAGGAAGGGAGGATGACTTGGAGATGACTAGGCATGAGTTAGAGGCCAAGTGGTAATGATGTGGTATGGAGTAATCCAAGGAAAATATTGGAGGAATGTGCATCATAAATTTGCATGGGGAATGGGGAGCTTAGAGAAATGGGAGGACAATTTAAAATTTTAAAAAGCACATGGGGGATGTGTGCACAATTTAAAATTGCCAAAAATGCAAGGTGGAGGGTGATTGTGCATGTGGCTTAATGAGGGAGGTTGATCTTCAGGGGGCATGATAATTTTAAATTCATAAATTGCATGGGGATATGTGGGAGGATGTAGGAGGATTTAGGAATTAAATAAGGGAGAATTCCCATGGTATTTCCTAGGGATTTCAAGAAATTTTAAATTCCTAAAAAGGGAGAGGGAGGACGTAGGGAGATTTGGGGAGACTTTCTAAGATATTTCCTAGGGATTGTGGAAGATTGGGATTTATGGGGATTTGAATTGTATTCTAAAATTATTTTTGCATTCCCCTAGGGATTGGGTTGTAGATTAGGAAGGTGATCAGGGTCTAATGGGGGGCTTACAGGAGGGATTAAGTAGATAATATGGGCTATGGGAATTTTGAGGGGAGAGGGGGAAATAAATGAGGGGGGTTAGGTAGAAATTAGGAGATTAGAAAGAAGATAAGAATTATTAGGGGGACTAAACAAAGTAGGAGAGGATTAAGAAAATATTAGGGAAAATTGAAGAATTAAGGATTTTAGGGAAAAGGAGAAATTAGAAGAAAATAAATATTTTGGAAAACCTTAGAAGAAATTTAAAGAAAATAAAGGGGAATGAAATAAAATTGGGAATACTAGGGAAATTTAGAAGAATTTGGGGAGAATAGGGGGAATGAGCATGAAATTTCTAGAGACCAAGGAAATTTGGATGAATTAGATAGGAAAAAGGTAATTTGGAGGAATTTGAGCAAAATTTGGAGTTTTGGGGCAATTTGGGGGTTTTGGAAAATTTGTGCAATTTTGTTTGTAAATGAATAAAATTTGGTATCTATAGATACTCCATTTTGTAACACATTGCATGAAACACAATGCGGTGCAAAAACAAGATATGCCTGGTCCATTGAATGCAAGTCTTTTGCTTGTTGCCCCAACAAAAAGGTGAATGATTTTTAAAATTTTGGGGTTTTGCTTACCCCCTCAAGTGGCAAGTACTTGGAAGATGAAACATAATGATAAAAATGAGCTGATTGACAAAAAGGTAGATGATGAAGATGCAAGTGATGATAAATGGCTTTTGGGCTGGTGAGCACTAGCATGTGCCTATGTATTGATGTGAATATGATTGTGTAAAAGATATAAGAATATAAATGCTGGTATATAATGTTAATACTTGTTCAAAAAGGGCATAGGTACATGCCAATATGCTTGAATTTAATTGTGTAACAACCCAGGTCTACTCACCTGGTTGTCAAAAACACAATTAATTTTGATTTATCAATACACAAATATCATACATTGATGTAAACACACCCAAGTTTGTATTAATACTTAGGCATAAATGTTTACACTCCAATATATAATACCGCTGTAGATGGAATCTTGAGTGCTCAAGAAAAACCAAATTCCCACAAATAACTGCCATTTATGAGACCCACCTTTTCCTACTCAAGTTTTGGGTTCTTGGCAAAGGTTGCTCTTCCAGGGCTCATATCACCTGGAAGTGTGGACGATTTAATTTACCTATCTTGTAGCATGGAGGAATTAGATGTATGATCTTATTCTTGTACTAATGGTCCACTAACCCAATTTTCCATTCATTATTAAGCCTTTAGGCCCATGCTAGAGTTAGTGTAGCTATGCCAATGTCTGATTATTGACCTTCATATAAGGTGTTATTAGGGTCTACCAATAATTTAGCTTTTGGACTAGGTGTTCTAGAACATATCCTAGTTGACAGTAATGCTACCTATACCATCTACTGCTAGACCTTCCAACCCCAAGGACCAACTCTCTAGTCTTGAGTTTTGTTGGCAATTTTACAACCACTTTATGAATAAAGAAAACTCTCATGTACTACTTCGTACGAAAACCTAGAATGATGCCCCATTCTATCGTTCGTTACTATTGATAGCATGGGATTCACTGATCCATCTGGTAATGCTAGAGAATAGTTGTCCCTGATTCACAATAGTTACCTTTGTGAGTTGTTGGAGTTGGGTGGATGTCATTTTTCTCGATGGTATCAAAAGCTAGATTTACCATTATTCTCGATGGGTTTTATTGATTATAAACCATCCATTTGTAGCTCAAATTAAATAGGGTTCAAATACGATAATTCATCACATATTAAAATATATATGATATTGATTGGTTATTTTTAAAAGGTTTTTGGGTATTTATTAAATTATAGATAATATAAACAAATTCACTCATAACAAAAGCTTTTATAATCTTCATATCTTAGCCAACGATAAAAGAAAATCTAGCTATTCAAAACCATCTAAAATTTAGTACACATAAACCTTAGTCTAAATGAGAGATATTTCATACTAAAGCCAATAAACCCTTTTATTTACTTTTAGACAATACTAGACTAAAGGAAGTACAAGTGTAACTCTTAAAAAGTACATTGAAAAATATGATTCTTCTCTATGTATTTAAATTTAAAATAAAATTTCCACACATTCAATTTAAAAGAAAATTCAGAAAACATTATATTATCTAATATTTCACTAAAATAAACTTTAACATCCAATTGAAATGATAATTATTCATTTAATTTAAAGTTCTTCATTTCTTGAAAAAATGATAACAAATGACAGTAGAAGATAAATTTTAAGTTTACTTAGAAGAAAGATGTCAAAGGTATCAAGTAAACTATAATTAGTATGAACTAATATATTACTAGAATAGAATTTCAGTTCAAAAATGAATATGACATCGTTCAGTGTGTAGTATTATGACATACACGAAGATGGCTTCCTATTTGACTTAATATATGGCTAGGCCTTGGAGCTATACATATAAATACTCAGGAAAAGGTTATGAAATTAATATACTTTATTCCTTCATTGAAAGTTTATTGGGTTATAATAAAATGAATACTTTGCTCTGGTTCTACCGTTGTCGATTGCTATCATTAAGGTACATGGCAAGAGTTTAGCTCAAAATGACCAGTGGCTTCTTGTCTAACTAAATTCAACACTTCCTTGTTGGATGCCAAAACACATTTATGGACCGTATTTCCTCTTCTATGAATGCACTTATTGACGACCCTCTATCCACTCAAAGGACAACCATAATCCCTAACTTCAAGAGAGGTTTCATCGAAGATGTTCACTCAGAAGCAAACTCACTAATATTCTAATAAAATTTTATCAATACACTGCCACTCAATTTGACGAATTTTTACATTACACAATTAACTTCCTATTTTGAAACAAAATAAAAACTAAAGCTAATAATATGAAAATTCATTTTTAGAGTTTACTAGATGTATTTCGTTTCTATGTAAGAAAATTGGAACTTCTTTCGTAAGTAAACTCAAAATAATTAAACTTTGCTAAAACAATATATATTATTCTTTTATATCCATAGTTCCAAAGTAAAGAATCAACTAGGGATTACATTCTTCGAGATTACATTTGATTAGTGACTCTCCAGAAAGATTCTAATTCTGCAACATATGTTTTAATCGTTATCCAAGATTATTAAGTTGATTATACTCTAAACAAAATAGGCAATCTCGTAGGATTTACATTCGCTTACCGACATTCTCAAATTTATTCTTATTATGTGCATCATGTTTGAACATTACTAAGGTTTTGCATTATACACCTTACAATAAATTCGTATCACATTTTAAAACACATATGAGATTGAAAGAAAATTCATAAAAAATTTATATATACATTTATAAACAATTTCAACCTTCCTCAATTCAATGAGCATCTGTGCCACCAATCGAAACTTGAAGGATTTTCAACAATAATCAAAGGAAACATTGACCATAAAACAACTATTTCTTCACCTCCTATCATAGTTTTTCTAGACAATTATTAGGAACTATTCTTAAAAAGAACAATAGCCACAATATCTTCTTTTCAGTAGTGTTTCTAGAGAAAAAAAAAATTCATAAAAAGTCAAAATTATTGTCTTTTCACAAGAGCCAAAGCTTCCTCAACACCCTACTCTGCTATCATCTCTGGACAATGAACCCATAAATTTTGCCCACCTCACACTGAAGGGAGATAGTGGAAAAGCCATGTTGGGTCAGCGTGAATCAATATGCATGCATACTACTTAATGCAAATAGTAATGCAACACTCTCTAAACATACAGAGAAAATAAAATTTCTTAAAATTCAATTGCCACTACAAAACACATAGCTAGAGATATGCGCTCATATACACAACAAATACATAACAATTCACAGAACCAAGGTGCAATACTTTTACTCACATCAACTTGTAGTAATTTAGAGAATTGTATATGTATAAT
This sequence comes from Wollemia nobilis, assembly GCA_028583015.1. Classification (NCBI taxonomy): domain Eukaryota; kingdom Viridiplantae; phylum Streptophyta; class Pinopsida; order Araucariales; family Araucariaceae; genus Wollemia; species Wollemia nobilis. The sequence continues at coordinate 6,473,306 of JAQPPZ010002979.1, forward strand.
TAATTCTTCAACATAAGCCAGACTTTAAAACAACAAAAATGAATTCTATCAAAACATCAAAATATTAAAACCACTTAATACAAAGACTCAACTTCATAAAAGAGCCAAACTTGATTTCTATAGGAAGCCAAAAAAATTGCGTATTGATTTTGTACCCTATGTCTGATGTCAAGCATCAATCACTCTGTGAAAAAGATGAATTCTCTGATGCCCTCCCAAATTTTCAATTCCCTTATAAATAAAAAGAGATCAATATTTTTAAGACACCTAAGACTCTCATGCAATATTCATATATAATTTATGGTTGCCAAGTGGAAAGGGCATTTGTCTATTTAAAACAAAAACTTCCCGAAAGAAAAATAACTCATTTTTATTTATCTTATTTATATGTATACATATTAAATATATTATATTATATATTAAGACTATATGTTATTTTTATATGTTAGTAATTTGAATATTTATATATGAATATATTTATGTACAGATATATATATATATATATATATATCCATAAAATTTGAAAAGAAAAATTATTAATTTCATTCAGCAGGCAAACATGTATTTTAAAGAAAATCAAACAGTCATGATGCAAATAGCAAGCAAAATGCTCTATACGAATTCCTTATAGTGGGCTTACATGTACCCATGATCCACAGTGCTTTAAGCATGAAATCATATCTCACCTTACCTGACGCTTATAACCACTATCTCTACTAGGGGTGGGTATTCTTCTCATCTAGCACACTTGCTATGGAATGGATAAAAAATGGTGGGGATGTTACATTATCCCCCCCTAGAATTTAACATAGTCCCTATGTTAGTCTAAACACTTTTGCATGTTTCACAATACTTGAACATACATATGCATACAACCAACCATAAATTATGCATTATATCAAAAGTTACATTCATTATAATCATCAATATATCATAACATGAATCATAAATCCAAAATATACAAGTATTATCATATCAAATATTCAAATGTCCATATGAATTTCAGTTTTAAAACAAAAATGGAACTTATCTTTTTATTTATGCCACATCTTTCCATGTGGCATAAATGAAAAGATAATTTCCATTTTTGTTTTAAAACTGAAATTCATATGGACATTTGAATATTTGATATGATAATACTTGTATATTTTGGATTTATGATTCATGTTATGGTATATTCAAATGTCCATGTGGCATTTCCTCTTTGAGTAGAGATCCCATTGGACTCTACATTGGTCAATAGTTTTTTTCTCAACTGCTTAGTTCTATATCCCAAAATTTTGACAAGTCAAACCTCAATGAGTTGTGGGTCTTATGTTTGCAAATGAGAAACATCTAGTACTATGGATCTTGGATAAATTAGGTGGTAGAGCAAGCTTATATGCAATAGGACCAATTTTGGCAATGATATCAAATGGACCTACGAATCTAGGGCTAAGTTTTGTGGACTTGATGGATCTTTTGGTAGGTTTGACTCTTAGGAAAATATTTTCACCAATAGCAAACTCTCGAGGAGTTTGTTTTAGTTCAACATAGCTCTTTTGACGATCTATGACTTCTCAAAGTTGCTGGTATATTTATTTTAATCAGACCTCCATTTTATTTATAACATCAATATCGATCGTTTCTCAACCATGATTACTATCCCAAATTAATGGTGTTCTACACCTGCACCCATGTAGGGATTCAAAAGGGGCCATGCCCAACGTGGTATGGTAGCTATTATAATCAAATTCCACTAGGAAGAGGTAATATTCCCACTTACTTTGGTGGTCCATGTAATATATTCATAGCATATATTCTAGCACTTGGTTGACCCTCTCAATCTACCCATCTATTTCAAGATGATAGGCGGTGCTGATGTTAAGCATTGTACCCCATGCTCGACGTAAAGCTTACCAAAATTCAGAGGTAAATTATGAATCTCTATCAGAAATGATTATTTTAGGGAAACCACGCAACCTCACAATTTATTGAGCAAAATTTTGTACTATAATAATGGTATCATCATGAATATTACCCAGTATAAAATGTGCCACTTTAGTTAATTTGTCCACCACAACAAGAATTGCATCATGATAGAATCGAGTTTTGGGAAGACCAACTATAAAATCCATGGATATTATCTGCCATTTTTGTTTTAGAATATCAAATAAATGTAGTTATCCCCTAGGATGTTGATGCTCAACCTTAACTTTCTAGCATTATAGAAACTTTTCCACAAAATGAACCACATATTTCTTCATTTCAAGCCAGTAAAAGTCCTTTTTAGATTCTCCATCATTTTCACCAAATGAAGAGCAGAGTATGGAGCACAATGTGCTTCCTATAAAATTACTCTTTTTATCTCTTCATCATTTGGTATTATTATGCAGTATCTGAAGTATACTAGATCCTTAGTTAAACCCTTAGTAAAAGATTAAAAATTTGAATTTTAACCCCCAAAACTGCCCGTTAACCACTCACCACATTTTTCATGCCATTTTTAGAATTTGTTTTGACCGTTGGACGATATCGTCATCGATCTGATGATATCATCCCAGATCAGACAAATTTGTCTGGGACAAAACGTCCAGACTATTTCGTCCCAAAACCAAATTTTCATAATTAGTTTATGTTTCAACAACCTCTCCAACTCGGGCAGAAGTGTGTCTGCATGGTTGGAGATTCCTACATTGGAGATATCCCAGATTGGGATGATCCCCAACCTCCTAACCTCCACCTAATATTATATAAACTTGGGATTTTCCCAGTTTATCCCCCTGGCTGATCTGTTGAGCAAGGTGCAGCAAAAGCATTGAGAAAGTATTGTCATTGTTGTCAACACAGAGCAGTTGATGCAGTTGATGTAGTCCAGAGGTCAGTCAGATCAAGTGCAGTGAATTTCAAGGAAAACAGAAGTGATCCAGATTCAGAAATTGGCAAAAAAAGACAAGGAAGAAAACTGTCGCGATATCGCGACAAAACAGGAGAGAGAGAAGGCACAAGAAAAATTGTCGTGATTTCACGACATAAACCAGGAGAGAGAAAGTGCATGCCAAATTGTCACGATTTCGCGACATAAACCAGGAAGAGAGAAAGTGCACGACAATTTTTTGTGATTTCGCGACATAAACTAGGAGAGAGAAAGTGCACGCCAAATTGTCGTGATTTCGCGACATAAACTAGGAGAGAGAAGATGCAAGAAAAATTTTCACGATTTCGTGACATGTGGGCAGAGAAGGAAGCAAGGTGAAAAGATGTCGCGATTTCGCGACATGTTGGAGGAAAATGCACTAAGTCAAAGTAGGTGTAGCGATGGCGCTACATGTTGAAACAAAGGGAAACTAAGGTGTAGCGATGGCGCTACATGTTGAAACAAAGGGAAACTAAGGTGTAGCGATGGCGCTACATGTTGAAACAAAGGGAAACTAAGGTGTAGCGATGGCGCTACATGTTGAAACAAAGGGAAACTAAGGTGTAGCGATTTCGTTACTAGTCAAAAGTGTAGAACTGAAAGATGCAGCAATGATATTACAAGTCAAAATTTCATGAAAAGAGGCAAGGTGAAAACACAAGGCACAAAGATGTAAAAATTTCACCATTGCATGAAGCATAGTGTCGCGATTTCGTGACATGTTCCATTTTTCGTTGCTGCCGACAAGAAGGATGATGACGTCAGCAGAAGCCAGAAGTGTCGCGATTTCACGACAAGAAGGATGATGACGTCAGCAGAAGCCAGAAGTGTCATGATTTTGTGACAAGAAGGATGATGACGTCAGCAGAAGCCAGAAGTGTCGTGATTTCATGAAAAGAAGGATGATGACGTCAGCAGAAGCCAGAAGCATCACAATTTCACGACAAGAATGATGATGACGTCAGCAAAGTCAGAAAGTGTCACAATTTTGCAATAGGGTGCTAGGAAAGGTGCTGGAATCTGGAAGTGTCGTGATTTCATGAAATTATGAAGGATGACGTCAGCAAAAATTAAAAGTGTCGCGATATCGCGACAGGCAACTGTTTGGCGGGTAAAAGCCGCAGGAGCATGCAAAATGACATGTGTCGAAAAAGCATAATCATGCAGCCTGTTACGTAAACAGTAACTGATGTCAGACAGATAGTTACACATTGACAGGTGTCGAACATGCATGGAAACAGATGTAGATGCATGCTTGAAATGCTTTCTAAGTGTCGTATAGGCTGTATCGAAAAAGCATTCGAACGGTCGAAGTGCAGCATTCGAACAGCCAATTGAAAGTGCAAACGAACAGTCGATTGAAGAATGCATTAGAACAGTCGATTAAAATAGACGCATTTACAGTATTCAAAACATAAAAATAGGAAGGATCGAAAAGCTTTCGAGAAGAAGGATGTGTAGCATTCGAACAGTCGTATTTGGAAGGATTCGAACAGCCACATTGGAAAGAAGAAAAGAATTTGAATGGCTCGATAATGTCATCCGACTGCATGAAGAATTGAAACGTGATAGAAGACAAAGAGTCCCGATGAGAAAAATAGGGTATAAAAGGACAGTCGAGCACAGAATAATGTTGCTGCTATGAGAGAGAAGTTGTTGCGAAAGAGAAATATTCGTTGTGAAAAGAGGGTTTGAATAAGAAAATTAGCGAGCCATGAGAGTGTGCGAGTTGGATTAATTGCGGACCGATCGGGGTTGTGCATGAAGTGAAGACACTTTTATGTCATTCTAATTGATCAGAATTGCAGTCCAAGTTGGTGCTTGGTACTAGGGGTTGGTGCTCCATACAGTTGCGACAGAAAATTATAGGGGTTGGTGCTCCTTCCGGTGGATCTTTGGTAAAGAAGTTGTAAAATTGAAATTTTGCAAAGACTGGATTTGGATTGAAGTCCAAGCGGTTAATTTTTGAGGAGTAGCCAAATTGGTGAACCTCGTTATATTGTGTGTTGTGGTGTGCTCTCATTTTGTTCTTCTGGGTTTATAAGTTTTCTATGCTTCAGTCTTTGAATGCTGTTGTATTGAAGTTCAAATAACTACACTGATTCACCCCCCCTCTCAGTGTCATTGTGTGAACATCAATTGGTATCAGAGCCAAGTTCCTTGTACAAGCTTAATCAGCTAAGGAGATCTTGGAAGAAACAATGGCAGGCGGTGAAGGATTCTCATCCAACAAAGCTCCCTTATTTGATGGAACAAATTACACCTTACGGAAACTCAGAATGCAAACATATCTGAGTGCATTAGGATATGATATTTGGTATTCTGTAGATAGTGGATACACAACAACCACTACCCCTCCAACAGATACTGTTGAGAAAAAGAAATTTGAGAACAATTCCAAAGCTAAGAATGCCATAATGTGTGGGCTTGTTAACAGTGAAGCGATAAGAGTCATGAGTTGTAAATCGAACAAAAGACATGTGGGATAAACTGAAGAGCATCCATGAAGGAGACAGTAAGATTAAGGAAGCAAAACTACAAACTCATCGAGCACAGTTCGAAGCACTGCAAATGAATGAAGATGAAAACATAGAGACTTATATCTTTGAGAGTCAACGGAATTATTAATGCAATCAGAGGACTCGGTGAAGAAATTGATGATGCAGTTGTTGTGAAAAAGGTTCTCAGAACACTTCACAAAAGATTTAACTCCAAAGTCTCTGCAATAGAAGAGGCAAAAGATCTAAACAACTTTAGCATGGATGAGTTGCATGGTTCCATGACAGCATATGAAATGAGAATAGGACAAACCAAGTCTACAGACAGAGAAGCGACTTTTAAAGCACACAAGAATGTAAAAGCTGAACATGAATCTGAGGATGAAGGAACAACTTGGATGAAACAGAAGCCAATTTTGTTCGAAAACTCACAAAAGGAAAAGGAAAATATAGAGGGAAGCTACCTTTTAAATGCTTCAATTGTGGAGGAGTCGGTCATTTTGCGGCCAAATGTCCAATGCAGGAGAGAACCAAAAATGGTGAAGGTTCACACCAAGAAAAAGGTGATTGGAAGAAGAAACAAAATTTTAGAAAGAACAACTTCAAGAAGAAAAGCTTCATAACCAAGAATGTCGGCGAGTTCGAAGAAAGCACGAGATGAGGAGTCGAAGAAGAAGGAGGTGAAGCTCTGTTCATGGCACTTGAAGAAGAAAGAACGAGAGGAAAATCAGGAAGGTGATGAAAATTCCAAGGATGAAGCTGAAGTGTATTTGGAAGGAGAATTGGTTGCTTTGCACTTGAAGAGTTGAGTGCGGAAAGGAAGAAGAATAAAATTTTTTCAAAGAAATTAGAGAATGCCACGGACATAATAAACAATCTGAAAATACGGACAGAGGAATTCAAGAAAATGTCTGAAGTTCTTGATGAACAATTAAGCTGTAAAGACAGGTTGAATGCGGCAAGCTAGAGGAAGACATTGTTAAGTTAAGGATGCGGTTAGAGGAGATGAATAGAAAATTGAACTATTTTCATAAGTTTGAAGAAAGTATTGTAAAGCTGGATAAAATGTTAAATAACCAAAGGCCTTATGGCATAAAATTTGGTTTAGGCTTTGATGAAGGAGAATCTTCAAAGGATTCAAAGAACTTGAATATAGAACCCATAAAGAAAGAAGAAAAGATCAGGGTTGAACCAGAAAAACCAAATCATGCAAAAGAAAACAATAATGCCAGATTCAAGAAGAATACTGACAAAGATGGATTCACAAAAGTCACACATCCAAGGAGGAGAAGAGTCATGGCTCCTACTTCAAACTAGCAAAGACCGGCACCCAGGTTTAATCATGCATTTTACTGGTTATTGTTTTAAATGCAATGCTTATGGCCATAAGATTTCAGATTGCGGGCATAATGTATCTCAAAGGAATTTTACCAACAGAAATGTTTTTTCTCCTTTAATGAATTATGCGGTTGAATGTTATAATTGTCATAATTTTGGACATATTGCTAGAAGCTACAGAAGCACTTTTGCATCAAATAATTATCAGGGTAGAAAATCTCAGCCAAGTGGGTTGAAACAAAACCAGAAATTTCCTGAAAAATAGGCACATGCTAATGAAAGGACAAAGGCAAAACAAGTAGCAAAATATGCTATCAAACTAGAATGGAAAGAAAAGGAATCTTTGATTGTCTAGACTGCTTTTAAAGCTCAGAACAAATCAGCACCTTGGATACTTGACAGTGGTTGTTCCAGTCACATGACAGGTGACAAGCAAAAGTTTGAGAATTTACAGAATTATGAAGGTGGTTATGTGAAATTTGGAAATAATGATGGAGCAAAGATTGTTGGAAAGGGATCAGTCAAGATCGGTGATGGCAATATAAAATCAAAAGAAGTCTTGTTTGTAATTGGCATGAAGCATAACTTGCTAAGTGTAAGTCAAATATGTGACAGAGGTCATGATGTAATCTTCAAGAAGGAGGGTTGTGAAGTAAGAAAGACAAAAAATGGAAAGTTAATAGCCACTGGACTGAGAACTTCTAGAAATCTGTATACACTTTCAGAAGCGCAAAAGGAACATGCTTGATTGGACAGGAAGATGAAAAGCGGCTATGGCACAAGAGGCTTGGGCATATTAGTTTTGACAATCCGGCAAAAATCGGTTCAAAAGAAGCGATTAGAGATATACCAAACATTGGCAAACCTGTAAATAGCATCTGTGAGTCATGCCAAAAGGGAAAACAAACCAGAGCCACTTTCAAAGCAAAAGAATACTTCACTAGCAAGCCATTAGAACTAATTCACACTGATCTATGTGGACCCATGAGAACTGAAAGCATAAATGGACACAAATATTTTATGTTGTGTATAGATGACTACTCAAGAATGACATGGGTACTATTTCTGAAACTCAAGTCAGAAGCCTTTGAGATGTTTAAAACCTTCAAAAATCTTGTTGAGAATCAATCGGGAAAAAGAATTAAATGCCTAAGATCAGACAGGGGAGGAGAGTTTATCTCAGAAGAATTTGTAGAATACTATCAAAAACATGGGATAAGAAGACAGTTTTTAGCAGCTAGGACACCTCGGCGAGAATGGTGTTGTAGAAAGGAAGAATAGAACGGTGCAGGAAATGGCAAGGACAATGCTTGCAGAAAACAAAATAGCTGACAGATTTTGGAAAGAGGCGAGTTCATACTGCAGTTTACATTCAAAACAGGTGCATGCTGAGACCACATGAAAGAAAAACACCTTATGAGTTGTGGTTTGGCAGAAAGGCAACAACAAGACATTTCAAAGTATTTGGCAGCAAGTGCTACATAAAACAGATTGAAGATAACCTCGGTAAATTTGAAGATAGAGTTGATGAAGGTATCTTTCTTGGTTACTCAACAAAAAGCAAGGCCTACACATGTTACAACAAGAGGTTGAAGAAAATTGTTGAAAGTGCTGATGTGAAAGTTGATGAAGGTAGAGAACAAGAAACTACTTATCAAGAAAACTACCCTATGTATGAAGAAGTCATTGAAGGTGATGATGAAAAAGAAACGAGAGAAGAATCGAGAAAATTGATCCGGATGGTGTAAAAAGCGAGATACGAAGAAGAAGAAAACAGGAAATTTAAAACAGAGCAAGTGGCGAGAAAAATCATCCAAGTGAGCAGATTATTGGGGATCCCACGGATGGTATTCAGACAAGAAGAACAGCAGTGAGGAACTATTCTCTGTTATCTAGTATTGAACCTAAAAATGTTCTTTGAAGCAAGCATTGATGAAAGTTGGATGAAGGCAATCAATGAAGAACTAGATCAGATAGAGAAAAACAATACTTGGGAATTAGTACCTAGACCAACAAATAAAAACATAATTGGCACTAAATGGGTTTTTAGAAATAAATTGAATGAAGATGGGCGAGGTTGTCAGAAATAAGGCAAGATTGGTATGTAAAGGCTATGCTCAGGTTGAAGGCATTGATTTTGAAGAAACTTTTGCACCGGTAGCCAGACTAGAGGCAATCAGAATGTTTATGGCATTAGCAGTTCATAAAAACTTCAAAGTATATCAAATGGATGTAAAATCAGCATTTTTGAATGGAAAAGCTGGAAGAAGAGGTTTACATTGAACAACCGAGATGGCTTCCAACTTGGTGACAATCCAGATTTTGTTTGCGAGGTTAAAGAAAGCTTTATATGGATTAAAGCAGGCACCCAGAGCATGGTATGCAAGGTTTGGATAATTATCTAATTAAACAAGGGTTTAAGAAAGGTTTGGTGGATAGCAACTTATATGTCAAAACGAGAGAAGGGTCATCTTATTGTTCTTGTTGTTTATGTAGATGACATAATATTTGGCGACGACATGGATGAATACTACAAAGACATATCAATTAAAATGAAAAAAGAATTTGAGATGTCAATGATTGGTGAAATTTCTTATTTCTTAGGACTGCAGGTCAATCAAAATGAAAAAGGCATTTTTATTTCTCAAGTTAAATATGTAAAAGAAATGCTAAAAAAGTTCACAATGGAAGACAGTAAACCGGTCAGCACTCCCATGACAACGAGTTGCAAGTTGAGCAAGGATGATAAATCTCCGGATGTGGATCAAACAATGTACGGGTCTATGATTGGAAGCTTGTTGTATTTAATAGCTACTAGACCGAGATATACTACGGGCGGTATGCATGGTTGCTAGATTTCGAGGCAAGTCCCAAAGAAACTCATGTCACGAGCTGTAAAAAGGATCTTCGGGTACCTCAAAGGTACCATGGATTATGGGTTGTGGTACCCAAAAGGCAAAGACTTCACTTTGATTGCATATTCCGATGCAGATTGGGCGAGGTGCATTGATGACCGAAAGAGTACAAGTGGAGGAGCATTTTATCTTGGAGACGAGTGGTAGCATGGCACGGCAAGAAACAAGAATCGGTCTCTCTATCCACTACGGAGGCGAGAATACATTGCGGCCACAACTTGTTGTACACGAGATATTATGGATGAGACAAACTTTGAAAGATCTTGGTATCCACTTCAAAGAGCCAATATCAATAAAATGTGATAACACTAGTGCTATCAACATATCCAAGAATCCGATTATGCATTCAAGAACCAAACACATTGCAATCCGATATCATTTCTTGAAGGATAAAGTTGCGAGAAGGAGAGGTCAAGTTGGATTTTGTTCCAACTACAGAGCAAGTAGCTGATATATTCACAAAACCATTGCCCAAGGATGTTTTTGAGTACCTTAGGAATAAGTTGGGAGTGGTCACAATTCCTAAGAACTGACTATCATTAGGGATCACATTCTCAATGGGTGCATGCATGCCTATACTTATAGTTTTGCTTATATTTATGATTTTTGCTAACTATAACGATATTTTCCTGAGAATGGTGTACAGAGACTCAGGGGGAGTCTGCAGTAGCCCTTTGGTATTATTGGCAAAGGGGGAGAAGAAGTTGAGCAAGGTTGCAGTGTGTTGCCAACAATTCCAAAGGGGGAGATTGTTGAGCAAGGTGCAGCAAAAGCATTGAGAAAGTATTGTCATTGTTGTCAACACAGACAGATTGATGCAGTTGATGCAGTCCAGAGGTCAGTCAGATCAAGTGCAGTGAATTTCAAGGAAAACAGAAGTGATCCAGATTCAAAAATTGGCAGAAAAAGACAAGGAAGAAAACTGTCGCGATATCGCGACATGTTTTCTGTCGCGATATCGCGACAAAACAGGAGAGAGAGAAGGCGCAAGAAAAATTGTCGTGATTTCGTGACATAAACCAGGAGAGAGAAAGTGCACGCCAAATTGTCGCGATTTCGCGACATAAACCAGGAGAGAGAAAGTGCACGACAAATTGTCGCGATTTCGCGACATAAACCAGGAGAGAGAAAGTGCACGCCAAATTGTCGTGATTTCGTGACATAAACTAGGAGAGAGAAGATGCAAGCAAAATTGTCACGATTTCACGACATGTGGGCAGAGAAGGAAGCAAGGTGAAAAGATGTCACGATTTCACGACATGTTGGAGGAAAATGCACTAAGTCAAAGTAGGTGTAGCGATGGCGCTACATGTTGAAACAAAGGGAAACTAAGGTGTAGCGATGGCGCTACATGTTGAAACAAAGGGAAACTAAGGTGTAGCGATGGCGCTACATGTTGAAACAAAGGGAAACTAAGGTGTAGCGATGGCGCTACATGTTGAAACAAAGGGAAACTAGGGTGTAGCGATTTCGTTACTAGTCAAAAGTGTAGAACTGAAAGATGCGGCAATGATATTACAAGTCAAAATTTCATGAAAAGAGGCAAGGTGAAAACACAAGGCACAAAGATGTAAAAATTTTACCATTGCATGAAGCATAGTGTCGCGATTTCGTGACATGTTCCATTTTTCGTTGTCGCTGACAAGAAGGATGATGACGTCAGCAGAAGCCAAAGTGTCGCGATTTCGCGACAAGAAGGATGATGACGTCAGCAGAAGCCAAAAGCGTCGTGATTTCGTGACAAGAAGGATGATGACGTCAGCAAAAGCCAGAAGCGTCACGATTTCATGACAAGAAGGATGATGACGTTAGCAGAAGCCAGAAGCATCGCGATTTCGTGACAAGAATGATGATGACGTCAGCAAAGTCAGAAAGTGTCACGATTTCATGACAGGGTGCTAGGAAAGGTCTTGGAATCTGGAAGCGTCGTGATTTCGTGACATTATGAAGGATGACGTCAGCAAAAATTAAAAGTGTCACGATATCGCGACGAGCAAGCTGTTTGGCGGGTAAAAGCCGTAGGAGCATGCAAAATGACACGTGTCGAAAAAGCATAATCATGCAACCTATTATGTAAATAGTAACTGATGTCAGACAGACAGTTACACATTGACATGTGTCGAACATGCATGGAAACAGATGTAGATGCATGCTTGAAACGCTTTCTAAGTGTTGTATAGGCTGTATCGAAAAAGCATTTGAACGGCGAAGTGCAGCATTCGAACAACCGATTGAAAGTGCAAACGAACAGCCGATTGAAGAATGCATTAGAACAACCAATTAAAATAGACGCATTTACAGCATTCGAAACATAAAATAGGAAGGATCGAAAAGCTTTCGAGAAGAAGGATGTGCAACATTCGAACAGTCGTATTTGGAAGGATTCGAACAGCCACATTGGAAAGAAGAAAAGAATTCGAACGGCTCGAGAATGTCATCCGACTGCATGAAGAATTGAAACGCGATAGAAGACAAAGAGTCCCAATGAGAAAAATAGGGTATAAAAGGACAGTCGAGCACAAAATAATGTTGCTGCTATGAGAGAGAAGTTGTTGCAGAAAGAGAAATATTCTTTGTGAAAAGAGGGTTTGAATAAGAAAATTAGCAGAGCCGTGAGAGTGTGCGGAGTTGGATTAATTGCAGACCAGTCAGGGTTGTGCATGAAGTGAAGACACTTTTATGTCATTCTAATTGATCAGAATTGCAGTCCAAGTTGGTGCTTGGTACTAGGGGTTGGTGCTCCATCTGTTGCAGTAGAAAATTATAGGGGTTGGTGCTCCTTCCAGTGGATGGTGGTAAAGAAGTTGTAAAATTGAAATTTTGCAAAAGACTGGATTTGGATTGAAGTCCAAGCAGTTAATTTTTGAGGAATAGCCAAATTGGTGAACCTCGTTATATTGTGTGTTGTGGTGTGCTCTCATTTTGTTCTTCTGGGTTTATAAGTTTTCTATGCTTCAGTCTTTGAATGCTACTATATTGATGTTCACATAACTGCACTGATTCACCCCCCCCTCTCAGTGTCATTGTGTGAACATCATGATCATTTCCCTGCAACTCTAGTTTTTTGCTATATTAGAACATCCTCGCCCCCATCATTTGCATTTGTATTTTCAGGTTTTATTGTAGGATTTTACTGTGTTTCAGCCGGAGGAAGCTCGGATCGTCGCAGGCGATCCAACCACAATTTCGGATGATCCTGTCGAGATCGGCGATGATCTCGTACGATTGCAGATGATTTTGACTACAGTTCAGATTGGGGGCAACCAGAGCCCCGAGTTTGCATTTTCTACCTTTCTTTCTTATTTAATTGTGCATTAGATTGATTTACTTCTGTTTTGCATCCTGGAGTTCACCTCATTTAGCATATTTGCATGATAAAATTTAAAATAAGTTATTAAAATAGTGCATCCCATTTTATTTGCTATCTGGATTTATTATTTAAGCATCTATACTGTTATTTCTATCATTTTGCATCATTCTTGCAATTGCATTTTTGGTTTTTGGTGTCTGTTTCCATGATTGTAGGTTTCGACAAATTCTTCGATGAATTCGTCGAGTCGTTGATGATCTTGGCTGATCTCGGATGATCTCCTATGATTTGGGATGATTCTGTACAATTACAGATGATCCTGTCATATCCGAGATGATCTGGACTCCTACAAGCTTTAGAATCTTCATCAGACATCAGAAATTAGGTGTATTCCTCTCCATTTCATATAGTCTCTATATTTAGGATTCATTCATGTTTGTTGTCTTCATATAAACCCAAAATTTCATATAGAATAGCTTAGATTCATTTTGGCCAACCTAGGAATCTGAATGATTGAATATAAAATGAACACATCAAACCCATTCTCAACCTAGGCGTGGAAACTGCCACTCAAAGTTTCCTGGTGAACCCCACCATCCATCAAAAATTCACCCTTATACCCCTCCCCCGAGAGGCGTGACCTTCAAAGGGCCTCTCCATCCGAGGTATTGTCCCATCCTTCTCGCATCCCCCTTCCAGGGCATGGATCCTTTAGCCCGAAGGTAAGGGTGCGAAAAATTTGGGCGATACATTTTTGGTGAACCCGACGTGAAACTAAAACACCTTTTGAAAACAATCCAAAAAAAAAAAACACATTATTAAGAACATCTAGAATCATTAGAAAACTGTTAAATTTGCATATCATATTTAGATGGTAGATTATAATAGAAGACGAGTTGTCACCATAAATGTTGAAAATCAATTAACGGCCATAGAGATTACTTCTGTGCTTAGAGTACCTCAAACAAATAGAGTCCAACCTTTGTGGGATGAACTTGATAGGAGATTGGGTATTATTGAATCTAGATCTACAGAACTTAGGCAAATTAAGAGGTTTGTCCTAGATAGAATCCTGGATCCCGATCAGGTGACTTTGTACCATGAACTTCAGAGAGCTTGCCATAGGTGGTTAGCAGATAAAAGAGCACTTGTGTCTTCAAAATTATACACCTTTGAGGAATACCTTGAGAACGTAGTTGTAGTACATAAGTTTCTATCTCGTATAGAGGATCAAGAAGTCATTCTTACGGATAGAAAAATATGGAATAGAGTTCCTAGAGCTGTGTTGTATCGAGAGTATTGCCATGAACTTTATTTTTACAGGTCAGAGTCTGAAATAGATCATATTACCATAGCACACTTTGTCAAGTTCTTGAAAAACCACTTCCAATTTGAAGAGGAGCATTTCATGACTCTCGATGAACTTGATCCTATCAACGATATCCATAAACTATTTATAGAAAACTAAGTCATTCTTTTTACTATTGTTATTTCTTGCAACTAGCATGTTGTTTGTTATTTTTATACTTGTGAAATAATAATACAAAATAACAAAAAAAAAAACAAAAAAACAACAAAACATTTCCTTTTTAAGTATTATAGTAGGTATATAGTTAAAATATATACCTCTCAACCCTATCACATATATATATATATAAGTATATATATTTTCTAAAACCTAAGTTTAGCACAATGCCTAGACTTAGGAATGGAAAACAAACCGAAGAAGATGAAGATTGGTTAGGAAGACCATTAATTGACCAAAATGTCCCTCCTGAGGACCAAGTTCGGGAAGAAGAAATCCTAGACCAGCAAGAAGAAGAGCTTGCTGTAGGAAATGAACAAGAAGAAACTATTAGAGAGGAAGGATCCTCATCCCCTAAAATGTCTCCGGGAGGAGCTATCACTTTTGAAAACATGGAACAATTTTGGAAGTTCATTAACACTAATATTGGTGTTTTTAATAGAGCAGTCCATATGGACAAGGATCGAATTAGTGACACTCAAGCAACTCTAGAAGACGTATTTCACACACGCACTAATCCCTTGTCCTTTATTGAACAAGAGAGTGATCAAGCTGGACCATCCAATTTGGATATAGTAGCTGCGATCCAGAACATGCAACAACAACAGGTTACCCAACCACCTAAAGTGCCTGTTAACAAGCCTAGGGTCATTCCCGCACAAAAGAAACCATCATTTACTGCTCTATTTTGCCAAGCTCTTGATCAACATACCTCAAATCAACAAAAACCCAAAACAAAACCAAACACCAATTACCAACAATCTGGGATACAACATAATACTATTACAAATCCCCTTCATAATACTCTTCCTACCAACACTTTGCATAATAGCAATATAGCATCTAATCCTTATGTCACACCATCATACACTCATAGATCCCATACCTATGTCCCACCGAACCAATATGGTGGACAAACTAGTAATCTTGAAACCATGGTGAAACAGTTAGTTTCCCGCATGGACCAGATAGATCCCTACCGTCCCTCGTACAATTATCGAGAGATGTGTAGTCAGCCTTTAGATCCTATAGTCGTAGCACAACCATATCCTAAACATTTTCCTATGCCTGTTCTTCCCATATATAAAGGAACGAAAGATCCCATAGAGCATCTTCGTATGTTTAGGATAGCATGTCATGATATATCACATGATGACTTGTTATTACTAAAAATGTTCCCAAAAATCTTGGGAGGAATGGCATTAGAGTGGTATTATCAATTACCCACTAATTCTTTGAGGAATTTCGAAGAAACTGTCGAGTCTTTTGTTCATCAATTTAGTGCCTACATCGAAAGACATGTGACCATTAAAGATTTGTATAACTTAAAACAAGACAAAGATGAATGCTTTGCTGATTTCCTAGCTAGGTGGAGACAATTGATAGGAAAATTGCACTTTGTGTTACCTTATAGGGAGATGTTGGACATCTTTATTAATAATTTGCAAGAGCAACTATCTTATGAATTATCAACTGCTACCTTGACCACCTTCGATCAGGCTATAGACTTAGCCCGAAGAGTGGAAGATGCTCTCATTAGGAGAGGTCAGCTTAAAAAGAAAGACGATGAGAAAACATCCAAAAATCAATATAAGAATAAACAAGTTGTGGGTGATGGAGTCACCGATAGCAAAAATATTGCTAATGTTAATGCTGCAAAGATAGTGGAGAAGTTTGTATTGAAACCTCCTGATAGACCTCCTCGAGAATTTACTAGGTTAAATCAACCTTTATCAACTATTCTACCACAATTATTAGAACGAGGTTTGATTCAATTACCAAATATCCGGGAACCTGATCCAACTATACCCGGATACAGAGCAGATTTACATTGTGACTTCCATAGAGGACCTGGACACACTACCAACTCTTGTAAAATATTAAAACATAAAATACAGGACTTGATTGATAACAATGAGATGGAGGTGCAAGCCTTTCAACCTAAGAAAAATCCTCCTAATAATGTTCAAAAGAACACCCCACAAAACCAGAATCAGAATGCCAATCAGTCATTAGACATATTTCAACATCCCTTACCAAAACATGGTAAGGAGGTGGCTAATCAAATTGAACATCATAATGTTCCTCCTCCTGCCCGATATGTAGGAACTATTAGTGGGCATTTACCTGCTCATGATCTGGAAATATTTGACACAACTTTATCCATGGTTACAACCAGGCCTCTATATAATATTCAGATACCTGATCTTAGTGATACAGAATATGAGACTGAGAGTGATATGGAAATCACATCAAATCAATCGAATAGTTCTAAAGATGAATCGGATACTATTCACCCTATCACAAGTCATATGGTTCCAGAAGAACCATTTCCAAGAAGAGTCACTACTAGACCATCGTCTCACCAATTACTTTCTAATGAGCTAGCTATAAACGCTAGACCAAGACCCATTCATCATCCGCAGAATAATATTGTGGGTACCATCGGAGTTGTTACTAGACAACAAGCTCAAAATTCTCAACAAGATCAAATTCAGAATGGTGGATCAACTCCATTTGTTTTGAAGGTTCCTAATAAAGGGAATCATGCACCTAATGTTCAACCTAAACCTCCTTATAATATTAATGAACAATTATCAAATATTATAGCTAGAATTTCCCTCTTGGACCTTTTAAGATCTTCTCCTACACATAGAGATGAATTAATGCTCACATTAAGCCAGATGATGGTACCACAAGACATTCAACCTGAAGCCATGGCCAATACTATAATAACTCATGAAGTTGATTGTATTGACTTTCGGGATAGAGACATACCTCAACATAGTTTACATAAAGATAACCCCTTGTATATTACTGCCTTAATTGGAGATGTAGTAGTCAAACGAGTTTTGATTGATAATGGTTCATCTTTAAATATTTGCACTTTTGACTTCTACCAAAGATTTGGGTTTAGAAGTGATGAAATGAAAAGAACTGATATGATCATAAAATCTTTCAATGACGAAACACAAGAAACATGTGGAGTTATTACCATTCCATTGCAGGTTGGTCCAAGAACCTTGGATACGACTGTGTTTATTGTACATTGCCCTGCATCATACAATATACTCTTGGGTCACCCTTGGATCAACGCAATGCGAGCTGTTCCCTCAACCTTACATCAATGTGTTAAATTCGAATTTAAGAATCAGTTGGTTACCATTCATGGTGATCCAAGACCCTTTGATATGTGTGCTTTGGCAGAACCTATTGGAGTTCAATTTTGCCCCATGCTTGTCATCCACACATCCTAATTCTCATTATCCATCTAAACGTGTGAAACTCACACCCACAAAGTCATCTACTTCTTCTCCATCAGTTGCACCTTCACATATAGCTCAACCATCTTCTGAACAAACCGCATTAGGACCTAAGAAAGATCCTAATCCCACAACCAATGTCTCTTGTTCTACTCCTATAACTTCCATACCTATAATAGACCCATCTATCGACACCTCTACACCGTCTACATCCACCAAAGTCATATTTTCCACATCAGAAGACGTAGGAAATGTTCCTTCTACCTCTTATGCTCTTACTGACGAGCTCTTACCCGATCTATCTAAAATCCTTATATCAGAAGAAACGAATGCTTCTATGCAAGATTCCCTTATTTTAAATAATTTGCCACCATCTCCTCGTACCTTGGGCCTCCCACAACCTATGGGAAGTATTTACCAAGTCGGGAGCTGTGCCTTTATTTATAAGGGATATGACTGGGGTAGAATACCTAGAAACATCAGAACTCATTATGATGGATATGCTCGATGTTATTTTACTAATGAGTATACTAAAGCCAAACCTATAATGCTTAAATTGGGATATAAAGGGAAAGGTTTGGGACCTTTCCAGAATGGTATGAAAGAACCTTTTGAGGTAGAGCCGTGGCCCGCCCGATGTGGTGTGGGCCTATTTTCTAGTAAGGGTCAGCCATTCCCATTTGAGGATGATGACCATCTTATATGTTACCAAGATTATTTAGATGAACGCGATGCTTTGCGTTTAACGAATAAGCCATTCACATGTAATATGCTATCTATAGCTTATCCTGAGATGATCGCTGAATCCGACGATGAGTTGGAGGGAGATATCTTCCATGATGTCTCCATTGAGGAATTATTACATAATGGATTTTATTTTGATGGCTCTATACCTAGTATAGCCCAGCTTGAGGCCATGACTCCTCAAGATGAATTATCCAAGCTAACCTTGGAAGAATTACAAGAATTGGGCGTTTCACCCGCCCCACCTAATTTTGAGAGAGATCTACACATGGAAGTAGAAAATGTCATAAAAATTAACATTGGAACCGAGGATAACCCTCACATAATCAACATTGGATCAGAATTGAGTCAAGAAAAATAGGATAAATACATTGCATTTCTTAAAGAATATGAAGATGTCTTTGCTTGGACATATGAAGATATGCCAGGATTAGACCCTTTTGTAGTTATGCATCACCTAGTAGTCCATCCGGATGCTAAACCTGTTAAACAGAAACTTAGAAAAATGCATCCTAAAGTGGCCTTACTAGTCAAAGGAGAATTAGAAAAATCTAATGTTATTTTTATACAAGCCATTGATTACTTGAATGGATCTTGAATGTAGTTCCAGAACTAAGAAAGAAGCTACTAAAGTTAGGGTTTGTACATTTAGAGATATTAATGTTGCATGCCCTAAAGATATTTTCCCTTCCCAACATGGATTAGATCATTGATTTTACTACTGGGAGTGGTATGATATCCTTAATGGATGGATTTTTTGGTTATAATCCTACAAATATCATCTCGGATAATGGAACTTGTTTCAAAAATAAAGATGTAAAGAAACTATGTCAAAAATATAAAATTCAACATCGTTGGTCCACTCCCTATTATCCTAGGGAATGGCAAGGAAGCATCTAATAAAACATTAATTAAAATCCTCAAAATACTGGTCAATAAATCCCTAGATTGGCACATTTCAATTATATCCTCTTTATGGGCTTATCAAACTAGCATTCGTACTCCCAGGGGCACTTCACCTTTTGTTTTGGTTTATGCTAAGCTATTTTTCCCTTTGAATTAGAAGTTCCTTCTTTGGCTCTCTACTTCAAGATACTAAGTAGGAGATGAATATCATTTGAGATTTAGGCTAGAACTCCTAGATGAGAAGCGCATTAATGCTTTGGAGCATCTTCGAGCCTACTAGAACAAGCTCAAACGAGCATATCTCAAGAAAGTTCATCATCGATCCTTTGAGATCGACGACCTCGTCTTAAAAGAAAATAAAAAAATACTAATGCAACTAAAGACCTTAAAGGTAAATTTGAGCCTAACTGGCTTGGGCCATATATTATCACTGCTAAATTTGGATCGGGAGCATATATATTAGCTACCTTAGATGGTAAATATCTTAAAGAACCTATGAACATTATGCATCTTAAGCGCTATTATGCATAATTCTGGTAATTTCGTCACTGTATATATTATACATCTTGTCTCATTTTAGTAAATTCATATAAAAATTTCAAAAATAGTAATATTATGTATTCTCTCAATTCATAAATCAAAATCAAAATATAAAAAAATCAAAATCATCAAAATCCTCAAAAACATCTTTTATTTTTGCACCTGTCAATTCTTGAAGTATTGCAGTTATATTTTCAGTTATTTTGGATAAATTAGCATTTATTTGGAATCCCTCACTTTCACACTCACATGAATAAATATCTTGATCTTATTTGGTATGATTATTAATCTCTCTTATATCGAAGTCCACAGTTGAATTAAATAAATTTTTGAGCATAGAGAACTGATCTTGTTATTTACTTGAACCAAGTATACCTTTTCACATTAAAATGATTTCATTGCAAATTCAAAATGATGCTACATAGTAGAAGTGGTCTCTTGAGCAAAAAGTTTCCCCTGCTATCCTATCATGCACATGGTCTAGAATATTTGAGAATTGACAAAAGGACAAGCTCACCCCTGCCCAGAATAAAAATCCCTTGCTCTACAACCAATCCGAGCAAGTATCCCTAGTATAGGAAGAAAAAGAAAAAGAAAATCAAGAAAAAAAAATCATGAGAAAAAGAAGCATTATTTCAGTATCATTTTGTACCATCTCAGCAATATTTCAACATTATCTCAGTGTCAAGCAAAAATACAAAAAAAAAAGAGAAAAAGAAAAGAAAAAGCAAAAAGCAATAAATCCCTTCCCCTACCCTTTGAAAAGAAAAGAAGGGTGAATGAGCTTGAATCCCTGGAATTCTCAATTATTCGAAAACCGTGAGGTAAGCCCCATAACAGGTGGTTTGTGCCCAACCCGCTTGGCCTTGGGTAACTCCTAGCGTGGTGATATGTCTGTCACATTAGCGACCTTCTTTTGTACAGACCTATGTCCGCTCATGGATCAGCTAGCTCTTGATGACCCGACTTACATAGTAGTCTGGTACGGTTACATGCATATAAATCATGGTCAACGAACACTCATTTGGTTAATTCAAATTACTTGTATCAAATTATCTTGCTCAAAATTGGTAAATGAACAATACAATTGCACACACATTTGTGTTTGAGAGATTTTGTATCATTATGATAGATCAAGATCGGCAATGAACTCACATATGCACATGGGGTTCCTTATAAATCTAAATTTTGTCTTTGAGATAATTTAAAATATTTATGCAAATCTTCTGGAATAATTTGATTTTCTTACTTGAGAATATTGGCTTAGCATAAAAACAATTAAATACATTTTTTTCAAAAATCCAAAATTTCTTTCAAAACATGTTCAAAAATCTAGCAATAAAGTCACATTTATATATTTTTGACTTTCGCAACGATGGTATAGTTCCTAAACCTAAATTGGAATTTTATGCCTAGTGCAAGTCCTCATTTTATATTTTCTATTTATCTCAAAATCAAAAATCAACTATGCAATAAAACTATTATATCAATTTCTTCTTTGGATTTCGCGATGATGGTATAAGTCTATACCTAAAATTCTATGCCTAGCGCAAGCCATCGTTCTAATTTTATTTCCCATTTATTTAATCCATAAAAGCATATGGCTTAAATCATTATGTTACACAATTGTGCTTTAAAAAGAACGAAAACTTTTCTATTTCATTTCATTATGTCAACATTCAGTTTTTTGCGACGATGGTATAATTCCTAGGCAATTGTTCAAATTTCTATCACACTTAGGAATTTTATGCCTAGCAAAAATCATATTTTTAATATTTCATGCATAATATTTTCATGGAAATCTGAAAACAAATCATCACCATCATCATTTTTCATCATCACAACACAAAAGTCTTAAGAAAGTCTCTTAAGCACCCTTTTACTTTTAGCAATATTTCTCTACCGGGATTAGCTTGATGACCTAGCGAGCGGCGACTCCATGAAATGGTCATGTAACAACGACAATGTCCTTTGAAATTATTGTTAGAAGTCACTTTATTTTTTCATCAAATCACACCACAACAACCAATTTGTTTACATCAGATTATTTCATTTAAATTTTATAGCATGACATAAAATTATAATATTTTCAATGACATAATTACATGAATAATCAATCAACAATTAAAATATTAAAGCATCATAAAACATATGCACAAGTCATATCACAAAAAGATATATATATATATATCAAGAAATATATGTACATCATATCAAAACGGATTGGTATGCCACAATCTATACCCTGGCATACTCAATCCTCTCAAAAATATATGGTCTATGTACAAAAGTGCAGCTAGTCTCGAGAAGCCCTCGAGCTCTCAGCCTCATCTCCTCTCCCACCCTGAGGTGGAGGAGGTGGTCCCATCAGAGTCCATCCTGTATCGTGGGTCCTCGATGTCGATCATGATGATGTCCTCGATGACCCCATCCTGATCGGCTCCGTAATGCCGGCTGGCAGCTGTATCCTCTGGCTCTCTAGAACCAGCTGGTAGTACACTCCCTGGTAGAACGTGGTCTGAGCAATAGCCCATGCCAGCTCTCGCATGCTCGCCCCTCTGCTCTGAGCCCTGAGCCGTGTAGCCTCATCCTGCAGAGTCTGCACCTGAGCTCGTAGGTGGGCATTCTCCGCTCGGAGAGCCACCATCTCGCTGCTCTCCCCCACCTCGACACCCTTGCCCTTATCGGGCGATGGTGGCCTCTCCCTCTGCTGAGAAGGGAGTCCCTCCTCCCTCCTCTCTGGCTATTGTGGTCTCTCCGAAGCCTGTGGCACTCTTCGACGTCTCTCCTGAGGAGGCCATCGTTGATCCCTCCCTCCATGACCCCTCGCTGCATCGATGGCAGCCTGGTGCCGCCTCCCCATCCGTTGCACTACAGCATGCATCGGACCCTATGCCCTCATCATCCGAGGAGGGTGGATGCCTGCATACCAGGCATCATATCCGTCTGCTACCCTAGCGTCATCCCCATCCACTGGCTGAATGGGGGCATCATCAGCATCCTGACTCTAGAACCACTGCATGTCTGGAGCCCCACTCAATGTGGTATTATCCCGCATAGTCTGGGAGTACTCATAATCCCTAAGAGAAGGGATCCCCTATTGTAGACCAAACTGCCTCAAAACTCGGTCGTAGCGGTGGAGCTCTACCTCTCCCCACTCCATCCTCAACCAGAAGACTCGCCTGATGCGAGCCAACTCCTGTCCATCCTCTCCCCACCCTGGATGCTCTCTCCATGGTCTCCAGGTGATCTGATCTGGGGTGAGGTCATCTAGCAACCTCCGGGACATCGACAGATCTATCCACCACTGTGACCCTCTCTGGAGCCACCAATAGAAAACCCGGGGT
The DNA here is from genome assembly GCA_028583015.1 of Wollemia nobilis. Classification (NCBI taxonomy): domain Eukaryota; kingdom Viridiplantae; phylum Streptophyta; class Pinopsida; order Araucariales; family Araucariaceae; genus Wollemia; species Wollemia nobilis. The sequence goes on from JAQPPZ010002979.1 coordinate 6,496,588, forward strand.
CTCTCCTAGTCAACTCCTATCAGTGGAAGCCCTATCGGCCTCCGCACCACAATGTGCTCCCAACACCAAACCTGTAGTAGCGATGTCAGCACCAGACATTGACCTCCCTTGTATACGACCCCGTAAAGGATCCTATACAAGCGGCATAGTACAAAGCTACCCCAAGCAAACCTGTATCCATGGTCTCTCATGTCGTAGACCACATCTGAGAGGAGCCACGGTAACCTGCATCCGCTCTGGTGGCATAGAAGTAGGCCACCCACCACCCCTACCAAAACTCGGGTCAATCGAGATGCCCTAGGCATCTGCCTCAAAGCCTCGATGTTCACTTCACCCTTCTCCAGGGTGAAGCTCGGGTCCGTGCACAATCGCATCATAGCATGGCCCTGATTGGCCGAAGGAGTCATGAATCGCCCATGTATGGGGATCCTCAAGATCCTCCATACATCCTCTAGAGTGGGAGCCATCTCCCCTATCGGTAGCCGAAAGTAGGACGACCCCGGATACCATCTCTCTACTAGGGCCGTCAGTAGCCCCATGTCCATAGGAATTTGTGGCATCTCTACCACATGCTGTAGTCCAACCTCTGCTAGCCTATCTCGCTCGGCCTGATCGAGCATGGCTACATCATCTCTGAGACCCCCGTATTTCCACTCCTGACTCTTTAGTAATCCCCTCTACAAAATAAACAATAAAACAACAAAAAATCATTAGTACATAATCATTAAAATCAATTAAAATCAATTTCATCTCATAAAAAAATGATATCGCCCATTATTGGACGATATCGTACCAAATTTAGTAAAATCGTCCTTAATAGGATGAAATCATCTCCGATTCTTCAATTTGGGGATCGCCCCTTATTGGACGGGATCGCCCCTATTTCTTCGATTTCGTCCTCAAACGAAATCGGCGATATAGGGATGATTTCGACAGAATTGGGATGATTTCGTCCCGACGTCGTCGACGGCCTAAAAATGGCCACGACGCCCAAAAACAATTAAAATTCAACTAAAAAATTAAACAAATCAAGCTAAAAACATAATACACTAGGTTTAGATCCTTACCCGCAACCCGCGTCGGACCTCTATCGATCTGTGTGTCGTTTCCACCATTTCGCCTGCAGAGCTCTGAAACAACGAAAGTGAACAGTAAAAATGAATTAGGGTTTTACCCTATTTTTCTTATTTTTATTTAAAAACAACATTTTTTTTTAATTTTTGCTTTTCTGTGCTTTTACCTCAAACGTTCGATTTGGGTAAAAACTCGGAGGGGGCACCATAGCAAGCAGTTGTACGATTCGACCTAGAATCGTCGTCTAAAAAATGGAATAAATTTTTGCTTTCTCGTAAAGCGTGAAGAACTCATCTTTAACGCATTTTCTTTAGAAAATTCGCTAAAGAGGGGGAAAAATGTAGCACCCTAAAATTGGCGTAGTTAAACCATCAGTAAAAAGATTAAAAATTTGAATTTTAACCCTCGAAACCGCCCGTTAACCGCTCACCTCATTTTTTGCGCCATTTTTAGAAGTTGTTTTGACCGTTGGACGATATCGTCGCCGATCTGACGATATCATCCCAAATCGGACGAATTCGTCTAGGACAGAACGTCCAGACGATTTCATCCCAAAACCGAATTTTCATAATTAGCTTCTGTTTCAACAACCTCTCCAACTCGGGCAGAAGCGTGTCTACGCGGTTGGAGATTCCTACATTGGAGATCTCCCAGATTGGGATGATCCCCAACCTCCTAACCTCCCCCTAATCCTATATAAACTTGGGATTTTCCCAGTTTATCCCCCTAGCTGATCATTTCCCTGCAACTTTAGTTTTGTGCTGTATTAGAACATCCTCGCCCCCATCATTTGCATTTGTATTTTCAGGTTTTATTGCAGGATTTTACTGTGTTTCAGCCGGAGGAAGCTCGGATCGTCGCAGGTGATCCAACCACGATTTCAGATGATCCTGATCGAGATCGACGATGATCTCGTATGATTGCAGATGATTTTGACTGCAGTTCAGATTGGGGGCAACTAGAGCCCCGAGTTTGCATTTTCTACCTTTCTTTCTTATTTAATTGTGCATTAGATCGATTTATTTCTGTTTTGCATCCTGGAGTTCACCTCATTTAGCATATTTGCATGATAAAATTTAAAATAAGTTATTAAAACTATGCATCCCATTTGATTTGATATCTGGATTTATTATTTAAGCATCTATACTATTATTTCTATCATTTTGCATCATTCTTGCAATTGTATTTTTGGTTTTTGGTGTCTGTTTCCATGATTGCAGGTTTCTGACGAATTTGTCTGACGAATTCGTCAGGTCACTGATGATCTTGGCTGATCTCAGATGATCTCCTATGATTTGGGATGATTCTGTACAATTACAGATGATCCTATCATATCCGGGATGATCTGGACTCCTACAAGCTTCAGAATCTTCATCAGACATCAGAAATCAGGTGTATTCCTCTCCATTTCACATATTCTCTGTATTTAGGATTCATTCATGTTTGTTGTCTTCATATAAACCCAAAATTTCATATAGAATAGCTTAGATTCATTTTGGCCAACCTAGGAATATGAATGATTGAATATAAAATGAACACATCAAACCCATTCTCAACCTAGGCGTGGAAACTGCCACTCAAAGTTTCCTGGTGAACCCCACCATCCATCAAAAATTCACCCTTATACCCCTCCCCCAAGAGGCACGACCTTCAAAGGGCCTCTCCATCCGAGGTATTGTCCCATCCTTCTCGCATCCCCCTTCTAGGGCATGGATCCTTTAGCCCGAAGGTAAGGGTGCAAAAAATTTGGGCGATACGAGTACGCCATTGATTACAAAATTCATCATTTTTTTGCAACTCTTTAATTTGTTCCTTTAGCTCATACTAACATCATGTTAAAGTAGTTGTGTGTCCCCTTCTACTAAGTGCATTAGCTAGCTTATTTCATTTCCATTTTATATATTCAATCCCAAAATCGTATTCGGCCAAAAATTTTATCTAGATAAGTCTAGCATTTAGTAGAGGTTGAGTGAAAATATACCTCAAACTTTGATGATCTGTTTTCAATTTAAAAGGTTTTCCCAATAGGAAGTACCACCATATTTTAAGAGCATGGACTACTGTATCTAACTCTAAATCATGAGTGGCGTAGTTGACCTCATATTTCTTATGTTTTATAGATTCATAAGCTACAACAACTCCATTTTGCAACAAGACACCTCCTAGACCTTCTAGAGAGGCATTAGTACAAAATGTAAATGGTTTACTAGGATCTAGAATTTCAAGGATAGGTGCAGTTATAAAATTTTCCTTAAGGACTCTAAATACCTCCTCACATTGAGTAGTTCATTTTAATACCTTTCCCTTCCTTTGCAGATTGATGATAGGGAAGACAATCTTTGAAAATCCTTTTACAAATCACCGATAATATCCAACAATTCCCATAAAAATTCTAACTTTAGTAACATTGGTGGGTTCTAGCCAGTCTACTGTGGCTTCTATATTTTTAGGATCAACTGCTACTCCATCAGCTGAGACTATGTGCCCCAAATACTAGACTTGTGGAGTTTAAAATTTATATTTAGATAATTTTCCATACAATTGATTTCTTCTAAGGATCTCCAAAACTATTCTCATATGTTGATCATATTCCTCCTTACTTCAAGAATAAATTAAAATATCATCCAAAAATATCAATACAAACTAATCCAAATGTTATTTAAATACAATGTTCATCAAGTTTATGAAAGCAACCGAAGCATTTGTTAATCCGAAAGGCAGAACTGTGATCTCATAATACCCATATCGGGTTCTAAATGTTGTCTTGAAAGTGTCCTCTTTCTTGATTCTCATTTGGTGGTACCCTAACCTCAGGTCGATTTTTGAGAAAATAGTTTCTCCCCTTAATTGATCAAATAAATCATCAATTCTTGGTAAGGAATAAATTTTTTTCACTATCATCTTATTGAGCATTCTATAGTCAATACAAAGTCTCAAAGATCCATCCTTATTCACAAATAGAACTGGTGCTCCCCATGGTGAGACACTAGGCTTGATATGACATTTTTCTAATAAATATTGAAGTTGGATCTTGAGTTCTTGTAATTCAATGGGAGTCATTCGGTAAGGGGTTCTAGAAATAGGTGATGCTCCTGGTAAAATCTCAAGAAAATTCAAATTTTCTTTTTGGAGGAAGTCCAATAAGGTCTTTAGGAAAAACAACTCTAAATTCATTCAATACAGGATATTGTTGAAATAGAGCAGAGCTAGACTCAGTGTCTTCTTTCTTGTTCATTTTTACCACGTAAAGCCTACACCCTTTTCTTATGGCCCTTTTAACTTGCATAGAAGATATCAAGTGGGGTTCTAAAGACACTTTATTACAATGAACACAGATTCATTGGTTGGAATCGTTTGTGAGATCTAGCCATATTTCTTCAAAATTTAGGAGATCTTTATGAAATTTTAGCCAATATAAGCCTAATATGATATCAAAAGCATGCAAAGGTGCTACATACAGGTGCCAATTAATTTTTCCTTGAGGGATATCTATCTGAGAGTCAAATAAATATTGGTTGACCATATAGGTTTATCCTAAACTATAATCAACTTGCCACCCATTTGCCATAATCCTCAGTATTACCGATATGTCCCTCCCTATACTAGAAGATATAAAACTATTAGTTTCACCACTATAAATCAAGATAAGAACTTATTTCTTGCCTAATTTTCCTTTTAAAAGAAATGGAGTGGCTTACCCTAAAAGATTAGGATTACTTGTGGCAGCATAGATCTTATGTGGGGCTTCTTTTGTTGGATTCCTATTATCAACTCTTTGTGGATAGTGACTTGCATAATGGTCCAGGTCTTCACACATAAAGCATACATTTTGACCCTTATTATTTTGTTTATCCTCATTTTTATTTTGGTTGGCAATCTTCCCTTTTTCCTGGTAAGTAGACCTTTGTACAGGTTTCTCTTGAAAATTTCTTCTATATCTATTATTACCCTAAAATTTTCCTTTGTTCCTATTGTCCCCTTTATAATGGCCATCAACCCTATATTTATTATATTGGTCTTTTCATTTAACGGGATCTGGGTATTTTCTTTTCTTAGGTTCTTCCTTCTCAAATTTCTAGTAATAAACCTTTGTATTTTTTTGGCTGATTTCTTCATAATGTGCAACATCAAAAGCTTTTGTCAAATTTTTAGGTTTTTCTCTTCCAATAGGAGTTCCAATTTTGGGATGTAATCCCATTATAAATTTATGATCTTTAAATTCTTCTTGTTTATCATACTCTGGTGTATATTTTAGAAGTTGGACAAATATTTGATAGTATTTAATTACTGACATATTCTCCTGATGTAAGTTGGTGAATTTGGCATACTTCTGAATGTAGAATTATGGTGTAAGGAATAAATCCGTAAACTCTCTCTCAAATACATCCCAAGGGATGTCAGTAGCTTCCTTCATACTGGTTTTCTTGTAGGTGGTCCACCAATATTTGATCAGACCTATTAAATGTGCCATTGCCCATATAGTTTTGGATTTTGCGCAAAGGGGTTGAATAGAGAAGCACCCTTCAACTTCACTCAACCAATTAATAGCTACTTCACCATAACATTTTACATCAAATTTATAAATATCTAGCTTCTTAATTTCTTTCTACAATTCTATGTCGACCTTCCTCCTGGAAGATCCCTTAAGAAATTCACTTATTCTTTTTGAATCCTTACTTTTAGTTAGATTCTAAATTACCTTTTGTTGTTGTGTGATAATTTCCTATTTTTGGGATCTTTTTTATTCCATATGCTAACTCATTTGAGCCCTTTGCATCTCCATTTATTTCCTTTTCTAATTCAGCTATTCTTGCATTAGCTGAATCATTCTTGTCATGTTCTCATCATTCTGAGAAATCCTTGTTGTTACTAGCTCCTTTTATTTTCTTATAACATGTCGAGGTACTTTGGATTTTTGTACTCATTCTAACTCCCTAATGAGTCATATTAGTCCCTTTATTGAGACTTCTACAATCTCCTCTTGCTGATTAGAACTTGCTCTTTTGAGGTCCCTACCATACCTAGTGATAAAAGAGCTATGTCAATTCAATATTTCATATTTATAACCTAGGGTTTTCACAACCTAGGCTCTAATACCAATTATAACAACCCAAGTTTACTCACCTGATTCTCAAAGACACAATTACAAAATTTTGATTTATGAATACACAAATATCATACATTGATGTAAGCACACCCAACTTTGTATTAATACTTAAGCATAGACATTTACACTCCAAGATATAATACCACTACAGACAAAATCTTAAGTTATCGAGAACGACCAACTTCCTACAAATAATTGCTATTTATGAGACCCACATTTTCCTACTCAAGTTTTGGATTCTCGGCAAGGGGTTGCCCTTCCAGGGCCCATATCACTTGGAAGGGTGGATGATTTAATTTCCCTACCTTGTAGCATGGAGGACTTAGATATATGATCTTATTCTTGTCCTAATGGTCCACTAATAAAATTTTCAATTCATGATTAAGCCTTTAGGCCCATGCTAGAGTTAGCGTAGCTATGCTAGTGCCTAATTATTGACCTTCATCTAAGGTGTTATCAGGGTCCACCAATACTCTGGCTTTCAGACCAGATGTTCCAAATCATACCCTAGTTGATGGTAATGTTGCTCATACCATCTACTACTAGACCTTCCAAATCCAAGGACCAACTCTCTAGTCTTAAGTTCTGTTGGCAATTCCAAAAATATTTTATGAAGTGCAGAAACCCTCATGTACTACTTCATATGACAACCTAGAACGATGTCCCATTTCATCATTCGTTACTATCAATAGCATGGGATCCATTGATCCTTCTGGTAATGCTAGAGAATGGTTATCCCTAGTTCAAAATAGTCACCTCTATGAGCTACTGGAGCTGTGTGGATGTCATCCTTCTCGATGGCATCAAAAGCTAGATTTACCATCCTTTTGGATGGGTTTTACTGATTATAAACCATTCATTTGTAGCTCAAGTTATATAGGGTTTAAATCTGATAATTCCTCACATACTCAAAGATATATAATATTGATTGGTTATGTTTAAAATGTTTTTGGGTATTTATTAAATTATAGATAATATAAACAAATTCACTCATAACAAAAGCTTTTATAAACTTCCTATCTTATCCAACGATAAAAGAAAATCTAACTATTCAAAACCATCTAAAATTTAGTACACATTAACCTTAGTCTAAATGAGAGATATTTCATACTAAATCCAATAAACCCTTTTATTTACTTTTAGACAATCACAGACTAAAGTAATTACAAGTGTAACTCTTAAAAACTACTTCATTGAAAAATATGATTCTTCTCTATGTATTTAAATTTAAAATAAAATTTCCATACATTCAATTTAAAAGAAAATTTAGAAAACATTATATTATCTAATATTTCACTAAAATCAACTTTAACATCCAATTGAAATGATTGTAAGCGAACTTAACCATTTGATTATTCCAATGAACGTATAAATAATACACTGTAGGCTCTAATTAGCCCGTAATAAGAGGATCTCGTGAACAAAAATGAGCCCTAAATAAACTATGCTAACAATAAGCCTAACAATAAAATAATGTAATAAAAGCTAATAGGAATATACGCTAACATCCCCCCTTAGTACATTATTTGGGTAATGTAATAACTACTAGCTACACTAATATCCCCCAATACAACAATATTTAGGTAAAGTATATAACTGCCCCAATACAGTGAAGAAGAATAAGAGAAATAAAAAAAATGTGGCTTATGCTTTCTCTTCAGCTCTGGCTCTGGATCTGGCTCTGGCTCTAAGCATACCTTTGGAATTGTACCTCTGGGTCTATCTCAGGATCTGCTTGTGAATCTGCCTCTAGATCATTGCCTCTGGATTTGCCTGTAGATCTGCCTTTGGAAGTTTGTCTCTGGGTCTGTATTTAGGTCTGTCTCTGGTTCATTATCTTTGGGACTGCCACTAGGTCTGTCATTGGATTTGCCTTGGGGTCTATCATAGGTTTTATCTTTTTGATAGAAGCCATACAACATTTCTTTCATCATGGTCCATTGTGTGAGATCTGTCCATCCACAATCAATATGAACCTTGTTGGCCATTTTCACTTTGTACCAACAACTAGAAGAAGAGTGATTCATACATCCACATGAATCACAAGGATGTAATTTCCAACACTTAGCTGCAACATGTCCTGTCTTTCCACAGTGACTGCAACAATGTTTTTTAGGAGTTGTAGGATATTTAGGTTTTACAAACATAGAATTACCAGTACTTGCATGTCCAGTATAGCCAAGGCCTTCATTCTTTGCCTTGACATTTAGCATTATAGGAGTTTTAATGTCTTGTTCCTATTTACCTAATCTCTCACCATTGAATCCCATTTTCTTCATCATTTTGGAACCAAATCCTTTGGTGTGCTTTCAAAACACCCGATTTCATCATCTTCAACAATGCTTTTAACAATATTGCATTTGTCGCTATTAATGAGATTATGGAGCTCTTTTTTAGGAGGTTCAGTTTTTAAGTCACTAGTGTCACAAGCAAAATTTTATACTGAAATGAGATCACCTGTGCTACAACTGATATCTACCATAGAAGGTATGAGGTCGCTTGTATCACAACAAGCATGTGCCACAATGGGATGAAGGCCACTTGTGTCACAACAAGCGTTTGCCTTTAGGACCTCACTTTCCTTATTTATTTCCAATTTACGTTGGGCATGGTCAAGTGCAACAAATACCAGGTATATGCCCCTTAGAACGCCAATAGGAACTTGAGCACCATTTGTCTGAAGGTCTATACAAGACTTAGAATCATCGAGGAGAGCTACTAAACCATTGTTTAGTGTGAGGAATGTGCCCTCATAAAAATCCAACCCATCCATCTCTGGTGGAAAGTATGGGTCTTTAACTGATTTAGCAACATCAGTTTTTAGGACTATCTTTTTCTTTGATCTGTCCATTTTTAAGGTGTCTGTATCTACCGAAAATGCACCTTTTACAATAAAATTTTGCAAAATAATTTGACTAAGGTGTCGGTCACTGCTGAAAATGCATCCTTTTACAATAAAATTTTGCAAAATAATTTGACTAAGGTGTCAGTCACTGCCAAAAATGCACCTTTTACAATAAAATTTTGCAAAATAATTTGACTAAGGTGTCGGTCACTATCGAAAATGCACCCTTATAAGTCTTCCCCCCTTGGTTTTGCAAAAAATTATATCTCCCTTGTACGGGGTTCCAAGGGGCAGCGCAAAATGGGCGCTCCAGAAGGCTTTTTCCACTGGTTTGTAAAAAAATTACAATATTTGCCTCTTAGGCAGATTAGCACAAAAAAATCCCCCGTGTGAAGTACTTCAAACAAAATTTGCTATTTATGAAGCCTAAAAAACAGGTGGTGAGGTTTGAGGATTTTATGCCTTAGTATTGCCTTAACAAGGTTTATCTCCCTTTTCACTTATGTAGCAAAAATGCCCCCCTTCCAATTGTGCAATATGTAGGATGAAAAGGTTCTTAATGGGACAAAGGTATTTAAAAAAAAAATCATTTTGAAAAAAACAAAAAATTGATAGAAATGAAGAAAAATTTTGAAAATATAATTAAGAAAATTTATATTTAATTAAAAAAAACAAAAAATTAAATCATTAAAAAACAACTAAATGTTTAAACAAAAGAAACTTTTAATTAAAAAAAATACCTTTTCATCTTTTTCAGGTCAAGGTGAATGGAACCCCTGCCCTGTCATTTGGCAGTGACTAAGCAGTTGTCCGCGTGCCAACCTGACTACCACTGTTGGTGCGATCTGAAGGGAATAAATCCCTATTTGAAGAGGTGCATTCTCCTCATGTTGATCCTCCTTCTGAGAAGCACATCTATATCAGGTGGTGTTGTCTCTGCTCCACTCCGGTGGGGATCCATAAAAAATAATAATAGTGGCTCCAACCTATCAACAATTGCCTTCAATCATCTATCCAATGGAGAATTTCCAGAGCTTCAACTTGGCTTTGACATCGTAGGTCTTGCTGATGATGCAGGCCTTCTGTTTGGGTGACAATCTATCCACCATGATACTAGAGTGCAGCCACACGTTAAAATTTGGCGATTTCACTCCAACGATTTTAATTTTTACTGACACGTCGATGGCGATGCTAAGAACGATCTGGACCCTTCCCTGCTGAGCCGTCAGGTTAGATATTTACCCCTACGAGAATTGAACCGTACAAAAGATGATATTTTTTTTGTTTTTATGTTGCGTCTGGGGTTTGTTGTGTCTGCAACATCATAACAACATCTGGATCAGCAGGATTCCTTCAAAATCAATGAAGCTCATCAATCACTGCATGCCAAGTTCATTGCCTCTATCGCAGAGATTGATTTCTACATGTAATTATGGCAAAAACTCCTCTGCTACCATCCACCTCACAGAGAGTGCTCAACGATGTTTAGGTAGGCTTTTGCATCACATTTTTAGACACACTATAGAGGAATTTCACCTCTTGTCTGCAAATACCAATATGAATTGGGATTTATCAAGACCAATCGTTGTTGCAATGCTCTACTTTTGCACAAAACTATGATCGTGATCCTTTGGGTTTGCTAAAAAAAATGCATCGTAGCACTACAATTTCTTTTGAATGCATGGTCTGCAAACATCTCAGCAACCGATAAGACTCTGTAATTTTCTTGAATTCGACTACTTTCTCCTCCTAGGCACTCCGTTGTGGCTAGGGTGGCTGTGGGAATCTCACCACCACAGATCGGAGCTCCTCTGCAACACCAATGGCTGCGTCTTCTTGTGCTAAAAAAAAAATAATGTCGGGGAAGCATGAACATGAGGAAACTTCTGTAGACTGATCAAACCAATGTTGATCCCTCTTCACCAGTGTTATATGCCTTTGATGCAGAATTGGTAAATATCCCACATGCATGGGAAAATGAAGCAAGATGTGGTTTAAAAAGAAAAATTGATGTGTTATCGACTACCTTCGGGTAGTCTAGTCAATTACCCAGTCATCCCTCGCATGATGTACAATTGCTTGCCATGTAAGCGTGTGCACAAAATTTTAATGGTTCGCTACCACTTTTGATTCAGATTGCCTCATTCGTAGAGCTTGTCATTTGTGTCATATTGACCCACGATTGTCCACCATGTCATGGATGGCGCTAGTGCCTAAGATTCTATACTTGGCTGGTATGTCAAATGTAGAGGTCCGCAGGGCTTAGGTCATGCTGTCTCAGGCTACGCCTTCAACAGTAGTAAGCTTGTCCTGGTTAGAAGTCTATCTAGTTTACCTAAGAATAAAGCGTTCGCCTAGCTAGGTCATGTCACCAGTCAACAATCCAAAAGGTCGAGATCATGCTTCCACTCACCAAATCAGAGTGGATCGGTCCTCCAGCTCTGATACCATGTAAGCGAACTTAACCATTTGATTATTCCAATGAACGTATAAATAATACAATGTAGGCTCTAATTAGCCTGTAATAAGCGGATCTCATGAACAAAAATGAGCCCTAAATAAACTACACTAACAATAAGCCTAACAATAAAATAATGTAATAAAAGCTAATAGGAATATACGCTAACAATGATAATTATTCATTTAATTTAAAGTTTTTCATTTCTTGAGAAAATTATAATGAATGACAATAGAAGATAAACTTTAAGTTTACTTAGAAGGAAGGTGTCAAAGGTATCAAGTAAACTGCCATTAGTATGAACTAATTTATTCTTGGAATAGAATGTTAGTTTGCAAATGAAGATGACAACGTTCAACTTGTAGTATTTTGTATGAAGATGGCTTCCTACTTGACTTAATATATGGCTAGGCCTTGGAGCTATACATATAAATACTTAGGAAAAAGGTTACAAAAATAATATACTTTACTCCATTGAAAGTTTGTTGGGTTCCAATAAAATGAATACTTTGCTATGAAATTGCCATTTTCGACTGCTATCATTAAGGTACATGGAAAGAGTTTAGCTCAAAATGACAGTGAATTATTATCTAACTAAATTCAACACTCCTCCATTGGATGCTAGAACACATTTATGGACCTAATTTAAGGTACATTTCAATAAAGTATTACCTCTTCTTTGAATGTGCTCAAAGGAAGACATTGTTGATCCTATAACCGCTCAAATGACAGCCATAATTCCTAATTTCAATAGAGGTTTCATATAAGATGATTCACTTAGAAGCAAACTCACTAATGTTCTAATAAAAGTCTATCATTACACTACCACTCAATCTGACGAAGTTTTACATTACACAATTAACTTCCTATTTTGAAACAAAAAAAAAATTGAAGCTAATAATATAGAAATTCATTTTTAGAGTATACTGGATGTCTTTCATTTTTACGTAAGAAAATTGGCACTTCTTTCCTAAGTAAAATAAAAATAATTAAATGTTGCTAAAAAATATTTATTATTCTATTATATCGATAGTTCCAAAGTAAATAATCAACCAAAAATTACATTCTTCAAGATTACATTTGAGTAGTGACTCTCCAAAAAGATTCTAATTTTACAACATATGTTTTAATATCTATCCAAGATTATTAAGTTGATTATACTCTAAAACGAATAGGCAAGCTCGCAGAATTTACATTTGCTTACTGACATTCTAAAATTTATTATTATTTTGTGCATCAAGTTTTAACATTACTAAGGTTTTGCATGATACACCTTACAAGAAATTTGTATCACATTTTAAAACATAGATCAGCTTGAAAGAAAATTCATTAAAATTTTATATATACATTTATAAACATTTTCAACCTTCCTCAATTTGACGAGCATCCATACCGCCAATCGAAACTTGAAGGATTTTCAAAAATAATCAAAGGAAACATTGACCATAAAAACAACTATTTCTTCACCTCCTATCATAGTTTTTCTAGATAAAGTTTTATAAGGAACTATTCTTAAAAAAAACAACAACCATGATATCTTATTTTCAATAGTGTTTATAGAGAAATAATAGTTCATAAAAAGTTAAAATTATAGTCTTTTCACAAGAGCCAAAGCTTACTTAGCACCCTAATCTGTTATCATCTCTGGATGATGAACCCATAAATTTTGCCTACCTCACACCGAAGGGAGATAGTATAAAAACTATGTTGGGTCAGCGTGACTCAATATGCATGCATACTACTTAATGAAAACACTAATGTAGAACTCTCTAAACATACAAAGAAAATAAAATTTCTTAAAATTCAATTGCCACTACAAAACACATAGCTAGAGATATGCGCTAATATGCACAAAAAATACATAACAATTCATAAAACCAAGGTGCAATAATTTTAATCACATCAACTTGTAGTAATTTAGAGAATTGTATCTATATAATTAATTCTTCAACATAAGCAAGAATTTCAAACAAAAAAAATAAATTCTATCAAAACATCAAAAATATTGAAACCACTCAATACAAAGACTCAACTTCATAAAAGAGCCAAACCTAGTTTCTATAGGAAGCCAAAACATTTGCGTACTGATTTTGTACCCTACATTTGATGTCAAGCATCAAGCACTCTGTGAAAAAGATGAATTCTCTGATGCCCTTCTGAATTTTCAATTCCCTTATAAAGAAAAAGAGAGCAATATTTTTTAGACACCTAATACTCTCATGCAGTATTCATATATAATTTTCGGTTGCCAAGTGGAAAGGATATTTGTCTATTTAAAAAAAAACTTCCCGAAAGAAAAATAACTCATTTTTATTTATCTATATGTATATCTATATTTTTGAATATATTTATGCATATATATATGTCCATAAACTTTGAAAAGAAAAATTATTATTTTCATTTAGTAGGTAAACATACATTTTAAATAAAAACAAGTAGTCATTATGCAAATAACAAGCAGAATGCTATATATGAATTCCTTACAGTGGACTTCCATGTACCCACGAGCCACAATGCTTTAAGCATGAAATCATATCCCACCTTACCTAACACTTATAACCACTATCTCCGCTAGGGGTGGGTGTTCTTCTCATCCAGCACACTTGCTATAGAATGGAAAATTGCACCTGCATTCACAAATACTTCCAACAGTATCACATTCTTCCAAAAAAAGGTAAATAAATGGTGGGGTTATTATAAATTGCTTAATGGAGGGTATCAACACAATATTATTGACATGACTATGAAATGAATGGTAGCATGGGATGAAAAATATGGATTGAATGGATGGGTGTGAGACCACTTGTCAATTTGGATGTCCTAGGGATGAAGAATCTAAATGTGCTTTCAAGAGACTCAAACACCCTAGTGACCTCAATAAAACTCATCTAATAATCAAATAGATCCTCAAAGATACTAAGACTGCCCTAGGAAATCAAGTTGCTCAAGGATCAACTGTGTGTGCAGTGAATATTCGTTACCAATTTTGAGCAAGGTTGTACTAATCATTAGTGGCTTATACCAATAAGCTAGCACATCCATGATTGTACATAGGTCTATACAAAAGAGGTTTGCTAATATGATAGACATGTTGCCATGTAAAGGGCTTACTCTACTACCAGTTAGGCATCTATAGCCCCAGTGGAGGTTAACCTAACAATTCTTCAATGATGCTCCATTATTAGTCAGACATATATAGCCTTGAAGGAGATGTCTCATATGGCCTCTAATGCATGTTGAATAGTGAAAATGATTTTATTGTTGCTTTGTGTTGTGTTTTTATGATGTTGTCTCTTTTATTTTTTGCAAAATGGATTCTTGGACTCAGATTATGCATGATAGAGTGAGCAGGGGAAACCATTCGATATATGGTGATAGCAACTCAAAAATTCATATTTCCTATGCACCAAAATGTAATTAATGTGTGGTACATATGCATGGTTTGAAATAAATCTTATTTTACTAGGAATGATTGATAGCTATCAAGGATTGGCTGACATTCAATAGATGTTGATTGAGATATGAGGAATGGCTGAGTGGCTAAAAGAACTAAGAGATTATTTGAACTAGAGATATCAAAAAAGATAAAAAATCACCTGGATGGTATGACAGTGTGATGGGGTGTATGCAATAATAGTGGTAGGTGATTATGGGTGGAAAATGTGCATGAAAGTGAATGACACATGAAAGAAAAGTATAAATACGATCATGAAGATGCATGTGATTAAGATAATAATGCCAAGCATAATGGCACAAACAAAAATAATTCAAAAAATGATCAAAATTGCTTTGAGGTAAAAAATTAGATCACATGGAAATGAGATGAATGTTAGCTTTTGATGCCACATACAATGGAAGATACTAATCACAATATACAAAAATAAATAAAGTAGATCTACGAGATGACTAAAATATACTTTAAATAGAAATGGTGAAAATATTACAATAGTAGCTATGGAGGAAATGGATACTACATAATATAAGATACTGCTCCATGAATGATATTTGAGCTTATAACTCACACACACACTACCCTACTGCTTATCTACCACACATTGACTATGATCCATTGAATTATATCTCTATGGCCATTATATAGGAAGATATGTTCGTTGGCCAACACTCTATCTAGTTGTACAAGTGGACACCTTGCACATTACAACTTGCACATTGATACTTGTGAATTTATTACATTGAATGAAGTAACTAGATATCTTCCCCGTAAAGTAACCTAATGTTCTAAGTATGTACCAAGGAAGGTACATTTACATGACCAAAATAATGTAATATAATCTATTTCTAACACTCCTGTATTACAATATTTGGATATTGAAGACTTTAGTCTTCAATGTGGATCTTCTTCCATCTGATGGCTCTGAATTGGATCTTCATCGTTGGCTGCTTCATGGCTTCTGGCCTTTTCCAATTCTTGGTTTCTTGATGTCAGGTGTTATTTATGAATAGTTTTTCTAATGATTTTGCAAGTCATGAGTGGATTTGAATATGTTCTTCTTATTCATTTTGTACCTATGTGACACTTGTTTATCTATTATTCATAAGTATCAACCTTGAGCTCAAAGTTAGTAGACCCATACGAAATAGGTTCTTGGAGATAACAATTTATTTTTTATAGTAATATTCTTTCATGACCCTTATAGTACCTGTGTTTGTAATAATAGGAAAAAGATGAGTGATTTATCCCATCACAATATTTGCAAGGATGTAAACTCCAACAATTAGTCTTTTCATGACCATATTGATTGCAATAGGTGCACAATAGAGATGATTTGATGGCTTTGAAGTCTAATTTAGGGATATCATATTTTTCTATCTCTTTAATAATATTTTCTAATCAAATGTGCACAATTGAAGCTATTCCATATTTTACTTTTTGTATAAAATATTGTTGACCCCTTTTTTCCTATTTTAGATCTCTCTCGGTATTAGATTCACTAAATGGATCTTCATTTATATGACTGCCAATTTTAGAACTTATTTCACATTGTATTGGTTCTTTATTTTCTTTCCCATTTTCACCATTGTAAGCCATTAGGTTTTGAATCCATATTTGTTCCACTTCTAAGAGTGTTGCTTAGCATACTAGTAGTCATTGGTTTGCCTAAACCCTTTGGGATAGAGAAGTTCTATCTTATGGCTCCCTACTAGGATATTTGATCTTTGATAGAAGTATATAAGCTTGATTTGATAAAACCTATATTAATACTTGAATCTTGTTCCCATGGGGAGTCACTTAGTTGAAAGCATTCAAAACACGTGCATTCACGGGCTTCTTAAAAAATCCTCTATTTTTAAAATTTACCACCTTCCCTTCTAATTTATTAAACCCCTAGTTGTAAATCCCTATCTAATAAATAATAACCCCTTTTCAAAAATTACCATTTTATCAAAAATATTTGAATAAATTTTTAATATCCCTTGGTAGGTTTACAATTTTATCAATATATATCCATTGAGCATGTTTGAATCCATTAAACTATCAAGTATTTATGAGCATAACAAAAATTAGTGGTTTGAGCTCTAACTTGAAATAAAAATATGTATATTCTAAGTCTTCATACATTTCAGTTAACCACTAATATACAAAAGCAAGTTTTAATTATATTCTAGGTCTCTCACTCTGGGAGGGAGGACCCTGTTTCAAATTTCTTACTTCCCCCTACTCCTGTCTTGCTGATCTCTAGTTTGTTAGATCTTCCTGGGATCTCATGTTGCATTTCCAAGACCTCCACGGATCCTCCTGTGTTTATCAAGATGTGTCATACCATTTTTTATGTGACTACGGTGGTTTGGTTGGATTGACCTGAAGATTCTTTCCATGGTGGCCTTTGGTGGTGGCTGGCTTTCAGATGGCTTGGCTTGGGAGTTGGAGATGCAAAGCCTTTCCTAATGGAATATTTTGGTCTTTGAGAGGGCCCCATGCTTTATTTTTCTTAAAACTCGAGGATACCTCTATGTATCTTTGAAATTTTAGGTCTCTCTAGGCTTCTTTTATTTGGAAATGAGACATTCAAAAATGTTTTTAGACAGTTGCAAATAAGATATATACATTTAATATCAATATATTTATGCAATATCTCAAACTTGATGTCAAACTCAAAAAACATTTTTATGCACTGAATAACATTTTCCAACTCCATGCTTACTAAATTTGAACTTGAAAACTAATCTTCTCACTAAATGCCTCAATGCAATAGATCATAAATCAATTGAAACTTGAAAGAGTATACTAGTTTGTGATTGCATCATTGTACAACTGTATTAAGATTCCCCCATGGATTCCATCAATCACAATTTTTTTGCATAAATTACATGATCGAAGCCACTGTCTACTAACTCTCTCAAAGTCCTTATTAAACTAGCAATTCTTAGATAAACAAAAAATTGAACAACTTAATATAGATGTTGTTGGTTAATATTGATGCTTATTACCAAAGTGAAAGTTCTCTACCAAGCCCATATTATGTTGGAAAATTACAAGAAAATGATAAATTTTAAAGCAACCAATAAAATTTTGGGACACATTTTGTTGTTTGGTTGACAAATGGAGCATTCACTCATTGACATAGACTATTTGAGGAATAGGCCTGATTCATATATTTTAAAAAATTCTTGATCTTGATTATGTTTACTTATCACAAGTCTCCATGCTTCCTCTAATATAAAAGAACTTCCTCATCTATTGCTAGGAATAAAGACTTCCTAGATCAGGAAAGGCCTCAATTTTTGGCAAAGGGTGTGAGAAGCATATTTTGTCAAGGAAAATGGGCCCACCTCAAAAACCATAATTGGGTGCAGTTAGGAATAACTTGACCAAAAAACCACTCCAAAATTTACCCTAGGGATGTGAGGGTTCCACAAGAAGGGTCCTATAACATTGCTCTTTATTTTTACTTTTCTCAAAAGCTTACTTGTTAGAGAAAACCTTGTCTTGGCCCTTTTGAAGTTTATATATGATCCTTTAAGTATTGTCAAATTTGAATTTTAAATAAATTTTGTCATTAACATTATTTTGTTTTGGTAGATAAGATACTATAGCATTAATACCGGGTTTTACAGGTTGACCCAAAATTTTTTACAAAAATTAGCCCAAGGCTATTGATGAACATGTCCTTACTAAGGATCCTATATATGTAAAATCTACATGCCACCAAAGCCATTACATCCGGTAAGGCACATAGCATGTTATAAAAAAAAAACTTCCCATACAACATTTTGGGTATGCCCCAAGAAAACACACCTGCATCATAATTACAAAAAGTCTTGTAATTAACATTATAACCTTGGGAAAATAAACAAGATTACCATAAGTCTCAACCAGCTATTGACATTTTCTATATCATGCCTATAATTAAATACATCAATTTGTTGCTCAAGCGCAAGTTTAAAAAGTAAATTGACCATAGAAAGATAACATGCAGGTCAAAACTTTAGAATAAAGCTCTACAAGGTTTCTTTAGACAACAATGATCATTTAAGAATGTAAAGGCACTACTAACTTTAGGAAACTAACTCCAAGAGAATAATCGTCATAATATATTAGGCCCCAAATCAAGGCATGAAGTAGTTTGCAGTTAAGGTATATTATTTTTAGTTGGCTAACATGGGAAGAGTCTTATAGTGATGTAATTGCCTTTTGGTATGAACCATATCTACTTTATTTCAAACAGGTATAACTTTAAAAAAATTGATAGATTTACACAAAAGAACGATATAAATAAGATGTCCATTCATAGATTCTAAGTACATTCACTTTAAGGATTTTTAATTAACATAGAATTCATGAGTAAGTGGAGCTAAGCCACAGATTCTTGGGTCGAAAACCCTGAAAGAAAAATAGTAAATTATCTTAAAAGAGGCATATTTTTTTCCACAGGAACTTAACTACCTAAAACCCACCCTATTAAAAAGGTTGTTCCAAAATATTTTTAATTATATATAAGGTGACACTTTAGATCAAAATTTGTAGACGTATGGTTTGCTTATATTTGACTAGCTTCATAGTTGATTTGACATTTGCCTTGCAAATTTTGCACCCGGCTTATTTTTATTAAAGAAAACAAACAAGTTGGATCCTAATCATCAAGATAGAAAACCACAAGATTTATGGGACAAGCAAAAATAAAATGCAATCAATAAACAAAAAATTTGATTTCATGCAGTTGTTAGAGAGTATTAAATATAGATTCAAAGGGGTTGATATTACAATTTAAGAATACAAGAATTGCCCCTAAAAAACACATTAATATAGCAATCTTTAGCATTCAAAATTTTCATATTGTTACACCATTGATTTGAGGTTGAATTCTGCAGGATAACATGTTTTCTAGTCAATAGTGGGTGCAACTATATTTACATGTGGCAATAATCAACTAGGTGGAAAAGGAGTTTGCTCACTTGCTTACCCTCTTTTGACACCAAGGTGTTGTATTTCATTAGTGAGATAAATAAAATACCATAGACTCAAGGGGCTAGAATACGCCCCTTGCCCATCCAGTATACTAGCATAGGAGTTCATTGAATAAAAATGTTAACTGGGTACTTCAATGGACATATTAAAGATATTATATTTGGTTTCAACTGGATGTTACTTCCTAGAGGTCTTTTATTGAGTGTATTGGAGATCTATGAAATTTTAAAGGAGCTAATGAAACTATCTAATGGCTCGAGGAATAACAATATTTAAAATAAAATAACACATTATTCTTTGTAATTAGCAGTGCATCTAAGGCATCATAAAACGATACCAACAAGATATATGCATTAGCTAAATATTATTAGAGTATATTTTTGATGTGTTACCATGTATTACACACATCCATAATAGAGTATATATATATAGTCAACAAAAAAAATAAGGTAAAAAGCCTAATATATTTTGATGGTTGCAGCCTAATGTACCATACATAGTGTTTTTTACTCTTATTGATTATTCAACTATATTTGAAATGCTCATTGCAACTATGGTTGCATTCTATGCCAAAGGAAAACAAAAATAAAAGTAAGAATAAGCTCAAAAATATCAGGAATTCCAACACATCCTCTACACCCTACCATTGTTACTGCAATTAGACATCTCCAATTTCAAAATTCTCATCTTAAATGAGAAAGCAGAGGACCACACCTATAAAACATGTAGACAACATGAAATTCTAGAATTTTATAGTAAAGAAAAAACCAAATTTTGAGGTCAATTAAACCATATCTAACATGTATTTTTAGCACAAATATTTTTCATTTCTTTTTATATCAAATATATTCATGAGTATAGTTATTGGGAGGGACGTTTTTCGTAGGACTACCCAAAAGTTTGAACTCGTTTAAGCCATATATCACTCATTCGAACTTGAATTAAGCTAAAATTTTTATGGTAGATACTTGAAAAACCCTAGAATGTCTCCACCAATTTGCATATCATTTGGAGCAACATAGATCCTATCACATCCCTATGTGTGAACGAGATATTTGGCAAGAAACTATGTGAGGGTTTCATCTGGGTTGAGTGCAAGCAACTCCAGAGGTTGGCTTTTAGGGCCTTCAGGCCCTAGTAGCCAATATTTTTGTGGTTTATGCTCAATATTTTAACAAGAAATGTTGTAGGGGATCCAAAATGGGTTAGAAATTTATCTTTCAATAGATCATACTGTGAACTTGAGTGACAATGGCTTCCAATTTGCTACACAAAAGAAAAGTGAAAACCATACCTTTCCACAGTGTCTAAGGCAAGGATTAAAGAGATCACGAAACAAGTTTCAAGTAATTGATAAAAAAATGGCTCATATCTCAAGTGAATCTAGTGCTAAGGTGCACCCACAAAATAATTCTACTGTGAAAACCCCTATCAAGGGTAAGAATTTTGAAGACTTAGCCCCAAAAATAAATTTTAGGGATGCCCTCCATGGTGGAAAGCCTCAGCCCAATGCTAATATCAATCTTAGGGCTTCCCATAAACCTCTAAGAATGCCTAAGATTGATCCGAGGAAAATGGAGTCAAGATGTCTTAAAACAGTTGATGGAACTCCTATTGTTAAGCTTGATATGGGTAAACATTCAGACTGGAATTGAATATTTGGAAAAAATATGACTAATTTTTTGGTTCATGGGTTTTCGTCTAAGTCCATCTGCTTTCAAAGTATAGGCTACAAAAATCTAGAAAACTAAATGTGAGTTACAAATCTCTATTTATCCAAATGGTTATTTTCTTGTTTTATTTGCTAATAATGAAGATAAAGAGAAAACTTTTCAAGGGGGTCCTTGGTTTTTTGGAAGGGTAGGGCTTTTCATGAAGCCCTGGCATACTAAATTTAAAGCCGAAGAAGAAATGCCTTCTATAGCTCCCGTGTGGGTTAGACTCTTTGGCATCCCTATTGAAATTTGGAATCCTACTATTTTTTCTTCAATTGGAAACTCTTTAGGAACTTTTATGATGACTGTTGATTGTACTCAAAATTTTGAACATATTATTTATGCTTCGATTTGTGTTTTAATGGATTTTGACAAATGCCTACCTAAAAATATCACTTTACAATTTGGGGAAGACACTTGGAAGCAAGTAGTGGACTATGAGAACATTCCTTTTCGTTGTAGAATTTGCCATGAATATGGTCATTTTGCCAGTGCTTGCCCAAATAAAATTCTTGATAAAAAAGAAGAAGATATAAACTCAACAGGTTTCCAAATACCTAAGAAGAATAACACTAAAAAAAAACCAGTTATGAAGGGCCAATCAAAGTCATCTGCTAATATGTTTGAAATCCTTTCCACAAATAATGTCCCAAGTGAGGAAGAGGAAATAATGGAAACTGAAATCTTAGAAACACAATTTAAATATGAAGGGAAGAACTTAGAGACAAACCAACAAATCAAAGGTTTTCAATAGAAAAAAAGGAGAAAATTTACACAAGAAAAACAATCTTTCAAATGTCAAAACTTCAAATAATGTAGGTCCCAATATAGACTTTGTTGAACCATCTAGTAAAATTTTGGCTGTGTACAAGGATTCTTCAAGGTTAGAAGCCATCTCAGATTCAATTGGAATAAGTCAAGAAACAAGGAAAAAAGATTGAAGATGGACTCTAATCAAAAAGTAGGTTGCAAGACCAATCAATATCATATGGTAAAATAAGGTGAAAAGCTTGTAGAGGAAGGTAATATTAATGCCCTTCCCAAATTTTCTAGCCCTGGTATTAATGAATATCATCACTTGGAATATTAGAGGACTCAAATGCAGTCTTTCAAAATAAAATGAAATTAGAAGAATGATTCAGATAAATCATCCACATCTTGTTTTCCTTCAAGAAACAAAGATATCAATGGAGGATATGGACTCAATTGCTAGTAAAATTTTACAAGCTAGAAAAGTGGTTTCCCTCAGTTCCCAAGGGACTCCTGGTGGCATTGCTTGTCTTTAGGACCCAAAAGAGGTAGTTATTCACCATATGGTTGGCAGTTGGGGTTTTTTGGCTATAGCTATTCAAAGTAGACATTCCAACCAAATTATGCTCTGCATTATTGTTTATGCTTTGACTTCTTTGGAGGAAAAAAGAAGATAGTGGAAGGATATTACTCATATTATCTCTCATTTTCCTGAAGCTTGGATCTTGATCGGAGGAGATTTCAATACCATCCTCTATCTGGATGAGAAAAGGGGAGGAAATAGAAATTTGGACAAAAGCACTAACCTCATGAGAAAATATATTGCAAACCTCCATCTTGTGGATATCCAACCAGATAATGGCCTTATGACTTGGTCTAACAGAAGGCAAGGCTTAGCTTGTATAATGGAGAGATTGGATAGGTTTTTTCTCTCTAAAAATTTCTTAATCCATGGTCACATTCCTAAAGTGAAGACTCTTAATAATGTTGGTTTGGATCATTGGCCAGTCATGGTGGAAATGTGGAAAACCGATATGAGTTTCTCTCATTTTCGTTTTCAATTAATGTGGCTTAGAGACATTTCCTTCAGACCTTGTGTGCAACAATGGTGGAAGGAAGGTAAACCTAGGCATGGGACTAAGATGTTATGTTTTTCCAAAAGACTACAATACATTAAATCCAAAATCAAGACTTGGAACTGGAAAGAGTTTGGGGATGTTCATAAAAAAAACATGCAGTTATTGCTCATCTTGAACATTTGAATAAAAAAACCTATTTATATGGCATCACATAGAAGATAAGTGCATATGAAGTTAAACTCACAACTCAGTTAGAGGAATGGGAAAAAATAGAAGAAATATTATGGAAGAAAAAATCTAGAATTCAATGGATCAAAGAAGGAGATTGAAACACAAATTTCTTCCACAAATATATTCTAGCTCAAAGATCTCACAACTTTATTTCTTCCTTAAAATCAGATTCTAGAGATGTTGTTTATACTTGGGTTGACATGAAATCTATTATTGTTGATTACTTTTCCAATATTTTGCTGCTACTCCTCTTGAATCAACTTCACAACAAAATGTTCTTCAAGCAATCTCTTCTCTTATCACTTATGAGGAGATCTCTATTTTGACTACTCTTGTTACTATCAATGAGCTTCAACAAGTAGTTTTTAAAGTGCAAAAAGGAAAACCCCAGGTCCTGATGGTTTTCCTATTGAGTTCTACCAAGAGTTATGGGATATCCTTCATGTTGATTTATTAGAGGTGGTGGAAGAAGCTAGGAAATCCAAAGAAATTTTGAAGGTTATCAATAAAACTTATATTACTCTTGTTCAAAAATCTCAAGAGGTTGATCATATCTCAGCTTTTAGACCTATTGCTTTATGTAACGTTCTTCTCAAAATCATTACTAAAATCATGGCAGAAAGGTTGAAGCCTCTTTTGCATAAGATTATTTCCCTAGAGCAAAGGGGTTATGTGGAAGGACGTCAAATAGTAGATGAGATAGTTCTTGCTCAGGAAGCCATCTATTCCATGGATATGCAAAAATTTCTTTCCATTTTCATTCGGTTAGACTTATCCAAAGCTTATGACAGAGTGGATTGGCACTTCCTTATAAAATTTTTGAGGCAATTTGGTTTCTCTAAGGATTGTATGGATTGGATTATGGGATGTATCTCTTCAGTTTCCTACTTAGTTCTTATAAATAGTAGGCCTTCTCAATCATTCCCATCTTCCAAAGGTATCAAGCAAGGTGACCTGCTATCCCCTTATTTATTCATCATTCTTGCTGAATGTTTGGGTAGGACTATAATAAAAAATAGGGAAAACAAAACCCTTGAGGGAGTTACCATTGCTCATGGAGCTAGACCTATCTCTCATCTTCAATTTGTGGATGACTCTACCCTTTTAGGTAAAGCTATAGTTAAGGAAGATTCTAATATTAAGCAAATCATTAGCTATTTTTCTAAGGCTATTGGGCAGTTGATCAATGAAGATAAATCTAAAGTTATTTTCTTTCACTGCTCTGCTAGACAAGAATCCATGGTCTTGGATAAATTAAGATATAAGAAGACCTCCCTTCCAATCACATATACATTATTAAGGAAAAAACATGAGCAAACACATAGTACATACATTAAGAAGGCCAATAAAGTTAAACATGAGCAAATATATTAAATAAATAACAAATATACAAGTGTAAGACCTATCTTGATAATTTATTCAGGTAAAATAGCCCCTTCCAACCTAAATCAGATGTTTCCTATCACAACATACATGTTGCTTCAACAAACAATGTTCAGTAACAATTCTTTCTAAGAAGCAGATATATAATCAAGTACAATATCATAACTAGAATTTAGTAAAGAAAGTTCAAGTTCTAGAAGAAATATACTCAAAGTAAAAATCTCACAGCCATGTTGAAATTGGAATCACTTGTGCAAGAGATTAGTTAGAAGAATGAATTGTTTATTCTTTCAGAAGGTACATGCCCTTGATTAGCATGTGGCCTAAAGACTAAAAAACAACAATGCTATTCATGATGTAAAAGTCTGGCAATGTAATAATAGATGCCAAGGCACAAACAATTCAAGGCATATGAAACTTCTTGTGGAAGCAAAGGAACAACTCCATTTTGTTTCATATATTGGTTCAAGAGTATACCTCTTTGGGTTTCAAGCCTTTGACCAAGCTCATATCAAACCAAAACTTGCAAATCCCTTTAAACCAAATATACAAAAATTAAAACAAAAGGATACATTCTTTCATGAACACCCTGCATACTACCACTTCTCATCAACTTAACATGTACTGAAGGCCACAAACTTAATGACATATATACTCCAAAATCCAATCCCTTCTCAAAAAATTGTTGGCCATTTATACTCTCCCATTCAACCCATATATGGTGAAACAAAAAAATAGAAATTTAACATTATATCCCATGTTCCAATCCTCTTTCTTAATCAAACCCGTATTCAATGCACTTGTCACACCATTTAAATGCAAATAGATAGAAATGTTTACAAAGCCTTTGTATTGTATCCTGAAAGAATGAAAGCTTTTTCATTGCTTGTACATACTGATGAAAAACCCAAGCTTAATTACCCCACATGGCTAGTTCTAAAGAAAGTGCTATATGCTCTTATCTACCTAAATTGATATTCACAAATAAGTAGCAGGGGATTTTACTAGGCAAAAACAAGGCAACCTTCACCCATTTATGGAGGGATTTTTAGAGACTTTTCTACATTTCTTCTAGCTGATTTCTCTTCCAGTCTCATGTGCATTGGAGGGTGGACCTGTTAGAAGTAGGGCTTCATTACATGGATCAATAAATTCAAGGTCTAACTCTAGAACTACTGTTGTTCACCAGAAAACTGATTGGAGATAGATACTTCATCAAGGGATATGAGGCTCAAAATGGACCTTTGAATCTCTCCATGAAAAAAGAGTTTCTTTCCAATGCAAGTGGGCATGGGACTCATACTCTGTCCATAGCAGGAGGGATTTTTGTACAAAATGCAAGTATTTATGGCTATACAAAAGGGATTGCAAAGGGAGGGATATCAGAGAAGTTGTACTCCAGGCAAGCTGGTAGCATAACTGACCATGGCATTTTTGGCAGTCCAGACAAGTTGTACTCTCTTGTTATTATTGAAATGCAGTGGTGCATTTATCACATATATTGTTAGTTGTGCTTACAAGTAAGAAATTAGACCACCTACACTTTGGTAGGGGATTATGTGCATCTAGACAAGTGTTTTCTATTGTCAAATTTCAAATTTACAATTCCAAAAAAAAAGAAAAATAAAATGAAATAATCTACAATTCCAAGTCGTCTATCTTCATGCTGAAAGCAAGATTTTGAGCCTCTCCTTTCCCATATGTGAGCAGTCCCAACATTAATGAATGTTTGATTTGTAGATGAATTTGGTCTATGTTGTACTGAAAATTATCATCGTTGGCGATAAATTCAATTCTAATCTCTAGGGATATCTGTTGGTGTGAAAAACCCTTCAAAACTAAGAAAATATTTGCCAGCTAAGTCATCAATAAGACAACAATGCAAAGGTGACATTTTTCTAAAGACTAATGCAACACATAAAATGGTTAGAGGAATCAGTAAATTACTAGTATATATTGCTTAACCAATTAATTAGAGCTTCATTTAGAGACACAAAAGAGGAAACCCAATGGACATGCCCTTTTTAAGACTTTCATAGATCTAAACTTTATAAGGAGTTTCCTTCCATATGAATCCATTGTAGACTTTAAGAACCAAGGAAACCCTACAAGATAACAATGGCAAGTACAATGTTGTTATCTTTGGTATGCTTTCTTAAACCCATTTGCAAAGTCATCCACACCTTGGACTAAACTATTTGCATCCTTTGTCACTTTGTTAAGTTCCAATAACCACTTTTCTTCTGATTTGCTTTATAAAGCTCAACATATTATGGAAATAAGAGGTCTTTAAGGTCCTAAAGTGCTCTATATGTTATATTCCAAATATAACATGAAATTTGAAACTACAACTTAGCATAATTTTCTCGAATAATGGGTTATGATAGCATTGTTGCATTCTAGATCTGGAAACTTAAAAGCTAAATTAGGTGGTTATGAACAATCTATTTTTTTTTCAAATCATAAACTAGGCAATTTTTTTTTTGGAATTTGGAATTGGCAAATTCAATTTTGAAATTTGAAATATCTAAGATGTTCCTCCTTTTTAAATTATAAATCTAAAAACCATAAAAATCTAGCCATTTAGCCATGCCAAAATAAAAAACTCATGGAAACTACTGAAGTAGAATATTAAAGTTGCAAAAAGAACTTACATGATATCCTTGAGTATTATGAACACTTAAGTTTTTTTTAAATAATCTGGAAAGAGAACATGACATTACCATTATAAAAAAGAACTAAAAAATTACATAAGTAGCTAAAAGAAACTTTCCTATAAGGATAAGAGCACCAACTCAACCCCGAACCCAAAAACAATGTGGTCACTGTATTGGCCAGAACACAACTTCAAACTGTGCACAAAAAAATTCTTCTACCAAAAACTAACCTCCAATAGTTCAATCTATATATAAGCATTTCCCACTTTAGCTCTTTTCATGGTGTGTGTTGGATTACTATATCACATTGAATAAGTGCCCATAGTGACCAAAAAATCTAGCTGAACCCCACAAACATCTTACATACAAATATTTCTAGTGGACTAAATTGTACACAAAAGTGGGATGGGCCCAACTATCTAATATTCCATAGGATAAGAAAAATTTCCATAACATTTTCCCTATCTATTATAGTTAGTATTAGGGTTTTCTAGGTCCTATCAAGGTGGGTAGTCATAGAGCCACCTTCAATAATAGATAATATTTATCAAGCCAAATAATGTTGTGAGTTGACAAATCACTAGAAAAAGTTCATAATTATGGTCCAATTTTATGTGCAACAAGATATCAGTATGGTCTAGTTTTTTTACCATCAATTTGAGAGGGTCATACATGTATGCTTTTCGACTGTACTTCTGGTTTATTCTACCACTTTATGGTTGTGCTTCTAGTTTATTCTCCTACTTTTCGGTTGTGCTTCCCTGGTATATCTCTCTCCTGAGAATCTCTTCCAAAAAGTGACCCTCCCTTTTTATTTATTTTTAATATATCCTCGTATTTTCATGAACCCCCAAAACATCAGGGTTTTATAGGTCCTACCAAGGCGGGTAGTCACAAAGCCACCTTCAAGAATAAATATTTTATCAAGCCAAATAATGTTGTAAGTTGAAAAATTACTAGAAAAAGTTTATGATTATGGTCCAGTTTTATGTGCAACAAGAAACCATGGCTTCAATGCATGTGTCTGTTATCGTCTAGTTTTCTTAAGGGACACAATTTATAATTTTTTAAATATCTATAGCTTGGTTTGGTGAAGCATTGATATTTTCATACTTGCAACTCCTAATAAAATATATAATCCTATTCCATTAATTTATTTTTAAAGTTTCATCATTTTTACTCACTTTATTCCAAAGGGATACAAACTTTTGCACTGTACCTGTTATGTCATTTTCTCGACAAAATTTAGAGTCAAGTTTCTCCTTCTTTGGTCTACTTAGGGGATGTCCAAAGGACACGCACCTCTCCAGGGCATGGTGGCATGCCCGTACCATGTAGGAGCTATTCAGGGTTGCATTTATTTTTTGTAGTTGTGACACGTGTAAGATATGATAGTCGGGAAGGTCTTATTGTGATCTTTTTTATAGTCATATGTATTTGTTTTTTGTTTATTGTGAAGGTAGTTGGTTTGCTGTGATGTTTTACTTGTAATATTTTTAATGGAAGTTTTTTATTGATAAGAGTTATTATAAAATTTCATTCCACATTACTATCTTTCTTTTATAGGTTTTAGATCATAAATGTGATATTTTATTATTTAAATAAATTTCATTTTATTTATTGGTTAATAAAGGGTCATAGAATGCTCAGCCCTATACGTCGATCATAGGGGGTTTCTCACATAATCAAATCCCAAAAAAAGCTACAAATTTATTTGAAAATTATATAATAGTATTCATAAAAAAATTATTAATGCTACCACAAATATATAATTTTTTTAAATTATTATTATTTTTAATGGGTTATATGGAATTGAAATGGCATCACCCCCTATCAATGCCACTACAAATCTATATATTTTTTAAAATATTATTATTATTTTTAATGGTTTATATGGAATTGAAACGTCCCCACCCATATTACATCATGACTGCATAGTAGTATTACAACAACTTGGTAATTATGCATGTATCTTTTGGCAAGATTTGAACCTTGGTCCCTTTAACCAACTGAACTAATGCCATTTGATACCACAAATCTATACTTATAAAAATAACCTTCCAAAACTCACTTTAATCTTTTATTTATAGAGCTTGTACAAAAGTAAAAAAAGATACTTTAATTATGGTTATACATTTTTATTTAATCTATGGTTATAAACTCACTTTAATCATGCATGTCATTATTTTTATGTTAGTCCTTGTAATAAGTGTCTTAACATATTTATAAATATTTTGTATGCAACTCAAATATAACCTCCACCCCCTCTTCTCCAGCTCCTTTTTTACTGGTAGAATCTATATGTAGGTATGCATGAATTTTAAATACCCCTCCCCTATAAGATACTTACCAATTTACCGATGGTTCAACTTGATATTAAAAATACCCCCTGTATGCACTCATGTGGTATTTACCATTTCATCAGAGTGAACCCCCTATGAAGATTCCTTATGTATCCTTTGTAATGAGAATGTGTACTCATAAGGATTTTTAGGTTTTGTAGATAGCTTATACATTGCTAAAGGATTGGCAAATTGATAAACAATGGATTCTGATATTACCAAGTTTTGTAGAATGCCTTATGACTCCTTAGTATGTTTTGGACAAGATATGAAGTGCTTTTGTAAGATATAATTCAATCTTGGTTGATTTTGTAAAGTTTTGTAATTGCTAAAATCAACTTCTATTGTCCTTATTGCTCCTATTGAACTAAGCACTTTTTCTAGATTTCAAGAGGTTTTAATGTTGGATATTTTGTCTCTATTTGAGAATATTTGAGACAAGTAAATATTATAATTTCCAACCTTTATAAGTTTTTTATGAACCTCTTATAATGGCCCTTTGAGATTTGATTTTAAATTTTATAATTTCCAATAAATCAGTTTGAAGTAGTAGACCTTATGACTCCCAACTTTGGAAAATTAGAAAATATAATAATATTTGTAAATTGAAGAGAAATAAAGAGCCCTAATAAAATAAAATATAAAAGTAGTAATAACAAAATCAAAATAAGATCACAAATTTACACATTACATAATATTTATCCTAAAAACCAACACAATATTATTTTATTATTGCATTAACTTGATCGTCTCCAGTACAATAATATTATCCTTATTTCTCCCCAAACCCTAATGCAAGTGCAATATATAACAAAGGCACATGCATGAATTTTTACAATATCATGGGAAAAAATGTTTGGGTCCAAATATCGTAATCCTAAAAACCCATATGGGTCTAAAAATAACTTAAACCCTAAAATTTTTGGCCAGTGGCTATCACCCCTGGACCCCTATGTTTTGGGAGGCTACTGCCCTCAAACCCCAATTTGGGGTCGACCCGACCCTAAACCCCAACAAGTATAGGTACAGAGTTTTCATTACATTTTAGTGTTAGCCCCGTCAGAATAAAATGGAAAATATTCAACATATTTCCAACATTCTTCCACTTGTTGAATAATTTCCATAGGCGCAAAAAACTACCATTGCCAACTGTCAAGGGAAACCATGCCCATAGATCTTCTACATCAAGAAAATTTTTGAGGTGTACAACCTTTGTTAACGAATCAACAACATTATTATCTATATCAACTTTCTCCAATATCAATCAGTTTTCTTCAACCATCTCTCTCACAAAATGGTACTTGATATCAATATGTTTTGACCGATCATGAAAACTAGGATTATTGGCCAAAAATATTGCACTTTGATTGTCATTGTTAATTCTCATAGCCTTCTATTTAATACCAACTGTTGAACACAACCTCTGTAGCCACACTGCTTCTTTACAGGCATGAGTTACTACAACGTACTCTGCTTCTGTACTACATAAAGCAACAACTTATTACTTTTTACTCATCCAACTTACTATACCTCCAAACAACCTAAAGACATAAGCACTAGTGGATTTTATCTTGTCAAGATCTCTAGCCCAGTAAGCATCTACAAACCCTTATAGATTTACAACATCATTACCTCCAAAATTTCCTCCATAACAAATAGCATAATATGTAGTTCCATGCAAGTATATGAAGATCCTCTTCATAATAGTCCAATGCTCCTTTCTTGGATTTGACATGTATTTGCTAACTACTTCCACTACATGTGTAATATCAGGTCTAGTACATACCATTACATACATCAGACTACCCACAATACTAGCATAAGGAACATGATACGTTTCTTCAATTTCCTCATCTATTTTAGGATACTATTTAGTAGATAACTTTTGACCAACCAGATATGGAGTACATATTGGTTTACAATCATGCATCCTAAAATTTTGTAGTATCAAATCAACATATTTCCTTTGATTTAACCACAACTTTCTATTTGCACGATCCCTTATTATTTCCATACCCAAAATAAATTTTGCAGCACCCAAATCCTTCATGTCAAACTCATAAGATAACTAATATTTTAGTAACTTTATCATCTCCTTACTGTTACCAATTAACATGTCATCCACATACAATACAATGATAAAAAAATTTCACCTTCCTTTTTGAAATATACACATGGATCTGCTTTGCTTTTTCCAAGCCCAAGTATCAAGACAAACCTGCCAAATTTTTGGTTCCACATCCTTCAAGACTGCTTCAACCCATAATGAGACTTCTTTAGTTTGCATACCAGGTCCTCCTTACCTTTTACCTCAAAGAATTATAGTTGTGACATATATATATCTTCATAAATTTCACCATGTAGAAAAGTTATCTTTACATCCATATGTTCTATTTTAAAATCAAAAGCAGCAAAAATAGCCAAAAAAAAATTGATTGAAGTTAGTTTAGCCATAGGAGAAAAATATCACCAAAGTCAATTCCCTCAACCTGAGAAAATCCTTTTGCTACCAATTGAGCCTTGTACTTCTCCAAATTTCCTTCTACATTGTACTTATTATTGAGTAACCACTTACAACCAATAGGTTTTCTACTAGGAGGTAATTTCACCAAGTCCTATGTCTTTTTTTTATCCAAGGACTCCATTTCTTCTTCCACAGCCCTTTTCCAAGACTTATTCTCACTTAACTAAAGTGCATCCTTTACATTCTTGGGATTTTCATGAGTAACTGATAAATTAAATGTAAAATAAAAATTTGAAGGACTATATCTATTTGGAAGTCTTCTCTCTCGATCCGATCTCCTCAAAATTGTATTTCTAGGTTCTGCATCTTCAACTTCCTCCTCACATTCTTCCTTTGAATATTCCTCTTAATATTCTCTCTGTAATTTAGGTTCTACCATAGGTTCTTCCTCCTATTACAATTTTACTTGCACTATTTTTGGTTCTTTGCTTGATTACATTTCCTATTTTAGAACCCCTTTTGTTTCTCTAAATATCACATTATGACTGTAAACAACCTTATGTATTTATGGGTTCCACAACTTATATCCTTTAACACTAGTACTATAACCCACAAATATGCATTTTTAAGATTTATAGCCTAGCTTAGCCCTTTTCTCTTATGGGACATACATATAAGCATCACAACCAAAAATCCTTAGATTTCTAAGAGAGGGTTTCTTACCAGTCCATACTTCCTGTGGAGTCTTATCCATCAAAGCTGAGGTAGGAGATCTATTAATCAGATAGCAATATTTTAATACACCTTTTGCCTAGAATATCTTTTCTAACCCTACACCACTTATCATGCTTCTAGCCTTATCCATCAATGTCCTGTTCATCCATTCTGCAACCCCATTTTGTTGTGGAGTATATAGAGTTATTTTATGCCTTTCTATTCCATAGTCCTTGCAAAATTGCTCAAACTCATTAGAACAATACTCACCACCATTATCACTTCTCAAAACCTTAATATTTTCTCTATCTGATTTTCTACAAGAGCCTTAAACTCTTTAAATTTATTAAAAACCTTAGATTTATTCCATAGAAAATATACCATATTTCTTGAGAAGTCATCTATAAATGTAACAAAATAGATAGAATTACCTAATGATGGCACTTTTGCAGGTCCAAACACATCACTGTGAACTAGATGTAGAATTCCTTCAGACCTTGTAGCACTACTTGGAAACTTGAATCTAGTTTATTTCCCAAAAACACAGTTCTCACAAAAATCAAAATTTAATGGGCAATCATATAGTCCTTCAACCATACCTTTCATTTTCAATGTTTGAAGTTCTTTCTTACCAATATGCCCCATGCGTTGATGCCAAAACATTGTCTTCACTATAGGAATACTCAAAGCCATTTCAACCATATTATTTTCCTATATAATTGAAGAGTTATTGCAATTAATAGTTACAGTGCTAGCCTCAAGTCAAAAAAGTTCCTATGCAAACTCCTCTTACCAACACCAAGGATCCATGGACCATCTTGCAGCAATCATTATTGAATACCACATTCACATATGCATCATTCATCTTACTGATAGATATCATATTCCTTGCCAAACCCAGAATATGCAACACACTAGGAAGGGTTTTAATTTTTCCATATTTTACCATCAACTTGACTCTTCCTCGACCTACTATTTTATATGTCAAATTGTCTCCCAATAATACTTTACCTCCATATTTATTTTCATATTCACATAACCCCTCCCTATGAGGATTCATATGAAAAGAAGCACCTGAGTCAATCAACCATGAGTCATCACATTCACTTGAGCATGATACAACTAAGAATAAGTCCCTTGAATCTTCATTTGTGGTCTTCATTTCTGTAGAAGTTTCTTCATTATATGATCAATTATTATCAACCTTTTTAGATCTGTAGTCTCTTTTATAATGCCCTGCTTTACCACAATTCCAACATTTCCTATTTTTTGGAGCAACAAATTTACCCCTAGATTTTGATTTATTTTCTCTTGATTTCTTTTTGCTTCTTTCTTGAGAATGACCTCTCACAATCAAGGCTTCTTTTTGATGATGATCCTTAGAATATTTTCATCTCATCTCCTTAGACAACAAAGTTCCTACTATATCCTCTACTTTCAATGTAGATGTAGTATTGGTGATAGCCATAACAAGGTTATCCCATGAATCAGGTAATAAAAAAAGTAAAGTCATACATTTTTCCTCATCATACATTTTTACTTCTACAGAGGTTAATTGACTTACCATAGTGTTAAAAGTATTTATATGTTCAGCCACAGAGTCACTATCATTCATCTGAAGCAAATACAACTTATTTTGAAGAAAGAGTTTATTTACTAGTGACTTTGTTTGATACAATATTCTTAGCTTCTCCCATAACAACTTTGGCATGGTATTTGTAGATACATTCAAAAATACCAAACTAGATAAGAAAAATCTAAAAGATCTTCTTTCCTTCCTATCAAATTTCATCCAATCCTCATCTATCATCGATGTTGGTTTTTTCCCTAAGACTACAATCCACTGATCTCTATCAACCAAAAAATCCTCCATCTTGAGTTTCCACAACTCAAATTTTTATCCATTAAATTTTTCAATCTCTATTCATGTGCTTCCCATATTTATCCTTTTCCTAGATCCTTTTGTGTACAAATCCCACTCAAGAATTAATTTATCATAGGTTTGAAACCCTTACCCCTCGAACAAATCTAAAACCTAGCTCGGATACCAAATGGAGAGAAATAAAGAGCCTTGATAAATTAAAACAAAAAAGTAGTAATAATAGAATCAAAAGAAAAGGAGACCTATATGGTGGACTCTGCGGGGATGACAACAGTTTCTGGAGGAGGTATGAACAACTGGAGGAATGTAGTGATGGCATCAGGTCCGTCACAGAGCATGCATGCTAGGGCTGGTATTTCTTTTAAAAATTATTAGAAGGAACAAGATTTCCCATTGCATGCCAGGAATCGTTTGTTAAAGAACAATGGATGTTTGGAACGATGTGAAGCCAGGCCGGTTCTAGTGGTTCAACCAGACTCGATGGCAGAAGATGTGGAGTATTTAACCAAACATGCGCTTATTGGTAAATTTATGGGCATCCAAATTTCTCTTCCCTTTGTGGAGGCTTGGGTTAGGAAGACTTGGAACCCTGAAGGTGATGTGGAGGTGATGTTGAGTGCAAACAACTATTTTATGGTGGTTTTTTCTTATCTTGCGGATCGTAACAAAGCATTTGAAGGAGGTCCCTATTTTTGTAACCAAGCGGGACTCTTTATTAAACCCTGACATGTGGGTTTCAACCCATCAGAGGAGCGACCGTCATGGGTTTCGGTGTGGGTTTGGATTCCGTGGCTCCCCTTGGAATTTTGGAGAAATGACATCTTGCATATGATTGCCCTTCTACTTGGGAAGCCGGTTGGGCCGTCAGGAAAGATCTTTGGATAAAAAGGTAATCTCTGTTGCCCGTATTTGTGTTGAAATTGATTTAAAAAATCCTATTCCAGATTCTATTGAAATACAGTTAGGATCAACCACATGGGTTAAAAAACTTGACTATGAAGCTCTTCCATTTCGTTGCCAGATTTGCCATGAATATGGCCACTTACAAAGAAAATGCCCTAAGTTTGTCCTACCTGTGGCTTCAAATCATGGGCCCTCTCAAGCTGTACAAAATATGGATAAAGGAAAAGCCCCGATAAAAGAGGAGGATTAGGATAAGGAAGGCTTTGTTACGGTAAAACCTCGAAACAAAGGAAGAAATGCAAAAAGAGACATTAAGGATAACCAGCAAGATGCTCAGCTCAATCGTTTTGAAATTCTAGAGAATCTTGATCAGTGCGTGGAGATACCTGAAACATCGCTACTGTTATAGATATAACAGGACCAAATCAGTTGTCTCTTCATGAGGTGGAACCAAGGGAACCAGATACAGGGGGTTTAAATGAAGAACAAAGGGCTTTGGTTTCGAGTATAGGTGATATGGTTGGCCCTAGCCCTGGAAGTGAAGTTATCTTAGAAAATGGCACAGATTTAGATGTGCCCTCTCCTACCAAGGCACTGATGCAGTCATCCATGGACTGTAAAACTCCTACGGTCTTTGGGATTGCAGCATAAAATAATTAAAAAAAATGCTTCAGATAAGAATATGAAGGTGGGTCGAAAGAAAGACTAGGATAAAATTAAGTTAATGGGGGAGACTTTGGTAGAGTCAGGTTTGGTGAGAACATTGGAATCCCATTTTTATAACCCCCAAAAATTATTATACTTTCATGGAATGTAAGGGGGTTGAAAAACATCCCCAGACAAAAAGTTGTTTGTGATTTGATTCGTGTTCATTCTCCGGATGTGGTTTTTATTCAGGACAGAGTATTGATAAGCTGGGAGAGTCTCCCGTGCGGGTATTCTCAACACCTACGGGAGTTGATCCATAAGGATGTTCGGACTTAATGTGGTTTGTTTTTTTTTTTTGTTTTCTTTGGGAGTTGACCTTGTCTGGTGATTTAGCCTGTCTTGTTGCTTATTTGAGTCCTGGGTGGGGGCTCAGCTGTACTTTGTAATCCATACTTTTTATCAATAAATTTTTACCCCTTTATTTAAAAAAAAAAAATAGAATCAAAAGAAAAACCCAGGTGTTGTAGGTGAGTTGGAGAGGAGAGGGCAATCCTCCAAGAGAGGTCCCAAGTTTGAATCTCCATCCTACCAAAAAATTGAATTGGGTACCCAAAATCCAATTGATAATGTTGGTGTGGGCAGGGTCGGGTGCGACTCCCGGGTGACTTTGATGGTGTAGAACCCCCTGTTCGTGGTCTCTCAGACCAAGGTGGCCCCGCAAGGGGTTTTTTGCTTTAAAAAAAAATAGAATCAAAAGAAGATTGTAGATTCACATATTACACAATATTTATCCTGGAAACCCTTAATCAAGCAAAAACCAACATAGTATTATCTTATTATTGCATTAAATTGACCATCTCCAATACAATAATATTCTCCTTCTTTCTCCCCAAACCCTAATGTAAGTGCAATATATATATAACAAAGGCACATGCATGGATTTTTACAATATCTTGGGTGAAAAAGCATGGATCCAAATATAGTAACCCTAAAAGCCCATATGGGTCTAAAAATAACTTAAACCTTAACAATTTTGGTTGGGGGATGTCGCCCCTGGACCCTTGCTTTTTGGAGGGCTACCACACCTAAACCCCTGTTCGGGGCCCGACCTAGCCCAGAACAGCAACGAGTATAGGTACAGAGTGTCCACTACCTTTTAGTGTCAGCCCCACTAGAAAAACATGGAAAATATTCAACATATTTCCAACACAAAGTATTAAATGATTCAACATAAGCAGAAGGCCTTATATCTCCTAGGTTAGTTTACAAATAGTATTTTTATTTTTGGTCAGTTATATCCTATGTCTTTTACTTTATCAACCTAAAAAATAATCCTTAAAATTATAAACTTATATCTCCTATGTTTGAAAGCAATATTAATGAGATATATTTTTTACCTTAGCCCCTTGAATTCACACTTGAGTGGTGCTAGTTTTTATTGAGATATGATAGTCCTTTATGTAATCTTTCTATGGTGATTGACTTGATGAGTCTGAATGACCAAGTGTGTTATGGTTATCAGGTTTTCTCTTCGATACTTGGAGAGCAGATGTTGACCTTCTTTAATGGAGTCTTAAATGCTCCAATGCTCTCCTTCTTTCATGTTGTGCTTAGTAATAAATTGACTAGGCTGCGCTTTTCTCTCCACATACTCTGTGGACATCAGACATGAATGCTATCCTTGTGCTATCTCTACACTGCATATAAGGGTAGTCATTGATAGACAAGTGGCACTTGCATTTCTTGGGAGTCCTGCCACCTCTTCTTGTAATGCTACTGCACCAACCATTACTCCTTCATAATGTATTCACTTTGCTTTGAGCGCTATCAACATTCATCTCTTGAGCATTAGAGATATGATAGCTATGAGGGAATAATATGCTATGTGGAACTTAGCCCTTTTGCATGAAGTTTTCTATATAACACCTCCAATAAGGAGATTATAATTCCTTCGAATGTCTTCCTCCTTAGCTTGCTTTGATTTATTGAATAACAAGCAATATATTTTTTCTGTAGGTAATTTGTGAGATACATTGGAGCCTTGGATGAGGATGAGGTATCTCTCTTGCTACCCTTTGTTGATACTACTCCCAACGCAATATCCAATTTTCTTCTATATGCTTATACCTTTGTTGTGCTCCCTGTTAACATTGATAGAGATGAAGCTTGATGCATATGAATGTTGGATGTGCTCTATTATTATTTTTTACATAGATAGGTTCTTCTTATTTCTATGGTTTACATAAAAATTAGTGATAGATTTTCTTTTTCTTACATAAATAGCCTTGGTAGGCTTATTGTCATTTATGTAAGAGCTTCATTTTTTTGCAAGTCCGATATTGGAGAGAATGCCCTTTCGGTGTTGGAGAATGTTTAATCCTTTGGTCATTCCTTTGGCTACTTTTTTTCCTATACCTATTGTGCTTATTGTGGCATATTTAAATCTTCTCCTTTTCTTGGGTATGATGTATTGCAGAAGTGCAAAACCATGTAACCTTTACATGTATATAGAACCTTTTTATTGCACCTTTTCTTGCACTCTTTTGCAGGTCTGAAATTCTTATTTTTGTAGTAGATTAATGAGTGTAAAATAAGTTTTTTAAGGATGTCTGTTTGGCTAGACTCCTTACCCTTTTGCTTGGATGATTGATGGTGAATCCAAGCCTTGTAAATGCTATAGAACAAAAGCTTTATTTTAGTTGCACTAAACCTAAGTGCTTTGGATTTGAGACTCACCAAGTATCAATATTTGAAGCTTCTTTTTGGTTAGTTTTTCTTTGCTTGTAATAACCAATTTCGGTGGCTTTTATTGGCTACTATGAGTTGCAGGTTTTTGTGATTTTAAGAGTGTCTTTAGACACTTTATCTAAACTAGATTTTGTAGCCTTTATTTTAAAGCACAAACTAATTTATTTTGAGAGTAATAATAGTGCAAATGAATCTAAAAAATTCTACTTTTAATACACTAACAAATTATACCTTATCACTCCAATATACTCTCAAGAAAATACACTTAATCAATTCACTGCAACTAATAAAGAATAATCTCAAATGAACATTCAATATTTATTCTGTAAATATCGTATAAGCAAGATATTAAGAGATAGTCTTCTTTTGCTTTTCAAAGTAGATAATAGGCTAGTTGATAGATTATTAAAATTCTAAAATCTAATAAACTCTTAATGTACAAATGAACCTTAAAAAGAACCTTTATTTTTGCATAAATGAAGAGTGTAATACAAATATCCTTTTTGCAACTTTAATAGGGATGAAGGTGCTTTAATAAATCTGATAAGTAATCCAAATAATGAATCTACTTGCACTGATAGTTGCTTACCTTTTTTTAAATAATTTTGTAGCTCATTTTTTGTTTCTATAGGGGATGTATATCTTGGTGCTTAATATCACCAAGTTGTTGCATTGAATAGGATTTTGTAGCTCTTTTGTAGACTATTTTGAATAGCTCTTGCTTCACCAAATTGATGGTCTTAAACTTTCTTTCACGGGCCTAGGATTTGGTGACTTTGATCTCCTCTTATAATCTTCTTCTTCTATTGTATATCTGGAGTAGTTTGTATCTATGAAGCAGTGACCTCTTGCTGTAGGAGGTAATATTCAAATCTCTTGGATTTGATAAGCATATTCTACATGGAGATTGATGTCTCCCATAGGTTTCTACCTACGAATTTGTATAAGGATATTGGTGTCTCCCATAGGTTGGTGCCTACACATTTGTATAAGGGGATTGGTGTCTCCTATGGATTGGTGTCTACAAATTTTATTGAATAAATATAAGTAATATTTTGTCATGGTTTTCTCTCGAAAGGGTGTTTCCACGTAAAATCCTTGTATCTTGTGTGTGTGGAATTTTATGCATTGATTCATTATTACATTAATATTATTGTAGTTATTGTTTGAAAGAAAAAGTTTTATCTTATATTGTTTACCCCCCTCTCAGTTTAATCATGTGTTTCTTCAAATGGTATCAAATAAGGTTCCTTTATGAAATTATAATCGCTTGAAGGAAGATCTTATAAGAACACACATGGCTTACCAAGAAGGTTTTTCATCAAGTAAGGCTCCATTATTCGATGGGACTAACTATGCATTTTGGAGCATGAGGATGTGAACCTATTTTATGGTAGATGGCTATGATATATGGCAATATGTTATGGATGGGTTAAAACCACCTACAACACATACCACAGATTGATATGGCAAGAAACCATTTGAAAATAATACCAAGGCAATGAATGTAATACTAAGTGGTTTGTGTGAATCAAAGTTCGTTAAAGTTATGCACTGCACATATACAAAAGAAATATGAGACAAGTTACAAAGAACATATGAAGGATATGACAAGGTTAAAATTGCAAAAATTCAAACCCATAGGAGGGAGTTCGAAGACTTAATAATGAAAAATGAGGAAAATATTGCCAAATATCTTCTCCATGTTGATGAGATTGTCAACACCATTCGTGGACTTGGATAAAGTATTGATGACCCTAGGATTATTCAGAAAGTCTTAAGGTCACTCCCTATGAGGTTTGATGCGAAAGTCTCGACGATTGAAGAAATTAAGGATCTTAAAACTTTAAGCATGGATGAGCTACACAAAATTATTATAGCTTATGAGATGAGGATTAAAAAAGATCAAACATCCAAATGGGAGACTGCATTTAAAATTTCAAATAAGACAAATAATAAGGAACCAGAGTCAAGTGAAGGATCGAGCAACAGATAAGAAGCCAACTTTGTGCGAAGAAATAAGAAGGGATCAAGTAAACACAAAGGTAGGTATACTTTGAAATGTTTTAATTTTGGTAACAATGGTCACTATGCAGTTAAGTGCCTATAATCTAGAAGTAGTAGCAGTGAAGAAGAAGAGGATTAAAAAATAAATAAAAGAAAATTTTATCATGAAAAGAAAAAGAGGCACGATCAAGGCAAGCATGAGAAGAAGATATTTCAAAGGCATAAGAAGAGTCTTTATTTTGAAGAAGCAAGTGGTTATTCCAATAGTAGTGACGAAAGCCTCTCCTATAGTGAAAGAGAAGAAATTCTATTATTGGCTATGGAGGTGAAATAAGATGCTCTTGTTGTCGAAAAACAAGAAGAGAAAGATCCAAAAAATGAATAGGAAGCTACAGTTGACATAGAAGAGGAACTTGTTGTTTCTCTTAAATAGGTGAATATGCTTAGAAAGAACTCAAGATTGAAGACTCAAGTACAAGAGGATGAGAAGACAAAGGTAAATTTTTCACAAGATATCATCAAATTAAAAGTTAAAATTGAAGAGGTAAAGTGAATTGAAGAAGTTATGACTGAGCAGTTAAAGGCAAAAGAGTTGGAATGTGAAAAACTGGAACATGAGATTGTCTCTCTAAGGAAGGAAGTGAAAAAATCTAATGATAAGCTACAACAAAATATTAGGTTTGATAAAAGCACAAAAATCTTGGATGATATTATCAAAGCACATAGATCTTCAGTTATAAAGACTGGACTTGGTTTTGAAGAAAGTCAAAAGAAACAAAAAAAGAATTCAAGCTCAAAAGGAACAGAGGCATAAAAGAAAATAATTAAAGAAAATACTAAGACTTATGCTGATATGTTGAGAAGTGGAAGCATCAAGAACAAAGAAAACAAAGCATCATCATGGACCAATGCCCATCACAGAATCGAAGAACACAAGCTTATACTAAGAGGGGGGGTGAACAGTATAAGACCACTTTTTACTTTTCTTTTCTCAAACAATATTATCTAATATATCAATGGTAATATCAACAACAGTAACCAAAGTAATGCACAAATCATCACACATAATAGAGACACCATTTTAATGTGGTTTACCCAATGTGGTATACTCCATGAAGAAAATATTTCACTCATATTTTCTCAAAAAATGTCTTTTGAATCCTTCCCTATTACAATAGTTATGGACCTCTATCCAAAGGAGACACCAATCCCCTAATCAAGTTCATGTATCTCTATCCATAAGATACACCAATACCCTCAGCTAGTTTGTGGAACTCTATCCACATGAGAACTCCTCCTCTGCTCTGGCTGGTGATCCTCTAGAAGACTACTACCTCCACTGCAATAGCTTATGGATCTCTCTCCATAGAAGAATCTATCCTCACTTAGAATATATATATCCTAACTACCCTCACTAATGAATCTCTATCCACTGGATACTACTATCCTTTGTTCTGTCACATCCAAATCTTACTCTTAGCTCTATCTCAGATCTGTACTAAACATAGTCCTTCGGTCTAGCACAAATCTGCTCAAACTCTATCTCAAAACTGCACTAAATATAGTCCTTCAGTATAGTACAAATATACTCAATCTCTGTCTCAAATATGTACTAAAAACAATCCTTCGGTATAGCACAAATATGCTCAA
Organism: Wollemia nobilis; assembly: GCA_028583015.1. Taxonomy (NCBI): domain Eukaryota; kingdom Viridiplantae; phylum Streptophyta; class Pinopsida; order Araucariales; family Araucariaceae; genus Wollemia; species Wollemia nobilis. Next base: position 6,539,673 of record JAQPPZ010002979.1, read on the forward strand.
TCTCTATCTCTGGTCTAGCACAAATATATCCTCAAATATATCCCAAAATTTATCCTCAAATATATCCTCAATTTTTTTCTCAAGCCTTAACACAAAGCTTGATCCAATCACAAATAAACTCTGCTAGATCTGCCCCAAAATCTCACACTAATTTGTCCACAAGTATTCCCCAAGACTTACCTCAAATATTCTCAACAATTTCTCACTAGAACTTGCTCAATCTGCTCAACAAGTATTCATCAAGACTTATCTCAAATATGCATTGTAAGCTTCCATACAAGCTTACTCAACTCAGTCCTTATGTCCAATCTAGGACTTACTTCAAATCTGCTCATAAGCTTTCACAAAATCTTATTCAACTCAACTCAATCTATCACATAAAACCTCTTCAATCACACAAAAAAGTTTCACACAAAATCTTATTTTAATCTCACAAAAACATATAGAGAATGGTTAGAGACTCAATATGTTTTACACTCACAACAATACTTAATCACTTTCAAACTCTCTTGTTTAACCATAGAAACATATGGAGAATGGTTAGAGACTCAATATGTTTCACACTCACACAACACTCAATAACTCTCAAAATATCCTTTAAATCAATTTAGAATAAATAACAATTTGTTTCACATAACTTGAACTATCACTCCAACACTTCCAATAAATTATGCTTAATCAACTCCACTCAATCACTCAATCAAGGAAACACAACTTGCTTACAAACCCTAAATAAATGTTTCACAAAGATTTCAACAACTCACACTATGGAAGTCAAACATTTACTCAAGATGATTCTAAATTCACATAACAATGATACTCATGTTATTTCACAAACCCTAGTTCAAGATAGTTCTCAATTCACCCTCAATTGTCCTTACAAACACTCACCAATCATACATGTGAAAACTCACTCAAACATTTCCAACAATGTTTATCAAACAAAACCTTTTCACTCCAACTTTGCACTTCACAACATTCAAACCAACAATATTTCACTCATAAAGAAGATATGTCCATATCTTTTATTTGATGAAGAATTGACCTCAAAGCCTATCTCAATCACAATCAACCTCTTTGCCAATCTCAATGGTTAAATAGTAAAAATATTCACTCAAAAATTTCCCAATTAATAAAACACTTACTTGCTAAAGCAAAATATTAATATCCTTATGACGCTTTTTAGCTTCACACTTTCTAACCACCTTTTTACTCCACTTTATATAAAAAATAACACATTATAAACATAATATCTTTACTAGCTTATCACTCCAAAATTTTCTCAAAACACCTTGGCACCTTTACACAAATAATATACCTTACCTTATAACTCCAAACTCTAAAATATAATATTCAACATACAATATCTTCCTTTTAATATTTCAATGATCCCCTTAATTAACTCACCACTTAGTCCATATAAAATCCAAACATAACATGCACCTTTACTTTTATTAAACTTTCATAAATCAAATAAAATAAAATTGTTACCATTCACTACCGTTGTGATTCGATCTAGCGACTTGCAGCATCCTTAAATTTTCTCTCAATCGACTGCGCTACTATGGCACATGAGACATACGAGCACAACCTAATTTTTGTACCTTTCTTAGTTTTATTCAAAAGGAATGTTGATGGGATTTGATCCCTTAACCCTGCCTTGCAAATGTGTCAACCAACTTAAAATCTGCTACCTCACGCACTGCAATCAACTACTTGATCTCGTATAGCTTCACTGCAATATCACGTCGGTGCTAAAACCTCAAAATCCGTGTGCACTATTTTCTGTCTCCACCGCATGTCAAATTAAGTGCAACCCTATCATTCGTCCCTTGAATGACACAATAAATTTATTTTATTTCTTCTCTAATGAATCGCTCGAGTGTATACTAGAATCCTCATTTCATCGCAAGGTTCCCACAGTGTATTTGAATCACCGAATATTATTCGTTCGCACTATAACCTTTAAAATTAATCAATCATGCACATTTTTTTTATATTCATTTGCTGTCTCTTTTTGCAATCAAATCACATCTCATCACATGTCATTTGAAACTTTATTGCCACCTTTATAAACATATCATACGGTTCTTAATACATGACGTCGGCGGTATGAATAACTTTGTGTATGGCCTTTGAAATTCAATACACGACGTCGGCAGGGTAAATAACTTTGTGTATGGCCTTTAAAATAATTTTAAATTAAAATATTAAAATATTTAATTTTAAATTATTTAAAGATAATTATTTTAAATATTAAATAATTTAAGACTTTAACTTAAATAACTTTTTATCCCGTAAATCATTATAATAATATTTTAAAACTTGCTTTATTTTCCTTTTGAAAGACCTGTTGACCGGATATTATAATATGAAAATATTATAATATTAGGCTTCTTCACTTGACCTCTTTTTGCACATAGTATTCAAACTTGGCCTTCAACCTTTTCATTGTTGTGCTCTCATGGCCCATGCCATTTTGACATCAATGACAATCTATTATACTCAAATTTCCAACAATCTCCCCCTTTGTCATTGATGGCAACAACTTTCCAAAACACTTGATTTCAAATCTGCTCCCCTTGAGAAACTGCTCCCCCTGACTGAATGCTCTCTCCCTAACTCAAATCTCTCCCCCTTTGACATCAATGGCAAAGGGCCACCTTTGGGGCTTAAGGCTAAGAATGAGACTCTTAGCTTAGCCCCTCCCCCACCTCCTCTCTTGAGGTGGTTAATTCTGGGGTGGGAGTATCTCTACTCCCAACATGCAATGTTCCTCTCCTTTCTTAGCTTTATTTTTCCATACCTTTGAGGTCATACCTTTTTGAACCTTTTGAGAATCCTCTTTCTTGCTTGTCCTTGGAAGTTTTGGAAATTTTGTTCTACACCACCTTGCTATATGCCCAACATTATTGCACTTGTAACACTTAATATTGTGATTTCTTGAAGGTGCAAATATCTGATAGTTCCTCCTGGTGAAGCCATATCCATTCCTGTCATGAATCCTACAATTTACTACCTTGTGACCAAACTGATTACAAGAGTAGCAATACCCTTGAAAAAGCTACCTATTTCTGAAATTTCCATATTCTTGTCTTTCATGTGTCTTGCATTGTGTAGCCTTGTGCCCAAACTTATGACATGAGAAGCAACATCCATTGAAGAAACCTTGCCTTGACCCCATTGGTCTCTTAGTCTCTTCTACCCTGTCATGTTTCCTATTCCATATGTTCCTTATTTGTGCATTGTTCCTTTCCTTGTTGAAATTTCTATTGTCCAACTTATCCTTAGAAGTCTCACTCTCTCTTTCACTCTCTTATTTTGAAGCTTCTTCTTATTTGGTGCTTGAGCTTGACTCTCCTTTTTCTGCTTCTTGTTTCCCTTGTTCTTCTTCAAAACTAAGTCCTATTTTGGTGATTGATGATCTTTGTGCATTGATAATCCTATCCAAGGTCTTTGAATTTTTCTCAAACTTGTGTAGCTTTTCCTTAGAGTCTTTCACTTCCATCCTTAGTGAAACTATCTCATGTTCTAATATTTCACACTCTAGATCTTTTGTCTTTAATTTTTTAGCCATACCTTCTTCCATTTTCCTTGCCTCTTCAACCTTAATTTTGAAGTTAGTGAGCTCTTGTAGAAACTTTGCTTTTGCTTTCTCATCTTCTTGAGATTGAACCCTTAATCATGAGTTCTCCTTTTTAATTCTTCGAGATCAACAATAAGTCTTTCACATTCTAGCTCTTTTAACTTTGATTGTTCAACCATACCTTTTTCAGCTCTCCTTGCCTTTTCAATCTTATATTTCAAGTCAGAGAGATCTTATAGAAGCTTTGTCTTACATTTCTCATCCTCTTGTATTTGAGCCTTTAATTCTAAGTTCTCCCTTTTCAACTCAACAAGTTCCTTAAGAGTGGCTTCCTCCTTTTATTTTTCTGAATTTTTCTCTTTTCTTTGGTCTTCAATAGGAGCATTTTCTTCTATTTTCAAAAGTAGAGTTTCTTCTTCATACCTATTTTGATTGTGCTTGTTTTCCTTGAGTTCCATTTCATCTTCACTGCTACTAAACCCATTGCAATAACCTGCATCATGATCGAGTTGACCACAAACAAAACATTCTTCACCATATTGTGGATAATAAGCTGCATGGTGACCTATCTTCCTACATCTGGTACAAAATTTTATCAATTTAGCCTCTTCTCCACTGCTTGATTCATCTCTTGAATCTATTTCCACTTCTCCTCTTAGAGCAACAATCTCTTTGAAAACAAAATCAAATTCATCTTCCTTTTCTTTCATGACCATGTGTGTTCTTTTCCTTTTAGGTCTCATGGTTCTACTTTTGCCTTTCTTTGCCATGTGTGTTCTTGTAAGATCTTCCTTCAAGCTATTAGACCCTTTTCCAAAGGAACCCGCTCTGATACCAATTGAAGAACACAATATTATACTAAGAGGGGGGGTGAAAAGTATAAGACCACTTTTTACTTTTCTTTCCCAAATAATATTACCCAATATATCAATGGCAATATCAAGAACAGTAACCAAAGCAATGCACAAATCATCACACACAATAGAGACACCAATTTAAGATGGTTCACCCAATGTGGGCTACTCCACGGAGAAAATATTTCACTATAATTTTCTCAACAAATATCTTAGGAATCCTTCCCTATTACAATGTTTATGGACCTCTATCCAAAGGAGACACCAATCCCCTAATCAAGTTTGTGTATCTCTATCCATAGGAGACACCAATCCCCTTAGCTAGTTCATGGAACACTATCCATAGGAGAACTCCTTCTCCTCTGCTCTGGATGGTGATCCTCTAGAAGACTACTACCTCCACTACATTGGCTTGTGGATATCTCTCCACTAAAGACTCTATCCTCACTTAGAAGATATATGTCCTCACTACCCTGGCTAATGGATCTCTATCCACTAGAGACTACTATCCTCTACTATATCACCTCCAAATATTGCTCTCAGCTCTATCTCAAATTTACACTAAACACAGTCCTTAGGTCTAGCACAAATATACTCAATATCTATCTCAAATCTGCACTAAATACAATCCTTTAGTCTAGCACAAATCTACTCAATCTCTATCTCAAATCTACACTAAAAATAGTCATTCGATCTAGCACAAATCTGCTCAATCTCTATCTCTTGTTCTGGCACAAATCTATCCTCAAATATTTCCCAAACTCTATCCTCAAATCTGTCCTCAAATTTTTTTTCAAGCCTTAACACAAAGCTTGATCCAATCACAAATCAACTCTGCTAGATCTACCCCAAACCTTAACTCAAGGTTTGAACAAATCAATCAATCAACTCTACTCACAAGTATTCTCAAAGACTTACCTCAAATATGTCCATAAGTCCTCTCTAGAACTTGCTTAAACTGCTCTCAAGTCTTCACCAAGACTTACCTCAAATATGCATTGTAAGCTTCCACAAAAGCTCACACTAATCTATCCACAAGTCTTCACCAAGACTTGCCTCAAATATTCTCAACAAGTCCTCACTAGAACTTGCTCAATCTTCTCAACAAGTCTTCACCAAGACTTATCTCAAATTTGCATTGTAAGTTTCCAAAAAAAATTTCTCAACTCAGTCATTAAGTCCACTCTAGGACTTACTTCAAATCTTCTCACAAGATTTCACAAAAGCTTATTCAACTCAACTCAATCTATCACAAAAAATTTCTTCAATCACACAAACAAGTTTCACACAAAATCTTATTTTAATCTCATAAAAACATATCGAGAATGGTTAGAGACTCAATATATTTTATACTCACAACAATACTTAATCCCTTTCATACTCTCTTGTTTAACCATAGAAACATATGGAGAATGGTTAGAGACTCAATATGTTTCACACTCACACAACACTCAATCACTTTCAAACTCTCCTTCAAATCAATTTAGAATAAAGAACAATTTGTTTCATAGAACTTGAACTATCACTCCAACACTTCCAATCAATTATGCTCAATCAACTTCACTCAATCACTCAATCAATGAAACACAACTTGCTTACAAACCCTAAACAAGTGTTTCACAATGCTTTCAACAACTCACACTATGGAACCCAAAATTTGACTTAAGATGATTTCAAATTCACATAACAATGATACTCATGTTATTTCACAAACCCTAGTTCAAGATAGTTCTCAATTTCACCCTCAATTGTCCTCACAAACATTCACCAATCATGCATGTGAAAACTCACTCAAACATTTCCAACAATGCTTATCAAACAAAACCTTTTCACTCCAACTTTGCACTTCACAACATTCAACAATATTTCACTCATAAGGAAGATATACCCATACCTTTTATTTGATGAAGAATTGACCTCAAAACCTGTCTCAATCACAATCAACCTCTTTGCCAATCTCAATGGTTAGATAGCAAAAATCTTCAGTAAAAAATTTTCCAATTAATAAAACACTTACTTGAGCAAGCAAAATAATAATATCCTTATGATGCTTTTTAGCTCCACACTTTCTAATCACCTTTTCACTCCACTTTATATAAAAAATAACACATTATAAACATAATATATTTACTAGCTTATCACTCCAAACTTTGCTCAAAATAACCTTGGCACCTTTACACAAATAATATACCTTACCTTATATCTCCAAATTCTAAAATATAATATTCAAAATACAATATCTTCCTTTTAATATTTCAACAATCCCATTAATTAACTCACCACTTAGTTCATATAAACTCCAAACATAACATGCACCTTTCCTTTTATTAAAATTTCATAAATAAAATAAAATAAAATTATTACCACTCACTGCCACTATGATTCGATAAAGCAACCTGCAACATCCTTGAATTTTCTCTCAATCAACTGCATTGCTACAACACATGCGACATACAAGAACAACCTAATTTTTAACATCCTTGAATTTTATCTCAATCAACTGCATTGCTACAACACATGCGACATACAAGAACAACCTAATTTTTATACATTTATTAGTTTCATTCAAAAGGAATATCGATGATATTTGATCCCTTAACCCTGCCTTGCAAATGTGTTAACCAACTTAAAATTAATTGCCTCACACGCTACAATCGACTACTCGACCCCACATAACTTCACTACAATATCACACCGATGCTAAACCCTTGAAATCCATGTGCACTAATTTTTGTCTTTGTTGCATGTCAAACAAAGCACAACCCTACCGTTCATTCCTTGAATGGCACAATAAATTCATTTTATTTCTTCTCCAATGAATCGCTCGAGTGTATACCAGAATTCTCGTTTTACCGTAGGTTTCCCACAGTGTATTTGAATCACTGAATATTATTTTTTTGTACTATAACCTTTAAAATTAATCAATCATACATATTTTTTTATATTTATTCGCTATCATTTTTTGTAATCAAATCACATATCATCGCATGTCATTTGAAACTTTGTTGCCTCCTTTATAAATATATCATATGGTTCTTAATACATGTCGTTGGCGGGATGAATAACTTTGTGTATGGCCTTTGAAATTCAATACACGATGTCAGTGGGATAAATAACTTTGTGTATGGCCTTTAAAATAATTTTAAATTAAAATATTAAAATATTTAATTTTAAATTATTTAAATATAAATAATTTAAATATTAAATAATTTAAAACTTTAAATTAAATAACTTTTTATCCGCAAATCATTATAATATTATTTTTAAATTTTCTTTCTTTTCCTTTTGAAATATCCTGTTGTCTAGATATTATAATATTAAAATATTATAATATTAGGCTTCTTCACTTGACCTATTTTTGCACATAGTCTTCAAACTGAGCCTTCAACCTTTTCACAGTCGTGTTCTCATGACCCATGCCATTTTGACATCAATGACAATCTATTATACTCAAATTTCCAACAGAAATAACAATGAGAACCATGCGATTATATCCTCCAAGGCAATCAGATAGGTTTCAATATTTCTTTCAGGGTTATTGCTTTTCATGTCACCAATTTGGTCATAAAGCTGCACATTGTAGGATTTGTGCTAAAAATGATTTTGACTTCACCAAGAAGAATTTCAATTCATTTGCACCTCTCATGGACTACAACATCATTTGTTACAAATGTAATAATTTTTGGCATATAGACAAATGATGTAGAATAATATTCCCTGAACTGTCAAAATCAAGTAAGAATTAAGGTCAAAAGGATATGTCCTCCAAATTTTGGAAAAAGAAAATGGAACAAGGAAAGAAGACATATGAGTTGGGAGAAGTTTCACTCTCATCTCATCATTGAACATCTCAGTTAGATCAGTTAGTAACGGGGCATTATCCAGTGACTTATAATTTAGCCCCAAGAAGCCTTTGCCATTGATGTCAAATGGGGAGAATTTCAGTGAGGAGCAACTTGTCAAGGGGAGCATCTTGTGTGATCCTATTGCAGTAAAGGATAGTTTCTTTGCATGGTTTCCATCAATGACAAAGGGGGAGATTGTTAGAATTATTCTCTATTGAGTTGTCATTGATGACAAAGACCGACTTGGTTACTGGCTAACGATGGCATGCTTGGGTGAATTATTCAAGGTAGATATATTTTCAAGGGTCAATATTTTATTTAAATATTAGTGCCATAGTATTTAAAATAAATATTTATATATTAATGTGATGGGTGAGTGCCATAATATTTAAATTTAAATGAGAAGTGAATTTTTTGCATATTAATGTAAATGGGCACATATTAATGTAAATGGGCCGACCACTTGGGTGCCAAAAGAAAGAAAGAGAAATGTTGCATATAAATACAATCCCAAAGTTCATTTCAGATAATATTTTTTATATAGAACGTCTTCGATAGATGAGCCACAAACACAAGAGGAGAAGCATAGTTGGAGTGGGTAACATTCAAAAATTCGAGCTGGTTGTGTGCTATGATTCCTTCAAAGAATGCAAATGTGAATAAGTTTAGGTAGAAGCATTCTAACCAATCGTAGGAAGCATTCATGTTTTATTATGTGATGAGATGAGGTTCGTGCACAGGTGGTGACAATTGAAGAAGCACATGCTTATAGTTAGAGGGGGAGTGAACAATATAAGATAAAAAATTTTCTTTCAAACAATATCTGCAATAATATGAATGCAATAATGAATCAATGCACAAAATTCCACACACACAAGAGACAAGTATTTTATGTGGAAACACCATTTTGAGAGAAAACCACGATAAAATATTGCTTATATTTCTTCAATAAAATTTGTAGGCACCAACCCATAGGAGACACCAATCCCCTTATACAAATGCGTAGGCACCAACCTACTGGAGATGCTAATCTTCTTATACAAATTTTTAGGCACCAACCTATGGGAGACACCAATATCCTTGTTACAATAACCTAGGTACCAACCTACGAGAGACACCAATCTCCTTGTTACAATAACGTAGGCACCAACCTATGGGAGACACCAATCTCCTTGAGGCACCAACCTCAGAATACAAAACTAATTAACAAACTTATACAGGTCTTCTCCATAATTTGGCCTTCAATGACATATAGGATTGTACATAATTCTATCACAAGGTCTTCTTAGATCTACATTCTAATCCTTGTTGTACCACTTGCCCTAAAACTCATCAACCAAAATTACCTTTGCTTGCCCTAAAACTCATGGACAATAATACCTTGAATTGAGATATCCTCACTGTATATCTGGATGTGACTTATTCTTCATTGATATAACAATTTCAAATAAAACACTTTAATACCTTCTAAATCCCTTATCACTCCTTTTAAAAACTTTACAAAACAAAACTTTATTAAAAATGACTCCTTATATCTCCCTTAATACTTTAATCAAATTTAATTGAAAACTTTACCTTCTCCTTTCGACTCCCTATCACAAAATTATCGACTCAAATTTCAGCACAATACACCATGGGGCGCTTGCCCCCTTAGCACCTCACTTTAACTTCTATCTATGCTTTGAACCTTTTGTAATGTCTAGTTGCATCCACGATCAACCCTAGAAAGAATTTGATTATTACAAATTTTATTTTCAATGACCGTTACGTTCAAACATACCTAACTTCTGCCTATGTAACATTTAGAATTTCCTCTGCTACACCATATTGTAATCAACAACAAATTTTTGTCTCCCTTTTAATTTTTCTCTCAGAATATCTTTCTCATTCACAACATGAAACCTTACATGTGAAATCTTCGATGCAATGATTCTATCACATCAATTCTATCTGGATGTTTCTAAATTTTAAGATGAATAATTCAATTCCTAGAGCTGAGTGAATGTTTCATCTACTACCTGTATTTATACCTTGATCTACCTTCAAACCCTCAAAATATGCTACCACCTAATATTGTTTATTCACTGGTGCTCAACTTGTTGTTCGCCTTTGTCATCAACAACCATCAAAGTAAAAAGTGAGACCTTCACCTCATTTGATTTAGTTGCTCTAACATTCCTCTTGAATTGTGCAACCTCCAATGCTATTCCTCTCACATTTCGTAAATTCTTCAAATCAGGATGCAACAACTTCTCTTTCTTATCAAAGGATTTCTAGTTTCACCATGTTTGCACTCTTAGCTAACACATCTGCATTATTTCTCTAACTTCACCACTTCCACTTTATCATATTATTTGGCTTCAAAATAAAAAATAGAGGTCATTTACTATAGCCTTATGGGCTAAAAATTCCATGATATGGTTGCCCTGGTAATTGATAATGTGTATAGTACCATCGAGCATGCCGAGAGTGATCAAACTCTCCTTTTGGATGTTATATGACACAATCACCTCTGTATGCTTTGGTGATCAATCATTCAAGCTTAGAATTTTCTTAGATGTCTTTTCTACCTATGCTTTCACCCTAAAATATTCTCCAACTTCGATGGACCTAATGTTGCCCATGGTGGCAACCAGGGCCTACTCTAGCTTCATGAACCTACGTAGTCCACATTCATTTCTTAGAAAATGTTCAATTCTTGGATGCTCTCATTCACATCCTTTAAACCACTGGTGTTGTAGGAATTTTTATTGACATCAGATGTTTCTAGGTGGTCAATTCAAATTTTGGTTTATTCCATTTAGTTCCAAGTTATCACCTCATCTGTGCCATTGTTCCATGTTATCAATTAACTATTTTCACCACCTTCTCATGGACCTCATCTCACCATAAATTAAAACATGTACGCTTCCTATGATTGGTTAGAATTCTTCTGCCTAAAATTCTTTACATCTATGTTCTTCGAAGGAATCACAACACATGACCATCTCGACTATTTGAATGCTACCCACTCCAACTACGCTTCTCCTCCTGTGTTCATGCACTCATCTATCAAAGATTTTCTATATAAAAATATTATCTAAAATGAGCTTTGGGATTGTATTTATATGCAATATTTCTCTTTATTGCTTTTTGCACCCAAGTGGTCAACCCATTTACATTAATATGCAAAACTTTCACTTCTCATTTAAATTTAAATATTATAGCACTCACCCATCACATTAATATTTAAATATTTAATTTAAATATTATGGAACTAATATTTAAATCAAATATTGACCCTTGAAAATATATTTGCCTTGAACAATTCACCCAAGCATGCCATCATTTTTGAGTAGCCAAGTCAGCCTTTGACATCAATAAAAACTCAATAGAGAATAATTATTTTTTGGTAGATAAGATACTATAGCATTAATACTAGGTTTTACAGGTTGACCCAAAACCTTTTACAAAAATCAGCCCAGGGTTGTTGATGAACATGTCCTTACTAAGGATCCTATATATGTAAAATCTACATGCCGCCAAAGCCATTACATCCGGTAAGGCACATAGCCTGTTATCAAAAAGAAACTTCCCATACAAAATTTTGGGTATACCCCGAGAAAACACACCTACATCATAATTACAAAAAAAGAAACATACATAGATCCCTTCCTTGAAACAGTGGAGAAACAAAAAGCTGCAGACACACATAGCAGAGTACTAAAAAAAACTCCCACAAGCTCTGTATTGATAGTTACTCTTAATAATTATTTGGTAATTGCTTTCTTTCGTATATGACATGCTTTGGGACCACATCCCATCTTGGCCAATCAGCCTTGGAGAAGTGAACCTGTTGGCTAGATTTATGGCGGTGGCTATCTGGTGGTCCATGTGGCTCTGGTTCGAAGTCTTATATTGTCGTTTCTTTCCTGCCCTGTGATTATCAACCAACCTCAAATTACTAAGATGACTAGGAGCCATGTTATCTGACATGTGACTATCCCCATTAGTCTTTGTGGTATTTCCAAGTAGCATCCACCAAGACTGATAGCTCGGATAATTTTTATTGTGAGTCCATTTCAAAAAAGAGATGGGAATACTCATAGCCTTCAAACTTACAGTGCCTTCCCTGTTGGTAAATTCGACTATCATTCTTGGCATTCTTGTTGAATAAGCTCCTCTACTTTACTTAGGACACCATGTTCCCATTTGAAAAGTCTATCACCATCGACACCCAAATTGGCCAGCTTATCAACAACTTTGTTAGCTTCCCAAAAGACATGTTGGGCTTTTCTGTCCTGTCTTCCCTAGAAAAGGATCCTAGCCTCTTCAACAATTGTTTTAATCCTCCAAGGAGGTGTTTTCCAATTATTGAGGAGATTTATAACATGCATAGAGTCTCCTTCTATGATCAAATTGCCTTCTAAGTCTTGAGTCATTTGAAGGCCTCTCCACATAGCTCTAGCTTCAGCTTCATTATTCGTCCTTGTTCCCAAATATTTAGAAAATGCAAGCATCATATTCCCATTATGATCTCGCACAATGCCACCAACACCTACTCTGCCAAGATTGTCCTTAGCTGCTCCATTAAAATTAAGCTTAAACCAACCCATAGGAGGTGGGGACCACTTAACATTGGCTCTAGGGTTGACTACCCTAGGCACAGACTCATCTAACAAGGTTAAGCTTAAATATTGAGCAATCGTGGTCTCCTGCAGATGAGGTTTACGACTATCAAAAGGGATAAGGTTCACATTCTCGTTGGCAAAGGATAGGATCCTGGCAATGATAGTTTGATGATCATGGATAGACTCATTAAAGACTCTATGGTTCCTTTCTAACCACACCTACCAAAGATAGTGATTGAGACAAATTTTCCACATGTATCTAAGTCTTTGTATTGAAAAGGGGTAAGGCCACTAGACGAACAAATCAAGTACGATGGCTGGTTTAACCCAAGAAATATTGAAGGCCTGAAAAACCCCACTTAGGATAGTCAAGGAAAAAGGGCACTCAAGGAAAATGTGATAAATGGTCTCCCAATTAGCCCTGCACAGATAACAACGATTAGTGATACAAATACCTTTACGCATCATATTATCAATGGTTAGAATTCTTCCTTGGATAACCAACCATGAAAAGACTACAATTTTTGGAATTAAATTTTTTATCCAAACTAAGTCCTTTTGGAGGATAAAATCCTCGTCATCAAGCAGAAGCTTGTAAGCTGATTTAACAGTGAACTTCCCATTTTCCGTAGGAGCCCAGGTCACTTGATCTTCCTTGGGTCTCATGGGGATAAATTTTTTCTCGAGAATGTTACAAAGATCATTTTATTTTGCTTGAAATCCCTGAATCCTTATTTGTTTCCACTTCATTCTGCCTCTATCCTCAACCATATAATCGGAGACTTTTCTGCCAATGAGTTCTTTCGTGATATCTCTGATTTGGGCTAAGTTAGGATATTGCGTCAGTGGTTCGTCCTTAGCCCACCTATCATTCCAGCAATTTATCCTCTCACCATTGCCTAAAACCCATCTTAAACATTTTTTTATTATTTCCTTACAATTGAGAATTGCTTTCCAAAAATCAAAACCTCTGATTGGAATTGAGTCACTTAGAAATTCCATATTTTGAAGATACTTTCATTTGATGATAGTTGTCCATTCATTTTCTTCACCAGAAATGAGGCACCATGCCTGCTTAGCTAGTAAAGCTAAATTCATATGAGCAATTCTCCTCAGACCTAAGCCCCCATTTTCCCTGGGTCTGCACACTTTGGTCCATCCTACAAGGTGTATCATTTTTTTCTCCTCTGATCCAGTCCATAAAAATTATTTTTGGAGTTTCTCAATTTTCTAGAAAACCTTCATAGGGGCTTTGAAAACGGAGAGGAAATAGACTGGAATGCTCTGAAGAGAGGCCTTAGTGAGGGTCAGCTTTCCTGCTTGAGATAGAAGATGACCTTTTCATCCAACAAGTTTTTTTTGAATTCTTTCAATAACCCTATCCCACATTGACTCTCTCGGAGAACCAATGAAAAGAGGGAGACCAAGATACGAAGTGGGGAGGTTTGCTATATCACACCCTAAAATTTTTGCAATCCTTCTTTGCCTCTAAATGGGGGTGTTCAAGAAATATAACTTGATTTTACTGAAATTAACTTTATGACTAGCATCATCCTCGTAGAGTTGCAGGATGTATTTAATTCTTTTGGCCTCAACCATCGATGCCTTAGTCAATAGAAGGGTATCATAAATGAATTTTTGGTGAGAAACAACCCTAGTGAGAGATGTTGCCTTGATTCCTAATATTAGCCTTGAACTGCAAGTATTTTTGATGGTTCTACCTAAAGATTCTACCATAATAATGAATAACATGGGGCTGATAGGGTCCCCCTACTAAATTCCTCTATGACTTTGAAAGTAACCAGCAGTTGTTCAATTAACTAGAATCGAGAACCATGCTTTAGAAATGCATTCTTTGATCAAATTAACCCATTGGTGGTGAAAACCAAACTTAAGGAGGACAACAATCAGAAAGTCCCAATTTAGCCTATCAAATGCTTTGTTCATATCAAGCTTGAGGGCAAAAATAGACTTGTTAGTCTTATGAGTAGAGTGCAAATCTTCATGAACTATGATAACTCCATTCAAGATTGAATTAACCTGGATAAATCTTCCTTGACATGTATCTATGATGCGGGGAAGAACATCTCTCATTCTATTTGCAATGGCTTTAGTTAGGATCTTGTAAGAAACATTTCATAGACTTATTGGCCTGAAGTCAGCCATAGATTCAGGGGTTTGCTTCTTAGGAATTAGAGAAATAAAAGTAGATTTGAGACATTTTGGGATATGATTTCTTGCTTGGAATTCTTTGATAGTAGAAATTACATCCTCACTTACAATGTCCCAAAAAGCTTGATAGAAATGAGGGGGAAAGCCATCGGGTCCCGGGGCTTTGTCTGGCTCCATGCTAAACAAGGCTTCCTTAATTTCCTCATCAAAAAAGGGAGCTAGAAGCTTAAGGTTTATATCCTCATTTATTATGCTAGGAATGGATTGCAAGAGAATATCTTTGGCCTCCTCATTGCACTACGATTCCTAACCAAGGATAGAATTGAAATAAGTTATTGCCTCCTTTTTTATTTCTGTTAAGTCCTAAGTAATAGAACCATCTACTTTTTTTAAATTTTTTATCTTGTTATTGCTTTTGTTTCTAAGCATGGTGATGTGAAAAAACTTGGAATTTGAATCTCCATATTTCAACCAAAGAGCCCTTGATTTTTTCCTCCAATAGATTTCCTCATAGGCCAAAATGTTATGAAACTCTGCTAGTTTTGTTCGTTCCTCCTGCCTAGTAGTTTCATCAGCATCACCATGTTGAATCCTCTGATAAATTATCTTAAAAATTTCAACAACCTATTTTTTATTTTCAAAGAGGTTCCCAAAGACCTCTTTGTTCCAAGTTAGAAGCTTTTCCTTAACAAACTTTAATTTGCCAGCAATTTTAAAAGCTGCACTACCCCTAAAAGGCTGTTGCCGCCACTGAATTAAGTTATCTCTAAAATTGGAATGTTTGATCCACATAGATTGAAATCTAAAATTTTTATTGAAGGAAAGAGTTAGGGATCTACAAAAAAATGGGATTATGATCAAAGGCAATTTTAGGAAGGGCTTGCAGGGTAGAATCATCGAACAGAGTTGTAGCCTCCTTTGATAAAAAAAATCTGTCAAGCCTTTCTTGAATGAGATGACACTCTATCCATCGATTTCTCTAGGTATAATTCGCTCCTCTAAGTTTTACATACATAAACATGTTGGAGTTCACAAAGTCATTGAACTCATCCATGCTCCTGATAGGTGGTGCATTTCCACCCATTTTGTCTGAAGGGTAAAGAAGAGTGTTAAAATCCCCAACCAAAATCCAGGGGACATTATGAAAGATTTCACTCAGATTGCCTAAGTACTCCCACAATAGAGCTCTCCCTTGAATTGAAGTCGGGGCATAAATATTTGAAAGGATCCATGACTTGTTGGTGTTTATTTCCTTAAATAAAATACTAAGAACCCTATCATATTTTTGAATAATTGTGCCTTATACTATCCAGGGATCCCACAAATTCATAAGGCCTCCAGACGCTCCTCTGGCTAATTTGCAAACCATATCCCCTTGATTCCAAATTTTTTTTGCTAATTTTTTTTATTGAATCTCATCAGTTTTTGTTTCTTGCAACATGATAATAGTTGGATTCACTTGATTTCTTATTGCACTGAATTCCTTGTGTTTAGGTATGCCATTGAGTCCTCTCATGTTCCATGAGAGGAAATTTATTTAGATTGTTTAGGATTTATTCCTCTGCCCCTCCCTTTAGGGGGTTTTATTAATTTGTTGTCTTTAGAACTTGGAATAACGTATTGAAATAAGGTTCTCTGTTTTCCATTGGCAATGTCATTATCAGTTTTAATTTTTTGATGCTCAACATTTGATATTATCCCTCTTATTTTTTCACTGCCAAAATCTATAGGAAACTTCATAGTGCTCCTGGTTTATTTAGGACTAAAATGGGGGGAGGCAATTTGTTGCAGAACCAGACTGCCATATTCATCAGTCTGAAGAGTTTCTCATATCTCCACCCCTACATCCAAATATTATCCTTTTTTCCTATATTTCCTTGGTCTACGGGATGACCACTTAGTAGGATTCACCTGGCTCCTAGTGATGATGTTAGGGAGATGAGATTTTTTATTTTCCAATGCCTCAACTTTCTTCTTAATTTCTTCAGCATTAGGGTTTGGATTTGGGATGCCCATTGGGCTTGAAGTATTTTTAGCATTGGGGTTTAAGTATCTTGACTTAGATGGGGATTCTAGATATCAGGCATTAGGGTTTGGATTTATGATGCCCACGGGGCTTACAATAATTTTAGCATTAGGGTTTGAGGATCCTAACTTGGATGGGTATTCTAGAGGGTCAGAAAGGTTAACCTGAAGGTTATGGGCTTCCATATATTTTGATAATCCTTTTACTCCCATATTGGATAGAATTGAAAAATTATTTGAAACTAGAGGATTGGAACTTACCTGAGTATTTTGGTTGCCAACAACCTATTTTTTTACTTTATCTTGTTGGGACCCTGCACCCCCTCTTTTATTTTTATGGTAGACATATTTTTCCTAATTGAAATCACCTTTTCTAGGGAAACTCCTCAAATTTCCTCTGTCTAGCATTTCCTGCTTCTGATTGTCTCTATTCATTGCTAGGTTAGAGCATTGATTGCATATATGTCCTTGATTTTTCTATTCTGCATAGAATGTCAGTCTGTTCTTGTATTCTACCAACTATTTTCGATAGTATTCTCCATACTCTAGCTCTATAAACCTTGGAAATTCATAATCCAAATTAGCATTTATGTAGATTCATGCACGAATCATCCTTATCCTGGCCAAGGTCGCATGGTCAATGAAGATAAGGTCCCCTATAGTTTTGGCTATGCCCTGCAACCAATATTCATTGAAGAACTGGGTAGGTAGACTTGGGAGATGAATCCAAATAGATGTAATGTTAATATTTTGCTTTTCAGGGTCAAAATATTCACCCCATTATCTGATAAAAAGGCTCTTTTTGCCCAAAAACCAAGGACCTCCTATTAAAATGCAGTTAGCATCCTCCATATTGTTAAAACAAATAATGAAGAACCCTCAAGTTAGATCTACCAACTCCAAGCTGCCTACCAGTCGCCATTTACCCATCGCCCAAGATCTAATAGTCTCCATGTTTGGCCTACCTCCCAAAAACTTGCCTACCAGGGAGAATTATTCCATTGAAAGAAAATGGCTCATGGAACTTGTCGGGACCAAAATTTTATTATTTATTGGAACTAGGGGTGGAAGAGAGAGAACCTCCTTTATTTTTACTCTAATAATCTCAACAAAAGACAACCACTTATTAGGCCCCACATTGTCCTTCGTATATTTTTTGTCGAGGTATTTCTAAGGAGGGTCAGTCCCCCGTGTGATGCTCGCCTCCAAATTGGTTGTAGCTTGACCACCTTCCTCTATATCCTTGCTTGATCCATGCTCGAGGTTCCCACCCACCCCTTCCATACCTACTCTACCTCTACCGCCTTTGCTGAGATTTTTGCCCAAAATATTCAAACCCTCACTCTCGTCGCATTCGCTAAACCTCAGCTCACTCATTCCTAATGATGCAATGGATTAACTTATAAATAGAGAATAATTATAACAATATCCTCCTTTGTCATTTATGATAACCATACAAAGAAACTATCCATTGCTACAACAAGATCATATAAGCTACTCCCCCTAGCAAGTTGCTCCCCCTTACTAAAATTCCAAACTACTTCCCCTTACAGAAATTGTCCCAAGTCCTTAACAATCAAGGGCTTCTCCTTGGTAGTGGATTTCTCCAGTGGGTTATCCTTTGAGGATTTCTTTACCAAGGATATCTTATCCTTTTACTGCATGCTCATAGAGACCTTGTCAAGGTATTTCTTTACCAAGGATTTAACCTTCTACTTTTGGAAGTGTTGGCATTAATATATTCTCCTAGATCTTTGATTTTGTTGCTTCTGGATATGAGTACGAATCTCCTAGTCCTTCTTCTTCTTCCTAGCCTAGAATTTCTTCAATGAGATCTCCTCCTGATATGTTTTGCTTCAAGTATTAGATTGATTCTGAAAAGGCTTTTCTTATTAACTTTCTTGTAAAAAGCTTTCTCGATTTATTGGATCTCCTTTACTTGCAATAAAAATTATTATTATTGAAATATTCTTCTGAATTAGATCCTCTCCTCTAGAATATTATTCAAGATAAAAGGCATCTATGGCATGTTTCATTATCAAGGCTTCTATGGCTTGTTCTTCAATATCAATGCTTCTATGGCATGTTCTTCAATATCAAGGCTACTATGGCCTGTTCTTTAATATCAAAGCTTCTATGGCATTTTCTTTTGGATCAAGGCTTCTATAGCCTTTTCTTCTGTATCAAGCCTTCTATGGCCTTTTATTCTTGTTAAGTTATTCAATCTATCAATGAATATCTCCTATCTCCAGACTTCACCACAATTCTTTTCCATAAGATTCTTTTGAAGTATTCTTCTCTCTGCAACAACTAATCTCTACACTATGAAGACACTCCTACCTTCGGGAAATGAAGTTAAGGTCTCCTATATTTCTATTTTAGGAGGTATCCCAATCATATGAGTATTAATTTCCTATAATAAAATAAACTTTTAGGTAAGTATTTCCAGATATCTAAGCTTCACTAGTTGATTCATCAACCTAGTGGATCAAATACTGAGTCCTAGTCTTCACAAGTTTTCCTTCAACTCTATGGAAAGACTCTAGATCTATGCAATCTCAATACTTATAAAACTAAGATTTTAGTCCTCAGTTGTAACTCTCCCTACTTATACCTTATAGAATCATGAGAAATTTTTATAGTGACTGGTCCAATGGTGTGTCGGGTCCTCAGAAAACTCAGGATCAAATAATAACGGTGGTTTCCCTATAGACCTACCGTGGCTTGATCTACCATAGATCTTATGCCATTTTTAGCTTTTGATACCACATACAATGGGAGATACCAATAACAATATGTAGAAATAAATAAAGTAGATCTACAAGATGACTAAAATATGCTATAAATAAAAATGGCAAAAATATTACAATAGTAGTTATGGAGGAAATGGACACTCCATAATATAAGCTACTACTCCATGAATGAGCTTTGATCTTATAGCTCACACACACACTACCCTACTACCTATCTACCACACACTAACTATGATCCATTGAATTCTATCTCTATGTCCATTATATAGGAAGATAGGTTCATTGGCCAACACTCTATCTAGTTGTACAAGTGGACACCTTACACATTACAACTTGCACATTGACACTTGTGCATTTATTACATTGCATGAAGTAACTAGATAAATTTCTCCTAAAGTAACCTAATGTCCTAAGTATGTACCAAGTAAGGTACATTTACATGACCCAAATAATGTAATATACTCTATTTATAACAATGAAGTGATGATGAGGCAAAAGGTGGAAAATGACAAAGAACAAAAAAGAAGAGAGAAGATAGAAAAGAAACAAGGAATAAAAGAGGAAGGAGAGAAGGGAGAAGAGAAGAAAAGAGGGGAGAAAGCACAAAAATTCATGGTATGTATCCACTCTAAGTGTGACCATAAAACTAGGAGTGATGTATGAGGAAAAAAGACAAGGAAAGGAGAGAGAATAGATGTGAATTGAATGGAAATTGAATGCTATGCAATTGTGATATGATTTATTATGGTCATGAATGAGGTCGATGATGGGTGCAAAGTAAATTTATTGGATACTTGAGAAGGTGGTAAGATCACCATGAATTATGACCAGTGTGGTATGCCCTAGTGATGGAAGTCACAAAAATCCTTGAATCTTGTTATTGATAGATTTATGAGCACATTGAAACAAATATGCTAAGCTAACAACTAAACTATTGAGCTAATGGTGCTAGTGCTAATGTGACCAAAGTGATGGTGCTAATGCAAGCTAAGTCGTAGTGCTAATGTGCTAGAATTTGCTATGTTAAAACTCTGCTAATATTAAAATGATCTAATTAAAACGAATGATAGTATTTTAAAATATTTTGGGATTGACATAGCTTCCAACAATTGGTGTTTAGGTATTGATCAAAATTTGAGATGCCATTTATTTAAATTTTGTCGTCCAACTCAAGTGACATGGTGATGTGTGATGGGGTGGTGTGGTACAGGCCAATGTAATTGTGAGTAGTGAAAAAAGAGTGGGTGGGTATAGTTGGTGTGAATAGATTTGATTGGTGGTGATGTGTAACATGAAAGTGGGCACGAACTAGGCATGAGGTTTAGACCACAAGTGGATGGAAATGAAATAGAATTGTGAAGGATGGACTTGAAAAAGTTTTGAAGGTTTTAGGTATGGTGTATATATTTTGGGTGAAAGTGAGGTGCGACCAACGTAAACAAAAATCTATACATTAAATTAATCAAACAATTTTGTTTTTTTTTTTAATTTTTGTATTGTTTTTGTGCTCATTTTTTGGAAAATTTTGTTTATCTTTTTGTTGTTTTTATTTTTGGTTATTTTTATTTTTATTTTTATTTTTGGAAATGTATGGGGTTGGGATTGAGATGTGTGGTCCAATATGAGAGAAGGTTATGCAGATAGAAGGATTAACTCCCACTTATTAAGCATGTCTTGCACTACATGCTTGAATTTTCGATAGTCTTCAATATCATGATGATAGAAAATGCAATAATGATTTTCATTGTATGACTTGGGCTTGGATCGATGAGGATTTACATGATGAATGACAAGTAAAATTATTAGGTTTTGTTTCAATAACTTTTGTATATATTTTCAACATTGGATTTGATAGGAGCATCCAAGTGCGAGATGAACGAGGGGGATGAGGTGGATGAGTTTGAAAAGGTGGATGGTAGGGTTGATGTGAAATAAAAGTGGAGGAAGATGGCATAGAAGATAATTAATGAGGGACTGGAGATATGTCTTTACAAATCAGGTGTAGCTCAATATTTGTGAGTGAATCCAAGATGTGTTGTAGTAGGTGAGGGCAGAGTTGGAGGGGTGTCTTAACAACTCAACTATAACTTAATATTTGTGAGTTGGTCCAAGATGTATTGTAAGTCAAGTGAAGGAGGATTTGGAAGTGGACTGGCATGATATGTTGGCTAAGGTGGTGGATATGGAGGCTAAAAAAAGGAGGGGATTGTAGTTGAGATAGTTTTCATAGGAGGTAAAGTTCATGAAGAGGTCAGTGTAAGAGGTGAGGGGATGAGAGAATAGGAGTAAGAGGTGGTGTTATAAGAAGAGGTGGTAAATATGGGGTTGGAAGGAGAGGTGGTAGATAGGGTGTTGGAAGAAGCAATGGAAGAGATGGAATTGGCAAGAGAGGTAGTGAAGAGGGTGTTGGAAGAAGTGGGGGAAGAGATGAGGGAGATGAAAGGATATGTGATGAAGAGAGCATTGGAAGAAGCGACAAAGTGGGAAGAAGAGGTGGAAAACACCTTGATGATTTAGGCAATGAGGGTGATGGGGCTCTCTAAGGAGATAGATTTGGATTAGGTGGAAAAATGGTGTCATTAGGTGGTTGAGAGGGAATGAGATTAACTATTTCTAATGAGGGGGGCTCAAGAGGTAGCTCAAAGACTACCACACTCGAGGGGTGCTAGGATTAATGGAACCTACATAAGGGAAGGATGTTTGAGGATAGGTTTTCTCTTTATGTAGGGCTAAATATGTGGGGTGGAATTTGGAGTGATGGTAAGGATGGGTGTGGTGAGTCAGTTGGAGGAGAAGGGTTGGTAGGATGGACATGCATGACATCAATATCAATAGGGGTGATGTGGGTGTGTGTAGGTGAGCTATGTTGCAATGTAGGAGGAGTATCCTTCAAATAAGTTGAAGGGATTTTGGGTGGGTGAGAGGTTTAGTTGTCATATGAGGTGTGATATGAAAGGAGATGGGTAGGGTGGATTGGAAAGAATCATTTGGTAAAGGCTAAGGAAGTGGAGGATCAATAAATTTATCATCACTAACCTCCTTGAGATAAAAAATGAGGTGTGGTAAAGGAGCTTCAAGGGGATTGATAGAGTGATATGGGGAGGGTGAGCATGGTGTTGTAGATTATGAGGATGAAAAATTGGAAGGGGGGTTGGAGGGAGCAGTTGGAGAAGATGACATGACAATAGGAAAAGAAAGGAGAAAGTGAAGTAGATGTCATTCAAGAACATAAGATTATACTGGGGGGGGGTGAACAGTATAAGATAAAACTTTTTACTTTTCAATCCAAATGATAACATCAATAATATCAAAGTAGAGAATAATGCACACATCATCACACACATGAGAGACATGATTTAACGTGGTTCACCCAATGTGGGCTACTCCACGGAGAAAATATTTCTTATAAACTTTTCTCAATGAATATTTTGGGAATCCAATCCCTATTACAATATTTATGGACTTCTATCCAAAGGAGACACCAATCCCCTTATGCTCTGGTTTGTGGATATCTCTCCATCCACAGGAGAACTCTATCCCCTCTCTTCTGGCTGGTGATCTTCTAGAAGACTTATTCCCCCACTACTCTGGCTTGTGGATCTCTCCATAGGAGACCTCTATCCCCACTGCACTAGCTGATGGATCTCTATCCACTGGAGACTGATGTCCTCTCTACTCTATCACCTCAAAAGCCTGGTCTCAACTCTATCTCAATTCTACACCAAACTCTATCCCAAGTCTAGCACAAATTTGCTCTAACTCTACTCACAAATCTACCTCTTAATTCTATCTCAAATCTATCTCAAGCCTTAACAAAACCTCAAACCCCAACTTCTCAAAGACTTGCTCAAATCTACCTTCAAGCCTTAACTCAAATACTTTCTCAAACCCTCAAGCCTTCTCTCAACCAATCTACTCTAAGACATGCTCATAATTGTTTATAACACATGCTCAAAAATATTTCTCAAAGATGCATAAACTTATCTTCAACCCTAGCACAAGTAGTTCACAATCTCTAGCACAAATATCTCAAACCCTTTCAAATACAAAATTATGCACATATTGTTCTCAAATTCTAATCCAAATATTTCAATAACATTCCACAATGAAGCATAAAACCTCACTCAAATATTTCCAACAATGCTTATCAAACAATCCTTTTCACTCCACCTTATGTTCCAAAACATTCATTCCAAAAAACACTTTAAACAAAGGATGATGTGCCCATACCTCTTAATTGCTCTTATGGAGATATATCTTCAAAAATCTATCTCATACACAATTAATATTTCTAGTGCCACTTCAAGAGTTAGATATCAAAATACTCTCTCAATACATCCATATGAATTTTCTTCTCAAAAGATATTTCACCATACAAAAATTACAATAAAATATCAAATCACTTTTACACCTTATTTCTCCTATTCTTTCATGCAAAATAATGCTCAACAAAACAACTAGAAATTACACACATGAATTTCACATATACACCTTATACCTCCTTCTTATGAAACCAAAAATAATGCACTTCAAATTTCAATAAGACCAAAGAAATTTTCACTTTATCTCATGCATCAACCAAGTATTAATAATCTAAAATTTCACCTTTCATCCCTTTTTAAAATAAAAATCAAATCACTTTACTAACCTTATAACTCCCTAACCATACCATACCACAATGATAAAATTTATTAACCCTTATAACTCCTTAACCAAACACAAATTTGCATACCTTTATAAAAAAATTATTCTACCCTCAAGCGCTATCACCGCTGCTCGAACCTACGACCTCGCTAGCCTCCATGCCCTAGCACAAGGGCAAACACCATGTGGGCTAGCCACCCATACAAACCAAAAGAGCACACACTCTCTTTTATCCTCTACCACTAGTGCAAAACAAAACCTCAAGCAAAACCTTATCACCTACCTCCATCGCATCTCGAACCCAAGACCTATTAGATACCACGACATACCACCATGGATATTGCCATCTAGGCTACCTACCCGGATGGGATAGAAGTTTAGAGCCTCTGCTCCTTGTCCTTTCCTCTACCTCAAATTCCAAAAATTTACATCTTCTTCCTCTCCACCATGAGTCGAACGACGATCGAATGGGTGCATAAATTTCAACGAACGAACACACCATATCAACCACTTTATCATTGCAATATTTATATGCAATGGTTGCATTAATATTTGACATCGATGCTCAAATTTTTTAAACCTTTGGCACCAAATAAAATATTATATTTTAATTATAATAATTTAAATCCAAGGGATTTAAATATTATAATTTCATTTTCTTAGGTTAAACTTTTGCCACCATAGTTAATCAATTTAACCTTTTATTTTTGTGGAATTACCACCAAGGTAAATCAAATAGACCTTTTTATTTTTCAATACCACCATGGAGAAGGCTTTTCTCTCTTCTTGTTGCCTTATGCCTCATGTGCCCTTTGAAGAATATTCTCACAAATATTTCCATCAACCTTAGGACATTAAACCTTTTGACATCAATGACAACACAACATGCTCAAATTTCCAACAATCTCCCCCTTTGTCATTGATGGCAACCCTTTTCTAAAATTCTTTTTTCAAACCATTTGATTCCAAATATGCTCCCTGACTGAATGCTCTCCCCCTTACTCAAATCTCTCCCCCTTTGTCATCAATGGCAAAGGGACTCCTTTGGGGCTAAATATAAGACTCTTAGCTCAGCCCCCTCCCCACCTCCTCTCCTTGAGGTGATTAATTTTGGGGTGGGAGTAAAACTACTCCTAATTTCCTTCTAAGATACTCAAAAGTTTCTTTTGGAAGTGGCTTAGTGAAAATATCCGCAATATATTCCTTTGTAGTAACATATTCCAATTTGACTTGCTTATCTATCACCTGTTCTCTCAAAAAATGGTATTTGATCGAAATGTGCTTTGTCCTGGAGTGCATCACTAGATTCTTTGAAATGTTTATAGCACTTGTATTATCACATAGTATGGAGATGGGATGATCATGCTCTATCTTGAAGTCCTTTAAGGTTTTCTTCATCCATAACACCTATGTACAACAAGCAACTACTGCAATGTACTCTACCTCTACTGTGGATAAGGATATTGATGCATATTTCTTGCTTAGCCAAGAGACTAAACAATCTCCAAGAAAGAACGCTCCTCCACTTGTACTTTTTCTATCATCAATACTACCTACCCAATATGCATCTGTATATGCTATGAGAGTGAAATTATCACTTATGGGATACCAGAGTCCAAAATCCATAGTCCCTTTTAAATACCTGAGAATCCTCTTTACTACCATTACATGTGTTTCCTTTGGAGCTGCTTGAAATCTTGCCACCAGTCCCACTACCTGCATTATATCTGGTCTTGTAGTTGTAACATATAGTAAGATGCCAATCATAGATCTATACAATATCTGATTTGCCTCAGGAGATTCATCATCTTTACTCAACTTGCATCCTATAATCATGGGGGTACTTACTGGTTTGCAGTCTTCTAACTTGAATTTCTTCAACATTTCTTTTATATACTTGGTTTGTGAGAGAAATACACCCTTCTCTGATTGTGAAATCTGTAGTCCAAGAAAGAAGGACAACTCACCAAGCATTGACATTTCAAATTCATTCTGCATACTCTTTGCAAATTTTTGACACATCTTATCATTATTACCTCCAAAAATGATATCATCCACATAAACAACCATAATTAGTAAGTCATTTCCTTCATTTTTGATGTATAAATTATTATCAACTATTCCTTTTCTAAAACCCTATTCTTGAAGATACTTATCCAACCTTGAATACCAAGCTCTAGGAGCTTGCTTTAGTCCATAAAGAGCCTTCTTTAATCTGCATACATAATCTAGCTTATCAGTTAGGTTGAATCCCTCAAGTTGCTCAATGTAGACCTCTTCTTCCAAGACACCATTGAGAAAAGCTGATTTAACATCCATTTGATATACTTTGAAGTTTTTGAAACTTGAGAAAGCTAAAAACATCCTTATGGCCTCAAGTCATGCAACAGGAGCAAATGTTTCATCAAAATCAATCCCTTCAACCTATGCATAACCTTTGCATACCAATATTGCTTTATTTCTGACTACCTGACCATCTTCATTTAACTTGTTTCTGAAAACCCATTTAGTGCCAATTACATTCTTATCTTTTGGTCATGGGACAAGTTCCCAAGTCTCACTTTTTTCTATTTGATCCAATTCCTCATCCATTGCCTTGACCCAAAACTTATCTTCTCTTGCCTCATTGAAATCCTTGGGCTCAATTTTAGATAACAAGGAAATATTTGCATGCTCACTAGTTCCTATTATCTTCCTCCTTGTCTATATTTCATCTGGATTTCCAATAATTAGATCTCTTGGATGATTTTTTTGCACATACCTGGATGGAGTCTTAGGTAGTATTCTTTGAGTTTCTTCTTCTTCTGATTCTTCACCTAATTCTTCTTGGCAACTTTCTTCTTCAATTTCTTGAATTGGTTCTTTTGACCCTATCTGTTCATCAACTATCACATTTATACTTTCCACAATTGTATGTGTCCTCTTATTATAGCACCTATAGGCTTTGCTCTTAGTGGAATAGCCAAGGAAAATACCTTCATCACATCTTGAATCAAACTTACCCAAAATTTTCTCTTCCCATCTTATGTAGCATTTGCTTCCAAAAATTTTGAAATATTTTATAGTAGCTAGTCTCCCTTTCCAGAGCTCATATGGGGTTTTGTGATGATTTACTCTTACTTGAGCTCTATTGATGATATATACTATTGTATGAACTACATCTCTCCAAAAACCATCTGAAATCTTAGACTCATTCAACATAGCTCTAGCCATATTTTCAATAGTCCTATTTTTCCTTTCAACTACTCCATTTTGTTGAGGAGTTCTTGCTACTGAATATTCTCTTTTGATCCCATGTTGTTCACAAAAATCTATGAATTCACCTGAAGTAAATTCTCCTCCTCTATCTGATCTTAAACACTTAATCCTTCTACCTATTTTATTTTCTACTAATTCTTTGAATGCCTTGAACTTCTCAAAGGCTTCTGACTTTTCTTTTAAGAAGGCTACCCAAGTCATTCTGGAGAAGTCATCTATAAATAACATGAAGTAACTTTCACCTAGTAGACTCTTTGTCCTTGTAGGACCACAAAGGTCAGTGTGAACTAGTTTCAATGGTTCAGATGACGTAAATTCTTTTGACTTGAAACTTGTTCTTGTTTGCTTTCCATGTTGACATTGTGCACAAATTGTGTTTTGTGGTCTTTTTATCTTGGGTAAATCTCTGATTGCCTGCTTGTTGCTTATTTTCACTATGTTGTCAAAGTTTCAGATGACCCATTCTTCTATGCCATAACCAACTCTCATCTTCTTGTGATAAGAAACACTTTTCTCCCTTAATCTCACTTAGCATGTAGAGATTGTTTGTAGTTCTATTGGCATCTGCAATGAGCTTTCCAGTTTTAGATTTTCTGATCTCACATCTATTTGGATGAAAAGTTACCATGTGCCCCTGATCACAAAGTTGGCTTACACTTAGTAAATTGTGCCTCAATCCCTTGACATACAATACATTTTCTATCTTTGTTTTTCCATTATCTAAACTCAAGGTTCCTTTCCCACATATTTTTGTTGAACCATTGTCACCAAATTTTACTGATCCTCCATTGATTTCTTTAAGTACAAGAAATTTACTCTTGTCCCCTATCATATGACTTGAACAACCACTATCAAGAAACCATTATTTTCTCTTATCTTGCACATGAAGAGTTGTTTGTACCAACATTGACTTCACTTTTTCTTGCTCTTTTCTCTCTCTCCTAATTGTTGAGGTTGTATTATTTTGAGCCTTATGATCCTCTTTATTTTTGCTTAATTTAGGAAATACTATTTTACACCATTTGGCCTTGTGCCCAAAGTTATTGCATTTGTAACATATGATATTGTCATTCATGAGAGGTGCAAAAGAATTGAAATTTCTATCAACATTATCTCTCACATAAGCAGTGCAATGTACAACTCTATGACCATATTTATTACATGAAAAACAATAGCCATGGAAGAGATTTTGTAACCTGTTGGAGTGCCTTGAATAATATGGTTGCATGCTTCTTCCTTTGTTGTTCCTATAATTGAATTTTGTCCATGGATCTTCTTTGCCTTCTTCCTTCTTGATGCTTTTGCCTTTCAATGTATTAGCATAAGTCATGGGCTCTTCTTCTTTTGATATCTTTGTTCCTTGGGAGCTTGACTCCTCTTTCTATTTCCCTAACTTTATATCTTGCTGTAACTTACCCTTAGTCTTTTCAACTTCCTTTCTTAGAGAGACAATTTTTTATTCCAATATTTCACATTCTAACTCTTTTGCCTTTAATTGTTCTACCATATCCTATTCAATTTTCTTTCCCTCTTCAACTTTTACCTTGAGCTCTGTGAGGTTTTGTAGAAGTTCCATCTTTGCTTCCTCATCCTCTTGGATTTGATCCTTCAAACTTGAATTCTTCCTTCTAACCTTTTCCAAGTTTCTAAGAGCAGCAATAAATTCCTCTTTTATGTTGATCATGGCCTCTTCTCCATTTTTTGAGGTCATGTATGTTCTTGTGGGATCTTCCTTCAAGTTGTTAGGCTTTTCATGAAGGAACCCACTCTGATACCAATTGAAGAACATAAGCTTATACTGAGAGGGGGTGAATAATATAAGATAAAACTTTTTACTTTTCAATCCAAATGATAACAACAATAATATCAAAGTAGTAAATAATGCATACATCATCACACACATGAGAGACATGATTTAACGTGGTTCACCCAATGTGGGCTACTCCATGAAGAAAATATTTCTTATAAATTTTCTCAATGAATATTTTGGGAATCCAATCCCTATTACAATGTTTATGGACCTCTATCCAAAGGAGACACCAATCCCCTTATGCTCTAGTTTGTGGATCTCTCTCCATAGGAGACCTCTATCCCCACTACTTTTTTGATCTCTCTCCGAGAACTCTATCCCTTCTCTAGATAGTGATATTCTAGAAGACTTATACCCCCACTACTCTAGCTTGTGGATCTCTCTCCATAGGAGACCTATGTCCCCACTACACTAGCTGATGGATCTCTATCCACTAGAGACTATTATCCTATCTACTCTATCACCTCCAAATCTTGGTCTCAACTCTATCTCAAATATACACCAAACTCTATCCCAAGTCTAGCACAAATCTGCTCTAAATCTACTCACAAATCTACTCTTTATTCTATCTCAAATCTATCCTCAATCCTTAATAAAATAATTACTCAAAACTACCTTCAAGACTTAACACTTCACAAATATACCTCAACCTTTCAAAGACTTTCTAAAATATCTCCTCAAGCCTTCTCAAAGACTTGCTCAAATTTTCTCTTAACTTTACCTCAAATCTACTCTAATACATGCTCATAATTATTTATAACACATGCTCAAAAAGGATTTCTCAAAGATGCATAAACTTATCTTCAACCCTAGCACAAGTAGTTCACAATCTCTAGCACAAATGTCTCAAACCCTTTCAACAATTAGAAGCACAGATTGTTCTCAAATTCTATTCCAAATATTTCAAAAACATTCAACAATGAAGCATAAAACCTCACTCAAATATTTCCAACAATGCTTATCAAACAATCCTTTTCACTCCACCTTATGTTCCAAAACATTCATTCCAACAAACACTTTAAACAAAGGATGATGTGCCCATACCTCTTAATTGCTCTTGTGGAGATATATCTTCAAAAATCTATCTCATACACAATTGATCTTTCTAGTGCCACTTCAAGAGTTAGTTATCAAAATACTCTCTCAATACATCCATATGAATTTTCTTCTCAAAAGATATTTCACCATACAAAAATTACAATAAAATATCAAATCACTTTTACACCTTATTTCTCCTATTCTTTCATGCAAAATAATGCTCAACAAAACAACTAGAAATTACACACATGAATTTCACTTATACACCTTATACCTCCTTCTTATGAAACCAAAATAATGCACTTCAAATTTCAATAAGACCAAAGAAATTTCCACTTTATCTCATGCATCAACCAAGTATTAATAATCTGAATTTTCACCTTTCATCCCTTTTTAAAATAAAAATTAAATCACTTTTCTAACCTTATAACTCCCTAACCATACCATACCACAATGATAAAATTTATTAACCCTTATAACTCCTTAACCAAACACAACTTTGCATACCTTTATAAAAAAATTTATTTTGCCCTCAAGCGCTACTTTCGTTGCTCGAACCTATGACCTCGCTAGCCTTTGCATGCCCTAGCACAAGGGAAAACACCATGTGGGCTAGCCACCCACACAAACTAATGCGTGTCGTTAATCACATAATTTAATCTCAATAATCTATCAATCCAGGGTGGTGTCCAAGGTAATTTACGAGAGAAGACTTTAAGTAGAGTTGTAGTTTTAGTTCATTTAGGAGCAGCAGGTTTTATTGGTAAAGCAAATTATGTGGGGATTTTTAGGTCACCTTTACTTTTGGACTGCATAAAACAAATTAATCTAATGGCAGAAATGGAAATCTAATTAGGTCTACAAAAAATGAAATTTAATTATTTGTTACAAGAATGAAATTGCTGAATCTGTCAATACTTCTGCTTCAGAAGGTTGTCAATCTTCTGAACAGGGATTGATAGCAAAAGGAAAAGAATACAGGAAATGCAAATTAAATTCTTGAAATGGAAACATGCAAAAGTAAAACTTATAATCTATTGAAAATAAAAATAGTAATCAAAAGATCAAATTCTGAAAGAAATTGCAGGTTTATGATAAACAAGAAATGTTAGTCTGCAATAAAAATAAAATAGACAAATAATCAACTAACTCTATTGCAAAAAGAATTAGAGGAAAACTTGTCTGGTTAGTCCTTCTCCTAGGCTTGGAAGTGGCCAACTTCTTTCTCCAGAAGGAGGTGTGAAACTACTTTTACTTACTAAACTTCACACACACTCATATGATATAGAATATATAAAAGAACTGCACTTTTATTCCAAAATCAGCATTTACAAATCTGTTGCTGCAGATTACAAATATAAAATTAAACTCCGATATAATTTCTTCTATTAAAAACCCTATATATGTATATGTGAGTAGCTCTACAAACATGGGAGCTACCTTTTATATATGCCTAAAACCTATTTACATCCAAAAATATGCTATTCCTATGATGCAGATCAACTTCCTACTATGCTGCAGTATTTCTTGGGTTTATCCTAGAAGAGGATTAGTTGATTTTTTTCCATGAATGGTGGCTTTTGGATGACAAGGATGAAAAATATAGCTGGGGGATAATTTACCTTAACCTTCTCAACCTTCTTTCTCTTTTTCTACCATCAAAAAATAGTCAAAAAGTCAAAAAGCACTTTCTGTTGTCAATCTGAAGATAACTGGCTCAATCCGAAGAAACTGCATTCTGTTAATCTGAAGATGTCTACTCAATCTGAAGCTCTTCATATTGAATAATTGTATGGTCTTTAGGCGATCTCAGCTACTTTTCTTAGGTGGGTTATCTCTCAAGAACTGATTGCAATATCTTTTATCCTTCTCTATGTGTGAATTTCATGCCTTGCCATTCATTGGTAGCTGGCTGGAATTTACACAGCAAAACTAGTTTCTACTACATAGTAACAGTATTCTTGCACCATTTGCTAAACTTAGATAAATAAATACTTTAAAAACATCAAAACAAAACTAGTAAAGTGCTGCTATAAACCTAAGCATATTCCTCATTAACAAGCCATGACAAAGTAGTATAAAACTATATAAAAAACTGTAAAAATCAGAATATAATATTCCTAACACATAAATAATGCAAAAAATTAATACACAACATATTAAATCAACTTAAATAGCATATAATATATATCACAAGAGTTTTAGGCAGTCTTAACTATTCAAAATATGTTATGATTGAGGTATTTCTAGGCCTGATAATTTCTCCCCCAACTTAATTCAATGCATATCCTCATGCATTTTGTTGGGCTACTGATTCATACATGTCCATTTTTTACATTCCAATTCTTGTAGAATAGTTTGTTCCCACATAGAATCCCCTAGTTTCTTGAAGCTTCCTGATCCATTCCTAAAACTGGCCACTTGGCTGCGGGTCACTGTCAAAATAATAAGGCATGGGAGTAAGAATGGTGGAAGGCCTATTCTTCAAACCTATCCATTTATATTGCATGGTAAGGATAATATTTGTCACCCCATATGTTCTTCTTCTAGACCACTCCAAATTTACTAAGGATATAGTCTCTCTCTTTTGCAAAGACAAGGATAATTCTACCAATATTTCCTTACAAGCCATCAAAGTAGGTACAAAATTACTAGCATAAAATTTTTGAAAACTATTTAAACAATCCCTAAGATTATCCAAATACATACTTTTAATACTTACACTATTCATCATAGTGAAGTGTTGAGTGATGGTGAATTTATGATTTGGCTACACAACTCTAATCAACAACTCAGTTTTCATTTCAAGTTCCTTATTCCTTTTCTTTTCTTGACTCTAATAAATTTGATTTTGTAAAGTGCACATGAAGGCCCTTAATTGAACATCACTTGGTTGCTGATGTTGGGATGCACTGAGGTCTTCATGGTGGACATGACTTGTG
The DNA here is from genome assembly GCA_028583015.1 of Wollemia nobilis. NCBI lineage: Eukaryota > Viridiplantae > Streptophyta > Pinopsida > Araucariales > Araucariaceae > Wollemia > Wollemia nobilis. The sequence continues at coordinate 6,573,210 of JAQPPZ010002979.1, forward strand.
CTGTTATCTATTGTGACTCTTCATGTTCACTTTTTACTGAACTTATGGCCTGTTCTAAAGCATCTTTGGAACGAGAAGGTGCAGCTTTGGAATGAAGAACTACAACTTCAGAATGTTTCAATCCTGTTACAATTTGTTGTTCTTTATTACCAAGTTTAGTAAGTTCTAGATGCTACTGAGAATAGTGTTACTTTCCTGCTTCTAAAATAACATCATTATGCTAAGAAACTTGCGCATCAACCAATCCTCTATTTTTTGCATTTTCAACAATATATTCACCTACTGCAACTTGAGGGTCAGGCTACAAATTTTCAGCTGGTGCTAGGTCACCTTGTATAGATAATCCAAGCACGATTTGAGCAAGTTCTCCTTCATTAGATTTTTTAGATTTGGACTCCAACTGTGCCACTCTGCTTTTTATCCCTTCTACTTATTATTGTAATTCTAAAATCTACCTATATTTATTTTTAATTGATGTATTCAAACTCAGTCATTCTACAAATTGGTCATCTGGTTGGGGATCCTCTTCAAAATAGAAGGAAACTGGAGAAATGATGGTTGGAATTCTAAATATGAGACCTACCCATTGATGCTGCATAGTTACAATAAGTTTCACCACCCTTTCTGCTCTCCTTCTAGACCATTCTAAGTTGATGGGAGAGATAGGCTCCCTTTTCTGTAGTGATATAGAAAGTTCTGCCCATCTGTCCTTACAAACTGATAAAGCAGGAACAAAATTGTTACCACAAAAATCTTGGAAATTAGTCAAATAGTTCCTCAAAATATTTAAATAAATACTCTTAATATCTACCCTATTCATATATTAAAGTTTTGGTTAGTGGTACTAGGATGATATGGTTGTACTGCTCTGACCAATAATTCAGCTTTTAACTCAACTTCCTTATTCTATTTCTTCTCTTGATTTCAATAAAGATGATTTTGCAGGGTAGACATAAAAGCTCTTAGTTGAATATCTCCTATGAAAATTTGAGGGTGAAAATTTGCCTCCTTAGGAATGAAGAAACTATGTAAAAATAGGTCACATAGCAGATTTTTTTGCTCTACAGGACTGCTGAGGTAAGCTTCTAAGAAATCTTCAGCAGTTTGTAACTTATAGGGGAGACCTAAACTGATTCTTATGACTTGTCATCTAAGATATTTTTCCTTCAGAATGAGGCTATAAAACCTAGCTGGTCATCTGAATTAGACCAAATATTCTACAATATGACAAAGATCAGTCACCTTTTCATTCAGTTTATTGATTTTTGTGTCTTTTTCCTCTAACTATTTTCCTGTCAGTTTCAAATTTTCAACCTTGGTTGCAAGTTTTTCACATTTAATCACCCAATTAGCTATTTCTACATTGTATTTCTCCAAAGATACAGTATTGGGTGGCCTCATCATAGGTTGGAATTTGGGAAACAGATCTACATGTACTCCTTTTTCCTCTACTACTGTAGGTGTGACAGTTTTAGATTTGGATACAAAAGTTGCATGCAGAGGAGTACTTACTTGGACATTCACATATTGATGATAAAAATTCTCTTGTGCTGGTGCCACTTGCAAGAGTAGCTAATGTGGTTCTTCACTGATGCTCTTTTCTAAATTCTTGAGCAATTTTGGAGCATCTTTGGAATGAGAGGGTGCTGCTTCGGATTGAGAAGGTACTGCTTTAGAATGAGCATCTATGTCTTCATTCAAATTTTTAGGTGCTTCTATTAGGGAAAAATAATAATTTTCCCTAGATAATCCAAGTAGGATTTGAACTAGATCTTCCTCATCAGATTCTGTTGGTTGTGCTTCAAACTGTGAAGCCTATTTTTTAGTTTTTTTACCTTCTACTGTAATTCCTCAATTTTTTTTCAATAAAATCTTCCCTCTCTTAAATCCATTTTATTTGTGTTTTTATAATGCTCTCGGCTGATATTAATTGACATTTGATGTACTCTTTCTCCTCTTCTCAAGACATGTTTTGATTATGCCAACTCTTATGAATATCTTTATACTAATGGTTAATTGTCATATACTATATACCAATTATTTACAATGAGAAAAGTGCAAGAAATATATACTTGTTTAAAACAAGTTAATGCAAGTTTTGAAGGATGGCTGCTTCTAATGATGTTCTACTGAAGTTTGCTGCAACACTTCAAAACAAGTGTAGTTGGTGGATTTTTACAATGATGATGAATATTGTTTCCAGGTCATGCATGCCAAAAAATCTGTTTTCATGCACACCAATTCAGTAGCGCCTCAAAGAGGTTTTCACTGCTGAATTATTCTTTTTTTTTCATTTTTTTTCTTTCATCTCTTTTTTTAATTTTTTTTTTCATTTTTTTTTTAATCAGAAGAGGCTGCCATTTATGGTTTTCAACCAAATTCTATATTTTTTTCAGGGGCTTCAATGAGATAGAATGTATCTCATGAGGCTGTAATGAGAGAGAATGTCTCTCATTATTATTTGGATAAGAACAATCCTTATTTTACAAAAACATGTCAATTTATGTATGAAAACAACATTTTTTTCTACTGAAAGCTACAACAATGATGCAACCTTCCTTTCCATATGGGCAGTAAGAAGCTTCTTGTGTCATCATTGCCTCCATAATGCTGGAAATGAAGTATTGACTTCATTATTCCTCCTCCATGCTAAAATTGATGCTTGTCCTCATGTATCCTCATTTTGTGGGACATGCCTTTTGCTGCAATTTTTCTCTTTTCCTTTTTTTTTCTTCTCTTTTTCTTTCATTTTTTTATTTTTTCTTACTTTTTTCTTTTTTTTTTTTTCAAGATTCAAATATATGATCAATTGGAATCTTTGTTAGAAGAGGAATCCTCTTCTATCATATGCAAATGGAACTATGTGAAATATTGAGAAAATTCCACCTTTGTTAGTGGTTTATGGTACAACTGTAAAAGATGTCCATTCACCACTAATGTCCTTCTTGAATCATCAACTAAAGAAAGTTGAACAACTTCATTTTCAAACTCCTCTGGTTCATCCTTGCTACTCTTAATGTGATCATCATGCCACATTCTCCATTGTTGTTGAATGAACTCTGTTTGGTGAAGTGCTTCCAACCAAAGTTCATCAAATGCATTCAACTACAAAATTTATCTTTTTTGTACTTGCAACAACTCAATGCCAACTGCTAAAGATGCATAAAGTGTTAGTAAAGCATTAGGCTGTAGTATCAATGTATCAAACAATTTTGCTTCCTGGTGATTAGTCAACCAACTATTGATGTTCAAAGGTTGTTTTGGTTGCATTCTAGTTTTTGTCATACCAGGATGTATTGAACTGATTCTTGGAAAATGATGCATCAATGAATTAAGAGAGCAATGGTGTGGTAGAAAAGAATGGAAAATCTGTGTATGTTTACCAAAAACAATTCTTGAAAGAATTAACTTTGATAAATGATAATGAAAATATGAGAAAAAATGATGACATCCATGTGGTAAATGAAGAAAACTATTTTGTATTGGAATGGGTGATAAATTTTCAGAATTATGTTTTTCATCAGTCCATAGTAATTGTTGAACAGTAATTGGTTCATTTTTAAAATCTGAATTTTGAACATTTTCAGCAAAAACAATTTTTTGGAGGAATCCAACTCTTCTACATTTTTCTTTACAACAATGGAGGCCAAAATTGAAGTATTATTTTCATTTTCCTTATGTGTTCTAAGAAACCCTAGGCTTCCTAGACAATCATACCTAGGTGGAGTAAGTTTTCCTGCAAGCAAGTCAACTAATTTTCCACCTTTTTGTATGGTTTTAGGATATACTTTCTTCTTTTTTCTTGGTTTCCTAAAACATATTTCCTGAACAATCTTATTAATGATTGGTACATATTTAATAGCTTGAAGTAAAGGGATTGTAATAGTTAAATATTCTAATTCCTTTATCAAATATGATTGTGAAGATGTTAGTTTTGATATTTCAAACTGTTCAAGATATGATACTTTCTCCATTAAATCCTTTTGAGAGAGCTTTTCTTTTTCTTTTTGATATTTTAGTGCAGATTTATTTTCATGTTCATTATTTTTAACTCCCCTTTCTACACTGATAAGTGGAATAGGTTCAAGCAGTGGTTTACCTGAACAAAACTGAGTTTTATCATAGTCACTAACATTTATTATGGTTATATTTTTTGATTCAGCCATAGAGACAGGGGTTACCTATTTAACATGATTTGGACTGACCATAGGTTGAGCTAAAAACAGAGGTTGTTTTACTTTTTGTTGTTGTTGTCCATGAGAGAAATTATAGGTATGAGTAGGCAACAAGTTTGATTTTTGTTTTTGATAATGTTGTTGCCCATTGTATAATTTTTGTGGATGTTGTTGATTCCATTGTTGTTGCACCCAACCATGTTGAGACCATTGTTGGGAATATGCCCATGGTGGTTGACTCCAACATTGTTGAAGTGGACCTAAAGCAGACCATGGCATATACCAAGGATTATTTCCCCAATGTGTAGGAAATTGAGAAGCATTATGATATGGAAATTTATGAAAATTATTCCCTTGTCCTTGTCCTACAAAATTGAGTTTTTTCATAGGTTGAGACTATTTTTCAAAGACACTTTTAAGTTCTGGCAATAAACTACACTGATCTGTGGGGTGTCCTTTTTGACAAATGCTACATGTAGCAGGTATAAATGTTTTTGTTCAAAGGACAATCATGAATAGAGTGTTGCTTCTCACTACATTTTGAACAATAGATGACTGAAGGTTCAACAGATTCATTCTTTTCATCTAATGTTTTATCAATATGTACTAAAATATCAACCTCTTTCATGCATTCTTTCAAATCATGTTTATCATTACCAATTCTATGTTTTCTATGCCCTGAATGAGAGTAATTTTTATAGAGTTTAAGGATTTCCTGAAATTCAAGTGCATTTACATCTCCTCTTCCCAAGATATCCAATGCATCCCTAGATTCATCTTGCAGTCCTCTTAAGAATATGACTTTGCAAATTTCAGGTTCAACACTTCCACATCTCTTATGAACAAAAGAAAATCTATCTAGATAGTCTTCTAAGATTTCATTTTCCTCTTGTTTCATTGTAAGAAATTCATCATTTTGATTCTTGACTTGACAATATTCTTGGTATCTCTCCAAGAATATGTTTTCCATATCATCCCAAGTTCTAATTGAATCATGTGCTAAGGTGATAAACCATCGTAGAGCTAACTCTTTAAGAGTGGAAGGAAACAGTTTGAGCTTTTGATTGTCATTAGTGTAATCATGAGCTTGACATACAATTTTAAACTCAAATAAAAACATATCAGGGTCTTCAGATGTAACTCCCTTGAAAGTTGGTAATACTGAAGGTGAAATGACCTTCATGGGAGCATTTTGATTAGGATCTAATTGAATGGGATTTTGAAAATTTTTGGCAGGTGCACTAGTTGCACTAGGGTGGAGCACATTACTGGCTCTCCCTAGATTCTCTTGTGAGCCTTCCATTATAGGTTCCCAAAAACAATTATAAATCTTGTCAAATTTTCCTGATTGTATGGATTTGTCAAGAGAAAGTGGTGTTGAACTACTGATTTTTCCATCTTGTAATGATTTCTCAAGGGATCTTGCAGTGCTTGAAGTGGATGATTGTGATTCTTTGAAAATTCCAACATTTTTGGAAATAAAAAATTTAGACAACTTTGACATAGTTTCAACCTCTTGTGAAATTTTTCTTCCTGTGGTTTCTGCTTATTTTCTAAATGGACTGAAATGCAATTTACCAATAATAGTTACTTATACCAGTCATTACATTCATATTTTACTCTAAAGTTCACAACTTAGCATATTTAACAATTATTGGATTGCTTTTCACCTTCTAACAACACCATGTCCCCAACAACGGTGCCAAAATGATGCATGTCGTTAATCACATCATTTGATCTCAATGATCTATCAATCCAGGGTGGTGTCCAAGGCAATTTACGGGAGAAGACTTTAAGCAGGGTTGCAGTTTTAGTTCATTTAGGAGCAACAGGTTTTATTGGCAGAACAAATTATGTGGGGATTTTTAGGTCACCTTTACTTCTGGACTGCATAAAACAAATTAATCTAATGGTAGAAATGGAAATCTAATTAAGTCTATAGAAAATGAAATCTAATTATCTGTTGCAAGAATGAAATTGTTGAATCTGTCAATACTTCTGTTTCAGAAGGTTGTCAATCTTCTAAATAGGGATTGACAACAAAAGGAAAAGAATACAGGAAATGCAAATTAAATGCTTGAAATGGAAACATGCAAAAGTAAAACTTATAATCTGCTGAAAATAAAAATAGTAATCAAAAGATCAAATTCTGAAAGAAATTGCAGGTTTATGCTAAACAAGAAATGTTAGTCTGCAATAAAAATAAAATAGACAAATAATCAACTAACTCTGTTGCAACAAGAATTAGAGGAAAACCTGTCTAGTTAGTCCTTCTCCTAGGCCTGGAAGTGGCCAAATTCTTTCTCTAGAAGAAGGTGTGAAACTCCTTTTACTTACTAAACTTCACACACACTCATATGACACAAAAAATATAAAATAACTGCACTTTTATTCCAAAATCAGCATTTACAAATCTGCTGCTGCAGATTACAGATCTGAAATTAAACTGCTATATAATTTCTTCTATTAAAAACCCTATGTACGTAGCTCTACCAACATGGGAGCTACCTTTTATAGATGCCTAAAACCTATTTACATCCAAAAATATGCTATTCCTATCCTATAGATCAACTTCCTACTATGCTATAGGATTTCCTGGGTTTATCCTAGAAGATGATCAATTGATCTTTTCCCATGAATGATGGTTTTTGGATAAGGATGGCAAAGATAGCCAGGGGATATTTTGCCTTAAGCTTCTCAACCTTCTTTCCATTTTTACACCATCATAAAACAATAAAAAATTCAAAAAGAACTTTCTATTGTCAATCCAAAGATAACTGGCTCAATTCAAAGAAACTACATGTTGTCAATCCGAATATGTTTGCTCAATCCAAAGCTCTTTGGATTGATTAACTGTGTGATCTTCAAGTGATATCAGCTACTTTTATCAGGTGGGTTATCTCTCAGGAACTGATTCCAATAAATTTTATCCTTCTCCATGTGTGAATTCCATACCTTGCTATTCATTGGCAGCTGGCTAGAATTTACACAACAAAACCAATTTTTGCTGCATAGTAACAGTCTTCTTGCACCATTTGCTAAGCTTACATAAATAAATTCTTTAAAAACATCAAAACAAAACTAGTAAAGTGCTACTATCAACCTAAACATATTCCTCATTAACAAGCCATGACAAAGTAGTATAAAACTGTACAAAATACTATAAAAATTAGAATATAATATTCCTACATATCAATCATGCAAATAGTTAATACCCAACATATTAAATCAACTTAACTAGCATATAAGATATATCACAAGAGTTTTAGGTAGTTTTAGTTATTTCAAACATGCTATGATTGAGGTATTTCTAGGCCTCATCACAAACCAAAAGATAACATGCTCTATTTTATCCTCTACCACCGGTGCAAAATAAAACCTCAAGAAAAACCTTATCACTTGCCTCTGCCACATCTCGAACTTGAGACCTATCATTTAACATGACTTACCGCCATGGACATTGCCATTTGGGCTACCTTCCTAGATGGGATAGAAGTTCAGAGCCTATGATACTTGTCCTTTCTTCCACCTTGACTTCTAAAAATTTACATCTTCTTCCTCTTTGTTGTGAGTCAAACAATGATCGAATGGGTGCACATATTTCAATGAACGAATATACCATATCAACCACTTTATCATTGCAATATTTATATGCAATGGTTGCATTAATCTTTGACGTTAGTGCTCAAATTTTTAAACCTTTGGCACCAAATAAAATATTATATTTTAATTATAATTATTTAAATCCAAGGGATTTAAATATTATAATTTTATTTTCTTAGGTTAAACTTTTGCCACCAAGGTTAATCAATTTAACCTTTTCTTTTTGTGGAATTACCACCAAGGTAAATTAAATAGACCTTTTTATTTTTCAATACCACCATGAAGAATGTTTTCTCTCTTTTTTTTTGCCTTATGCCTCATGTGCCCTTTGAAGAATATTCTCACAAATATTTCCATAAAACATAGGATATTAAACCTTTTGATATCAATAACAACACAACATGCTCAAATTTCCAATAGTCATAGAAGATGAAGATGAAGGGGAAGGTGATGTAATAGTTGGTGTGATGGCAAATGTGTCAGAAGATGAAGAGGGATGTGTTGATTGAGAATGATGGTGGACTATGGAGTGCTCGTGAGATGGAGGTTTTTGAGGTATGGTAGAAGGGATGTACAAGGCAGACACAAGGTGGTCATGACTGATCATTCCCACAAAACCTTGGGGAGAGGGGACATTGTTGGTGTGATTGACTTGATGTGGCCTAGTTGCAAAAGTTGAGGCCGCATCATTAAATTATGTTGTCCTAGGTTGTGGTTATTGATCTTGATGATCTCCAAGGCTATGGTGAGTGAGTTTTGAAGGGTGTTCAATGATAATGGTCCCTTGGTCAATCATATCCTATATGATATTATGGAATGATGGAAAACGATCAATATCATGACCACGCTGGCAATGGAAGACATACAATTTATTGATATTAGGCCCTAGAGGTGTGAGTTAATGTGAATAAAGTGGGACTATGAAAAGTAAGAAGAGTTCCCTCCACTTGAGAAGTTTCCAAAAGATAAATGAGAAAGGCCACATGAGAGGTTTGAAGTAACACGTAGGCTGAGGGAAAAGTGTGGGATGGGAAAAGGGTTGGTTGTGCTACTGTGGAGGTGGTTGAGGTAGTGGCGGTTGTTATGATTGATGTGAATGCTATAGGGGTGTCTGATATGCAGGTGAAGGTTGATCATAAGTGGGAGGTGATTGATTATAAATATGTGGTGGTAGAGGAGCTTATTATATTGATGGTTGAGTATAAGTGAGTGGTGGTTGATGATAAATGGGGGCAGGTTGATTGATTATATGAAATAGATGGCTAAGGATAGGAGTGGGATTGATATGAATTGGTGGAATATGCTTGGGGGACTTGGGGTATATCTTGAGGCATGTAATAATATGTGGTGGGGGTGTTGGTAGGAGTGTAGGGTGGGTGGAAAGTTGATTGGTGATAAGATGGAGGGGATGGTTGTGATTGACTAGGTGTATGTGGGTATTGATGAGTTGGTGGTGGTTGATATGAAGGAGGGGTTTGATGATATGCATGCAGAGGTTGATATTGTGTAGGTGGTGGTTGATTATAGGTGGGTAGAGGTTGATTGTAAGTGGGTGATGATTGAGGATAAGTTAGGGGATATTGATGATATGGTGGGGTTGGTAAAGATTTTATAGGAAGGGGTTGATGATGGGGGAATTTAGGTGGTATATATTGGTGATATGGATGTGGGTATTGGGAAAATGAGCCATGGATGGGATGATGATGGGAATATGGAAGGGAGGTGAAAGGGAAAGTTTTGATAAAATTTTCAAAAAAAGTCACTATCTAATTATAGTTGATTAATACACAAAAAAACAAACAAACAATCAATTTTGTTTTGGATTTTGGTGGTTGTTTTTATGGTTATTTTTTATGTTTGAATATTTTTGTGATGTTTTGGGATGGCTTGAGGCAGTTGTGGAAAGTTGTGGCCAAAATGTAAAAAATGGTTTTGAAGGTGGTTTTGGTTTTGTGTTTTGTTTTTCAATGAGTTTACACATGTTTTTATGAGGGGTCACGGTTACCTCATACTAAGTGGGGTTTGAATATTGAATCTCTCAAAGAGAGGCTAAAGCCCTTACCACTACAGTAAGATTGCAGTTTAATTTTATGTTTTGTTATTTTTTGAAAGTTTTGTTTTGTGTTTTTTATGTTCCTATACTTGGAAACTACAAAAGGTGGGTGGTGGAGTGATAAGAGGGTGTATCTATACACACCCCCTTTTGAGGTATGAGACATGAGTGGCTGATATGACTTACTAGGATGGAGGATAGGTGATAAGTATCCTATGGGAACAAAAAGTACCTCATGAAAGAGGTTGCATTGTCTAAGTCCTGCTATCGGTCTACCCAAACTTTCAATTCACCCTCAAGTGGGCTCAGACAAAAATTATAGTTGCACTCCATAAATAATTTAACCCCATGGTTAAATGGCATCTAATCTAAAATATTACCCTAAGCTAATACCAAGGGTAACTAGTCTCCCGGTGATTAAATTTGAGAAACTATGCATACTATTTACCACTTATGCTAAGGGCTCAACTGATGGTTGGGGATGAAGTCCAGATTTTTAGGAGGTCTTCCTCACACTATGTAAAATAGTGTGGAATATAGATCATGTAAAAGTATGTGCAAATTTTTTATTTTTGTGTGTGTTTTCATTTGGTTTGTTTTTTTTTTGGTTTTTAGTGCAAAATAACTAAATGCAACTATGATGGATGTAACTATATTTGGATGGGTCCAAAACCTAAATGCAACTACCCTAGGATGCGATATGGAGATATGACCTAAAATTTAACTTAGTTTTAGATGCTGATAGTTAATAGAATAGATACTACATATTTCATGCAAGATGTGGTAAGTGGTTTTCCCAATAGTTCTCCAAAACAAGACTGAGTCATAAAAAACCATTTGAGAAGGTTGTCAATAGGGTGGACCAGTTGCACATGGAAACTAGAATAAATGGTTAGTAATAGTATAGGATGGTCACATAGGACAACTAGCATATATAGTTAGTAACATTCTAAGATGGTCACATAGGAAAATTGGCATAGATAATTATTAATAGGTTTGGGATAGCTAATAGGGATGGTTAGGCCTGTATTCCAAACATAGTTAGAGGATAGAATGAGTGCAAAAAAAATCAAAAAATACATGCAAAAGGGTTTTAAAAGGGCTTCTATTCTATAGGGGTAAGGGGTTATACTCCTAAGACTATTGATAACCCTATTCTACTCTAAGACTCATGCAAATTATCCTATACAAGGAATGCCAAAAGAGCCACCTATGCTAGGAACTTTAAAGAGTACTCCTATGATGCAACTGAACTATATAAATGATAAAATAAAATAGAAGATGCATTCAAGCTAAATGAATTATTTAATGAACTACTCCTTTATAGGTTATCTAAGTTGATGATAAAAATAACAAAAGAATAACTACACTAGAAAATAGGATTTTGACTCCCTTTTGTTTTTGTTTCTTTTATTTTCTTTTTGAAGCTTATGTGAGAAAAGAAAACCTAATCTACATGAACTTTTCCTCTTTTTTATTTTATTTAACATACAAGGAAAATGAAACTTAATTTGACATGCTCTTTTTTTTTTTTTAAACAAGACAACAAGATGCAAGCTAATCTAACGTGTTTTTTTTCCTTTTGAACACAGATAAGAAAGGCCTACAAAGAAGAGGGAGACCTAGAACTAAAGCATAGAAGAAAATATTCTAAAGCTTTTATTTTGGAAGGAAAACTCTACCTACACTAGGAAGGAAGATAAAATGAGGATAAGAAATCAAGAAATCTAATTCTAACTACTTTTGGAATACTTACTTATAAGACACAAGCTCTATAGGCTGCTCCTTGAGCCTGATGTGTGCATGTGTGGCCATATGAACCAATTGAGAACCATATAATATGGTTGAGGACCATTAGATATGGTTAAGAAGAGCTGAAAATCAGGTGAAAAGCCTCCACCATAGCTACCATTCACCACTATGAAAAAATTGCTCTCAAAATAGACAACAAAAATATATTGAAACTGGTAAATGAGGCTATAAAACAATGATAAAATACCCCAAAACATAACCCATTAGACATAAAATTTCAAGATCAAAATAAAACAATGCCTAATGAGTTATAAGGGAGGTCCCACTAGGCATGCTATTTTGTAAACACAAAAAAAGAACCTAGCACTGAGTATGTAACTTGCAAATGGAAATAAGAGAAAGCTAAATGAGCATGCATTCATAAATATAAAGTATTTTGAGTACAAGTAGCCTTTCAAAAGGGGATTTAAACAATCACAATGTATTTTAATGAGAGAGAGTTTGGAACCTCTTTACAAGTAATGATTTTGATGCAAGTCATTTTCATATCACAAGCTAGTGATGGGTGGGTTTTGGATGCATGTGTGGACCACTCGGGTGCTTGACTAGCTTATGCAAAACTATAAACATAGAAACCAAATAACATTAGAAGCATCTGAAGGGCCTCTCTTGTATTACACCCTTAGAAATATAGAACTATAATAAATTTTACAAAAATTATTAAAACCTTTACAAACTTTTAGTAAAATCTCACAAATCAGCAAAAAGGATGATTCACACTCTCATTTACCTACCTGATATGGTGTTTGTGTTGTCTAAGGTGTCCTAGGGAAACTATATGGAGTGATCGGCTCTAGGTAACCATTTGGAATGGTTGAGTTTGTGCATCCATCTGGGATGGTTGAGGTCAAGTTGAAGGGAGGGAAAGATACCCCTACTAGGAGGTGCATATGGCATTTGGAGTGCTTCTAATGCTGGTGAGGTTGTAGGAAGTCAGTTGGTCTGAGTGAAATTTCTATTCAAAGGCAAGTTGAATGCTTTATGTAGACTCCATGGATGTAATGTATGGGTTCTTAAAAGTGAGTGGTAGATGTAACTAAGGTCTCCAAGGGCAACAAGGTGACCTGGTGTAATTTTGACAACATAACAATTTTGTTTCTCTTCTCTTTATGCAAATGATGGAAAATAGGGAGGGATTTATAGAAATTTTGAGCAAGGTGAGGGGGATGCCTTGGAGATGACTAGGCATGAGGTAGAGACCAAATGAAAATGATAAGACATGGATAAATACAAGGCAAGTGTTGGAGGAATGTGCATAAAAAATTTACATGGGGAATGGGGAGCCTAGAGAAATGGGAGGATATTTTTAAATTCTAAAAAGTGGCACATGGGAGATATGTGCACAATTTAAAATTACCAAAAATGCAAGGTGGAGGGTGTGGAGGACAAGTTAAATTTATGAGGGAGGTTGAACTTGGGGTGCATGACAATTTTAAATTCATAAAATTGCATGGGGATGTGTGGGAGGATGTAGGAGAATTTAGGAATTAAATGAGGGGGAATTCCCATGGGATTTCCTAGGGATTGTGAGGAATTTTAAATTCCTAGGAAAGGGAGAGGGAGGATGTAGGGAGATATGGGGGACTTCCTAGGATATTTCCTAGGGATTGCATAGGGATTATGGGGATTTGTTTAGAATTTAAAATTCTTTTTGCATTCCCCTAGGGATTGGGTTGTGGATTAGAAAGGTGATTAAGACCTAGTGGAGGGCTTAAGGGAGGGATTAGGTAGGTAATATGGGTAAAGGGAATTTTGATGGGAGAGGAGGAAATAAATGAGGGGTATTTGGTGGAACTTAGGATATTAAGGAAGCTAAGAGAGAATTAGAGGACTTAAATGAAGTAGGAGAAAATTAGAGAGAGATTAAGGAGAATTGGAGGATTTTAGAAAATTAGGGGAAAAATAAAATTAGAGGAAAATAAGAACTTTAGAGAAACCTTAGAAGAACTTTAGGGGAAATTTGGAGGAAATAAATAGAATTAAAAAGGCTAGGGAATTTTAGAGGAAATTAGGGAAAATTGGATGAATTAGATAGGAAAAGAGCAATTTGGAGGAATTTGAGCAAATTTGAGAAAAATGTTATGGTTTTGGGGTAATTTGGGGGCTTTGGAAAATTTGTAGAATTTTATCTACAAATGACTAAAATTTGGTGTCTACAGAAATGATATTGAGGTTGTGGATATCCTAGATGCATATGGAATTCTACTAAGCTATGATTGGTTAAGAAAACTAAATGGTTAAATGACAACTAATTTATTGCATATGTGGCTTTCTTGGCATGGTATAGCCAATCATATTAGAATAGAAATATAGCCTAGGCTAAAAGAGCTCATCATTGAATACAATGCCAATGAGGTCTTGTATACTAATACAAAATTGGGAGTTTGCATTTTGGAGATAAAAACACAACTTGAAGATAATACTTGAGAAATATGAGCCTCACAAGGTAGACAAAAAATGACTAAAGATAAATTATGAACCCTCAAGTTCGATGGGTCAAAATCCAAGCATGGCAATGATGATAGAATTGAATTGATAAACCAGAGAGGTAAATCTTATCTTGCTGCTTGTCGATTATAATTTATTTACACTTGCAATGCTACTAAGCATGAATTATTGATTCATGAATTATAGTTTGATATTAAGAAGGGAGTCAAGTATTTACATGTCCTATGGGACTTAGAATTGATGATCAGAAAAGTGTAAAACTTGTATTCCTATCATGATAAATGTCTCTCCAATTACCATAGTCATGTTTGAGACTTATTCAAAGAGTTTCATGCTTTCAATATCCAAACCATTTCACATTGAAAGAACCATACTGTAGATTCATTAGTAGTAGCATCAAGGACCCTAGAACCTATTTCTCATTCCAAGATAAAGTAGCTCTTGATTGAATTGGTAGTCACCCCCTTTATACTAGAAAACATCTAAAATTTTTAGGTATTTGAAAATGATAGGCATATAGCTAATTTTATCGCTAATTCAAGTATATTTGAAACACAAATCATAGATGAGGAAGAAAAAATATGTAGAGCTAGATGAAGAAGGTGAATTAAGTTTAAAAATAAACACCATACCCAAAGGTATGATTTCTTTGGAATATTTGTTTGATATGGATTATCATGCCCACAAGTAGTAAACTACTTCATTTGAAAAGGGATCATATGAAGCATACAATATGGGAAATTTTGATAACATCAAAAATTTCTTCTTGGTAAAGACTTGCACTAATGAGGGGAAAAGAGGAATAATTTAATCCTTAAAGTATTACAAATGTGTTATAGCATGAAATTATAAATATCTAAAGGTCTATGATGTATCCATTATTACCCAAAAAAAGACCAATGAATCCATTATTGGAACCTTTCATTCTCAAATAGGTACAACACTATTGAAAACCCGCATCCTTGTCTTGTAAGACATTCTACCCAGGTTACAAATTTGGTACTTGTTTGTAAGAAGAATGGAGGAATATGCATGTGTGTAGATTTTAAATTCTTTATAGACTATATGAGAAGGATAATAATCCCTACCTTACCTAGATGAAGTACTAAAAATTATGAATGGATCTTAGGTGATTTCCTTTCTGAGCAATTACTTAGGATACAATCAAGTAATGGTAGACCCCAACGAAAGTATTAAAACTACATTTACTTCAAAATAGGAAACATTTGCATACAAAAAAATGTTGTTCAACTTGATCAACATGGGATAAAATTTCCAAAGAGCTATGGCCATCACCTTCAAGAACCTCATTGGTAAATGCATCATGATTTACATACATAATCCTATTGTCTTTTATAAAAAACATATAGACCATGTGGAAAACTTAATAAGGTTACTATAGATATGTCGAGAGCATAGAACTATATTTAATCCCAAAAAGTTCACTTTTGGAGTTACAAAAAATAAACAATATTAGGGAATGCTAGGTAAAAATTTGGTACTTCATTGACCCAAAAATAATTGAAACTATTAAAAAAATTCCCCTACTTAAAAGCAAAAAGGAGTTGAAGTCACTCTTTGGAAAAATTAATTTCATAGGAAGATTTATTTTTGAGTTTATAGAAATAGTCCAACCTCTAAATGAGATGCTCAATAAGGATGATAAGATTACATGGATTGAGGAATCACAAGTTGCCTTTCAAGAAATTAAAAAGGCAATCATGAATGCCCCATATTAATTAGTCTAGATTACACTTAGCCTTTTTACATTTACTCATTTGTATCAAAAAATTCAATTGATAATGTTTGAACTTAGAAGAAGGAATATGGATATGAGAGATCGATATATTTCATAAGCTTGACATTGAAGGATGCTCAACTTATATATTTAGTAATAGACAAACAAGCCTTTTCTCTAATATAATTTGTGAAGAAATTTTGACACTATATCCTGCATAGCAAAGTGTTTGCAATAGTATTGGATCCCACTAGGAAAATAATGTTGATATAGAATGAGCTAGGAGAATGTAGAGAAAAGTGGGTGTCTATATTTTAAGAGTTTTATTTGGAAATCTAGCCCATGAAAATTGTTAGAGGACAAGGACTAAGAAAAACATTTACTAAAATTGACTCTTAGATCTCATGCCAATTTTATTTTGTGGAATCAATTAACAATGATGAGTGGTATCAAGACATCATTAAATCATTTATTATTTAATAAATATATTATGTCATGATTACTTAAAATCCAGCCAATCAAGAGTATTGCACCTTAAAATCATGAACTTCATGATAAAACTGGGTATTCTATACTGAAGAAATCATAAGAGAATCTACCTGAGATGTCTAAACAAACAAGAAGCTACTAAAGTCCTCAAATAATTTCATGGAAAATATGGAGCAAGACATAGCTTAGGAAATACCACAACACACGAGATACTAAGAGCTAGTTACAACTATCCCCATGTCTTTGAATATGCACATGCACATGCTTGGTCATGCCATGTTTGCCAAACCACAACTCATTGAGAAAGAAATTATCCAATGCCATTGCAACCAATGATTTAAGTTTTCCCATTTGTATAGTGGGGAATAGAATTTGTTGGAATCATTAATTTTAATATTTCAACCAACCACAAATTCATCCTGACTACCATCTATTGTTGCACCCATTAGATAGAAGTTCAAGCATCCAAAAACTACACAATAAAAGGTCATGATCCAATTCCTTGTATGCTTAATTTTAATTTTAATCTTAACTAGGTTTAGGATATTGTATGATCTATTATGTGACAATGGTCTTACATTTTATTCCTTGTAATTTACTTCATGGTCTTATGATAATAAAGTATATCTAAAAATCCTTCTAGAAATAATTTATTTTTTTTAGATAAAAGTCCCAAGGACTGGCATAATAAGATGAAATACACATTGTGGGCAAAGAAGACATGGATTAAGTCTTCATTAGGAACACCCTCTTATTATTTATATTATTTTTAGGATCCTCACTTTCCCACAAATATCGACATCCTTACCTTGCAATTCATGAAAAAATACTTAGAAATAGATGATAGAATTGAAGCAAGCTATTTAATTTAATGTGTCTAGATAAGGAAAGGGAAGACACATTGCAACATTTTAGTAAATGTAGTGATAAATCAATGCACCTTTTGAAAGTGTAAGTGTAAGTCACAATATTGGACATGAAGGAAGGTTCGATCAGAAAAATATAATCATCGGAGGCTAGATTTCATGAGCAAGAAAATGTTCAAAGGTCAGAATTTTCTGAGTCTCAGATAAAAGGAAAAAACAAAAGTCCCAAAAAGGAACTAAAGGTAGTGAGTATAAAATATCTAAGGGTAAAAAATCCCAAGAGGTGAATAAAAACTCCCAAAGAAGATAACACCAATGTCCTAAAAGTCAAATCAATAAAGTGTACATTATTTTAGGAAGATTGTCCTTCCTACAAAATATATTTTGTATCTTTGAGAAAGGACAAAAACAACATGGAGCCATAATAGAAGTAGCTCAAAGATCCAAAACATTAAATTAAAGCAATATTATACACCCAGGTGATGGGAATCCCTAGAAAATAGATAGATGATAATAAAGGGAGTAGCTGGTCATCCAAGTACCAGGATCATCTGATATTCATGTCTACAAATTTAGAGAATCCTAAAGGGACAAACAGTTAGACAAGACATGACTTAGTATCTAAAATGAAAACCATCTAGAAATATCAACATGAGTTTTGGAGGTAAAATCCTCCCTTGTAATATATAAATAGGAGTATTCTTAGCTTTGTAAAGGATTGACAAGTTTGCAATTATATGTATTTGTAGTCTTTCCTTTCATTTCTCTATAAAAATAGTTGTGGTTCTTAAGAAGCTTGTTGGTAATCTTGAACCCTCGCTTCTAGCACAATATTTGTAAGAGTTTACTTACATTATATATACATGGGAGCCTATGTATATTTTTGATCTTTGCCTATAGATCCATTATTGTGTATGTGTATGTGTTTGTGATATTTTACCTAAATATTAGATTGTGCTAAGTGTATGTATGTATGAGGGGCTTGCATCTATTTTTGAACTGATTCACTTACTATATTAGCTATCATATGGGACCTACTTGCTCATATGTGCATATAACTAGTATATATTCATTGCAATTCATTGCGTCGAGGAGAGGAAGTGTTCACCGCTCACACATAGCATTAAAGTCTATTTTTGTAGGAAGATCTTAGCTGATCTCTTGGTGCATCGACATATTTTTATTTTTTTATTAAGTTTTTTTTTATTTTCTCACATCCTTTCCCTTTGTAGAGCAACCAACACCTTTAATATCACATATTAACAAGGATATAACCTTGTAAAAACTCTTAGAGACCCCAAATTGAGAAAAACCTCATGCTCTTGGTTGTGATCTATTGTGTAACTCCAAAGTGAGACATGGTTGTCTTGGATGGGGACAATCAAAGATGACAAATATTTAATGGCATGTTTGATGGGACCCCAGTGATACATCATTGATCCTAGAATAATAACAAGGATTAGGGTTGAGACTTGATGAGGATATTATTCTATTCTTGCTTGTTGAAGCACCCCTTTTTTCACCTAGCAACTCTGCTCTAGAACAAACACTAGAAGTTGCTACTAAAGATACCTAATTGAGGTTTGGGTGAAGACCTTTGTTTATCTGCTTCTTAGAAGCATAAAGCTATATTCACTTGGTGAATCCAAAACAATCCAAAGTACACAAAATATATAAGCATAGCCACCCTGTCATCCAAATCATCTCCTATCTAGGATGAAAAAATCATACTACAACCTCTAAAACCACTAGCTATTTGGAGAAAGCTTCTAGAATAATTGTTGGGCATCTTGCTAGAATACACTGGTGAAGGACAATCAATCCCATTAGAGCACCTACAATAAATTATCTCCATCTATCAAATACACCATGTCATAGAGCAATATATAGCCCTCATGTTACTAGTGGCCTCATTAAAAGGTGAGGCTCAACAAAGGTATGACTCCCTATATTTACACTCTATTGTAAGTTGGTACCAATAGACTACCTTCCTAATTGAAGGGTGTGAAGAGAAGATAAAAGAAATAAAATTCTAGACCATTAAGGGAGGGGATCACACCCCTGATCAAACCCAATTGGGAGTCTTAGTATCCACACCCTCACACCTAGAGCTAGTAAGAATTGCCCACCAAGCCCCTACCACATGGGATAATAACATGAAGGAGCTCTTTTCTTGTTATTATTAGTCTCTAGACACTCATAGCACATCTTATTTTTGGAGGAAATTTACAACTAACCATGCCTATATTAGGCCTATTAGGTATGGTATTTGGTAAATTGGCCAACCCAATGATCAACAAGCGAAGTAATTAATGGAATCCATGCCAATGTTTGACAACTGGATAATAGAGAAATATAATAAAAACATGGCTAAAGATCATATGGGATGTCTGAAGGAAATTTTGGAGTATATTACATTATTTGGTACATGCTAATGTCCCGTTATGGTACCTTCATGGCACATATGTAAATAATAGATTAGGTTTGAGTCATAGTTTAGAGTGTGAGTAATATTTATCCTTTATGTTAGTGTGAATGTGCAGGATATGCACAAGTGTAATGTAAAGTTGTAATGTATAGAAAATGCACAAGTGTCATGTAAGTTAGTGTGCAAGTGTAAGTTGAGTCTATGTGCACAAGTATATTATATGTAAGAGTGCAAATATGTAATGTAAAGATGTACACAAGTATCTTAGATTAGAGTGTGTAAGTTATAGAAGTACAAGAATCATGTACGTGTGTGCATACAATATAGATTCAACTATTCATTAAGTATGCCAGTGTCAAGTAGATAAGCTAAGATTCATGAGACTTGGCATATGGAAAGGAATAGTCAAGTATCCAAATATTCACACCACTATGGCTATATTAAGGAGATAGTACTCCATAGGAAGATATCACAAAAAATCACTTTTGCAAGAGAAAGAGGAGTAATAAATATTGCATACATTTTGATCAATTAATATTGTAAGTTGTTCTTCATGCATAGTTCATGAATGATTCAATTTATTTACATTCATATTGTTGTTTATTATTAAATGTTATTTGAGTTATTATAAGCCTTTATATACATATTAATTTTCTCATATTATTATACTCTTATCATTTTATTGGCCTTATTACATTATGGTTATATTATATTTGATCCTATGATACTTAACTTGTGATATTTATGGTAGTATTAAGGCTTAAAAATCCTTTAGTGTTATCAAATCTACTACCAGCCTCTATCTAGATTGATAGAGTTTATTAGCCACTATTAAAAATCGATTTTTATCTAGTTTGGTAAAGTTGATTAAGAGTCTGTCCACTTTGAAGGAAGTGAGACTTAGACTCTATTGCGAGATCATATTTTTGTAGATATATTAGGGTATTCCATGGTTTCTAGGACTCAATTATATTGATAGACATAATCAAATTTGGAGATAGTTTATCATTCAGGGTCATTGCCAACTATTGACATTAATAGAGGATTCAGGGTCATTGCTAACCCTTGACATTGATAGAAGATATAGGGAAATTCAATGTCACCATGACATTCTAGAAGATTTAGGGACATTCAACATCACCTTGACACTAATAGAGGATTCAAGGACATATATATCTCTTGAAATTGATTATTGCCAACTTACAAGAAAGTTGAAGATATAGGGACATTCAAGTTACCTTGATAGTATAGAAGAAAGAGTGCAGTAGATATTAAGTAGAAGAAGTGTGATAAGCTTTCTATAATAGATAGAGAATAATTTTAGCTTCTAAATGTAGATAGAGAATAGATAGATAGTAGTAGATTCAGAAGTATTTAGAGAGAGCAGAATACATAAGAGAAAAGATTGACCTTAAAGAAGGATAAAGAAGCATATATCTTACTTTATATAGATTCAAGCATTGATCTACAATATATCAAAAGAAGATTTCAGGTCATAAGAATATTAACCTTGACACCAAAAGAATATTTTAGATCATAAGGATATTGACCTTGACACCAAAAGAATATTTCAAGTCATATTGACCTTGACATTGGCCCAAGAAGCCAATATAAAAGGAGATACAAAGAAGAATAATAAGAGAAGAGGTTCATTGGATAGAGGTTAGAAAGAAACCACAACCATATAAGAGAAAAGGCCCAAGATATATGTATATATATGTATATGTATATATGTGTATATATATATATATATACATAATATATATATATATATATATATACATATATATATATATATACATACATACATATATCTCTATATATATATATATACATATATTAAAAGGAGACATTATAGAATAGAGAAAAAGGTCTTAAGAAAGATCTTATAGGAAATAATAAAAGAGGATGACTTGCACATAGGGAAGAAAGATTTTAGAGGCTTCATAAAGAAGAATGATTTCACAGGCTTCATAAAGAAGAATGATCTAAGACAACATTAAGAACATAAATTCATAGCATAGAAATCAAGCACAAAGGACAAGATAGTAAGCATGAATTTCAAGATAGTACATAGCATGAAGGGCAAGATACAAGATAGTGCAATAAGCAAGATACATAACATGAAGGCCAACATTCACAACATTGAAAGAGCAACATAGCCAACCAATTTTTGCAACCAAGAGTAGAAGTGATAAGCATGGATGAAGTGCAAGGTTAAAGGTTAAAGAGGAGCTAGTAAGAGTATTTTTTACTTACACCAACACCTACAATAAAGAAGCATACAATACTTAAAAAAAATAGAAGACATCTACTACAAAGTGACTAGAACTCAAGAAAAAGTAAAAGGAAATTTCTTTATCTAGCAATAATATAATATATTGTGCAACAGTGAAGCCAAGCTATAGTGAAGCTATATTATCTACTCGTATCCACCCAAAAATGAATCCAATATTTACAAGCCACTCACCTCCACCATACTATCTAGGGATTTTACCTATGTATGTTGGAAGATGCAACATTTCAAAGGAGAATAAAAAGTTGTTGTGCCTTGTTGAAGGAAATAATTATTATGCTCTATTGGAGGAGATGTTGAATACACTTGTTATAATAGTGTGTATTCGATGAAATGTTAAACTCAAATGTTACAAAATGGAATGTAATGCTTGTGAAATTTTAAAAATGTTATTTTGGTTTGGTAAGAGAGCATAACATATTGGCATGCATCTCAACACCTAGAAATATTTAATCAATAGAGGGTAGTCTACAAATCAATTTCAAGGTGATGCAATAACAATCTAAAGTTGCCCTAGCAGTAGTAGCGAATGTAGAAGTCAAAGTGTAGACGTGATACAGAGTCAAGTGTAAAATAAAAGTTTTTTGGAATTCTAAAGTGATTTGAATATTAAATCAATTAAAGTTTTATAAGCAAATATTAAGTTTATCAGATTTTTAATATTTAATGAGTATTTTGTTTATTTTTAGATATGGAGTAATAAGGGTGCCTACTTAATTTTTTGGTTAATAGAATTATTAATAAAAATAGAAGGTTGGAGTGATAAGGAATTAAAATAGTTTGATAATTTTTTTTTTTTGAAAATTTAAAGTTTTTTTTGTATTTGAATATTTTTGAACTTTTAATTTTGTTTTGAGAAAATATAAAATTTGAAAAATTGAAGTTTTGCAAATTTAACTAGTTTGGGAGATAAAAGGTTTTCTACATCAAAACTTAGGAAAACATAAATTTGCAAAATTTATTTTTAGGGAGACAAGGTTTACTACTTCATAGGAATTTAAATAAGAAAATTTTATTTATTTAAACTTAAGAGTTATAAGGTTGTCTACTTTAAAGGAATCAAAATATACAAATTTTAAATATAACAATATGAAGTCTATGATTAGGAAAGAAAAAGTAGATGTCATAAAATTTGGGATTAAGAATTTAGTTGAAAAATTTGAAGGAAAGATAGATATAGTTTCAAAGTTAATCTATAGTGAATCCATAGATGAAAATTTTGAAACATTTGAATACTATTTACATGCAAGACTTGTTGAAGCAATTGATGATGGAAAATATAGTATTATGATACCTCTAGATATAGGTAGCATAATGTATATGGCATTTTTTTCACTTAAGATTCGTAAATATGAGATATTAAAACAAAAAGAGTTGATTGAATCTCTTAAGAATAAAGTGGAAATAGATGAATCATTTTTAGAAAGGATATTTTGTTCTTCATGCAGTATTGATATTCCAAGTTCATCTAACTCAAGAATTTATTATGATGCTCTAAGTGAATGTTTAGAAGTTACTATACAAGAAAATAAATAATCATATGATTCTAAGGGTAAAGGCAAAGAAAAAATTCTTATGCAAGAATCTGATGACAATGAGAGAGTTCAAGAAACTTGTAATATTGAATCTACAAAGACTAAAGAACATGACACTGAATCTAAAGACACTAAAGATGAACTCAAATTTGAAATCAAGCAAGATGAAAAACCTGATGGAACTTAAGTAGAATACCACATACATTACAAGGTCACTTGAAGATTGAATATCAAGACAAAGACTATGATTGAAGACTAAAGTCTTCAATAACCAAATAATGTAATACAAAGGGGTGTTGGAGTATATTACATTATTTGGTACATGCTAATGTACCCCCATGGTACCTTCATGGTACATATGTAAATAATAAATTAGGTTTGAGTCATAGTTTAAAATGTGTGACTAATATTTCCCCTTTATGTAAGTGTGAATGTGCAAGATATGAACAAGTATCATGTAAAGTTGTAATGTGCAAAAAATGCACAAGTGTCATGTGAGTTAGTGTGCAAGTGTAAGTTGAGTCTATGTGCACAAGTATATTATATGTAAGAGTGAAAATATGTAATGTAAATATGTGTACAAGTGTCTTAGATTAGAGTGTGCAAGTTATGAAAGTATAAGATTCATGTATAGGTGTGCATACAATATAGATTCAAGTGTTCATCAAGTATGCAAGTGTCAAGTAGAGAAGCCAAGAGTCATGCATTCTGGCATATGAAAAAAAATAGTCAACCATCAAAAGAGTCATACTACTATGGATATATTATGGAGATAGTACTCCATAGGAAGATATCACAAAAATTCATGATCATTACTATCATAAAGTTTATAAGAGAAAGAGGAGTAATAAAGATTGCATACATTTTGAGCAATTAATATTGTAATTTGTTCTTCATGCATAGTTCATGAATGATTTAGGCTATTTACATTCATATATTTTTTTATTATTTAATGTTATTTGAGTTATTATAAGCCTTGATATACATATTAATTTTCTCATATTATTCTACTCTTATCATTTTATTGACCTTATTATATTGTGGCTATATTATATTTGATCTTGTGATACTTAACCTATGATATTTGTGGTGGTATTAAGGCTTAAAAATCCATTAGGAAGCAATGGGATGGAAAAGAAGGGGAAATGAGCTATCCATGATAAGCCCCGATGAAATTCCTTGCATGAGTCAATGAACACATCCCTTGCCAAGGCAAACTACCTAGGAACTTCAGAAAGTAACAACTCACATGTTCAAAAAAATGAACATGCAGGGAAGGAAATTTTTTGGATCAATATGGTCTAGCCACTATAGATTTTGATGAAGGGGATATATGAGAAATCATTGACACAAAGAATGCACCAAAAATTTTGCATTATAAATATGTGACTATTATGAATAAAGCTTACAAATATGTGGCAACATATATGAAAACACGAGATTCCGGAAACAAAAAGGAAAGACTAAACAAAATTGTATTAAAAGGAAAGAACACAAATGAATGAACACAAGATATAAAAGCAATATAAACTATGGCCCTTTTTTTATTGATATTCTTTTCAATTCGTGTTACAATGCGTCTCCTTCCTTTTTAGGGAATAGGAGCATTAGATATTGATCTCTACAACTTGTTTTCAGAATTCCTTCTTCCGCGTGCCCACATATAAAATGGGCGAACCAAAACGTTGTCGTCGCTTGCGTTGGTACAGGTCGATTCCTCGCTGCTCCTCCAATGCTGCAAATCTACGTTTAAAGAAACAAACAAAGAATCAGTAGCACCTGTGTATGAAAAATAAAAGATAAATCTAACTATGGCTAAAATGAATCTAAATGAACTGAAAACTTGATAAAAGCATAAACATGAAACTAGCTAAAAAACTACAAAAGCAATAAAGCGGGAGGGGTGCCCGAAGGCAAACCACCCGTGGATGAAACTTTGCTTCGACACCAATCCACTTAGGATGGGTCCGAAACCTGATGTGATGTGTTGTCGAAAAATTGGTAGGATATTGTGTTCAACAGAATGGGGTGTTGGTTCTTGATTTGTGCCTTCAAAAGTCACCCAATAACCTCTTTTTCGATTAAGAGATTATGGATGTTGAAAACACAAATTGCAAGTAAATGAATTAGCAGCACTTCGTCGCTCAAAATGCTCCAGCTCGATATCTCTTTTGGGTGAGGAAACTCACCATTTTATAGACCCAAGGGGTCTCTTTGAATTAAGATGCAAAAGTGTTTCTTTGCATGAATGCTTTTTGTGTGAAGAGAAGACTTCTTCTTGATCAAGGGCTTCTTAACTGCCTCTGTGCATGTCTTGGTATGTTTAGAAAAGCTCACTTGCACTCCCATGCAATGAAGGGATAGCTAAGTGGCAAATCTGAGTTGTCTTAAAAAGCTCACTCCCATTCCCATGCAATGAAGGGAGAGTCAATTGGCAGATATGAGTTGTCAAAAGAACTCACTCACACTCCTATGCCATGCAAGGAAAGCTAAGTGGAAGTTCTGAGTTGTCATGCGTCGAGGTCTGACTTTTTTCTGGTCAAACCTGGCATTCGTCCCACCCAAAAGCGAGCACTAATAATCGTCCCTATGTGAAACGAGTATAAATCCATACTCGTCCCTAGGTAGGACGAGTACAAATTCACACTCGTCCTTGGGTGGGACGAATAAGAAATAAAGTGTCTAAAAGGTGCCAAATTGATTTTTGACTTGCAAAACTACTGTGTAAGTGGTTAGAACCACTGTTTAACCTCTGGGGGCTACCCTGGGGGCTATGTGTGTTAATGTGATCAGTGTTTGTAGTCACATAATCGGATTGGTGCTGTTTTGGTGTCTATAGATGCCCCTTTTTGGGAAGCCTTGTGCAAGGCACAGTGCTAAGCAAAAATAGATAACCAAAGCACTAATGATTAGGGTTTCTCAATAACCTAACCAACTCTTGATGCCCCAAGTATGGAAAGGGCATGCATTCTTGAATCCTTGCTTCTGACGAGCTAAGGAATTTGATTTAAAGTATTAACCTATTTTGGTGAGGTATGACTTGAGCTTGGACATTGATCAGTCATGAATAGGCAAAGGGCGCAACCTTTTATCCACGGGGGAACCTTGTGTTCATGCTTCGAGAATGCCAAGTGTTTGATCAATTAGTGATTATTGCTTGTTTGCTGCCCCAAGCAGGAGAGTGATTGTCTTTGTCAATGATTCTTTGAATGCATGCCATTGCCTTGATTGGGTGTGTGTTTGTTGATTGGTGACTTAAGTGTGACTACCTCCTCAAGCGAGAAATCGATGAAGGAATGACTGCCATGAGAAAAGCGACGAGTTGCTTGACCCAAGATGACTTAAGTAAGGGTGCCTTCAGATGTTTTACCGCTAAGCATGCTCGAGCAGTGCCCTGAATGTTTTGACCTTTTTTTTTTTTTTTTTTAATCATCTCGGGGGGGGACGAGTGCCTGGATGGTACTCATCCCGGGGTGAGATGAGTGTGTCTCCGATGGTACTCATCCCGGGGTGGGACGAGCGGGCCCAAAAGCGCTCGTCCTGGTGAAGGACAAGTACCAGCTGACAAAAAGTATAAATAGGCAAAAATGATGGTTTTGGCTCATTTGCACTTTTCATCGATTGCGATTTGGAGCTCTGGGAGGAGGAGGTAGATTTTTGATGCGAAGCGCTGCCAGATCATCCAGCCACCATGAGTGCACAGACCGGGTCATCGAGCGACGGAGCCGAGGCGAGACCAGTAAGTGCACTATCTCCTCGATTGTGAATTTGAAAAATGCAAATTTGTTTTTATGGTGTTTTTCTTGTGTTTAAACATGAAACCCTAATTAATTAAATTAAAAGGTAAATGAATGACACCGAATGAAACATGGATGCAAACCGATGGAAACTTAGATGGAAAACCATAGGATAAACCCAAAATGAAACTTAGAGTAACACTTTAGGGTAACCATGGTTAAAAAAATGTTTTTCTATGTGAATGGTAAAACTTAGGTCGAAACCGTAGGTAAACCATGCCCATATTTTTGTGTTATGTTTATGGAATTAAAAATGGAAAATGAATGAATTTTTTTGGTTGAAATGGTAAACTTAGGTAAAACCGTAGGTAAACCATGTCAAATTTTTGTCATTTGTTTGATGAAATGAAAGGTGAATTTTTTTGGTTGAAATGGTAAACTTAGGTAAAACCGTAGGTAAACCATGTCAAATTTTTGTCATTTTTGATGAAATGAAAGGTGAATTTTTTGGGTGAAATGGTAAACTTAGGTAAAACCGTAGGTAAACCATGTCAAATTTTTGTCATTTTTTTTTTTGATGAAATTAAAGATGCAAAATTGATGAATTTGTTTGTTTTGAAATGGTAAACTTAGGTAAAACCGTAGGTAAACCATGTCAAATTTTTATTGTTTTTAATGAAATTAAAGATGCACAATTGAAAAATGGATGAAATTTTTTGTTTTGTTTTGTTTTTTTTTTGGATGTACATGTGAATGAAAGATGTTACTATACAGTTATGCATTTTTGTACATGTGATGGTAATTTGATGCATGTTTTTGATGTTTGTTGTTTTTTGTGATGTGCAGGTGGTGAAGAGTCGACATCGAGTACCGACCATTTTTTCTAATGCCCGTGAGGCATTGAGTGATGATGACTGGGAGTGGCTTGATGCCCTAGGGCTCAAGCACATGGCTCGGTTGGATGCAGTTGTGGCGGACCGGGCGTACCTTACAACACTGATTGGCCTATGGGATGTTCGAACGAACACCTTCCATATTCTGACGGGGGAGATGACTGTCACCTTGGAGGACGTGTATCAGATTCTTCAAATTTTGATAGACGGAGTTCCCATTCGGATGACACCACGGGGCCAGAGGACGGCAGTACTGATGTGGTACTTTGGATATGGAGAGGATGATGATGGGATGACTTCATTGGAGAGGGCAGAGCTGGATTGCCACATTGGGGGGATTCTGGTACGGTATTGGTATGCGAGGGGAATGTTGGGAGTGAGGCATGCGGTACTCATGAGCCTCATTTCCAACATGCTCCCTGCCAGAATCGTCAGGATTGAGGTTCCCATGGAACCTATTGGAGATGGTATGGCAGTTAGTGGATTGCCCGGTGACAGAGTCGGTTATTATGAGATGGGGTCAGACGTTGTTGGCGCAGTTGTATGATGAGCTATACGAGGTCCGCTATCAGAGGTGGAAGGGGATGGGGTGCAGTTTCTTATTGTAGTGCTGGGCATGGCAGCACATAGCCATAGAGCGACCACGAGGGTTGCCCTGGACTACCCGAGCTGAGATGGTGGACAGGGATATTGGGTATGGTGCTTTATGGTATCGGTCAGAGGAGCGGGGGCATAGTCGACGGTTTGCAGGAGACGTAGACCATTACAGAGATGCATTGGCATGACTGACTCTCAAAGATGTGATATGGCAGCCATATCGAGATTGTCCCGCATGGCCAAAGGCTGATGAGTGGCTTCGACGAGTTCGGAGGGGGAGATGGGTGATTGGTCGGCATGGGATGGAGCAGGAGTACTTCCATTACCGTCGAGTGACACGACAGTTTGGGGTACACCAGGGGTTTCCTGGGGAGCCCGTAGCCTACCGACGTCGGAGTGATGAGAGGACCCTAGCTACGCCGATCCTCGAGCCATTGGGGGAGGAGTCGAATGCAGTACTAGACATTCCAGATGTAGATGACGTCAGAGTGACTACTGAGTACCAGGAGTGGTGGACGCTATGGCAGTGGCGAGGTGAGGTTCCATTGGGTGGAGAGGAGGCAGCGGGAGGCGGAGAGGGTGCAGAGGCACCAGGAGAGGGTTGGGGAGCTCCTACGGATGTGGAGATGGTGGAGGTGGCAGAGGCAGGAGATGAATTTGTTTCGAAAGGCTGACCTAAATGTTTCAGAAGTGCACCAAGAGGTATTGAAAATGGGCACATAAACTAGAGGTGTTGTAAGATTGTCAAAAATAGAATCAAAGAAGATCAATTAAAAAGCTCTCATGCTAAAAAATTACACTCAAAAGAAATAAATAAGAATATCCAAATATGTGTGCATCTCTAGGATGCTTATAAAGTAAATTTGACCCACCAATCAAAGGTACAACCACCTATAGAATTTCAAAGATATGGATTATCCATTGGAAACTTTTGCTTTCAAGGGATATTTTCTTAACTCTATGCCCAATGGACTAAGGCACCAATTTTTGGGTTCCTTATCTTTAGCAAGCTAAAGATCCCCTGAGAGCTACCAAAACTATAGTGATAAATAATTACACATTTTTAAAGTGAAAGTTTGAGTCATGGATAGGCACATGAAGGAAGGTCCAATAAAAAAGACCAATCATTAGAGGCCAGATTTAATGAGCAAGAAAATATCCAAAGGTCAAAATTTTCTAAGTTGCAAATAAAAGGCAAAAGCAAAAGTCCTAACAAAGGAACTAAAGGTAGAGTCTCGAAGATATAAGGGTAAACTATCCCATAAGTGAAGAAAAACTCCCAAAGAAGATAACATTGATGTCCCAAAAGTTAAATGAATAAAGTGCATATTCTTAGAGGAAGATTTTCCTTCCTACAAAATACATTTTATCTCTAAGAAAGGACAACAATAGCATGGAGCCACAATATAAGCAACTCAAATATCTAGAACATTAAATTAAAGCAATCTTCTGCACCCAGGTGATGAGAATCCCTAGAAAATGGGTAGATGCCAATTAAGGCTATAGCTTCACCTCTAACTACCAGGATTGATTGACATTCATATCTTCAAATATTGATAATACCAAAGGGACAAATAGTCAAACAAGACATGACTCAGTATTTAAAACAAAATCCATCTAGAAATCTTTGCATGAGTTTTGGAGGGAAAATCCTCCCTTGTAATCTATAAATAGTAGTCTTAGCTTTGTAAAGGATCAAAAAGTTTGCAATTGTATGCATTTGTAGGCTTTCCTTTCATTTCTCTCTATAAAAATAGTTGTGGTTCCTAAGTGGCTTGTGGGAAATCTTGAACCTCCACTTTTGGTACAATATTTGTAATATTTTGCTTGCATTATATATACATGGGAGCCTATGTTTATTTTTTGGTCTTTTCCTATAGACTCATTGTTATGTATGTGTATGTGTTTATGATATTTTGCCTAAATATCAGATATTTCTAAGTGTATGTGTGTATGAGGGACCTACATCTATTTTTTATACTGAGTCACTTACTAGCTTAGCTCTCTTATGATGCTTGCTCATATATGCATATAACTGGTAGATCTCGATTGCACTTCACTGTGTCAAGGAGAGGAAGTGTTCAATACTAGCATATAGTGTTCAAGCCTATTTTTATAGGAAGATCTTAGTGGATATTTTGGCATATTGCCCCATTTTTCTTTACTTTGTTGAGTTTATTTATTTTCTCACACCCTTTTCCTTTGTAGAGCAACTAATGCCTTGAATATCACATCTTAACAAGAAGTCAACCTTGTAAAAAATCTCAATGATATTCGATTGAGCTAAACCCATTCTCTCGGTTGCGGCCCACTGTGTCACTCCAATGTGAGGTGTGATTGTCTTGGGTAGGGACATCAAAGATAATAATAGTAAACATCAAGGAACAAAAAATTATGGTTTGATAAGAGAGCTAAAATAAAGGTCTTTAGGGTTGTTGATTTAGTGTTGCTTTGGGATAAATCTTATGAAAAGAAAGGAGATCGTAGAATATTTGATCCCCTTTGGCTAGGTCCTTTATTTAGTGTAACTTTGGGATAAAGCTCATGAAAATAAAGGAGACTTGGAAAATTTTATCCCCTTTGGCTAGGTCCCTTCCATATGTTAGCAATTAAACTTTATCTCACATGATTTAACAATATAAAATATTCATATCATTGCATTCAATAGCCCACTAACTAAATAATAATATTGGTGAATATTACAACATAAGAAATGCAAATACAATGTATTGCAAAGCTTGTTCTTGATTACATATTATAATGCTTTGTATTCAATATATACAACATGGATATGAGACTCTTCACATTCACAAATCTTGATCTTTCTACTTTCACCAACTGTTCATCTCCTCAAACACATGAGAGATCTAACTCTACATATTTCTCATAGGAGAAATATATTTTATTGACTCCTAAAAATGACAAACCTATAATAATAACTAAATAATAAATATTCACATAAATCTACACTTACATGATACCTACTATATACAACATTTTAGACTCAAATATTTATAAACTAATTAGAAGGTACTTGCAATATTCTTATAAGGTACCAAATAATGTAATATTTCCAACACCCCCCCGTATTGCATTATTTGGTATTTGTTTTCAGTCATTCATTCTTGTATTCTTGCTCTGACTATGATACCTCTTTAAGTATATCTTATTGTTGTGTATAAATGATTTCAAAATAATTTAAACTTGTTTTGTCCAAGTGCTTTTGTAAAAATATTTGCAAGTTGATCTTCAGTAGGAATATATTTTATTTGAATATGATGATCTTGAACACGATCCCTATTAAAGTGACACTGAGCTTCAATATATTTAGTTATTTCATGAAACACATGATTTTAAATTAATTTTTGAACTCATTGATTATCACAATTTAATATTGTACGATTTATTTTTTGTACCCCATATCTGATAGAATGTATTGTAACCAAAGTGCCTCATGTATATTATATTTTATGACATGATATTATACTTATGCAGATGAAAGTTCTAATACAAGTTATTTCTTACTATGTCATCAAATAGGACCTGATCCAAGATTAAATACATATCCTTTTATTATCTATTTAACTTGCATATTTTGAGTTAGAGTATCCATGTAAAAAGAAATTATAATTTTTATTGTACTCAACCATATTCTGTAGTATTGCTAACATAATGTAGTATTCCTTTTGTTGCTTTCTAGTGGTTTTCTTTAGGATCTTGCATAAATTTGGAAAGATAATTTACATATCTGGTTTGGTATTTGTTAAGTATAGAAGAATTCCAATCGGTTGATGATGCATAGTAGCAGGTAGTTGTGGTGATTTATCATATATTTATAATTTTAGCCCTTGTTCCATTGGAGTTTATTTAGGTTTGCAGTTTGTCATTTTGTATTTTTTAAGTAATATTCTTGCATATTTAGTTTGAGTCAATGTGATACTATTCTCATTTTGAAAAAATTTCTAAGCCAAGACAATAGTGTAGAAGTCCTAAATTTCTCATTCAAATGCTTTTGTCAAATCAATTTTTACACTATCTATTTTTAACTTCATATAATTACTAGATCACCAACATATACTATAAAAAATACTATTTTAACTTCATGTCGTAGAAGATCATTGATTTTAATATACCATGCTTTAGGGGCTTGTTTCAAATCATATAGTGATTTTTTTAATTTACAAACCTATTTTTCCTATCTCTTAGAAACAAATCCTTATGGTTGAATCATGCATACTTCCTCTTCAACATAACCATTAAGAAATGTACTCTTAAAATCCTTTTGATATATTTTCCGTCTAAACCAAGCTACTAGTGCACAAATTGTATGAATAGTGGTAATTATTGTTGTAGGTGCAAGTTTTTCTTCATAATATATACCTTCTATTTGAGCAAAACCTTTTGCAATCAGTTGTGCCTTATATTTATCAATGGAACCATCTGCTTTGTAATTTGTGTTGTAAATCCATTTGCATCATATAGTTTTCTTACCTTTGGGTGGATCAACTAAATCCCATGTTTTGTTCATTACTAGTGCTATATATTCTGATTCCATTGATATTTTCCATTTTGGTTATTTTATTGCATCTTGTATTGAGGTTGGTTTTGTTACTAAGATCATTAGTCCCATATTTGTTCTCTCTCTTGTAATACTATGATTTTGAGGTATTGTAGTGGTAATATCAGATATTATTTCTAGTTTTGAGTCTTTAAGAGTGTTTGTATACCATTTTGCCTCCTTTTGCTATGATGAGACTATATTTTTGAGTCCTTGTAGGTTCATTAAATATTTTTATTTCTTCTTCTAAATATTCTTCTTTATCTGGTATAATATCTAAGATAGAAATTGTATTATCCTTTGGATGTTCAATATTTGCTTTGTATTCTTCATCAAATATCATATCTTTTCTTACAAAGTTTTTTTTATTTTGTGATTGGATCATTTATTCTATAACATTTTGAAGTAGCATCCTATCCAAAGAATATTACACAAGTTTTTTGTATCTAGTTTTGTTCTTTTTTATTTTGGAATGTGCATATATGCTTTACATCTAAAAATTCTTAGGTGTGCTACTAAAGGCTTCTATAATGATCAAGCTTCTTCAAGAGTAATATTTCTAGGGTTTCTTGTGATAGATATGCTTTGAATGTATATTGCAATATTGATAGCATTTTCCCAATATTGATGTCTAATATTTACTTCTTTAAGCATGCAACACACCATTTCCATAATAAAATAATTTCTTCTTTTAGCTATACCATTTTTTGTGGTGTATAAGTTGTAGTAAGTTTCCTTTTTATACCATTTTGTATTATAAATGATTCAAATTTTTTAGAGAAATATTCACCACCCCTATTTGAGCGAAGAATTTTGATTGACCATTTAGTTTTTGTTTCTACAAGTTGTTAAACTACTTGAAGTATATGAAGGCTTCAGATTTAAATTTCATGAAGTAAACCCATATTTTATGAGAATAGTCATCAAAAAATAGCTAAAAATATTTGTCCTCCAATACTAACTTCCATTGGTCCATATAAATCGATATGTACTACTTCTAGAGGTTCCCTAGCTCTGTGTAAGATTAATTCAAATGGTACTCTATTAATTTCCTACTAAGCATTCTAGACAAATTATAGGTTGCCATGTTATATTAGGTAAACCTATTACTATTTGATACATGTTCTACTCATTTAAGGATGAAGCAATTATATGCCTTAACATATTATGGCAAAGATCTCTTGCTTCTGATGTTCTTACTAATAGAAAAATATTTGATAAAGTATCAAGTGCAAATAGACCATTTATGAAGGATCCAATAGCTATAAATTTTCCTTGTTTGGTGATGAAACATTTCTTTTTGTTTTCAATAATTTTGAATTCAACCATTATATTTTGGTCTAATCTAAGATACTGAAAATATACTAGCATATAAATATTGTACATATAATAAATTCTTAATTATGATTTTTCCATTAGGTAGATTGATTGATACATTTCCTATACCTTTGACCTCATATTTTATCATCTGTATTTACAACTAGTTTTTCATATTTTTTTTGAAGAGAATTAAACCATTGTTCATTTCCTATCATATGTCTACTTGCCCTTGAATCAATGTACCAATAATTATCTTATGATTTTCTTATGTCATATGCCCTTTCAAACTTTTATTTTGAATTTACTTTCCCATTTTCCTATTAAACAATACACCAGTTTGACCCATTTGACCATGTTGTTCTTTGTGATTAAATTTTTGAAATTTTGATTCTTCAATCATGTGACACATTATAGAAGGTGTTTTTAATGAGGCCATGGTTTGTAAAGACCTTGATCAATTTTTATTCTTTCGGTTTTCTTCAACTATTTAGTAGAAGACCTTTTATCTTCCTTATTCAATGTTTTAATTATTCTTCTATTCAATATATTAATAATTTTCTTTAATCAATAATAAAATTTCAACATAAATCAACTTTCCTTTCTTATAAATTTCTCTTTCAATATTATTCAAATAAATATTCTCTTCACTTTAATATTTTCAATTTATAATTTATCTTCTTATAACTTCCTTCGATTCTTCTTATTCTTCATATTTAAATAATTATTCTTCCTCCAAAATAATTCTACCCTCCTTAATTAATCTCTTTTAAATAATATATTTTCCTCCTTCAAATAATTATTCTCTCCTTATAAATTTAAAAAATATTATACCTTTTCCAAATAATTATTAACTTCTTTTATCAACATTTCCTTATCAAATATCAAGTATCAAATACAAAATACATCACGTATTTAACTGTGCTCTCCTTTTAATTTTTCAAATAAATGGCTTAGATATTACCTTTATGCCTATGCTTGCCCTTGTCCATGTATTATTTTTTTGACGTTTGCACCAAATAAGAAAACATTTCATTGTAACTCTAAGCATTATATTCAATGTTGATCTTGACATTTGTAACTACTCTAATTAATTCTACTTCTAAATGTTACACCTCCTAGCATTTCTGTAACAACCTAGATCTAACACACCTGGTTTTCCATTCAAGTATTGCACACTAAAATCACAAAGTGAAATTTTTAACTGATTTTAAGGTCTAGACGTGACATAAGGTGAAATTTTTGATGATCACCCAATGTTTTATTAGTACGAGGTATAGGAAATCCCATGTTTGGGAATATTGACCACTTTAGATGATCTCCCAAGTGGTCGATATTGGCCAAATCTCATAAAAAAGGTGCCTTTTTGTGAACCTATCGTCTCACCCTGAGAACCTAGGTTCACAGTTGGGGTTATCCTCTAAGGCCCATAACACCTAGATGGTGGACACATGATTTCCCCATCCCTTAGCATGGAGGACTTAGTTTCCTTTAGCCTAATTTTTATCCTAGATTTTAAACATGCAAGGGAGTAGCATAAAT
Source organism: Wollemia nobilis (assembly GCA_028583015.1). NCBI lineage: Eukaryota > Viridiplantae > Streptophyta > Pinopsida > Araucariales > Araucariaceae > Wollemia > Wollemia nobilis. The sequence continues at coordinate 6,609,297 of JAQPPZ010002979.1, forward strand.
TTACCTTATGCCTAGTTGAGGGTCCACCTCCCTTGGAGTCAACTAGGGCCTGCCATTACCCTGCTCAAGTACATGTATCTCTTGACATGGCATAATTGATGAGGAGTTGTCCCATACCAACTCATCACTGAGTCAACCAACACTAGTGTCTAGTTATCCCCTAGCTCCAGTATCCTACTAGTTATCTTCCAATTATACAATGATAAAGGACCCCTCATTGTACTAATCATACACTGACCTAGATTTAACATCCCATACCATACCTCATCACTTATTATTGGCAAAAGGGCCTCTCATCCTAGGCTAATTTTCTATAAAATAATCGCTCTCAAATCATAGTGATTTCCCTACCTACAACCACTGGTGTTGGGAATTTTATGATTTACAGTGATGGCCCTTCTTGTAATCACCGATATTAGGTGTGTTATGATTCACAATGATTGCTCTTCATGCAATCATTGGTATTGAGTTTTTCATGATGAGACCTTGACCATTTATCTTTCATAATGAATTTGGTGTAATGTTTATGCTATTTAGCTCAAGAAATTATTGAGAAGGGTTTTGAGTTTTCTTTGAGTTAAACTAATATTTTATACACTTCAATTCATAAGGCATTTCATTTCAAGAAGACATCATAATACATTCAATTTATATGAATAGAGTATCCAAAGATATCATCTTATTATTTTCTATTGCCTTGAACCTTCTCGTATTTCTTAAAGGAAAAACATTAATATAACATTTTAAATAATTCTTTAATACTCTTTTATAAAATAACTGAAACAATATTATGTAAAGTTTTCCTTCTATATTAATTTAAAATATAAGCAAGATATCTTCCTAAAATATATTTAAATCATTCTTCTACGTCTAACCTTGCCCAAAATTACCCATTTATAAGGTGAGTTCTATGAATCTTCTCAAAACAACACTTGATCTTAAATTATTTCAATATTATTTATAAATAAAGCATATTTAAAAGAACTTATATATCAATGAAACAATTAATAGATTAAATAAATCAAATGATTAAATTCTAAATATATATACTATAGGTGTTCATTAAAGAGCAACTAAAATATCCATGTAATGACTAAATTATTCATTTAACAACTGAAATAGATAATTTATTCTAAAACTATCTTTCTTCTTTTAAAGGGCTAAAATTAAACTAAAATGAAACATCCAAACAAACAAACAATGAATAAGTTAATTCAAATAATATATTCATTCTAAATTTTTCTTATGATAAAAGAGTAAAATTAAAATATATAACAATTTATCTATGATAACTTAGTTTGCTTAACTATTGATTCATTTGAGAATTTATTTTGATCCCTAATGACTTTAAATAAAAAATTTAATTTATTCCTAACCAGTCATCTGCAACTCTTTATAACTTTTTTAGAAGCATACAATTATTTTATGATTGACCAAACATAGGAAATGTATAACGTTCCACTGAATATATATTTTTGGACTTATATTACAATAATGAAGTGATAAAATCAATGGGAGAGTCTCTTGCTTTTGCACACCGGATAAGGAGAATTTTTTATCCCTTTCTAGTCAGGAGTCTTCCATCATCACTAACGCTTATCCATAGTATTGCTGAGACACCTTTATCGAGGGCGATGACTGAGAGAGGATGGATTGTTGGGCTAGATTTACCCTTTAACATAAAATATGAATGATTTTTCTCTTATATGTTATATTATGTAGAATTAATATCATACGCAATCAAATAATGTGCACGCCATGGTTAGAATTAAATTTAATACCATAAATTCCCCAATAATTTTCTTATCTGAGTGCACCGCGATTGCTCTAGTTGCTCTTGAATCACATAGAAGAAAATTATATTATGAGAGACCCTTCGTCAAGGCTCCATTCCAACATATACATGTATATATACGTTGGATACATCAACAGTGTTAATATCACACAATATAGAAGCATTTTGGTTTTTCGTTCGTACTTTAATACAAAGCAATAACAATTAAATTTTCTTTAAAAAGTTTTTTCGAAAAAACATCATATAGTACTATATATGTAACCAAATGCAGGTCCATAATAGTGCAAATCCACCATTGGTTCCATTTATAATAAATTAATTCTCCAAAATAATAAAATAAAAACAACATCAATGTCAATTAATTAAAACAACAAAGAAACAGACAAGGAGTCTGACCTGGTTGAAAAAAGTGTAGCATACAAGATTCCAATTCTTCACTGGTAGACTATTCATGTAGATCCATCACAATGACCAAGAGCACCCAAATCTATTGATATTCATCTATTTATAAAATATCTAGAGTATTTTCCATTGAACAAGTGGGATCTTCATGCAATTTTCTTCTTTGAGCAATAGCTAGGTGGTGACATCTCTGGGTTACACCAACACATAACATTATATGCGAACATAAAACTTATGCATTATTTTCTAGATTTTATAACCACATATACATACATACATACATACATACATACATACATATATATATATATATATATATATATATATATATATATCTTATTAATTTTTTTACATACTATATATATATATTTTATTTTTATTTTCATTTGTATATATTTTACATTTCATTTTATTATTTTTATTTTTAATTTATTTGTGAAGCACAATTTCAAATAATATTTCCCAATTCAAAAGTATACATTCAACAAACAAGGCATACATATAATCAAATATTCTTAAAATACAGCTATAGGGATGTTGTTGCATGAATACCACCTAGGTGAGCTTCCATGTACTCACAGACCATGGTGTTTCATACCTCCATCATATCCCTCCTCACCTCTCATGGCTACCTCCCCATCTACTACCTAAAGGATGGGTGTTTAGTCTTCTTGATCTATCTGTATTGAGATAGATATCTATTTCTATAGTCACAATTCCATCAATAGTACCATATCCTAATAGTGAAAGCAAGAAAATTATTAGCTAAATTTGGAGGGATTTTATAATTTATACATGTTTTATATTTTCCAAAGCAAGTGCATTCGGTCTTATTAGATTTTTTTTTGTTCACCTCTATGTTAAGTTACAACCAAGTATGCTTGAATCAACACCATGTAGGGAAAGAAGTAACCAAGAGAATTATGACATGGTCAGTGTAAAATATCGTGATAGGAGTGACAAAATCCTATCCAACCTTTCATCCCATAATTATAAGTATGATACCTTGGCTTAACTGTTTCTACCTATTCACTATTTGGAGTTCAAGTTACATAATCAATCAAATGTCATTTTAATCCATCCTCCTAATTTCATTAATTTGCAGCAGAATATCATGCATGTATCATCTATATGACACATGAATATTACTTTAATCATATCAAGACTTTCAATTGATTATAAATATAAACCATTCCATCATAATAAAATAGCCAATCATTGGAAAACACAAATGCATCATATATTATAATTATTAATCATAGAACATTGCTTATTAACAAAACATTACATCATACAACATTCTGAAAATCATATTATATGAATGTAAAAGCATCATCTCATTAGAAATAAAATAGCAATTACTTCCTTCATCATATGCAATGTCCATGATCTATCTAGATATCATCATACTAGAGAGTAAATACAACATCAATGCTTAACAACAATTTTTAAACCACAAATAGAAGTAAATATACCCTTGGAACCCTCATGGAGAATAAACCCAGCCTCCAAAATATGTTTCTCCTCTTATTTCATAAACTTAAATTGTCATAAATACAAATATAGAAAGGTATATGTAGATCCTTTTCTAAATCAATATGCCGTTAAAGGAACTAGCTTGTCCCTTGTTTTAATTATGATGCAATTAAGGAAATGCTCCATTTCCTTTCTCTAATCCATCAATAAGAATCTCGTAAATTATTATGACTACTTGTTTATGAAATATCATTGGTTACATATTAAGGAGAAATTTCATCAACTACCAAGAGATAACCCCATAATTACTTCGAGAATGAATCCCACGTTCATTCTCCAATCTATATGTCATCATGACCCAATATGGTATGGAATTTGTCTAAGGTTTTACCTCCCATGGAGAGATCCCATACTTTATCCAAGGTTATATCCCATATCTAATCTTCCGCATTCATATTTCACTCTTAGACAATTTCCACCATATATTATTAAAGTTCTCATAATCCATTAATAGGATTATTCATATGGTTATGCTAGAGTCCCTATAACTTTTATCCCTTTTTAACCTAACAAACAAGATTACATATTCTTTGTCTTGTATCCTACAAAAAAAGGTTACCTTGTAAACTATCAAATAAGTTTAAACCTTAAACACCCATAAATCTTGTAATTTGTCACACAAGATTACAAATTAACCTCATTATCTATTACACAAGATTATACCACAAAACAACCTTGTAATCTATCACAAAATATTACACCTTAATCACAAAATGATCTCGAAATATATCCAATAGGATTACATATCAACCTTGTGATCTATCACACAAGATTACACTTTTATATTCAAATCAACCTTGTAATATTTACAATAAAATTACATGTCAACCTTGTAATCTATCACACAAGATTACACCACAAATCAACCTTGTAATATATCCAATAAGATTACATATCAACCTTGTGAGCTATCACACAATTTTACACTTTTATATTCAAATCAACATTGTAATATATCCAATAAAATTACATATCAACCTTATAATATATCACAATATTACACCACAAATCAACCTTGTAATCTATCCAATAAGATTACGTATCAACCTTGTGATCTATCACACAAATTTACACTTTTATATTGAAATCAACCTGTAATATATCACACGATATTAAACCACAAATCATCCTTGTACTCTATCACACAATATTACACTTTTATATTCAAATCAACCTTGTAATCTATCCAATAAAATTACATATCAACCTTGTAATCTATCACACAATATTACACCACAAATCAACCTTGTAATCTATCACACATGATTACAATTTTATATTAAAATTAAACTTGTAATATATCCAATAAAATTACATATCAACCTTGTAACATATCACACAATATTACACCATAAATCAAACTTGTAATCTATCACATAATATTACACTTTTATATCAAAATCAATCCTATAATCTATCCAATAAAATTACATATCAATTAGATTCAGATTTGCCTTATTATATTGGTATCAAGATTGAGATCAATAATGGTTCATAAAGAAAAACATGTCTTTAAGGGAAAATCCCTCTTGCATTAACCCCATCAAATGAATAAATTTTCCAATTTGGTCTTGGGTTATATCCTTTCATTTCCCAAGTATTTATCAGATTTCTTCTTCCAAATATTTGGTCAAGTGCGGAGTTTCCTTTCCAATATTTGAATTAGGAGTGTTTCAATTAATTAGTAAAAAGGTACCATGATTTACTTATAGAGGTTTCCTTGAGATTGGATCTAAGGTTAATTTGAGTTACTCCACTATGGTAGGTACCTTTATAGAGCTTCATAGAGTTTACTAAGAAAAGGGATAAGCTAAGATGTTATCATAAATTAAATTTTCCCACGATCTTAGTCTATTATACAAAATTTTGGTTTAAGAGAAGTCAAATAACTCTACTTCAACAAATCAAAATCTTGGGATCTAAGTAGGTCATCATCTATCAGATAGTCTCCCCGCCAGCTATCCACCATCACCCTAGCTCCTCTGACTAGGACTGGTCTTTTGGATTCCTTTACCATGAATGCATGGTCCCATAGTATAAAGAGAGGTTTTGCTATAAATTTATCTCCACATAATAAAAATTGACACAACTTAGTGGTAAGAATTGTGCTGACATATTAGAGTTCATGACGAGTCATGTACACATGCCTACCTAGAAATTTTTGTGGGTAAGTAAAATTCAACAACATATGGTGTTTACGTAAACCAATGTGGGAGGTTTAACCAAATATTTGGTGTCTCAAGTGATAGCTCATGACCACACCATGTGGTTGGGTCATAAGGGGAGTTTAATTCCCTTTAAACCTTAGTAGCTCCTCCACAAAATCGATGAGGGATATTTTTTTTCCTTATAACATAGATACTATTTGATGACCATGCTCCTCATCAAATTGGTAGCCATCCAAACACAGCCACATCACCATGGTTCAAAACATGATATTCTAAGTCAGTTAATTCTACATGGTATAAGGGAAGTTTCATCTTCTATTGTACAATTAATTCATGTTCATTTGAGCATCTGAGCAACCCATAATACATGGGTGATTTAACATGGAAATCCTATTCGTTTTTAAGATGATTAAGTCCTGTTTGATCTTTTAGGTGGGTCATACCACCAGTGCAGCCCATGGTGAGTCCTTTCATCAATACGAAAGTCATTTTTCACAACTGAGTAGGGAAAATTATTACAGACTTGATGCAGATAGAAGATTATCCATAGTGTGCATCACTACTTTGGGTAATACCTGATCGAAAACAAGCCTTTGGTCAAGATCATGAATCATGCAATAGATAATTTTATCTAGAATTTCCTTCCAAAAAAATTTATCCTAAGGAATCACATGCGATTATAGGTGAACTTAGCTTCGATAGTGCCAATGTCCTACGTGACTACTTAGCAACAAAAGATATAGAGCTATATCATGATTCCAATGGGTCTACAAGCTTCCTTCCATATATCGAAATCAAACACTGATAACTTGGTGTTTATGGTTGGGCTTAGATGTCTTATTCTTGATGTAGTTGATTAAATAACATGGGGATATGTATATATCTATCCCACATGTGTAATACAGTGGGTTATTTAGCTATAGAAAACCTATTCTACATCCTAAAAGGAGTGGCTCTTTATGGAGGTTATAGGGACCATGATGGGAATTTGCGACAGTTCCTCATATTAATACAAGGGTCTCGTAAAGGCCAAGTTATATTTTGATATAAATATAGGGAAACTCCAATATTTGATGCCTTAATATAAATGATCCATGAAATATGAGGATATTTAAATCTCAAATGAAATAACTCATTAATATATAGGATCCTCGGTATTTGAGGATAGTTAAATATCAAATGAAATAACTCATTAATATTCAGGTTCTTAGAATCCAAAAATAGTTCAAACCCAATGAAATAACTCAAAGATCTAAAGTATTAATATTATATTAAGGGTTCTAGAAATCCTTTCACCCTACTAGAAATAAAATATCTTTAACATGAAAAGATATTAGATTAAGGGTTCTAGAAATTTATTGCTGAAGAATCCTTCTCCTTGGTCGGGAAAGTGGTTGGAGGAAATCCCAACCTTGATATTATCAGGCACTGGGCCTTTTCTAGATGGAAATTTTGAGGATCCTTGCAAATTTTTGGCCTATCCAATGGCTTCTTTGGGGTCCACCTCAATACTAAAGAAGATGTTGCACAAATTCTTTCTGGAGGACCCTAGTTCCTTGGGTCAAGAAGTGTCTTTCTAATGAAATGGAATCTTGATTTTAACCCAGAAATGCAGAGCATTAACTTTGCTCCCATTTGGGTTAGATTTCCAAACTTACCTTGGCACTTTTGGTGGGAATCTATTTTCAAATCCATTGCCTCGACCATTGGATATTTGCTTCTTATTGATAGGGTAACCTTATCTAGATCAAGGATGCATGTCGCCCACCTTTGCATCATGGCAAACCTTGATTCTGTGCTTCCTACTTTTGTGGAGTTGGAACATGGAACTTCTCTTCACAAACAAGCTATTGAGTATGAGAACAAACCTCCTTTTTGCATTGAATTTCGGACTCAAGGCCATCTTCGAGCTCAATGCCCTTCTCTCATGAAACATGTGGCCTCTTCTGAGCAAATGAATGATACTACTTCCATGGCCAAAGGAAAGGAATTTCAGACACCGTCAAGGAAGGATAAGAGGAAATTTCTTCCATCCAAAGGAATTAGCTTCAAGCCAACCAAGGAGTACAGAATCAAAGAAGTTCAAAGTAATGTCCCTTTTATCAAATCTCCAGATGATAAGGGGAAAAATATTTCTTTGGCAAATGCTTCTAATGAGGTTAGTCTCTTTGCCCTCCCCAATCAATTTCAAATTCTTGCAGATTTAGACACTGAGGATGTTTTTGATAAGAATAATGATCCTAATTCCAATTCCAATCCTCCTTTGGACCCAAAGGAAATCCTTCAAGAACCATCCTCTGAACCTTTTACTGAGAACCCCTTCTTATCGACTGCTCTCAAGGATGACCGACCTGTGATTGAAGATGTTTCTATTCCTTCATCCTTTTTCGAGCCCTCGAGTCCTGTGGTTCAAAGAATTTCCACTTCTAATTTCAGTCCCAAAGTCACTAGGAGTCAAAAGAAGTCTCCCATAGATTGTGGAGCAAAAAAAAGAGGGGAAGACCTTCCAACTCTGATCAATGGAAGCAAGATGTGAATGAGGATATTGCTAATGGAGTACAGAAAACCCTGTTTTCTACTGGAATTAATCTCTCTAAGGAAGAAACAAAGTGCACCAAACCTCCCCAACCACATGGAAAGGGAGGCAAAAGAATCTCCAAATATTCAAAATGAAGATCCTCTCATGGAATGTGAGAGGCCTTAATGGCATAGCTAAGCAGTGGCTAGCTAAATCATTAAGGAAAGAAATCAGACCTACAATTTTTGTGATTCAAGAATCCAAGGTTAGTGAACCTCTTGATAAAAAGATCTGCAACTATATCTGGAAAAATTGTGAATTTTGCGCTTGCAATGCCAAAGGTGCCTCTGGAGGTCTTTTGTGTTTATGGAATCCTAGTCTTGTGGAAGGAAATATCATCCATTCCAATGATGAGATTTTGAGCATTAATTTTTTTGATAAAGACAACAATTGCTCATGGGTTCTGACTAACATCTATGCTCCCAACTCCATTTCTGGGAGATATCATATGTGGAACACCTTATCTTCAATTAGAAGTGCCTTTCCTACCCTTCCTTGGGTTCTCGTTGGTGACTTCAATACTCCTCTGTTTCCTTATGATAAAAGGGGAGGGGTTGGTTCCTTTTCCAAAAGTATGGAGGACTTCCAAGATTTTATCAATGCACAGAACCTGATGGATGTCAATTTAAAAGGCAATCAATTCACTTGGTCGAATAGAAGATGTGGATCCCAGTTAATTCAAGTTAAACTGGATAGGGTGCTATTTTCTCAGGAAGCCATTGACATTTGGGGAGATGCCAACCTTCAATCACTCCTTAAAATTGGCTCTGACCATAGTCCCATCCTTTTAGACACAAACAATCCAAAAATTTACAAAACCCCTTTCAGGTTCGAAGCTATGTGGATGCAGCATCCTGATTTCAAGGAGAGAATCAATCAATGGTGGCAAACTGACGTTCAAGGAACTCCTTCCTTCATTTTGGCTCAAAAACTCAAAATTATCAAAGAGAATATCAAAATATGGAATAGAGATATATTTGGGAACCTTTTCCACAATAAGCAGGATATAATGTTGAGGTTATCATTGATTGAAAAAGAAAACCAAGAGAATGGTGATTATACTGCTGAGATGAAAAATGAAGAGAAGGAATTGTTAGCCAAGTATCACAATATTCTCCAATGTGAAGAAATCTTCTAGAGACAAAAATCCCATGACTTATGGCTTAAAAAAGGAGATTCTAACACCAAATTATTTCATACATCTACCATGAGACATCGAAGCAACAATAGAATTAAAGAAATCCATAACCAGAATGGAGAGATCATTAATGATATCAAAGAAATTAGGAATGATGGAGTAACTCATTTTATGCAATTACTTCAGGAAGAGAACAGACCAAATTCCCAGGTGGCAAAGGAATTCTTCCTTCAATTCATTCCTCATATTATTTTTGATAATATTAATAATAGACTCATTGCTACCCTTTCTGATGAGGAAATCAAAGATGCTTTGTTCTCCATGAATCCTGACAAGGCTCCTGGTCCGGATGGCTTTTCTCCAAGATTATTTCAAGCCTTTTGGGATCTTGTCAGCATGGATGTTTGCAAAGCCATAAGAGAGATCCAACATTCCAAAATCATTCCAAGGGGCTTCAATTCCACATTCATAGCACTCATACCAAAAAATCCTAATGCAAGTAATTTCAATGATTTCAGATCGATCAACCTCTGCAATGTCATATACAAGATTCTAACAAAAGCCATCACCATTCGCATGAGGGAAGTGATGCCCTTGATTATAAATTAGTGTCAAGGAAGTTCTGTCAGAGGTAGATCAATCTTGGATGGCATCATTTCAGTGCATGAAGCAATTCACTCAGTATCAATCAACAAAAAAGTTGCTTTCCTTCTCAAACTTGATATGAATAAAGCCTATGACAGACTCAACTGGGACTTCCTTTTTGCCATCCTGAACAAGTTTGGCTTCCATCCTGAGTGGATTTCTCTAATTAAAGGATGTATATCTTCTACCTGGTTTTCTGTCCTCATTAATGGCTCTCCTGTAGGATATTTTCAAAGTGGTCGAGGTTTAAGGCAGGGAGACCCTTTATCTCCTCTCTTATTTATTATTGTTGCAGAAGCTTTAGGTAGATCAATCATAGCAGCAAAAAATGCAGGTCTCTTATCTGGACTCTAGGTTACTTCTCAATGTGATCCCATCACACATCAACAATTTGTTGATGACACCTTGTTGTCCACCTCTGCCTCTGTCAATGAAGCAAAAATCATCAAGCGGATCCTCCTCCTTTATGAAGAAGCTGCGGGCCAAAGGATAAATTTTCAGAAGAGTAAACTTTATTTTCTCAATACTCCTCCAAGAAGACAGAACATCATTGCTGACATCCTCAATTGTTCCATAGCTCAACTGCCTTCATCCTATCTGGGTTTACCTCTTTTCATTGGAAGTGTTAAAGATAGTTTATCGAACAATGTCATTGAGAGACATAAAAAAATATCTCTACTTGGAGAAGCAATATTTTATCTCAAGCAGGTAAAATTACTCTTACCATGGCTTACCTTCAGAGTATTCCTATTTATTTCCTTTCTCTATTTAAAGCTCCTGTGAGTGTTTATCAAAAAATAGAAAAAATCCAAAAACACTTCCTATGGACAGGATCTGAAAACAAACACAGATTTCATCTGGTTGCTTGGGATAAAGTGTGCAAGCCCAAATACCAAGGAGGCTTAGGGCTCAGAAGAATTTCTCCTCTCAATATTTCTCTTCTCGCTAAACAAGCTTGGCGCCTTGTTTCCAATGAAAATGTTAATTGGGTCAAGATCATAAAAAGGAAATACCTTCAGGATTCTCACTTCCTTCATGGGGAGGTCCCTTCTTCTGGGTCAGCTTTCTGGAAATCTATTTGTGAGGCTCGTTCCCTCTTGAATAAGGGTCTAAGGTGGCAACTTGGCAATGGTAATTCTATTTCATTCTGGGATGACAAATGGCTTGGGGACCGACCTCTTATCCAGAATCCTATGCTTCAAAGGTTGAGAAACATCACTAATCAGTTGGTTGGACCTTTAGTGGTAAATTTCATTTCCTTTAATAATGGACATAAGAGATGGAGAAGGATTGTTGTCCCTGATCATGATAATGAAATATCTTGTTTGTATGATCAACTTTCTTCTGTCAGAATCCCTTCAGGTGACCCCATTGATTGCCCTATTTGGGAACCTACTGATTCTGGAGATTTTACTATCAAGTCAGCTTATATGCTTTCTCTCAACATTCTTGAAACACCTATCCCGTTCAAGCTTGTTTGGACCAAATATTTAATCCCCAAGATTACCTCCTTCTCCTGGTTATGCATTCAAGATCGCATCTTAACTATGGAAAACCTTATAAAAAGGGGTATTCTTCTTCCTAACAGATGTCATCTTTGCCTCTCTGATTGGGAATCTACTTCTCACCTTTTCTTATTTTGTTCCTTCTCAAGAATGGTGATTAATAAACTTTTCCTCAAATTCCAGATCGCTTGGGCCTATCCTCCTTCCATTGTCGACTTGTTCCAACAGTGGCCAAATCCTTTCAAAAATCCTGTGCTTAGAGGACTTTGGAAATTTTGTCTGCAACATTTCCTTTGGCAAATATGGTTAGAACGCAATAGAAGAATTTTTGATATGAGAGCTTTGGATGCCAACATTGTTGTTAGCAAAATTATCCTTTATGCTAAGGAGAATGTCCTTGTTGCTCCTTTTGATCCTTTTCCTTGCTCACCTTTTGAGAAAGCCATCCTAAATTCTTGTAATATCTTCATTGATATTCCAAGCCCTACTAATCATTCTTCATCTAGGACCAACATCAAATGGTAGCCTCCTCCAGTGGGTTGGGTAAAGTTTAATTTTGATGGTGCTGCAAAAGGTAATCCTGGCATTGCAGGAGCTGGAGGAATCCTCCGTGATCATTTTGGCAACTCCATTTTTGCCTTTTTTGAACCTTTAGGCATCCTTTCCAATCATTCCACTGAAGCTAAAGCTGTTTGGAGAGGTCTTCAGTTCATAAAGGATATTCCAAGAAAATTTATTATTGAAGGAGATTCTCTTAACATCATTAATTACTTAAGAACCTCCAAACTCAGCAGCTGGAGAATCAGAACTATTGTTGAAGAAAGCAAGCAAATTCTTCGCCAACAAATTAATACTGTAGTCCAACACACTTTTAGGGAGGGCAATTCTGTGGCTGACAAATTGGCCAACATTGGCGTTAATGCACAAGGATTGATGACTTGGACTGATGTCCTTCCTACTGAAGTTACCGAGCTGGTCAAACATGATCAAAACATTGTCAGTTATGATGAACCTAGAAATCCTTGATTATTCCATTGCCCAAGACCTCCTTTTTATTGTGATTCATTGGGTTTATGTCCAAAGTCTCAAAAAGATCCAAAATGGAGATTTTATTCATCAATTGCCTTATCTTTCTTTGAAATGGAGTCATGTGATTATATTTCCAAGTCCCCTACCACCTTCTATTTGTGCCCCCATTTTTTGATAACCGTTTCCCTGAGGAATCCCGATGCTAGGTTCACCTTAATTTTAAATCATTTCTATCTCATGTGGAATGATTTTTGTCCTTTTGCCTTTTCGAGAACCCTCTTTCAACGCTCTATTTTTCGCCTTCTCCCGAGGCCTCCTATGATGAACATCCCAATCCTCTCTGGTTATCATGCCTGGTTCTTCTACTGGCTTCATTGTTTGAGCATTACCAAGAGTCACCATTTTCATTGGATGGTGATTTTCCCCATTGCATTCATTCAAGTTTATCGCCCCAATTTTTGCCATGCCTATTGCCCTAACCAATCTACTTCCTTCTGGCAGTATTTTCCTTTTTTGACAAGCATTACTTTCTATTTATCCCACCTATGGCTTGTTCAGTGGATGCATATTTCCATCTCTATTCTTCTGGCCCTGTTCATTTGTTACCCTAATTTTTTTCCTTCCTCACTTCCTCTCGCAATCATGAAGGAAGGGAAAGTTGTTTTCATTGAGCCTGAGACTCTCGAGTTGGATTCTATTTCCACTGATATGTTTAAGGACAAAAAAGGTCTCATTGATTTCTTCAAGATGTTCTATGGAGTTGATGAGGAGGTTACCAAAGCCTTCATGACTACTTGGGACAAAGGCATCGTTACCATCCACGGCGTCCAGTTCCAGATTTCCTTGGAGCTATTGGCGGACCTGACGGGACAAGATCTGGACGGAAAGGTGATCAGAAGAAATAAGCACAACTGGGAGGTAGAGCTGACACATTTTGAAAAGAATTCACCCATCCACAAGAGGGTCAAAAAAGGTTTGTTTCATCACCACCTATCAACACCTTGGAAAGAAATTTTAAAACCTATCATGCAATATCTTACTTCTGATAACCCTGAGTCCCAACTCTGTTGTTACCATTTAGCCTTTGTAAATCATTTTCGGGATTCCAAAATGATGAACATTCCTGCTGCCTTATTCTGGTCCATGGACTATACTATTACTTCCACTCGTTCTAAGAAAGAAGAGGCTAAACCCTATCATCAAGGTCTTTTTAAAGTCCTGTACAAGTTCCTCCTTCTGAATTTCCCCAAAGGTAACATCCCTGCCCCTGAGTCTGAGGAAGAAAATTCTTCCTCAACCCCAAGTCCGAAAGCTACCAGATCTAAAATAAAAGACAAGAGTGATAAATCCCTTTCTGAGTTCACTGCTAGAAAAAATGTCAAAGTTGAAATGACCCCTGTTCGTAGTTCCCAAAGGCTGAAATGCAAAGAAATTGCCAAAAATCCTCCGTCCACCTCTGTTAAAACTCCGAAGGAAATGTCCAACTCTCCTGACCTTGTCGAAAGGTACCTACACAAATTGGTTGTCCATGCAACATCTACCACCATTGACCATCTTGAGACTACTCACTTGGCCATCGGGAAGGCGATTTCAACACTCAAAGAACAACGCCATGCACTAAGTCTCTTGTTCTTCTGTGATAATTTTGAAAACATTCCAGTTATGTCAGGTGCTGAGGTATCCTTAGATACCAATATTGACATCAAAGATGCTGTCAATGATGAAGAAGTTATGGATATTGCTAAGGAAGCTTGCACCACTGTTCAAAAGGACAACACTAAGGAAGTTCCAAAAATGGATGTGAAAGATACCATCTTGGAAGGTGTCGCTTCGTCTCTCATGTAGATGGACCTCCCCCTCGATGACTGATAGCTTCTCCTCTAGTTTTGGGTTCCTGCGTGGCGAAGGATTGTTCCTTTTTGGGCTCTACTAGATTTTTACCTATTTCTCTCTGTTCCTTTTTGTCAGAGGTTGCAACCTTGTTTCTGATGGCTTTCACCTACTTCTTTTTGTTCCTTTTAGTCTGAGGATGTAGCTTTTGGTTCCTGCAAGCAGTTCTGTGTTTCCATTTTCCTTTATGTTCCTTTTTTGTACAAGGCATTGGGGCACCTTTCAAATGCCCTATTTTCAATAAAATTAATTTACCAAAAAAAATATCTTTAACATGCCATGCTATAAATCAAATATTTTAACAAGACCTGCTAAGAGAATATAATTTAGCTATATGACAAGACATGATAAATTAATCATAGCATGATAAAATTCATACTATATTTTCTCCAGCTATTTTATACAGAGTTAGATACAATCTAGTATATCATAGTTAAGGAGAGATCCAACCTGATCCATTTCCTTAATAGCTTAAATTCTCCTCCTCGAGTGATCCCTTAGTCAAGGCCTTAATTTTCCTCTATAGCTTCCTTTTCCATTTTCCTCCCAAGATTTCTTTTTAATTACAACTTAGTACTCTCTGGGAGCTTTTTGTTTTTTGATCTACCCAATAAGATAGAGAGCATACTCCCTAAGTCCAAGATTTTCCTCCTCTCTCTCTCTCCATTGCTTGTCTCCCATTTTATAATTTTTTTAGCTCTTATTCCTTCATGAGCAAGTGGGTGATTTTAATATTAAATATTAAAAGGAAAATTTTTGGAGTTCCCCCAAATAGTAGGATTCCATTTTTATCATTTAAAAATTAGGGACAAGACAAGAGAGGGTGAGGTAGAAGTACTTTGCTCAATTTTGGCCTTCCCTTTTTCCCAAGTGCACCTGCAAAGTCTGCATTAAAACTATTGGGAAGGAGTCAGGTGACATGGAGAATAGTGCATCCACTAGACACACATGCACATTTTTATTATTAAATTAGGACCTTGTCCTTCTTTGGGTCTTTTCAAAATTGGACAAATTTTGGGGTGCACCTAATTGTAATAAATTAGGTTTATTTTAATAAATCACTTTTGTGAAAGATAATTTCCCAAATTAATCTTTTGCACAAAATTTATTTTATTTTTCCCCAAAACCTTACCAAAATCCCAATTAAATTCAAAATCCTTCCAATTAACTTGGTAGAGTGTAGATAGTTTTTAATTAGGTATTTCTATGGAATAATTTTACCATCCCCTAATTTTATTAATTATACCCTTTTATTAATACTTGAAAACATTAATGGGATTTGGTCACAGTTTAAAATTCAAGTATTAATTGATTATTTGGATCAATTAATATTTCCTAGGAATTCCAATGGGTGGGCTATGACATACTCCCCCCTTGGATTAAACATAGTACCTTGTGTTTCTCATTATTTCTTTGCTTAGTTAATGCAGAAATCAATAAAATAAGCATTAGTATTTAAAAAATAGATAGAATCATCATCCTTCTTCTTATTTCCAGTGTCTCAATCCTTATGGAAACCAATATCCTTCATCCTCGAGAGTACCTGGACCTAAAAAAGTATAAATTATCAGCATTATCATGTTATTAAAGCAATAAAACATCCATATTGCATAAATAATAAGCATTGAAAACATCATTAATACACAATTTCCATCATGAAAACAAAGCATCAAAGCATCTATCGTAGCTTAGTCAATAATAGTAAAATACTGCAACAAGAGAACTGCAGAATATTTCCATAGAAATGACATGAATTCATATTTTTATAATAAATTAGACTCCATATGTCTAATTAAATGCATCAAAATTATCACAAAGGATTATCACATCATGCCTTGATAGCTCATTTTTATGAGTTAGCCTGATATGCATAGGTGTCAACAAAGACAAAAACATAGTTTCATACTTCTTCCTTCAAGATACCCATATATCTTAAAACCATCTTGGCAAACCCACTTGCCACCATCTTGGCAAACCCATTTACCACCACTAGTGCATCATTCTTGATGTCCTCTGGTACCCATTTTCAATTAGTCTATTACAATATTCGTATCTCAAGAGACACCAATGTCAATTGCATTCCTAAAAAAAGTCTAAGGTACACCGCTTAAGACCCACAAAATGTGGAGGGTTCACTTAGCTCTTCCACTTTGATTCACTAGTGGCTCAAAAGTGGGAGGAGAGGAACTTCATCATGTGTAGTATCTAAGTAACAAAATCCAATAGCAATAGTTGTCTTTACTATGCTTTTGATTCCATATCAATATTCATGGTCACACTTACCCCTTGTAAATTACCATGCAAAACGTTTTATACCAATCATATTATCACCCATCAATAGTACCTATGACCATGCTTATGCCATGCAAGGTGTCATAATAATCATACTATCACTCATCGATAGTACCTATGACAACACTTATACCATGTAAGGTATCATAAAAATCATACTATCACTCATCTATAGTACCTATGACCACAATTACCCCATGTAAGGTGTTATACCAATCATTATAACATGATTTATTCTATGTAAAGAGGGAATCCTACACTCTTATTTAAAGATAGATTCCTCATCTATACCTCCTATGAGTGTTCCCATATTAAAACAATTTCATGTCTAATCTTGTTTATTTAAATTAGTTTTAAATCCTAATAAGATTCTATTTCATTAAGTTTTGTTAGAATTATATATAGATGCATCTTGAAATATATTCTTCTTATCCTCCAAGACATGTTTCACCTGATATATAGTTGCTATACAAGACATCCAAGTGATTAACATGTCAGATGGGGTACTTAGTCTAAGATTAACTGCTTAGGACATTCCAAAATCAACCCACTATTTAAAATTTTCTAAGCCACTACTCAAAAGAAAAACAAGAAGACTTAAGTATTAGGGACCATCCAGTCCAACTCTTAATGAAATAAAATCAAATATATTAATCTAATTTACTCATTAGATGAACATTGCTTTATATTATATAAGTAAAAACCCTCCTAGGGTTACAATTATCATTCCTACAATATATAATGGGTGGATTTCAACCACTTTTGTAACCCTTAAGGGTATTTTACTTTTGTCCTATCACTATTCTTATTCTAGATCTAAACCCTCAGCTAGATAAGGTGGTAGGGTAGTTGTTCCAATGGTCGCTCGACCTCTGCCCTGGGTTGCTCTTCAAACTTCTTGGGTGGTTCTACCTCACCCACACTATATTCTAGCTACTAGTGGATATGGGATGATTATTCCATGCCTTACCAATGCCCCATAATAGGTAGTCAAGAATGTAGTCCTGTACTCATCATTGGTCTAACATAGTTGTGCATTTTATACATATAAAGTCACCATGGTTCTGGCTCTCCAATCACTCCTTTGTGCTTCTGCTGCCCTAAGTCTATCTCATTCTACTATGGCTGCATTCCTTTTAGCCTATAATATCCTCCTTTCCTAGGCCCATAAAATTTCTTGGATCAAATCTGATTATTCAGGAAGCTCTGCTCTAACAACAGCCTCAACAGTGCTTTCATATGTCCTACCATCTTCCTGCATAACCACATCCTTCCTAGAAACTACATTATTTCCTTGGCTTGCTCTGGAACTATCGAAAACTATTTCCTTCTTTAGAGAGTGTGGATTAGCAGATCGACAAGAACTAGGAGTATGATCATAAGGATAAATATAGGGCTTGCTCCCATTGTGCCCATAAATAGCAATGCCAATACTAGCATAAGTGTTACTGTCTTGCATTCCATGGGTATAATTCTTGATTTCTAAATGCTTATGGAGTAACGTATCTTTGATTCTCCCAAATGTTCAACTAGTTGTTAATTTTTGTTACATAGAGTTTGATCAACAATTTTATCAAAAGTACCCTAATTATTTAGACACCCATCGTTGATTGCATCTTGATTGATGCGGGTGTACTATATCATCGATCCCATATTGATTCTTCTTCCAAGGTTCCCAAGGTAATAATTCACCTTACCAAAACACTTATGGTCGTATTACATCTTTATGGGTGCCTCATTAATGCGACCCCAAGGTGCCTTATCACTACTCTTTCGAAGGCTCCATCAAACATGTGCATGTTCACCCATGCATCCTTATCTTAGAATTTGCATCCATTAAGGTAAAATTTCCAACTACCAGGTTGCATTTATACGTACACATGGGTATTATCACAAAACCTTATTCATGATTATTTCTTTGGTAATAATTCAACTTTGTTCTAAGTCAAATTTTAATTATCAACTCATATCGTTGCCTGATGTAGTTTATAGTTCTTCAT
This sequence comes from Wollemia nobilis, assembly GCA_028583015.1. Classification (NCBI taxonomy): domain Eukaryota; kingdom Viridiplantae; phylum Streptophyta; class Pinopsida; order Araucariales; family Araucariaceae; genus Wollemia; species Wollemia nobilis. Next base: position 6,628,275 of record JAQPPZ010002979.1, read on the forward strand.
GCATCATATAGGAATCGATTTCCTAGTACACACCTTTACTGGATTATTTACCAAGGTAAGATGCATGGTTACCTTATACAAGAGATTCTTATGAGTTATTTTGAATTCTAAGGTGACTCTTATTTTTCAAGAATTATTCCCATGATTATGTATTTTCCCACAACTACCCTGCTCCTAATTTTGTAATCTTTCCTAACCAGATTTTTCATACCAGTAGTTATTCCTTAGCACATTGCTACCTTAATTTCCCTTTTATAAACAATAGAAGGATCTTGGTGCTTCAAAAAACTATTAAATATTAATGCCCTAGTTTAACTATGTTGGTAATAATACCACAATCATTGTGCATAGGACGGTCCCCTGTTTAAATAGTGTAGCACACCTTATTAAACTTGACCACCACCTAGGTGGTTGGGTGGCATACTATTTTTGTGGAGTCGAGATACTTGGAGAGGTTGGTGAAGTCTCATGTGGCAGTGATAATTTTGATTTCACACCAAAATATCATGTCAAAAGATGCCTTTATCGAGATTTGGGTGATTTCCATGCTTAAATATGAATTTTCACCATCCTTGCTCTCATTCGCCATATTGGGGCATCATGTCAGAAGATGTTTCTAGTGATATTTGGATGGCTTCCATATTCATATGGTTTTGCAATTTCCTACACCATATCCTCTAGTTGGAAAATCATTAGTGTATTGTAACATTGATAAAAAATATAAAGGAAAAACATTCTTTTTTGTTGATCTCTTTACCTCACCTAGATTCTTACCTTATTGCAAGGTAGTATTACCACTTGCAATTTGATTGGGTTCCATCTTCCCATTTCCAAAACTTACCCTATGGATTTCCCTTCCATATATGAATTTCAATTCCCAATACTCTTTACGAAATTTTATAGCTTAACATAGCTATATTTATGATCAAGGGGTTGCTTTAGCATAGTTTCCATGTGGTTCTCTTAAATATGAATACTCAAGTAAGTCCAAGTTTGCACTTCAAAGAAACAATGTGGTCAATGTCTATGCTATGGATAGGAGTGACCAATCCTCCTATTAAGACCAGTGGGTAATCAAACATACCATACTCTTGGGAATTCTCTTGTCTACTTCAACAAGAACACCCATCTAGCTAACAATAGACACATGTTAGGTGTTTTTCAACCCATACATTTGGCATATGCCTTGAAGACTAAATGTTCTATCATAAAGATAGAAAATTAATCATTTGCAATGCTTAACCTTCTTCCCATATCACACAATGGGGCTTAAGGAGGTTATCACACAAACCGTCATAGACACTCTAATGTCTACCATTTTCCTTACTTGCTTTATCCAACTTTTAATCTCCACGATTTGAGACAAAATTTAAGCTATTCCCTACTTGATCATTCTTGAATCTGTAACTCCTTAGTAAGGAAGAGGCTTAGTTTCATATTACATCATCAAATATACTTTCTCAACGGTCTCTTGGATACTCCACAAGTTGTGGTAGGTTCCCTTATCCTTCCATTCTGATTCACTAGTAAATACAAGCATGGGAGAAAAATATTTGTACATTAGTAGCTTCTAAGAACTTATTCTTCCCTTACCATGCATTTATATTTCATCAAGAACCATTGTAGGTTTACAAACAAATCCCTTATATTTGCTAGCCTAGACCCATCACTAGAGTCCACTAACTAGCCTGGGCTCTAATACCAACTGTAACAACCCAATTTACAAACCAATCTTGAGATCGAATTTTTTTTTGTTCACCTCTATTATGTTAAGTTACAACCAAGTATGCTTGAATCAACACCATGCATGGAAGGAAGTAACTAAGAGGATTATGACATGGTCAGTGTCAACTCTCGTGATAGGAGTGACCAAATCCTATCCAATATTTCATCCCATAATTATATGTATGATCCCTTGGCTTAATTGTTTCTACCTCTTCATTATTATGAGTTTAAGTTACATAATCAATTGAATATCATTTCAATCCATCCTCCTAATTTCATTAATTTGTAGCAAAATATCATGCATGTATAATCGATACGACACATGAAGATTACTTTAATAATATCAATAATTTCACTTGATTATAAATGTAAACCATTCCATCATAATAAAAGAGCCAATCATTGGAAAGCACAAGGGTATCATATGTTATAATCATTAATCATAGAACATTGTTTGTTAACAAAACATTACATCATACAACATTATGAAAATCATATTATATGAATGTAAAAACATAATCTCATTAGAAAACAAATAATGTCCATGATCTATCTAGATATCATCATACTAGAGAGTAAATACAACATCAATGCTTAACAACAATCTGCAAATCATAAATATAAGTACATTGTATATACCTTGGCAATCCTCATGGAGAATAAACCCAGCCTCCAAAATATGTTTCTCCTCTCATTTCAGAAATTTAAATTGTCATAAATACAAATATAGAGATGAAACTCATATATCCTTTTCTAAATAAATATGCCATTATAGGAACTAGCTTGTCCCTTATTTTAATTATGATGCAATTAAGGAAATACCCCATTTCCTTTATCTAAGCCATCAATAAGAATATCACAAATTATTATGACTACCTATTTATGAAATATCATTGGTTACATATTAAGGAGAAATTTCATCAATTACCAAGAGGGAACCCCATAATTCTCTCAAGAATGAATCCCACGTTCATTCTCCAATATAGATGTCATCACAACCCAATATGATATGGAACTTTTCTAAGGTTTTACCTCCCATGGATAGATCCCATACTCTCTCCAAGGTTAGATCCCATATCTAATCTTCCACATTTATATTTCACTCTTAGAAAATTTCCACCATATCTTATAATAGTTCTCATAATCCATTAAAAATATCATTCATATGGTTATGCTAGAGTCCCTAAAAATTTTGCCCTTCCCAATTAAATTAAAAACCCTTCCAATTAACTTGGTAGAGTGTAGATAGTTTTTAATTTGGGATTTCTACGAAATAATTTTACCATCCCCTAATTTTATTAATTAGGCTCTTTTATTAATGATTGACAACATTAAAGGGATTTGGTCAATTTTAAAAATTAAAGTATTAATTGATTTTTCAGATCAATTTATATTTCCTAGGAAGTCCAACGGGTGGGATGTGACAAATATACCTTGTATATCTTGTACTTTTAATGTTTTTGTTATTTCTTCTCTATGGTTTCTCCCTCTTATCACCTTCAATATCTCCTTCTCCATGTAATCTTCATACTCTACAGTTTCTCCCGCTTATCTCCTTCTCTTTAAAACTTTGGCTCTCTAGAAATCTGTTGTATCTAGCCAGTAAAATTTTACATCTTCACCTAATATGTCTTTCACAACTCACTTATAATGTCTTCACTCATGTGATTTTCTTCACATGGATAAACTTCTATCCTTCCATAAATGTTGCTCTTATGGAAAACATTTCTCTTCTTCCTAAATAGTCCAATGCATTCTAATGGTGGCCAATTGTGGCTCTAATACCAATGTTAGCAATTCAACTTTATCTCACAAGATTTAACAATGTAAAATATTCATATAATTGAATTCAATAGCACACTAAATAAACAATATTATTGGTGAATATTGTAACACAAACAATACAAATTCAATGTATTACAAAGCTTGTTCTCAATTACATATTATAATTCTTTGTATTCAATATATACAACATGGATATGAGACTCTTCACATTCATAACTCTTAACCTTTCTACTTTCACCAAATCTTCATATTATAAAAAACACAATAGATGTAACTCTACATATTTATCATAGGAAAAAATATTTTGTTAACTCCAAATAATAACAAACCTAATTTGATTACTAGTAAATGGGTAATTCCTCAAACACTACTTTAGAGCCTAAAAGTATCTCATTATTGTCTTGTAAATAAACTCTTACATAGTTTTTTTGTGTTGAGGTTTTGGTCTCTTGGTCTTGTTTCATTGTGTACTCATTTTTTTTGCTTTGCATTTTGAATTTTCCTCCCCTTTTTTTGTGCTTTCCTCTTTTTGTCCTAGAATACTCAAATGCAACCAGATTTTGTTACTCTATTGGAGATAAAAGGTCATAATATAAACTCAATGAAGTCAATATTGGCTTAAACATCCATTTGGTGTATATCCATATCTTGGGGGAAAACAAATCAATCTAGAAGTAATACAAAAGGATGTATCTTCACAATAAAAATACTTTAAAGAGATTCTAAATTAGGGGGAATGAAACAATTATGGTTTGGTTCTTAGAAAAAAACCATCTAGATATTTACCCTCCTATTTGTCATAATGATCCCCAATCTAGAAGCATACCCCATTGCTTGTAAATTGAGAAAAATAAATATATGCTTCGAGGGAAAAAAGGGGTTCAATTTCTTGGGTGATTCAAATAAATTCTATTAGGGCTATGAACACCTGATCAGTATTAGAGCAAGGTCTAGAGTGGTATCAAATAAAAATCTATAAAATCTATAAATACCTGATTGGTAGCAGAGTAATATCTAAGAGTTGATGGCATGTCTACTTGTGAGGCAAGAACATCATTAGTAGACCAATGTTTTTCTCAAGGGTGAACTAGTATGATTTTTAAACTATTGTGGAAAATTTCAACTGATTATAGAATAATAATGAATTCATATGCATACAATTTTTTTGAAAATATGGGTTATTGCTTTTAGGTTAATTGCTTAAATTTAACCTTGGGTGGATGAAATATTTTTGGTTTTGTTGGTCTTATAATTTCACTATTTTAGATAGGATCTGTTCTATTTCCAAAATGCTCAAGAGCATTTCCTAGTAGACTCACCATTTATTGTCATGCTTGCACAACATGCCATAGTCTACCTGGAATGGGGATCCACTTTTATTTTTTATTTTGTGAATTTTATTTTTACTTTCTTGGGTTTATGCATAATAGTCAAACATAAAAAAAAACTTAGGTTCTCAGTTGAAATTTTATGATTATGGATGCCCAAATTTTGCATACCTTGAGTTTGTTATGGTAATTATTGCTATAGTTGTATATGGTAATCTCTTTAAAATGGTGAATAACCTATCCCATTAGAATGGGATAAAAAACAATCTTTCCAATGAATACCAATATGTCTATGTTCCCATTGCCATAACACTCCAAACCTATTTAAATTTAAACACTATAAACTTGGTAATATCCCTAGCAAATTAGATGTGTTGGCGTAAAATTTATCTAGTCTATGGATTACGAATGCACCCTAGACTTCATCCAATAATTTTTGGATAAATAATATTTTTCTCAATTCAACCTTTGGAGAAGTCTAACTCCTTGTAATGTTTGTGAAGTAAAAATAGGGGTTTAAGCAAAGAGAAAAGAAATGAAAGGGTTAAGATAAATTAAGGGTTTAAAGAAATAATCAAAAAGTGGACGAGATATAGTGTAACAACATTGGATATTACTATATAACAAGCTAACACAATCAATTTAGTTGATACTTAATAGACCAACCATTATCAAATGCAATTATAAATTTATTCAACTTCAATTACATACTTTAATCATTCCAAAGACTTAAATGAATAGCAATCCAACAATGATCCAAATAGTAGAATTCACTTTAACAGAATAAACTAATCATGAAAGTGTAACAAAAATGACTTAAAGCAAAGATACATTCATAAAAAACTATAATTACATAGCAATGGAGGCCAAACAACTATCACTTCTCATTAATTGGCAACAAGATTACATAGCAAGCATCCAAGAAAATACTATAGAGCCAACCACTTTGACTAGAGGTGTCATGGCATATTTAAAGGTTGTATTTTTGAATCTTACAGTGGAAGATTTACAATGGTAGTTATATGTATATTATGAAAATATCCTAGTAGAGAAAGTTCATGATACTGAGGTGGCAATTTTAGATTCTATTTTGTATTTGAATTTAAGTTTCTATAAAATTTGCTTCATCAATCTGCAACTACCTTCTACAAGTGGTTAGATGTTGCAACCGATTTGTCAAAACTATCATTTTTATGCTTTGATGGTGATTAGATTGTCTAGCTAGAAAGCATTGAGGTAGTTATGCCATTTAAAAGGGGTTTGTGTTGAATCCAAGATTTTGCCTTAAGTGCTCTTCAAAATAAATATGGACTTAGGAGATGCTACTACCATATATGCCCTGAATTTATGCATTTTTATCTCATTCACCCCAACTTTGTGTATTTGCTCCCTTTTGCATAATTTTAGGTTTTGGTTCAGAGGAACTAATGTCATTGCCCAAAGGTGCCCAAATTTATGCACTTTTGATTCAATGCTTTGGCTTTATTCATTATTGCTTTATGCATCCTAACTTTGTGCATCTACTCTTTTTGCATAATTTTAAGCTTTTGATTTGGAGGCATTGACATCACTACCCAAAGGTGCCCAACTTTGTGCATCGTGACTTTATGCATCCCAACATTGAGTACTTTTGCTTGTATAATTTTGGGCTTTTATTTACCTCTACTAATGTCAACTCAAAAATAGCCTTGGCTTTGTGCATTGCAACTTTATGCATCCTAGCATTGGGTATCGTGACTTTGTTCAACCTAGCTTTGCAAATTTTTAGAGTTTCACAATATTGCACTGACGTCACCATTGAGAAAGTTTTTATTTCATTCATCTCAACTTTATACAACCTTTTAAGCTATTAAAAAACTTTGTGCAACCCCAGGAAGCATGTGCCCCAGCTACCCTACTTGCGATTAAAATTTAATATGCATATTATAACTTGCACAAAATGAAAGTACTAAAAGCACATGCAATACAAAAGTAAGAAAACAAATAAATATGCTTTATTTATTGATATCTCAAATCCTCAGTTACAAGTTCATCCCTCTTAGGGATAACCATCATTTTGATACAAAAGTTTACACAATATAGAGCAATGCTTGGATGTATTCCCTATAAGGGAACGGTGCACCTACGCAGGCCTCCTAGTCTCATACACAAAACTATATGGGGGCTTATAGATGCCTCCTTCTCCAGATCTAGTCCTAGAGGGATATTTGTGCTCCTGCTGCTTCAATATGGTCATGAATATCTATAACTATGGTAATGGAAATAACAAAGCATGCTTAGTAGGATGGGCCACTTATCTGGGTGAGGCCTTTGTTAATGGATCTAAATAATCATGATAATAATAAAATACAAGCATAAACAAAATAATAAATGCATGGAAAGCTGATAAATATAGAATATATGCATTAATGAAAGTAAATATGAGCTATGAATAACTAACAAATCAAGCAATAATGAATCTAGACTGAAGGAAAGGGAAATAAAATCTATGCCCTAAAATATGCCTGTGATTCACTGCCCTAGATAGTGGCCATGATATGAAGATCTTCACCTTGTGAATCAGGGGCTGTTGCACTATCCTCTTTACCACAATTGATATTCAAGGGTCATCGGGCATGTCTCCTACACTAATTGGTGGTTGGGAATAATGAATTTGAAAACTGGTGTGTGGTCATAGCTTAGTCATATGGTGCTCCAATGCTCCTCAAAGGGACGTAGTTTGGCTCTCCATTTTTATAGGGCTTCATTGCATAAATCTAAAACTTTGCAGATCCATTGCTCTTCATGGGAGAGTCCATATGTAGACTTCCATATTAGATCTAGACCTTGGATTCCTAGAGAATATTCCATCCAAATTGCATATGACTGACCATCCTAGGTGGGAAGCGTCAGTCACAAACTGGAATTGAAGGAGTAGTTAGAAGAAACTCAGGAAGTTCCTCACCAAAATTTGCCTATTAGCCATGCAAATATGTAGTTAGACAATGTGATCTAGGCTTGTATCCATGACCAGACTATGTAGTGGTAGTTTCTATCAAGTTTAGCATCTAGGTGTGACCACTGTAGTCTTTAGTTGCCAGGTGTGGTGGCTGCTCTGCTTGAGAGCGACCAAGCCTAGATGGGATAGAACTATCTTGTTTGAGTGGTTAGGACCATTTCTTTCTCGTGGAGAGATCTAAGAGGATTCATATGGTCTATAAATGTGTCCATATGGGTAGTCTCCTAAACATGACATGTTTTAGGTATCTACAAATACCTCTTTTTGGGATGCACTATGAGCAACATAGCACGAAGCAAAAAAAGTAGACCACCTAGGGCCATATTGTAGGTTGGATTATTATAATTGATCTAATAAACATAGGATGCCCCAGTCATGTAGGAGGACATGAATCCTAGAATCATTGCTTCCAATGGAATGGAAGGCTTTAAATGTGTGGGAGTTTGCACTCATCATCAAGTGATCGGGTAGCTTTAGTACTACTATAGGTCCGAAAGTAGGAGAGCTACAAACTAAATTGTCATATTTTCTTTTTTTCCCTAGCAAAGGGTAAGCTTATGATAGTTATTGGTAATGATTTGTAAGATGAATGCAACTCTGACATGATCAAGATGATATTTTTTTATTTTTATTATGATTGTTAAAATTTTTTGACTACCCCCTCAAGCGACAAGTCGATGAGGAAATGACAATTAATGAAGTGATGAGTCACTTGACCAAAATGAATTATTTGGACCTATTTAGAGGTTTACATTTATTTTTATAGAGTAGTTCCCATCTAGGTGTGATTTCAACCCTATTTGATAATTATACATCTTTATCCCATGGGGCAGTTTGGCCACAATGGCCTTCTTAGTGAATCAAAATGATAGCAATTCTAATTTAGCTTGTGTTGAATCACTATTTTCTAGAGGAGAAATAAGATGGATCCTTGCTCCTTGTAGCACCCTAAAATTGGCACAGTAAACCTTAGCAAATAATTAAAATTACTTTAGTAAATATTAAAATTCAAATTTTAACCCCGAATCGCCCTTTAACCTCCTGTTAAACCGCTTTCCTCATTTTTCGTGCCATTTTTAGGATTTTTTGTGACCGTTGGATGATATCATCGTTGATCAGATGATATCGCCTCAGATCGGACGATTTCATTTGGAGAAGAACGTCCAGACGATTTTGTCCCAAAACTGATTTTTCATAATTAGCTTTTGTTTCAACGACGTCTCTAACCTGGGCAAAAGCGTGTCTACGTGCAGTTAGAGACTTCCCCCATTGGAGATCTCCCAAATTGGGATGATCTCCAACCTCCCAACCTCCTTCCTATGCCTATTTAATCTTAGGCCCTCCCCTTGACATTCCCTTGGCTGAATTTTCCTGTAACACCGAGTTCTATTTGCATTAGACCATCTTAAATCACCATTTGCCTTCGTATTTTTCCAAGTTTGTTTGCAGGAACTTCATTTTTTTCAGCCGAAGCAAGCTCAGATCATCGTAGACGATCCCGTACAATCTCGGATGATCTCACCCCAATTCGAGATGATTTCGTACTCTACAGATGATTTCGATTGCAGTCAATATTAGGGGCAATTAGTGCCCAGAGTTTGCATTTTTCTCTTCTCGTCTGCTATTTCATTCTCCATTTAGATCAGTTTATTGTTATTTTCTGCTATTCTGCATTTTGGAGTTCACCCATATAGCTTAAGTGCATAATAAAATCATAATTTGTCATTAAATCATTGTAATGCACTCATATTTTTATTTATAATTATTAGTTTAATATTATTGTTGTCATTCTACATCATTGCCCTCTGTTGGAATAGTTGCATTTTTGGTGTTTTGTATCTATTTCTTTGATTGCAGGTCTCTGACGAATTTGTCTGATGAATTCGTCAGATCTCAGATGATCTTGTCTGATCTCAGATGATCCTGTCATATCAGAGGCGATCTTGACTGCTTCAAAAATCAGAACCTCCATCAGACATCCGGATTAGGTATGGATTTTTAATCTAGCTTATTCTCTGTATTCTCTGTTTAATTCTACTTTTTGTATTCATTTAAATCTGCATTTCATATAGAACAGTTTAGATTCATTTGGCCAAACCTAGGATTTGAATGATTAAAGATAAAATTGAACACATCAAACACATTCCCAACCTAGGTGTGGATACTGCCACTAAAAGTTTCCTGGTGAACCCCACCATCCGTCAAAAAATCACCTTAATACCCCTCCCCCAAGAGGTGAGACCTTCAAAGGGCCTCTCAGTCCGAGGTATTGTCCCATCCTTCTCGCATCCCCCTTTCGGGCGCGGATCCTTTAGCCTGAAGGTAAGGGTGTGGAAAATTTGGAATGATACATTTTGGTGAACCCGACGTGAAACTAAAACCTTTTGAAAACAAAAAAACAAAAAAAAAAACTAAAAACATAGATGCATTTAAAATCATTAGAAAACTACTAAGTTGCATATCATGTTTAGATGGTAGCTCCTAAGAAAAGACAAGCAGTTACTATAAATGTTGAAAATCAATTAATAGCCATAGAGGTTGATTCTTTGTTTAGAACATCTCAAAAATACAGAGTCCCACCTTTGTGGGACGAACTTGATAGGAGACTAGGTATCATTTCATCTAGGTCAACAGAACTTAAACAAATCAAGAGGTTTGCCCTAGATAGAATCCTGGATCCTCATCAACTCATTTTTTATCATGAACTTCAGAGAGCTTGCCATAGGTGGTTAGCTTATAGGAGAGCTCTTGTGTCTTTATAATTGTTCACCTTCGAGGAATACCTCGAGAACGCAACCACTATACACCAATTCCTAGGTCGTGTAGAAGATCAAGAGGTCGTTCTTACGGATAGGGAAATATGGAGGAGAGTTCCTAGAGCTATGTTATATCGAGAGTATTGCCACGAGCTTTATTTCTACCAACCAGAGTCTGAGACAGATAATATCACTATAGCACTTTTTGTCAAATTCTTGAAAAAAAATTTCCAATTTGAAGAAGAACATTTCATGACTCCTGAATAACTTGAGCCCATTAATGATATTTATAAATTGTTTATAGAAAACTAGATCATTGCTTTCATTATTATTATTTCTTGCGTTTTGTGTGCTGTTTGTTATCTTTATAATATTGTTACAAAACAAAAAAAAAAACCAAAAAACATAACAAAATCAAAATATTTTATTTTAAATACTATAGTAGGTATATAATTAAAATATATACCTCTTAAGCTTGTTGCATGTATATATATATATATATATATATATATATAAAAAAAAAAAAAAATTTGCTGAAATCTAAGTTTAAGCACAATGACTAGACTTAGGAATGGTAAACAAACTGAAGAAGAAGAAGAAGAAGATTGGTTAGGAAAGAAAACAAAAAAATCAAATGCCCTTCCTGAGGATCCAATTCCAGAAGGAGAAACTCTAGAACATCAAGAAGATGAGCTGGTTGTAGATGAATAAGAAGAAAATGTTAGAGAGGAAGGATCCTCATCCCCTAGAATGGCTCCAGACGGAACTGTTACTTTTGATAACATAGATCATTTCTAGAAATTTTTCAATAATAATATTGGTGCTCTTAATATGGCAGTTCGTATTGATAGAGGACAAATTAGTGACACTCAAGCAACCATGGAAGATATGTTTAACATGCACACTAATCCTTTGTCCTTTATTGATCAAGAAAGTGATAAAGTCGGACCATCCAATATGGATATGGCCACTATAATTCAGAACATGCAAAAACAATAGGTTACCCAACCTCCTAAGGAACCTGTTATTGAGCCTAAAATCATTCCCACACAAAAGAGACCTTCATTCACTGCTTTATTTCACCAAACTATTGATCAATATGCTTCAAATCGACAAAAACCTAAAATGAAGCCAAACACCAATTTTCAACAATCTGGGATACAACATAATACAACTTCAAAACTTCTTCATAACACCCTTCCTACCAACAATTTACACAATAGCAATATAGCATCTAATATTCATGTCCCTCCATCATATGCTCACAAATCCCATATTAATGCCCTACCAACCAATATGGTGGGCAAACCAATAATCTGGAAGCCATGGTGAAATAGCTTAGCTTCTCGCATGGACCATATAGATCCCTACCGTCCCTCGTACAATTATCGAGAGATGTGTAGTCAACCTTTGGATCCCATAGTTGTAGCACAACCATACCCTAAACACTTTCCCATGCCCGTCCTGCCTATATATAAAGGAACTAAAGATCCCATAGAGCATCTTCGCATGTTTAGGATAGCATGTCATGATATATCACATGATGACTTGCTATTACTAAAAATGTTCCCAAAAAGTTTAGGAGGAATGGCATTAGAGTGGTACTATCAATTGCCCACTCATTCTTTGAGGAATTTTGAAGAAACCATTGAATCTTTTGTGCATCAATTTAGTGCCTATATCGAGAGACATGTGACCATTAAAGATTTATACAACTTAAAACAAGACAAAGATGAATGTTTTGCTGATTTCTTAGCTAGATGGAGGTAGTTGACAGGAAAACTACACTTTGTGCTACCTTATAGGGAAATGTTGGACATTTTTATTAATAATTTGCAAGAACAAATATCCTATGAATTATCAACTACTACCTTAACCACCTTCGATCAGGCTATAGACTTAGCTCGAAGAGTGGAAGATGCTCTCATTAGGAGAGGCCAGCTCAAGAAGAAAGATGATGAGAAAACATCCAAAAATCAATATAAAAACAAACAAGTTGTAGGTGACGGAGTCACTGATAGTAGAAATGTTGCTAATATCAATACAACGAAGACAACATAAAAATTTATATTGAAACCTCCTGATAAACCTCCTCGAGAGTTTACTAGATTGAATCAACCATTATCAACTATTCTACCCCAATTACTCGAAAGAGGTTTGATTCAATTACCTAATATCCGAGAACTCGATCCAACCATACCCGGATATAGAGCCGATTTACACTGTGATTTCCATAGAGGGCCCGGACACTCTACCAACTCTTGTAAAAGGTTGAAACATAAAATACAAGATCTGATTGATAATAATGAAATGGAGGTGCAAGCATTCCAACCTAAACAAAATCCTCCTAATAATGCTCAAAAGAACATTCCCCAAAATCAAAATCAAAATGCTAATCAATCATTAGATATATTTCAACATCCTTTACCAAAACATGGTAAAGAGGTGGCCAATCAAATTGAGCATCATAATGTTCCTCCTCCTACCCGATATGTAGGAACTATTAGCGGACATTTACCTAATCATGATTTACAAAAATTTGACACAACTTTATCCATGGTCATGACCAGGCCCCTACATAATATTCAAACACCGGATCTCAGTGATGTAGAATCGAATACTAAAAGTGAAATAGACATCACCTCAAATCAATCGAATAGTTCTAAAGATGAATCAGATCCTATTCAACCTATCACAGATTCTATGGTTCCGAAAGAACCATTTCCTAGAAGAGTTACTACTCGACCTTCTTCTAATCAGTTCCTTCCTAATGAACAAGCCATAAACGCTAGACCGAGACCTATTCAGCATCCTCAATATAACATTGTAGGTACCATTGGAGTCGTTACCAGACAACAAGCTCAAAATTTTCAACAAGAACCAAATCAGAATGATGGATCAACTCCATTTGTTTTGAAAAATCCCAATAAAGGGAATCATGCTCCTAATGTTCAATCTAAACCTCCTTACAATATTAATGAGCAATTATCCAATACTATAGCTAGAATTTCCCTTTTGGACTTGTTAAGATCTTCTCCTACCCATAGAGACGAATTGATGCTCACATTAAGCCAAATGATGGTACCACAAAATATTCAACCTGAAGCCATGACCAATACTATAATAACTCGAGAAGTTGATTGTATTGACTTTTGAGATAAATATATACCACAACATAGTTTACATAAGGATAACCCTTTATATATTACTGCCCTAATAGGAGATGTAGCAGTCAAAAGGGTCTTGATTGATAATGGTTCATCTCTAAATATTTGCACTTTTGACTTCTACCAAATATTTGGGTTTAGAAGTGATGAAATGAAGAAAACTGACATGATCATAAAATATTTCAATGACGAAACACAAGAAACGTGTGGAGTTATCACCATCCCATTGCAAGTTGGTCCGAGAACCTTAGATACGACCATGTTTATTGTACATTGCCCCGCATCATACAATATACTCTTGGGTCATCCTTGGATCAATGCAATGTGGGCTGTCCCATCAACTTTACACCAATGTGTTAAATTCAAATTTAAAAATCAGTTGGTCACTATTCATGGTGATCCTAGACCCTTTGATATGTGTGCTTTGGTAGAACCTGTTGGAGTTCAATTTTGCCCTGCTTTGTCATCCACACATCCTAATTCTTATTTTTCATCTAAACAACACCACTCCTTCTCCCTCCCCCCTCAACAATCTTCTAAACAAACCACACTAGAACCTCAAAAAGATCTTAAATCCACAACCAATCCTTCATGTTCCATCCCTATAATTTCAAAACCTATAGACCCATTTATTAACACCTCCACATTATCTACATCTATCATACCTTCCCACATCTAAAGATATAGGGAATGATCCTTCTACATCTTATGCTCTTTCTAATGAACTCTTACCTGATTTATCTAAAATTATTATATCAGAAAAAACAAATGCTTCTATGCAAAATTCCCTTATCTTAAATAATTTGCCACCATCTCCTCATACTTTGGGCCTCCCACAACCTATGGGAAGTACTTACCAAGTCGGGAGTTGTGCCTTCATTTATAAGGGATATGACTGGGGAAGAATACCCAGGAACATCAAAACTCATCATGAGGGATATGCTCGATGTTATTTTACTAATGAGTATATTAAAGCTAAACCTATAATGCTTAAAATGGGATATAAAGGGAAAGGCTTGGGACCTCTCCAAGATGGTATGAAAGAACCCTTTGAGGTAGAACCATGGCCCACCCGATGTGGTGTGGGCCTATTTCCTAGTAAGGGTCAACCCTTCCCTTTTGAAGATGATGATCAACTCATATGTTATCAAGATTATTTGGATGGGCATGATGATTTGCCTCTAAAAAATCAGCCATTTACATGTAATATGCTATCCATAGCTTATCCTGAAATGATTGTTGAATCCGATGATGAGTTGGAAGGAGATATTTTCCATGATGTCTCCATTGAGGAAATGTTACACAATGAATTTTATTTTGATGGTTCTATACCTACTATAGCCCAGCTTGAGGCCACGACTCCTCAAGATGAATTATCCAAGTTAACCTTAAAAGAATTACAAGAATTGGGCGTTTCACCCACCCCACCTAATTTTGAAAGAGATCTACACATGGAAGTAGAAAACGTCATTAAAGTTAACATTGGAACTGAGGATAATCCCCACATAATCAATATTGGATCAGAATTAAGTCAAGAAAAACAAGAGCAATACATTGCATTCCTTAAAGAATATGAAGATGTCTTCGCTTGGACATATGAAGATATGCCAGGTTTAGACCCTTCTGTAGTCATGCATCACCTAGTAGTCCATCCGGATGCTAAACCTATTAAACAGAAACTTAGAAAAATGCATCCCAAAGTGGCCTTGCTAGTCAAAGGGGAGTTAGAAAAACTCCTGAATGTTGTTTTTATACAAGCTATTGATTATGCTAAATGGATCTCGAATGTAGTTCTAGTCACCAAGAAAGAAGCTACCAAAGTTAGGGTTTGCATAGACTTTAGAGATATTAACGTTGCATGCCCTAAAGATGATTTTCCTCTTCCAAACATGGATCAAATCATTGATTTTACTATTGGGAGTGGAATGATGTCCCTAATGGATGGATTTTACGGTTATAATCAGATCAAGATAGCTCCTAAAGATCAGGCTAAAATAACCTTTATTACCCCCTGGGGTACCTTTTGTTGGAAAGTGATGCCATTTGGCTTAAAGAACGCAGGTGCAACCTATCAACGAGCTATGACTTATATTTTTCATGATATGATGCATGATATCCTACATGATTATGTAGATGATATCATAGCTCATTCTATTAAAGAAGATGATCATTTAGATGATTTGAGGAAAGTGTTTGATCGGTTAAGGGAATATCTTATCCGACTAAATCCTGCTAAATGCATATTCGGAGTCAAGTCCGATAAACTATTAGGGGTTATAGTTTCTTTACGTGGTATCAAAATCGACCCTCTCAAGATTGTGGCTATCACTGATATGCCCACACCTACCAATATATCTGAGTTACGAAGTTTACAAGGTAAGCTTCAAGCTATCCATCGCTTCATCGATAAGCTAGCGGACAAAACCGGTCCCTTTCTTAAGCTTCTTAAGAAGGATGTCCCTTTTAATTGGGATGACGAATGTAAGGAAGCTTTTGAACTTCTCAAAAAATACCTCCTTAACCCACCTGTGCTTTCACCGCCTAGACCTGATCGCCCATTTATCTTGTATATTTTAGCTTCAAATTTTGCTTTAGGAGCTATGTTAGCTCAACTTGATGATGAGAAAAGAGAACGTGCTAATTATTATATTAGCCAAAATTTAATTAGTTATGAAACCTGCTACACAGCATTAGAAAAACTATGTCTAGCAGTCGTATTTTCTATGTAAAAATTATGCCATTATATGCTCAATCAAAAAACATATGTCATTGCTAAATATGATCCCTTGCGGTATCTCATGAGTCGACCTTATTTATCGGGTCGCATAGCAAAGTGGGTTCTTGCTCTAAGCAAGTTTGAACTCACATTTATAGGACAAAAGTCTGTTAAGGGTCAAATCATAGCAGATCAATTAGCTGCTGCACCCTTAGAGTCTACCCATCCCCTCATCATTGAGTTTCCTGATGAATGCCTTCAATTAGAGGCAGACCATGTTGAACAATGGTCCTTATACTTTGATGGAGCCCGATGCATGAGTGGGGCTGGTGCAGGTATTATTTTAATATCTCCACAAAAACACATTATACCTTTGTCCTTTAAATTAACATTTGCTTGCACCAATAATACTGCTGAATATGAAGCTCTAATCCTTGGATTACGAGCTGCCTTGGCACTAAAAATTAAACATCTACTAGTTTTTGGTGATTCTCAACTTGTTATAAACCAAATTAATGAAGTTTATCAGACCAGAGATGATAAATTATGCCCATATAAAGCATATGTTTTACAATTAATATCTCTATTTGATCAAGTTACCTTGGAAGCTATTCCTTGAACTAGCAACCGTGCGACTGATGCTATGGCCGCAGCTGCATCTCTTCTGCCCTTGGAGTTAGATGACAAATATGCCACCATCATTATTCGTCGACTCCAGGAACCCGCTTCAAATAAGTCATGCTTAGAACCTTTGGATGTGTTTCTAATCAATGAAACTACTCCTGAACCTTGGTATACGGATATATTTGATTTTCTTCACAATGGGACTTTCCCTGCCAGTTCTAATAGAAACCAACGTCGGTTATTACGTAGACAAGCAAGTCGATTTGTAATAATTGGCAATACTTTATATAGGAGATCTTTTGAAGGTATCCTATTGAGATGTTTGAATTTAGAAGAATCCAAATCAGCTTTGAGTGAAGCCCACGATGGATCTTGTGGAGGACACTTCAGTGGTAGTGTCATTGCTAAAAATCTCCTTAGGATAGGATACTTTTGGCCTACCATGGAGAATGATGCACATGATTATGTGCACCATTGCGACAAGTGCCAAAAACATGCTGACCTTGTCCATGCCCCTGCACAAGAACTATAGGCTATTTCATCTCCTTGGCCCTTTTCAAAATGGGGCTTAGACATTATTGGCAAAATTAATCCTGTGTCATCTGATGGACACAAATTCATCATAACCGCCACTGAGTATTTTACGAAGTGGGTTGAAGCTATGCCTTTAGCTTCCTGCACTGGAACACAAGTCTCTAAATTTATTTTTAATCAAATCATTTGTAGGTTTAGAATTCCTGCAAATCTCATCTCAGACAATGGAACTTGTTTCAAAAATAAAGATGTTAAGAAATTATGCCAAAAATATAAGATTCAACATCGCTGGTCCACTCCCTATTATCCTCAGGGTAATGGCCAAGTAGAAGCATCTAATAAAACATTAATTAAAATCCTTAAAATATTGGTCAATAAATTTGGCCATGACTGGCACATTCAATTATATCCAACTTTGTGGGCATATCACACTAGCGTTCGTACTCCCACAGGTACTTCACCTTTTGTTTTGGTTTATGGCATTGAAGCTGTTTTTCCCTTTGAATTAGAAGTTCCTTCTTTGGCTCTACTACTTCAAGATACCGAAGTAGGAGATGAATATCGAGCTGGTAGACTCAGTCAGCTAGAACTCCTAGATGAAAAGTGCATCAATGCTTTGGAGCATCTTCGTGCCTACCAAAACAAGCTTAAAATATCATATGCTAAGAAAGTTCGTCATCGATCCTTTGAGGTCGACGACCTTGTTTTAAAAGAAAATAAAAAAAATACTAATGCAACTAAAGACCTTAAAGGTAAATTTGAGCCCAACTGGCTTGGACCATATATTATCACTGCTAAATTTGAATCGGGAGCATACAAATTATCTACCTTAGATGGTAAAGAACTTAAAGAACCCATGAATATTTTGCATCTTAAGTGATATTATGCATAAAATTGGTCATTTCATCATTGTATATATTTGTTTAAAATATTTCATAAAAACCACTATCTTGTATTTCTTTCAATTTATAAACTTAAAAATATAAAAACACCAAAAACATCCAAATCATCAAAATCTTCAAAACCATATTTTATATTTGTACCTCTCAATTTGTGAAGTATTGCAGTTATATTTTCAAATTATTTTGGATAAATTAGCATTTATTTGGAATCCCGCACTTTCACATTCACAAGAATAAATATCTTGATTTTATCTGGCATGATTACTAATCTCTCTTATATCAAAGTCCACAAAATTCAATTAAATAAAGTTTGAGCACAGAGAATTGATCTTGTTATTTACTTAAACCAAGCATATCCTTTCACAATAAAATGATTATATTTGTAATGTCCATGCTATGCTACATAGTAGAAGTGGTTTCTTGAGCGAAAAGTTTCCCCTGCTATCCTATCATGCACATGGTCTAGAATCTTTGAGAATTGACAAAAGGACAAGCTCACCCCTACCCGAATAAAAATCCCTTGCTCTACAGACTAATCCGAGCAAGTATCCCTAGAATAGGAAGAAAAAGAAAAAGAAAAATCAAGCAAAATCATGAGAAAAAGAAGCATTATTTCAGAATCATTTTGTACTCTCTTAGCACTATTTTAGCATTATCTCAAATATCAAAAAAAAAGCAAAAATACAAAAAAAAAGAGAAAAAAAAAGAAAAAGAAAGCAAAACAAGCAAAAGCAAAAGCAATAAAATCCCTTTCCCTACCCATTGAAAAGAAAAGAAGGGTTGATGAGCTTGAATCCTTGGAATTCTCAATTATTCGAAAACTGTGAGGTAAGCCCCATAACAGGTGGTTTGTGCCCAACCCGCTTGGCCTTGGGTAACTCCTAGCGTGGTGATATGTCCGTCACATTAGCGACCTTCTTTTGTATAGACCTATGTCTGCTTATGGATTAGCTAGCTCTTGATAACCCGACTTACATAGTAGTCTGGTACGGTTATATGCATCTAAATCATGGTTAATGAACACTTATTTGGTTAATTCAAATCACTTGTATCAAATTATCTTGCTCAAAACCGGTAAATGAACAATACAATTGCACACACATTTGTATTTGAGAGATTTTGTGTATCATTATGATAAATCAAGATCGGAAATGAACTCACATACGCACATGGGATTCCTTATAAATCTAACTTTTGTCTTTAAGATACTTTGAAATATTTTTGTAAAATTGTCTGGAATAATTTCATTTTCTTATCTAAGAACAGTTATTTAGTATAAAGACAACTACATGCATTATCAAAAAAATAAACATCATTTTCAAAAAAACATGCAATAAAGTTACATTTATATATAGCTTTTGACCTTCGCGATGATGGTATAGTTCCAAAACCAAAATTGGAATTTTATGCCTAGCGCAAGTCCTCATCTTCATATTTTCTATTCATTTTCAAAAATTAAAAATCAACCATGCAATAAAACTATTATTTTCTTCTTTGGATTTCGCGATGATGGTATAAGTCTATACCTAAATATTCTATGCCTAGCGCAAACCATCGAACTAATTTTATTTCCCATTTATTTCAAATCATAAAAACATATGACTTGCATCATTATGTTACACAATTATGCTTTACAAACAAACAAACACTTATTCTATTTCATGTCATTATGTCAAACTTCAATTTTGCAATGATGGTATAATTCCTAGGGAATTATTCAAAATTTTATCACACTTAGGAATTTATGCCTAGCAAAAATCATTTTTAAAAAATATATTTCATGCATAATATTTTCATGGAAATCTGAAAACAAATCACCATCATCATCATCATTTGCATCATCACAACAAAGTCTTAAGACAGTCTCTTAAGCACTCTTTTACTTTTAGCAATATTTCTATACTGGGATTAGCTTGACGACCGAGTGAGTGACGACTCCATGAAATGGTCTATAATAGCGATAATGTCCTTTGAAATTATTGTTAGAAGTCCCTTTTTATTTTTTATCACATCACATCACCACAAACAACCAATTTGTTTACATCAGATTATTTCATTTAAATTTTAAAAGCATGACATTCAAATCATAATATTTCCAAACGACATAATTACATGAATCATCAAATCAATCACACCAAAACATTAAAGCATCATACAAACACATAAGACAAGTCATATGATCAAAAATATCTCATCTATATATATATATATCAACAATATATACATCATCTCAAAATTGGATCGGTATGCCACAATCTATACCTCGGCATACTCAATCCTCTATCAAAAATAATAAACACTATGTATCAATCTATGTAGTGCAGTCTGTAGCAGCTAGCCTCGAGAACCCCTCGAGCTCTCAGCCTCATCTCCTCCCCCGCCCTGAGGTGGACGAGGTGGCCCCATCGTAGTCCGTGTGGTGCTATGAGTCCTGGACTCTGATCATGATGATGTCCTCGATGACCTCATCATGATAGGCTCCGCAATGGGGGCTAGCAGCGGTAACCTCTGCCCCTCTAGCACCATATGGTAGTATAGCATCTGATAGAATGTGATCTGGGCAATAGCCCATGCTAGGTCCCGAGTGCTCACCCCTTCGCTCCGTGCTCTGAGGCATGCGACCTCATCTCTGAGCTGTGTGGCCTCCTCTCGGTGTCATGCAGCCTCATCCTGCAAGGACTGCACCTAAGCCTGGAGACGAACAGTCTCCACCTAGAGAGTAGCCATCTCACTACTCTCTCCTACCTCGACACCCTTGCCCTTATCGGGTGATGGTGGCCTCTCTCTCCGTGGAGAAGGGGGTCTCTCCTCCCTCCTCTCTCGCTACCACGGCCTCTGCTAAGCCTGTGGCCTCCTCTGCTCTCTCCTGCCGTGACCCTGTGCCACCTCAATGGCCGCCTGGCACCGCCTCCCCATCCGATGCACAACTACATGAATCGGACCCTAAGCCCTCATCATCCGAGGAGGGCGGATGCCTGCGTACCAGGAATCGTAGCCGTCAACAACCCCTATGTCATCCCCATCCACTGGCTAGATGGGGGCATCATCCATGTCCTCACTCCAGAAGCGCTGCATATCTAGAGCCCCACTGACTGTAGTGTTATCCCGGACGGTCCGAGAAAACTCGTAGTCCCTGAGAGATGGGATCCCCTGCTGTAGACCGAACTGCCTCAAAACTCGGTCATAGCGGTGGAGCTCCACCTCTCCCCTCTCCATCCTTAGCCAATAGGTTCACCTAATGTGAGCCAGCTCCTGTCCATCCTCGGCCCACCCTGGATGATCTCTCCAAGGCCTCCAGGTGATCTGGTCGAAGACAAGGTCATCAAGTAGTCTTCGGGACATTGGCAGATCTATCCACCGCTGTGACCCTCTTCGAAGCCACCAGTAGAAAACTCGGGGCCTCTCCCCATCAATCCCTATCAGTGGGAGCCCTACCGGCCTCCGCACCATGATGTGCTCCTAGCACCAAACCTACAGTAGTGATGTCATGACCAGACATTGGATGCCCTTGTATACGACCCCATGCAGGATCCTATACAATCGACATAGTACAAAGCTCCCCCAAGAAAACCTATACCCGTGGTCTCTCATGTCGTAGACCACATCTGTCAGTAGCCATGGTACTCTGCATCCACTTTGATGGCATAGTAGCAGACCACCTACCACCCCAGCCAAAACCTGTGTCAGTCTAGATGCCCCAGGCATCTGGCGTAGCGACTCGATGTTCACTCTGCCCTTCTCTAGGGTGAAGCTCGGATCTTCGCATAGTCGCATCATCACGTGGCCCTGATTGGCCATGGGAGTTATTAGCCATCCTTGTATGGGGATCCTCAAAATCCTCCATACATCCTCCAATGTGGGAGTCATCTCCCCTATCGATAACCGAAACAAGAAGAACCCGGATACCACCTCTCTGCTAGGGCTGTCAATAGCCCCATATCTATAGAAACCTGTGGCATATCTGCCACATGCTGCAAGCCGACTTGAGCCAACTGATCTCACTCTACTTGAGATAGAGCGGCCAAGTCATCCCTCAGCCCGTCGTATTTCCATTCTCGGCTCTTTAGTAATCCTCTCTGCAACATAAACAACAAAACAATAAAAATCATTAATAAAACAAGTGATTAAAAATGCAAGTAAAACAAGTTCAATTTCATACAAATGATGATATCGTCCACTATTGGATGATATCGTCCAAAATTTGAGCAAATTCATCTCCGATTTTGCAAGAGGGAATCATCCCTTATTGTACGAAATCGTCCCCATATCGTCGATTTCGCCTCTGGACGAAATCGGCGATATCGAGATGATTTCGACGAAATTGAGACGATTTCGTCCCGATGACGTCGACGACCCAAAAATGGCTATGATGCTCAAAAATCATTCAAAATTAATCTAAAAAGCATGAAATTCAAAATTAAAGCATTCTAAATTAAGTTTGGACCCTTACCCGTAGCCCACGCCGGACCTCTGTCGATCTGTGCGCTGTCTCGACCATCTTGTCTGCAGAGCTCTAGAAACCAAGAAAATGAACAGTAACAATGAATTAGGGTTTTACCCTATTTTTCTTAATTTTATTCAAAAAACAATCAAAAACATTTTAATTTTTGCTTTTTCGCATTTTTACCTCAAACGTTCGATTTGGGTAAAAACACGGAGGGGGCACCATAGTAAGCTGTCGTACGATTCGACCTAGAATCGTCGCCTAAAAATGGGAATAATTTTTGCTTTCTCGTAGATCGAGAAGAACTCATATTTAATGCATTTTCTTCAAAAAATTCGCTAAAGAGGGGGCAAAATGTAGCACCCTAAAATTGGCACAATAAACCTTAGCAAATAATTAAAATTACTTTAGTAAATATTCAAAATTCAAATTTTAACCCCGAATCGCCCTTTAACCACCTGTTAAACCGCTTTCCTCATTTTCCATGCCATTTTTAGGATTTGTTGTGACCATTGGATGATATCATCATCGATCAGATGATATCGCCTCAGATCGAATGATTTCGTCTGGAGAAGAACGTCCAGACGATTTCGTCCCAAAACTGATTTTTCATAATTAGCTTATGTTTCAATGGCGTCTCTAACCTGGGCAAAAGCATGTCTGCATGGTTAGAGACTTCCCCCATTGGAGATCTCCCAAATTGGGATGATCTCCAACCTCCCAACCTCCTTCCTATGCCTATTTAATCTTAGGCCCTCCCCTTGACATTCCCCTGGCTGAAATTTCCTGTAACACGAGTTCTATTTGCATTAGACCATCTTAAATCACCATTTGCCTTCGTATTTTTCCAAGTTTGTTTGCAAGAACTTCATTTTTTTTCAGCCGGAGCAAGCTCAGATCATCGCAGACGATCCCGTACAATCTTGGATGATCTCGCCCCAATTCAAGATGATTTCGTACTCTATAGACGATTTCGACAGCAGTCAACATTGGGGGCAATCAGTGCCCGAGTTTGCATTTTTCTCTTCTTGTCTGTTGTTTCATTCTGCATTTAGATTAGTTTATTGTTATTTTTTACTATTCTGCATTTTGGAGTTCACCCATATAGCTTAAGTGCATAATAAAATCATAATTTGTCATTAAATCATTGTAATGCACTCATATTTTTATTTGTAATTATTAGTTTAATATTATTATTGTCATTTTACATCATTTTCCTCTGTTGGAATAGTTGCATTTTTGGTGTTTTGTATCTATTTCTTTGATTGCAGGTCTCTGATGAATTTGTCTGATGAATTTGTCAGATCTCAGATGATCTTGTCTGATCGTAGATGATCCTGTCATATCAGAGGTGATCTTGATTGCTTCAAAAATTAGAACCTCCATCAGACATCCGGATCAGGTATGGCTTTTTTAATCTAGCTTATTCTTTGTGTTCTCTGTTTAATTCTACTTTTTGTATTCATTTAAATCTGCATTTCATATAGAACAGCTTTAGATTCATTTGGCCAAACCTAGGATTTGAATGATTAAAGATAAAATTGAACACATCAAACACATTCCCAACCTAGGCGTGGAGACTGCCACTAAACGTTTCCTGGTGAACCCCACCATCCATCAAAAAATCACCTTAATACCCCTCCCCTGAGAGGCGAGACCTTCAAAGGGCCTCTCAGTCCGAGGTATTGTCCCATCCTTCTCGCATCCCCCTTTCGGGCGCGGATCCTTTAGCCTGAAGGTAAGGGTGCGGAAAATTTGGAACGATACACTCCCATGGGATGGTCCGACTGTTATAGCCTTCTTCGGGTATGAGTTGTGATGTCTAAATTCTACCATAACCATTTTAACCCAAGTAGCCTTATGGTGATTTGCTCATATTGCCGAATTGCATGAAGTTCTAGTCACTAAAATCACCAAAGTGTATAGAACAAATCATTGACTATGAGTCTCATTTGGAATTTTGTTATTGTTTTATTTTTTGTTAATTGGAATTTATGATATTTTTGGATTTTGATATATATAATTTTTTTGGTATTTTTCTTATTTTGGTTGTTTTGAATCTGAAATGTGTGATTTATGGCTTATTCTGAGGTGCACTGTGGTGAGAAATTATGGAAATTTATCATTGGTTCTTGGCCACTGTCAGGTCCAACGACCCCCAAATAGTGCTTCGTGGATACTGTTAGGTCTAGTAGCCAAAAATTTTGGGTTGCTGATGCTAACAAAAGCCAACACTTGAATAGAAAAGACAAAAGTAAATTAGGGTTTTTGACCCTTCATTATTCCAACTGTCCATTCTACTTTTGGAGCTCTAAGATGAAAGTCACCGCTTATGATCCAGGACTATGTTCATCTAACATCATGGTTGAGCAGGGTGAGGCTTTGATGAGCGGAGGAGTCAAAGCTTCATGAGTACCTCTATAAACCCTAGCCTTCTTTTATTACTACAGTAAAATTAACCTCACTAAGCAATTTGGTAAAGGAACCTCATTAACTCTATTGGCAACAAACTAAACCAGTAGATAGGCTTAATTTAGGGCTTAATCAGATGGGTTTCCTTTATATTTATATTTTTATGCATTTTTCTATGACTTTTGGCCATAAGGGCACACTTTTGGCATGTCGCTCACTGGCCGTTGTCTCTCAAAGCAGTTATCTTGGCCTACAACTAGCCGTTGTTGCTGCTAGTGACTAGCTTGAAATCCAACGATCATTTTTTTTTACTGTTGGAAACTAGTCGTTGTCAGATTTAATGGCCGCTTCATGGCAACTCTTTGCATTAGCAGCCAAGTAGCCTTAGGTGTATTCTCTTGATTTTTAGTTTTTAAAGTCATTTAATTGATTTTTTTGAAATTTTGAAGAATAGTATTTGATGTTTTTAGATGCTTGGGTGCATTTACTCACTATGCTTGTTGCATTAATTGCATCTTAGATTAGTTTACACTAGCTTTATTTTATACATTTATTTAGTTGTGAGTGCATTTCATTTAGGCTTTATTTTGCACTCTTAGATATTGTCTACTCAGTACCAGTACCCGAAGCTACTTTGTGACTTTTTTCCTGAGATGGATGACATGGACTGGATCTAGCTTGATGCTCATGGGCTCTATTATATCACTGGTATTTCGATGATCATGTTATATCAGGTATATTTGACTGCCTTGGTCCACAGGTGGGACTCCAGTACCAACACCTTCCACCTTCCTACAGTGATATGACCATTATGCCGAAGGATATCTATAGGATCTTCAGGAACCATTTTGATGGAGTGTCCATTTTCTCTTCTCTCATTAATACTTGAGATGTAGTGTTCATGAGGGTCTTTGGGAGACATGTGATTGCTGCTTTCAAGGATACTCATTCTGGTAGGATTTCAATTGCTTGATGGTACCAAGAGGATGTCTTCTATCAAAGGCATGCTATGTTGCTAATGGTCATCTACAACATCCTCATACCTGACTGCTCTAGAGCGAGATTCCCATGGAACCTCTTGATGATGGTACATGATTTGATTGATAGCAAGGCACCTATTATTTATGCTTGGGGGAGTGCACTACTAGCATAGTGCTATGATGAGCTATACTGCATTCAGTGCTATAGATGGGTCAATATTGCTTGTAGTTTGCTCCTCTAGATCTGGGGATGGGAGCATATCAAGGTTGACCACCTAGTAGAACTTCTAATAGAAATCACTGCATTAGATGATGATGTATAGTGTTATGGATCTAGGTGGCCTAGAGTGCTCGAGGAGCACAAGATCTGGTATTTCATAGGGGATATTTTCCACTAAATGACATCCTTGACTAGTTTGCAGACCACTAACATCATTTGGAGACCCTACCATGAGTGTCTGGCCTGGGATGACCCAACTAGCTTCATAGGATGGACTCGACATGACCTATGGTTATCAGCTACAAGGAGGGCATCAGAGTGTTCTTTTACTAATCCATGGTGCTCCAATAGTTTGGAATTCATTATGATGTTCCCCTAAAGCTAGTTGTCTATTGTTGGATTGCCATAGAGAGGAACCTTCCACCACCCTGAGTTACAACATTTCTAGAGGAGGATGACCCTCCTATAGTTAATCCTAGTGTGGCTAATGTTGGGGTTACAAAGGTGTACATTCACTGGTGTGGTATGCAATTATGGCATGGTGGTGGCCACTTGGGGTGGTCTTTGGATGAGACTGAGTTTAAGGATCCTAATGGGCATAGAGTATAGGCTTAGATGGATGATTGGGGGTAGGCAGGGTAGTAGGAGTAGGTGGTAGAGGAGCAGGCTGTAGAGAAGCTAGTTGCCCCCAAGGAGGATGAGGAGCTAGCTCCTAAGGAGTAGGAGTATCCTCTTCAAGCTTAGTTGCACCAGGTTGAGGCTGAGCTATAGACATCCCAAATTTAGGTGTAGCAGAGGGATGCTACCATTTTCGACCTTCAAATAGGTTGTCCAACTTACTATCAAGTGATATGCTCCTTAGAGATATATTGCACCACCTATTGTAGTGCCTCAGGGACCTAGTGGTCTAGATGTAGGTGTAGAGATTCGATGCTTGCATGGAATATTAGTAGATGATTTGGAGGAGCACATCCGAGATGCATCCTACATCTTGGTATTGGAGCATAAGGTCAGGATTTAGGGAGACCATCTACCAGAGAGGCCTAGGGTAGGAGGGTCACAGAGGACCAACCAGAGCATTTCAATATAGTCATAAACTCGATTGAGCCACAAGAATAGGTCCCGAATAGAGCGGATTGGGGGTGTTAGTTTTATACTGCCTCCTAGAGGGGGCGGTGAGGGCAGAGGTGATGCTAGTGGTGTAGGCCACTCTTGAGCATTGTGGCTCCTTGGAAATTTTATACCTCTTTTTTGGTGTAAGGTTAGTCGACCTATACAGTTGTAGCCTTATTTGTGATTTTTGTACTCACTTGTACTTATTTGGACACACATTTATATGATATCTAGACTTTGAGACTCATTGCGTGTATCTTTTATGATTATGTTTTTATGTTTATGGATGCATTATCATGATTTTATGTGATATGGTGCGATGTGATGTTTAGATGCTATGATGTGTATGTTAGGTGAACTACTTTATGATATTATGCTATGTGGCTTACATGACTTATGCTTTATGATGTGTCAATGTTTAGATGGCATGATCTAGATTATGATGATGGATGCATATATGGATGCAATGCTTATATTAAATACATGTTTGCTTTTGATGTATTGTATGCATCTAACCTTATGTTGCTATGATATGGTGAATGAAATATGTTATGTTATGTTGATGATCTAATGTGAATGAAACTGTATACTTTAATCACTTAAAATACATGGAATGATGTGATATGAGTTTGATAATCTAATGGGCGACACCATATAATGTATAAAAATCATGAATAAATAATAATTCTCATAATAAGAATTAATCATTTAAACATCAAATGTTAGGCGAGATGATGGATTTCTTTATAGGTTGCTATAGATATGCACAGAGTAGTCAATGGTCATTTTATTGTCATTTCTAAAATTTATCTGGTATCTATCTTATCTTATGCACTCGTTTATTGAACAAAACCTACTAAATAAAGTTGATGATATTATTGATGGTATCACCTATTGCTATTAGAGGATTTTTGAGGTTTTCCATGAGACTCAATCACCCTAAATGCCTCATCAAAAGTTGTATGCTGATCATACAGAGCTTCTGAAGGATAAAGTTTTGTTATGAAGACCTAGATATTCTTTATTCCTATGTGTGAAAATTAATATATTGGATAAAACATAAGAATACCTCAGTGCTAGGTAGGATTCATTCAGCC
Organism: Wollemia nobilis; assembly: GCA_028583015.1. NCBI lineage: Eukaryota > Viridiplantae > Streptophyta > Pinopsida > Araucariales > Araucariaceae > Wollemia > Wollemia nobilis. Next base: position 6,657,076 of record JAQPPZ010002979.1, read on the forward strand.
CATTGTTGTATTTGGGATCCTCAAATATTTATCCTGATCCTAGGTTGGACTCAGTTGGATTAGACCACTAGGAAATACAGGACACCTAAGGCTTGCTCTTCCACATGCAAACATTGGTCTATACAAAAGCAATATGCTAATGTGATAGACATATCATCATGCGTAAGGATACCTTATGACTCATTCATGCTGAGAATTATAGGGATTCAAGTTCATACTCCCTTATTTTCTTCATATTTATCTGGGATATTTGCTCATGATTTAGTGATGAAAACCACTATTTATTTTGAATTTTTGTTTTTCTTTTGAGCAAGGGATTTATGTAGTGATGATAATCACTGCTTATTTTTATTTTGAATTTTGCTTTGTTTAGGATTTTTATTTATTTTTATTAAAGAAAGGGATTTCTTTGGGTAGGGGTGCATTGTCCTTTTGCCAATTATCAACATTTCCTAGCCTGTTGCATAGGGGTATGAGCAAGGTTAACTTATCAACTTAGGATACCTAATAATGCTTCACAAATTTTCATATTTCCCATGTTCCAACTAGGATTTTAGTGTTTTGATTAGTGATGGGATTCTGAAATATACCAGGTGCTATCAAAACCAAACCTCATCTATCAAAATCAAAGATAACTTTCTACAAAGTTTGAGAAAACCACTACGTATGGCTGAGTGACAAAAAAACCCTAGTACATTCCTTATAGCAATAGAAGGGGTTATGTTGAAAAACACAGTTACAAACATGGGTGATGGATGATGATGGATTTTGAAGATGCATGATTGAGATACAAACATGGTGTCATTGGTAATATTGCAAACACAATCTGCCCTACTGCAAGTACCATGGATGGACATGCCTAAGTTCAATGCAACTATGTGACTACAAATGCAAATGCGTAATGCCAATGTTTTTGTATTTTTGATGCTTTCAATTGTTTTTGAGCTTTTGATTATTTTGAATTATTTTGAACTTTTTGAATTTTGAATTGTTTTTGTGTTTTTGTGTTGTGTTTTTAACCAAAGGTCCTATGGTGCCTTTGGGGCTTTTGTGAATTGACAAAATGCATTTAAGATGCCTTTGGAGATTTTTATTAACTGACCAAAGAGCTTTAAGATGCATTTGGAGCTTTTTGTTAATTGACCAAAGGGCTTTAAGATGCCTTTGGATAGTTTTTTTAATTGACAAAAGGGATTTAAGATGCCTTTGGAGCTTTTTATGATTTGACCAAAGGAATTTAAGATGCCTTTGGAGTTTTTTTTTAATTGACCAAAGGAATTTAAGATGCCTTTGGAGATTTTTTTTAATTGACCAAAGGGCTTTAAGATGCCTTTGGAGCTTTTTGTTAATTGACCAAAGGGCTTTAAGATGCCTTTGGAGTTTTTTGTGATTTGACCAAAGGACTTTAAGATGCCTTTGGGTATTTTTGTTAATTGACCAAAGGGCTTTAAGATGCCTTTGGAGATTTTTGTTTTTGATTTTAATGTTTTCTGATTTGTTTGGATTTTTATGATTTCTATTGTTTTTGAATTTTTTGAAATTATTTGAATATTTTTAATAATTTGTTGATTTATATGTGAAAAACCTTTAAATGAATGATATTAAGAGGCTCTGGCTCCTTAAAACCTTCTAGCATTGTTAGGCAATATGCTCCAGTTCCAATCTTCTTTGAAATGATATAGGGACCTATCCAATTGGTCGTAAATTTGTCTCATAGATGTGGCGACAAATTTGAGTTCTACTGGTTCTCTTTAAGCACAAGATTCCAAAATTTAAAATCTCTCATATGGACTCTATTGTTATAAGCTCGTATTAGATGATCCTAGTAAATGTGCAGGTTCTCAAGGGCATTGACACACCATTCATCCAGAAGGGTCAATTGATCTAGGTGAGCTTGTTGTGCTATGTCATCATTAATGAACTCTTTTAATGTGACGGAACTCTTTTAATGTGACGCACAATGTTGGAATTTCCAACTCTAAGGGCATAATGGCTTCAGAACCATATACAAGTGAAAATGGTATTGCCCTAGTGAGCGTTCGTACGCTAGTCCTGTAAGCCCATAATGCCAAGGGCAATTGTAGATGCAAATATTTATGATTTTCTTTCACAATATTATTTAATATGGCTACTATTGTCTTGTTTGAGGTCTTTGCTTACCCGTTTGCCTATGGATAGTATGGTGTCACAAAACTATTCTGAATGTTGTATTTGGTCGTTAGAGCTTGCACATTTTTATTTTTGAATGATGGACCATTATCCGAGATTATCTTGAAGGGTACCCCAAAATGAAAAATGATATTGTGAAGTATGACCTCCACAATTTGAGGACCAATTTTTGAGGTTAAGGGAACCAATTCCATCCATTTGGTGAAGTAATCAATGGATATTAAGATGAACATGTGCCAACCTAAATATGGGGGAGAAATATTTCCAATTAGATCAAAACCCCATTGAGAAAATGGCCAAGCTACCTGAATGGGCTGTAAGGCCTAAGATGGCAAGTGCGTTAGGTTTGCATGATGTTGATATTTAATGCATTTCTTGACATCCTCATAGAAATCCTTCGCCATGGTAGGCTATTAATAGCCCATTTGAAGAATACGCTTGATAATGGCCATGCCACTGAAGTGGCCACTGCACGTACCATCGTGAGCTTACAAAATCACATAATATAATTCTTGGGGCTCTAAGCAATATAGGAGAACTCCATCGTAGCTTCGATGATACAATATACCTCCTAGAAAGACATATCTAGTTAATTTTTTCTTGAATACTTATATCTCAGCATGCGACAGTCCCTATGGGATAATTCCAAGTCTAAGGAAGTCTTGTAGTTGGGATAGCCAATATTGATAGGCTACAACCTTGACAGATAATATGACTTGTTCCTCTTGCAATTTGACTTGCACAAATGTAGATTGAGAAACAACCTTGTGGTGAATAGTGGGACCATTCCCCATAGGACCCTTAGAGATCAAGGATCCCCAAGGTGCCTTATTTAAGAAGTCTTTGGCTTTACATAATTATTCATGGTCTAGCTCTATATGGATCATGTTGATTGATTCCTTATTATAAAAATCCTCATGTTGGATCATTGAATGCAAAAGTGTTTTGACATGAATGGTAGTGAAATCAACAGATGGATTATGAGGGATCAAGTATCTCAAAGATGCCATGGTGTTTGTAAATATTTTTGATGAATGAGGGATTGCATCTATGTTGTACCACTCTAGTTTGGCTAGATATGTGTCAACAAGCTCCTTGTAAGATTTCAATATTGAATCTTGAAATTAAAATAGTACTTTGACCTGGTTGACTATGAGGAGGGAGTCACTAAAGATATTTAGCCTCTTGATTTTCATGGTGATGGTTGTTTAGATATCCAAGATTAGGGCCTTGTATTAGGTGTTGTTATTGGTGCAAGGGAAGTCTAGCTTGAATGACAAGGGAATTGGATCACCTTGTGGCATGAAAAATATAATACCCACATCGCCTCCTTGCTCACACTTCGAACCATCGAAGAACAAAGTCATATCAACTTCATTTTTTGGTTCTTCGGGTTCGAGCACTTTTGATAGTGGAAAGACTACATCATCAAGAAGCTCTATGGTAAGGGGCCTATTGTTCTAAAGAGGCACCTTAGCCAGATGATCAACTATGACTTGTCCTTTGATGGAATTTTGAATTATGATTTCCAAATCAAATTCTATCAATAGCATGATCCACTTTGTAGTACGTGTATTATGATATATCTTGCTCATCATATACTGCAAAGGATTTTTCTTGGATATTACATATGTCATATGGCTTAGCATGTAGTGGCACAATTTCTTGGTTGCAAAGACCACTACTAAGCACAACTTTTCTATGTATGCATATCCAATTTCGTAGCTCACCAAGGTATGACTAATGTAATATATTGCTTGCTCTTTGTCTTGCACATTATTTTGAGCCAACATGGTGCCCAAAGCAAAATTTGTAGTGGATATATATAGCAAGAATGGCATGTCTAGCCTTGGTGGAGCTGGATTGGTGGCATTGCTAGGTACTCTTTGATATTAGCAAAGGCTTGATAAAATTATTTGCCCCATTGGAATGGGACCCCCTTGTGTAGCAGTCGATTCATGGGTTGACATTTGTCTGATAGTTGTGTGATAAATTGCTTTATGGATGCGACTTTTACCTATAAGCTTCTTAGTTCTTTGATGTTTGTGGGTGGGACCATTTCTAGAATATCCTTTACCTTTGATGGTTCTACCTCGATGCCTTGTTTATAAACAATGAATACCAAGAGTTTTCTAGAAGTTATACCAAAGACACATTTCTTGGGGTTCAACCTGAAATTGTGCTCAATCAGGCAATCAAAGACCTTTATGAGGGTCTTAGCATACTCTTCTCACAGTAATGACTTGGCTAGTAAGTCATCGATGTAGTCATCGAAAATGTATGTCATAGCCAGTTGATATGTGGCACCAACATTTTTAAGGCCAAATGGCATCACTTTGTAATAGAATGTCCCCCATGGAGTGGTGAATGTAGTTTTGTGCTAGTATTTGGGCTTAATCCAAATATGATTGTAACCATAAAAACCATCCATTAGGGAGAGAATCTAATGACCTACAATTGCATCTACAAGAGCATCTATGTTGGGAAACAAGAATGAATCCTTCAGGGTTTCCTTATTGAGATTCCTGAAATCCATGCAAATGTGGACTCTTCCATCAGGCTTTTCGATGGGCACCATGTTCGATACCCATTCTAGATAGTTGATTAGAATAATAAAGACTACATCCAATCATTTTTGCAACTCATTTTTAACCATCAAAGAAACAATTGGATGCATATTTCTGAGCTTTTGCTTGACCAATTTCTTTGTAGGATCTAGCGATAGTTTGTGGATAACCAAATTCAAATCTAACCCTAACATGTCTTTGTAGGTCCAAGAAAAGAGATTTGGTCTCTCTTTCAATAGAGGAATTATGATGGCCTATTCTTCTGGAGATAAGATTTCTCTAAACTTGACTTTCTTTGGTTGAGAAGGATCATTGTTGATGTCCACCTTCAAAGTATCCTGTATTGCCATATGTCACCCATACTCAAATTTTTGAGGAGTGGGGATTAAATGAATGTCATCTACTAGATTTATAGTTCCCACTAACATGGGGTCAAGACCAGCATGATAGACATCATGTGCATAACCTGATGCAAAATGAAATGGTTGTAGCATCTCTTCATTAGGAAATAAATCTTCAAGATCTAGGGGTGAGTCAACATTATCCCACTTGATAGCGTCTAAGTTAAGACACAATGGTTTTGTAGGATATGCTGGGTTATGGAGTGGAGAGATAAAATCAATGGAGATCATGTTGATGGATGGAATGAAATATCTAGGAAAATTTGGGTGAAAATCTATATCCTAGGTGCACCCTCCATACTCACGATGAGGCTTTGGGGGTATAGGGATCTCAGGATCTAGTATATGAATAGATAGGATGATGGGATTGTTAGGTAGTAGCTACTCTTTGAAGCTTGGTGGATTTGGGTTGACTATGTAATTAATGGCATCTAGGTTTACTGGTCTCCCTAGGAAGAAAATATTAGGATCGATGGCATGAAGTATTACTTCTCTCTCCATAAGAAAATCAACTTGCCACAAGTGTTGAGGTCCAATATAAGCCATATTGGTATCATCCTCAAAGTCATCATCACTTATCCAGAAGCCATTAGCATTGGTTTCTAGCCCTAGGATGGGATGGTGGCTTGCCTGCTGATGCCCCAGATAGGCCATATCGATCTTGTATTCATAGTCACCATCCCTTATGAATAACCCATTGGTGTTTTTCTAGGCTATAGTTAGTCCATATCTATTGAGTCCTTTGACTCATAGCCACTTTCATTTGACATGTATCCACACTCATATGAGATGTATTCAGTCTAGTCTGAGATGTATCCACTCTCTGTATGACCTATGCAAGTAAGGTTTTACACATATCGAGGACCATGGTAGGCCAATATAGTTCAATATTCATCCTCACTTGAAACATAATCATACTCCTCTCGCTCATATCCATGCATTGGCTTCTCTTCCCATAGGATTTCTTATTATGGGGGTACTTCAAGAGAGGATTTAGGGTGATACTGATCAGGTGGTGCAAGATTGATCATTGAAATCCACCCATCACCCAAATAGATTCTATTGGGGGTTGATAGGGGTTCCAATCGATGTCCTCCTTGAACCCAATGCTTAATATTTCTAGGGCTACTTCCAAAAAGTCATCCTAACCTCGTATTTGATAGCCCAAACCAAACCTGTCAGTAGGTAGTTGGTAGTACGGCTGGAATGGTAGTTGGTGCCCTTGCTCGTATAGGCCTAGGCCATAGCCTTGCTAATGAAACTACTCAAAGTACTTTAGAATGAACTCAAGATTTGACAAGTAATGAAAATTCATGGTGAAAGGTTCATCCTCGTCCCTTTCTAGATTAGGAGCATTGTGGGCATAATCTAGACCAACATATATGAAATTATTCTGGTTGGGTGGCACCCCCAAGGGAACCACTATTCCTACTGGTAGACTTAGGACTCTTGGCCATTCCATGTCTTGTACAAACTCAATTATTAGCATGAAAGTTACATTTTGCATAATATATTCACCTGGTGCTGTGTTGGTTAGTGAATTGTCACCTACGATGTAGATGACATTGTTGATGATGCAAGTGAGGTAGGTTGAGGTACCTCCTTGACTATTTCCTAGGAGTTTCCCTCCTCCATGGGAGTAGGGACTCCTATAGTTGCTATGGTTGGAAGTTCCTTGGGTGCTTCATCCACTAGGGTACCTTTAGATTTTGTTTGTCCTTTACCTTATCTGTAGATGGCTTTTTAGAAGTGCCAGTAGATTTGAATGTAGGAGGTGGTGCTGATGTGGATGGGTCACCTCACACTAATCTAATTTTGCTACCTAGTGACGTGGTTTGGGATGAGGGCATTATGTACAAGTGCATTGATGAAAGGAAAAAATACCTTGACAAGTTAACTTAATGCACGTACTTGAATGACTATTCATCAGATGGAACCACATGAACTTGTCCCTTGTGCACATACTTGACGCATTAGTGCAATATTGAGGGCACACAATGCATGTCTCTAATCTAGGGAAGCCCTAGAAGGATGTTATATTGCACCACCCCTTATAAAACATGACACATCATGGGGATGGTATTATATCCTATCTTTATAGGCATAATGAATGTACCCATTATGGAGCACAACACATCGTTGAAAGCCCTGAGTGTGTAGGAGGTTGGCATAATATTGGACTTAGGGATCTTCAAGTGCCCTATAGCCTTGGTGGTGATGATATTGATCGATGAGCCCATATAAATCAAAACCTGCTTGAATGGAATGTCATTGATTGATGCAATAATGTGCAAAGTTGGGTCTATTGAGGCAGTAGGGACTACCTTAATTTCATGATCATAAAAATGAATCATGGGCTCTTAGAACTATTGTAATCACCTTACAAAATGTGTGAAAACATCAGGGTTCTAGGACTAGAGATTTATTAATCTCAAAATATTCATTAGAGTCTCTCTGTGCCTAGGGGACTATTATAAGAGCTCATAAATGGATAACTTAGCCAGATTAATTTGTATATTTTGTTCTAGTCTACTCTAAACAATTACCACAGGTATCGCTGGTGGACCTAGAGGGTTGTCATGCACCTGTCTCTATTGAGGTGCAACGAAGATATTGATGGGAGCCATTGGAAGCTGTGGTTACCCATATATCTGACTTCTAGTTGCCACATTAATCAAATTGTCCATTTTGATGCACCCTTGAATGAGTGGCTCAACCTAGACCTGGTTAACTTAGAGGATGTGATCTCTAGGGGCCTCGTGATTGGGCAATGGGTTCCTGCATATCCCCATGTCTCTATTGTTTGGAGCTAGTGGGTTGTCAACTCTGAGCTCTCCCTTTTCAATCATGTTTTGTACAATATTTTTGAATCTGATGTAATTATTTATATCATACCCCTGTATATTGTGATAAAGGTAGTATTAATATTCCTTGTATCCCTTTGGATTGGGATGTTTAGGGTCAAGAAGTTGTACATCAAGAAACCTTATCCTCTGTGCCTTATTCAATTGATTAAACACTGATTGCATTGATTTGTTCCAAGGTGTGTAATAATGAGGTGGTCGCATTTCCTTGTTCTAGCTCTAGTTTTTCTTAGGATCATAGTTGGTTTGTGGAGGGTGAGATTGATAATTTTAGGGTTGTTGTCCATTCCCCTCCTTTCGTGTGGCCAATACAACCTGATTAACCTGAGAAAGCTTAGCCTACTTCTACTTATTCTTGTTATTCTAATTGTTCTTGCTCCACTCTTTCTTCAATAAGCTTGGCTTGAGCCATGTCTTCTTCTAATGATTCATATTGCTACAACTACAGTAGTAGAGAGATGTGGTTTGCATAGCTCTTTGTGAACATCTAGAAAAGTTCCTCTGTGGGGATAGAGAATGATAGTTTCACCATGATTTTTCTCCACCTATCCCCATAGTCCATCACTGTTAGGATCTCATCGTAACCCTTAATGTAATAACTTCCATGATGTAATAATTCCTAGTGAACGTGGGTAGTACCCATGATTAATATTTTGTAATGTTCTAAGTTTTAGCTTAGGTAGTGCCCATGACAAATGGCACCCTTTTTATGTAACACATGGTAGATAGGTGGCATTGTGCATGTAATTTGTGTGGCATTATGCATGTAATTCGAGTGGCATTGTGCATGTAATTCAAAGTGGCACTATGCATGTAATTCGGGTGGCATTATGCATGTAATCCAGGTGGCATTTTGCATGTAATCCAACCTTGGAAGGAAACTCCTTAAATACCCGAAAGGGCACCAATGTAACCATATTTTGCAAAATTAATGAAGTATTGAAGGAGGTTGCCCCCTCGAAGAGGCCTGCGATTCAGTCCTATTGTGAGATTGTTCTTTATGCAAATTTTTGTTATATTAATGTGATGTTTATGTGAGTTATTTCCAAGCAATTGTGTGAGAGTGTGTTATTTGAGTTTATTTTATAACAGGATCTTAACAAGTGGTATCAAAGCGCTTTCCAGGGCCAAGTTCTGCTACAACTACAATGATTCTTGCCATCCAATCCGCCTGTTAGGTATAAATTCCATGTGTTTTTTCCATTCTGTTTTTCCTTATTAAAAAAAAATCCAAAAAAATACAGTGTTTTTTTTTTCCAGACCAAAAACAAAAAAATATATTATTAGTTGAGTAGGTAGAAACCCTGTATCGAGGGTTTTAAAATATCACAAAGGATCTGTCATTATTGGCTAAGCTAGATAGCCCATAAAGTGTCTAATGAAGTGAGGGGCGATCAGGCTCCAATACCCAGGCCTCAGACAGAACTCGCGCACGGACTTGAGCTCCCACGTATCTTTGGGTATATCGAGAGACCATCTAGGATTAAACAAACTTTTAGCCATTAGGAAGCTCTTTAGCCTTGTATTATTCATAGTCTACGGGACACAACATCCTGGACGATTACCCTCTCGTATTGTCAGAGAGGCAGGTAGTGTGCTCAAGGGTATGTGTGGAATCCTCCTTGAGTAGTGGCCTGAAATATTGGTCCGAGCACTATTGTTCATCACTATAGGTATATTAGAGGGCCTATGGGTGGTACATACTCCTATACTTAGCATTCCCTGGTTCTGTTAAAACTTCAACCTATAAAAAACGTAAAAATAAAAATAAAAATCCAAACATCCATGTTTGTAAACCTGCATTTCAAAAGTGAGCATATGAGAAAGGAGTCCTCTAATAAAAAAATAATAGAAGGGACATGCATTAAGGATAAGCCATGAGGGTGACACTTAAGTTGAAAGTCTGGAGAATAACAGTAAAATTTACAGTGGTAGTCACAGTCAGGTTAGTCAGGTCAGAGAGGTCAGCACAGTCAGTGCAGAATTCACAGTCTTCGAGGTCGAAACAGAACTGTCATATCAGTCACCTGCAAAATACAGAGAATCTTGAGTGTGAAACATGGCCAGTTATAGATAGTGCTCCAGTAGCCAAATTTTGCTCAGTAGCTCAGAATCAGAATCTGTAAACACCATTAGACTCAGCAAAACAGGAGAAAAAAAAAAAAGTCTGGGGTGCCAAAAAGTAGTGTTGAGATATATAGCTCATTGTGACCACCTCCTTCTGCTGATCATTTTGATATATAGCACCCAAGCACTTTTTTGGGCACTTACTAAAAATAGTAAGTCCTAAAAATTCAATTCTATTTTTAGTAACTGGTCACAAAAGGTCAAAAAAATGGCCCAAGGTACCCGTGGACACCAGAAAGAACTAGAACACTTGGAGTCCCTAAAAAAAGCCATTGAGAACTTGAACTCGGCTTTTCACTCCATAAGGGAAGAAGTCCAAGGTCTTCGCCTAGAGCATGAGGCCACTAGCAATCACTTGGAAGAAGCATTGACAGAAGTAGACAACAAACTGAGAAGAGAACCACCCAAATCAAAATACCAAGCTGAGAGTTCTACAAGGAATCGTGACCATGATCCACCCTTTAGAATTCCCAAATTGGAATTTCCCAAATTCAGTGGGAAGGATGTTGATGGGTGGCTATGTTGGGTTGACCAATTCTTTCAACTTCATAATGTACCCATATTTCATCGAGTCCAGATGGATTCCTTTAACTTGGAATCTGAGGCTCTACACTGGTTTCAATGGTTGCGTCTTGCCTACCCAATTCTCTCTTGGGAGGATTTTGAATCCCAACTACTCACTCGATTTGGTCCTAGTGAGTTTGAGGACTTTACAGGAGCCTTAACCAAACTACAACAAACAGGGTCGGTCCGAGAGTACCAAGCTCAATTTGAAAAATTGGCCAATAGGACAAGAGGATTGAGTGAAGGGTTCTTCCAGAGTTGTTATATCAGTGGGTTGAAGATGGAACTCCAAGCAGAAGTAAAAATGTTGAAACCATGAACTATGATGGAAGTTATCAGTTTGGCCTGTCTGGCCGAATCTAAACTCTCTACCCAAAGACGCCCATCAAATTTTATACCAAATAGACCTTCATTTCCTCCTAGAGCCCAAAATCCAGTTGATAATAAACCTGCTACACCAAAGCGCCTCACCACCAAAGAGATGGATGCACGTCGTGCCCAAGGATTATGCTACAATTGTGATGAAAAGTTTTTCAAAGGGCATAAGTGTGCACACAAAAAACTGTTCCTGATAGATGTTGAATAACCGGATACCTATGATGAGAGTGATAAGGATGAGGACCCTTCAGAAACACCTCCTCCACAAGAAGAAGTGAAATAGGAACCTGAGACAACAATTACAGTCCATGCCCTTGCAGGCATCACTACTCCTCAAACCATGAAGGTTACAAGATTTTTCAAGGGTCAACGTCTTTCCATCCTTCTGGATTCGGGAAGCACACACAACTTTATTGACCCTAGAGTTGCTCAATGGGAAAATTGCTATATCCACACTTGTAATTCCTTTGAGGTCATGGTATCCAATGGGAGAACCTTACCTTGTAAAGGTAAGTGTCGCAATGTTAAAATCTAGATAGGGGACTATGCACTCAAGCAGGACATGTTTGCCCTCCAGTTGGGTGGATGTGATATTGTTTTGGGATCTCAATGGTTGAGTACATTGGGCACTATCAGTTGGAACTTTGCTGAACTTTGGATGCAGTTCTCCCAAAATGGACAAACACACATCATCAAGGGCTCCCCAGCAGGAACACCTCAAATTATCAGTTCAAACAACATGGAGAAATTTCTCAAGAAATCATCACGTGGGGTAATTGCACAACTATTCTCCATCCAACCATCCACATCCCCAATGGGTGAAATCCCACCAGACCTACAACAGATTCTCCACAAACATGAGGCCATCTTTTCAGAACCAACCACACTTCCATCGCATCGCTCTCATGACCATGCCATTCCATTACTGCCAGATAGTACACCTCCCAATATCAGATCGTATAGGTACCCCCATGCCATGAAGTCAGAGATTGAGAAGATGATATAGGAATTACTCAAGGCGGGTGTCATTCGGCCTAGTACTAGTCCCTACTCTGCACCAGTCTTACTAGTCCTCAAGAAGGATGGCTCTTGGCGCTTGTGTATTGACTATCGAGAACTCAATAAGATAACTGTCAAGGATAAATTTCCTATCCCCGTGGTTGATGAATTACTAGATGAATTACATGGGACCATGTACTTCACCAAGCTAGACCTCTGCTCTGGGTACCATCAGATCCGGCTCAGGGATGAAGATATTCCTAAAACTGCTTTCCGCACTCATGAAGGTCATTATGAATTCTTGGTAATGCCATTTGGTCTCACAAATGCTCCTTCCACATTCCAAAGCTTGATGAACAACATCTTTCGCCCTTTCTTGCGAAAGTTCATCCTTGTGTTCTTCGATGACATCTTGATTTATAGTCACACATGGGAAGAGCACCTCAATCATATAGATCGAACCCTCCAACTATTGGTCGACCATAAACTGTTTGCAAAAAGGTCCAAGTTCTCCTTTGGTTTGACTGAAGTAGAATATCTGGGACACATTGTCTCAAAGGATGGTGTCAAGGTTGACCCTAAGAAGATCCATGCAGTCCAAGAATGGTCGAAACCTCGCACACTCAAAGGGCTTCGAGGATTTTTAGGGCTTACAGGATATTACCATAAATTTGTCTGCAATTATGGAAAGATAGCCACCCCTCTCAACTCCATTTTAAAGAAGGATTTTTTTACTTGGACAGGGCCGGCTGAGCAAGCATTCCTGGACCTCAAGCATGCCATGACCACCACTCCAGTTTTAGCCATGCCAGACTTCTCTAAAAAATTTGTCATTGAAAGTGACGCTTCTAGTCGTGGTATTGGGGCGATATTGATGCAATAAGGATGCCCTTTGGATTTTACCAGCAAAGCCCTATCTGATCATAATTTGGGGAAATCCACATATGCCAAGGAAATGTTGGCAATATTGCATGCAGTCCTACATTTGCGGCCTTACCTCATTGGGCGCCATTTCTCAATCAAAACTGACCACCAGAGTCTGAAATACTTTCTAGAACAACGAGTTGCCACCCCTGAGCAACAAAAGTGGGTATCAAAACTCATGGGCTATGATTATGACATCACGTACAAAAAAGGGAAGGATAATATTGTGGCAGATGCTCTCTCTCGCCAATTTGAGACCCTTAGTATGTTGTGTGCCATCTCTGCACCCTTGCCCCAATGGATTGAGCCCTTACGTCAAGAAATACTTTAGGATGCAGATTTGAAAGACCTGGTTGCTTCACTTCGGGATGATCCAGAGTCTACACCAGGATATAGTTGGGATGGCCAGGATCTGTGTTACCATCAACGCCTGGTTCTTCCTCCTAAGTCCCCACTTCGGGAACTCCTCATGAAGGAATCACATGCTACTCCATCTGCTGGCCATTCAGGGTTCCTAAAAACTTATGAGCGACTCAAGTGCACCTTCTTTTGGAAAGGTATGAAATAGGACATTCGCTCTTTTGTAGCAGATTGTGACACTTGTCAAAGGATGAAAGGAGAAACAGTGCGCTCCCCAGGCACTCTTCAACCATTACCGATACCAGATCAGGTGTGGACTGACATCTCCATGGACTTCATAGAAGGGCTACCTAAGTCTGGAGGCAAGTCTGTTATTTTCATGGTAGTGGATCGCCTTTCAAAGTATGCTCACTTTTGTGCCCTAACCCATCCTTACACAGCATCCACTATTGCCCAAATTTTTCTTGACTCCATATTTCGCCTTCATGGCATGCCCACCTCCATTGTATCTGATCGTGATCCCACATTTACTAGCAATTTTTGGCAAGAGTTTTTTAAGTTGCAAGGGACTCGACTCAAAATGAGTTCAGCCTACCATCCGCAAACGGATGGTCAAACAGAGGTTGTTAATAAATGCTTGGAAACCTACCTTCGTTGCTTTGCCTCCGATCATCCTACTCATTGGGCAAAATGGCTTTCCTTGGTCGACTGGTGGTACAACACTTCCTATCATACCACCACCAAACTCACACCGTTTGAGGAAGTTTACGGGCACCCTCCACTCACGCCTTCCTCCTACATTTTGGGTAGCTCCAAGGTCCAGGCCGTCGATAATACTCTGAGTCAACACACCGAGGTCCTTTTCCAACTCAAGCAGAATTTGAACATGGCCCAGAATCGGATGCGCCAACAAGCTGATCAGCATCGTTCTGAGCACAGTTTTGATGTGGGTGATATGGTCTTCCTTCACTTACAGCCATACAAACAATCATCCCTACAACTCCGTAGGTGTCAGAAGCTCGCTCCAAAATTCTATGGTCCTTATCAGGTTCTACAATGGATTGGTCCCATAGCTTACAAATTGGCTCTCCCCCCCACTTCCAAGATCCACCCTATTTTTCATGTTTCCCTTCTCAAGAAAGTTGTGGGCACAAAGGTACAGGTTCAATCAACACTCCCCGAGTTGGATGAAGAAGGCTCCATCTTACTTGCACCGAAAAAACTGCTGGATAGTCGAACTCGCACTCTACGCAACCGTACCATCACAGAGGTCCTGGTTCTGTGGTGTGGACTTCAACCTAAGGATGCTACATGGGAGTCTCTCCATCAACTTCAGCAATAGTTTCCTCATTTTTAGCTTTGAGGACAAAGATTCTTCAAGGAGAAGGGCATGTTAGGATCTCATCCTAACCCTTAATGTAATAACTTCCATGATGTAATAATTCCTAGTGAACGTGGGTAGTACCCATGATTAATATTTTGTAATGTTCTAAGTTTTAGCTTAGGTAGTGCCCATGACAAATGGAACCTTTTTTATGTAACACATGGTAGATAGGTGGCATTGTGCATGTAATTCATGTGGCATTATGCATGTAATTCGAGTGGCATTGTGCATGTAATTCGAGTGGCATTGTGCATGTAATTCAAAGTGGCACTATGCATGTAATTCGGGTGGCATTATGCATGTAATCCAGGTGGCATTTTGCATGTAAGCCAACCTTGGAAGGAAACTCCTTAAATACCCAAAAGGGCACCAATGTAACCATCTTTTGCAAAATTAATGAAGTATTGAAGGAGGTTGCCCCCTCGAAGAGGCCTGCGATTCAATCTTATTGTGAGATTGTTCTTTATGCAAATTTTTGTTATATTAATGTGATGTTTATGTGAGTTATTTCCAAGCAATTGTGTGAGAGTGTGTTATTTGAGTTTATTTTATAGCAGGATCTTAACAATCACTGGATCATCATCATAATATTTTAGGTTGGCCAGATAAGACAGGTTCATCTTCTTCTTAGATTCAAAAGAAAACCATTCAAGAAACACATTCACCAATTGCTCAAAATTAATGATGCTATGCTTGGGTAACTAGTTGAACCATTATGTTGCCATGATTGAGAACATTATGATGAATGTCCTCAGCATCAGGGCATCATTCTTCTCAAGGTGGAAGCACACATTCATGAAGTTGGTCACATGTTCTTGCATGTCTCCCTCCCCCTTAAAATTGTCTAACCTAGACATATCAAAGTGCCTAGGATATGCTGGGCTCAAGACTAAGGGGCATAGAGGTTGGTTGTGAATATTGGTCAGTTTTCCTATGTCCTACTTCTTGAGATACTTCACTCTCTCAACGAGCATCTGGTATACCTTCAAGGAAATAATATCATGTTCCTAAAGGTTTGCTTATGGTGGTAAAGGAGGTAGCCCTATGTTGACCTAGTTTGGGTGTCTATAATCATCTCCTCTAACCATGGATGGAGGTTCAGAATATGTTTGTTCTTGGTCTTCCATCCCTACCCTTTCCTTATTGAATTGTGTTTGTTTGAGGTCCAGGTGTTGTTGATGTTGTGAAGTGTGGTGAGCACACTCATTTTCTAGCCTAGTGCTTCTCTCTTGTTGAGAATTGACATGTCTCTCATGTACGTATCTCTCACAAACTATGTGTGTGTCTATTTGAGCCAGCCTCTTTGCTAGATCCTCATGGTTGGATCTTTCTTATCTTGAGTATTTTTCTTGTAGGTGCAGGTGCCTCTTCCTTCACTCTTCTTACTCAATAAATTCTACACGCTCTCGGTCGATGCACAATGCTTCCTCTAACCTATGTATTTAGACAAAATGACCTGCTACTAAAGGCTCATGTCTTTCTAACCCCATGTGAGTAGTTCTAATTCTTAGGCCATTTAGGGAGGCTCCCACTATGCACTTACCTTTGTCCACTAGGGTGACTTGCTCTATGTATTATGTTATGGGTTGAGTACCCTCATAATCTGAAGTAGTGTTTGTGCTACAAAGTCATTTTGAAGCTTCCCTTGGTTCATTGGTGCCTGTAGTGGCTATGCTGCATGAACTTATTAAAGCATAATTTTTTGTAGAAATAATTATAGGAGCTGGCCTCAAGGGAACTCGATCCAACCCATCAAGTTTTTAGGTTCTCCATGGTTGATACCATAGAGTCCCATTGGCACCAATGAGCTCATGGTATAAGGGTACCCTCCCATCTACAAGGAGGCTGTAGGATGTCCTAGGTCTATGATTGGGCATAGCGCTATGGTCTTGCCCCTCAGTGGGTGGATCTATCCTATGTATATCATGTGAAGCTTGGGGTCTTGTAACCCTTGCATGCCTATACAATGATGGAGGCCTTTATGCCTCCTCATATCCATGTTATGATGGAGGCCTTGAAGCCTCTGCATGTCTATGTGATGAGGGAGGTTGTGATGCCTCTGCATGTTGGTATGAAGAGGGAGGTTGTCATACCTCCACTTGTCTATGTGATAAGGAAGACCTTGAGGTCTCCTCATACCTGTGTGATGAAGGAGGTTGTGATACCTCCATGTGCCTATGTGATGAGAGAGACCATGAGGCCTCCTAATTCCTAGGTGATGAGGAACTAGGATGTGTCTCTCTTGTTGGGGTTTCTTGTGGGTCCCCCCAAGGGTTGATTTATTGTCCCTAAGACTTGCCATACTTTGTCCAACAAAACTATGGGTGAGTGTCTTAACGTTAGTGTGATTATGAGTGTAAGGAGCATTAGTTTCCACCTCGATGTTGGACCGAGGGTAGTTGCTCCATGTGTACACCATTATAATTATGTGTTATATTCTTAATTAGTTTCCAAATTATGCAAAAAAAACAAACAAGTGTTTATCTCTTTTAAGGATTAGTATGTTCCCTAAACTATTTGGTGTGTTTGGATTTTTTATTGATCTTGACTTATTATTCATGATTTGGAATTAGAATTAGGGAACTCAATCAAAGTGGAGACTAGGAAAACTAGTGCCGAACATGATTTCTCAAAATATTCTAGGGTACACTGCTTAAATCCCAGTGGGGGGTTCACCTAGCTCTTCCACTAGGAAATAGTGGGAGACAGTTTGAACACAAGTGACCCATGCCAACTAAAAAGGAGTTCTCTATCCTGTCTAAGGACATATAGGAGGCTATATAGTGTAAGGAGATGAATTCCAACATCATCGAACTAAATTGAGGGTCGGTTATGAAATCCAACCTTACCAATGTTATTGTAGAATGTGCAAGTGTGTGGGGTTCTTTTTAACCTTGCATGTAAATAAAATGTATCACCCAATAAACATGATATTTACTATATGCCTAAGATAAAATATGTTTCCACTTCAGAAAGATGCATGTATCTAGATTAAATGAACTTCAGATAATTCATTCTATTCTATGAATCAAAGGCCACTAGTTGGGCTGCATGCAAGAAAACTAACACACAAAAGCCTAGCATGCTAGAGATTAGGGTAGACCTTAAAATCAGAGGCCCACTATTCCTAGAAGCACCTTGAGGAACTAAAGAAAATATTAGGAAACATCAAATGCAATTCCTTTTCCAATTTTTATTTATGTTCTCCTGATTAAAATACGATTTCAATTACTATTTCTAGAAATAAAAGTTGAAAAATAAAAACACAGAGAAAACAAAGGATGAAACCAACCTAAAATCCCACTATGATGATGGAAATTCTAAGCTTTGATGCACTCTGTTGCTATCCACTATAAACCAAAGTAGATTATTTTGGCTGCTGATAGCTAAAATGGCTAAGATCTGCTGGTTGCTGTCAACCAGAGCGGCCAAGACCTGCAAGTCGCTATTGACAAGAGTGGCCAAACCTGCACATGGAAAAACCTATGAATGTCAATAAAATGATTGAAAAACAAAACCTGGTCGGGATCCCACTTCAATCACCATATGTGAGACCCCAGGAAGCACGCATATCGACTACCCTACTTGCGATTTTGATTTATTATGTATATTATCACTTGCACAAAATGAAAGTACTGAAAGCACATGCAACACAAAAGTAAGAAAACAAATAAAGATGCTTTATTTATTGATATCTTGAATCCTCGATTACAAGTTCATCCCTCTTAGGGATACCCATCATTTTGATACAAATATTTACACAATATAGAGTAGTGATTGGATGTATTCCCCGCAAGGGAAAGGTGCGCCTACGTAGGCCTCCTAGTATCACACACGAAAGTGTATGGGGATTACAAATACCCCCTTATCTAGATTTGGTCCTGGAGGGATCTTTATGCTCCTGTTGCTTCAATATGGTCATAAATATTTGTACCTACACTCATGGAAACAACAAAGTATGCTTAGTAGGATGGGCCACCTCTCTGGATGAGGCCTTTGTTAACGAATCTGAATAATCATGATAATAATGAAATACAAGCATAAATAGAATAATAAATGCATGGAAAGCTAAGAAATATAGAATAGATGCATTAATGAAAGTAGATCTGAGCTATGACTAACTAAAAAATCAAGAAATAATGAATCTAGACTAAAGCAAAGGGAAATAATGTCTATGCCTTAAAATATGCCTACGAGCCACTGTCTAAGATAGTTTCCATGATATAAATATCTTCGCCTTGTGAATCAGGGGCTATTGTGCTATCCTCTTTGTCGTAATTGATGTTCAAGGGTCACCAGGCATGTCTCCTACACTGATTAGTGATTGAGAACAATGAATCTAAAAACTGGTGTGTGGTTGTAGTTTAGTTAGATGGTGCTCCAATTCTCCTCAAAGGGACGTAGTTTGGCTCTCTATTTAGACAGGGCTTCGCTACATAACTTTGAAACATCATGAATCTATTGCTCTTCATGGGAGAGTCCAAATGTAGAATTCCCTCTTAGATCTAGACCTTGGCTTCCTGGAGAAGCTTCCACCCAAATTGAATGCGACTGACCATCCTGGGTGGGAAGCATTAGTCACAAACTGGTATTGAAGGGGTAGTTAGGAGGAACTCATAGAGTTCCTCACCAAAATCCACCTGTTAGCCATGCAAATGTGTAGTAAGACTATGTGATTTGGGACTGTATCCATGACTAGACTATGTGTGGTGCTAGCCACTATTAGGTTTAGTGGCTAGGTGTGACCATTGTAGTCTTCAATGACCAGGTGTGGTGGACGCTCTGCTTGAGAGCGACCAAGCCTAAATGGGCTAGAACTACCATGTTTGAGTGGTTAGGACCACTAATTTCTCTTGGAGAGATCCAAGAGGATTCATATGCTCTGTGAATATGTCCATATGGTTAGTCTCCTAAACATGACACATTTTATGTGTCTATACACTTTGTCATTTTTTTAAGGAAAAGAGCTTGGCTTTTTGTATTGCAAATGGATCATGAATTTGACCTACATTCTAGGTGCCTCTTGGGTTTTTTTTTCTTGAAAAAAATATGAACTTAGAGAGCCTTATTCTTAGGTTATAAAATTTTCAAATAAGAGAAAGATCTTAAAGATAAGCTAACAAAATTTGAAAAGGGGGATGTGGTTATTTAAAAGCCAATTACTACAAGAAATGAGAAATGAAAGGATAATAGAATATGGGGTGACTAGATTTGATGGATAAATATACAAGTATATAGGGTATGGAAAAGTGGAACAAAGAGAAATATAGGAAGGAAAGAAGAATGGATAGTGGATGGGAACACTCAATATTTTATTTCCTTAGCAAAAATGGTACCTCCATGAGCATATTTTGCTATAGCTAAGAGTTGTTTCAGGTCTAGAAAAGATTCCTTAGGCAAATATTCCAAGCACTTGTAGGCTAGAGCTTTTCATCGTGATGAATCCTTCTTTTATTGAAAAAATTACACAATTCTTTATCACTAGTAGTAGTGCAATATATTGGGCTTTCAATAGTGCTTATAGTTGCACCAGTGAGCATTGCATTTTGGATTATTTAACCTTTCACAACCTTATATAGAACTTGAGATGTGCCAACTAAATTCCACAATGATTGCATTATTCCTTATTCTGACTTGGATCCTTTTCCCAAAAATTCAAAACTTGTGTAGAATTGTTCACATGCCTAATTTAATATTATTGTGCTAGCTAAGCTCCTCATGCTTAGTCACCTTGCATTTTTCCGTTGTCATGTAGGGGATGAAATATCATGTGACACATTTTATGCATCACTTCTTGACTCAATTTGTGCCATATCATGATGTCTAGGTACATTTATGTTATTTATCAACTCTTTCTATCCTATCCATTAGGCTAAAAAGTCATGAAAAGGATGACAAAAGGAATAGCAGATGAGTAATGTGTGAGAGTTAATTAATGGGATGAGGTAAGATTCATGAGAAAATGATATAATATTTAGAGGATATGTGCTACCAGAAAAGAATGTTGGAGACATGATACTTGAGGGTGATGAGCCTTCCCTTTTTGACTTTATTTCATGCTTTGCCCCTGATTAGACCATGCAAATTCTTTCATCTTGAATCTTTGGAGGGATCCCAATCTGATCAAATTTGAGGAGTTTTTACAGTTACATATTTTTGAATATTTGCTTTAGAGTGTGTAACTATGAATAACCCTCATATATGGTTAGACATATTTGTGACCATCTTCTAAAAATTTTCTCTATTCTCATCCTTGCTCTACCTTGTCAGATTCCACAATTGAGAGATAGTATTGTATATAGCCATTCTTTCTTGACAAGTTTACCAAGTATTTGGCATTTGTAAGTCTATCAAGCCTTACAATGTCTATATTTGTCTCTCTATATGTATTTCATCCTTGGATTCTGCCCTTCTAGTGAGATTTTGGTATTTTTCAAAAGAGCATAATACAATTACCAAAATATGGTGGCATTTTTTGTCTAACTTCATGACATGCCAAGATTATTATGGATGCTCTTGATGGAAGAATTTACCTAGCGAATCCCAGAGATTTCTTAGCTAACACCGGGTTTGCTAAAGATATTCCATTACTTGAGACATCCACATTAGCTAACATCGGGAAGGCTAAAGTCAATCCTTATTCTTCTTGGAGGCCTTAGTAGCTTTCTTAGACATAGGGATATTTAAGCCCATCTAAAATTTTAGTCTAGGTTTGTTACATGTATCCATCTCCATCATTTTTTGTAGTATTCTCAGTTCAAGAGTCTTGCAAAAATTTACTTTCCTTCAATGGAGAAATGTTATTTGAAGGATTTATATAGACTTGCTAGTTTGGTGAAGGCATTACCCTATTTTCCAAGTTAGCTCTTTTTTTTTTGTGTCCACCTTGCACCTATTCCCAAGAAGAGGAATTTTAAACACAACTACTACTTTTTTTTGCTTAATATACTATTGTAGCTACATAATCAAATTTTTAATATCTTATTATGCATGTCATTAAACTATATTATTGGATAATTTCCTTATTTATTAGAGTTATATCCAACCTTTTATTTACTTATTGTGGTGTGTTCACCCACGCTTGGTAAAAGTAAAACTTTTACCTTATCCTCGGAACCTACAATGTCCTAACCATATAATGCCAAATTTGAGTTTCTCCTCTTTATAGGTTATTTAAAACTCACAACTACTATTGATCATTTCTAAATACTGATCAGGCTCTAATATATTCTTGAGTATCTTTTTGCTTTGAAAATTAGTGGTGGTCATAGGTAATTGCTCTAAAAAATTTAAATTACTAGGCCTTGGTTTTTTGAGCATTGGACTCCTAAATGTTGTCTGACTCTTAGGCCAATATTATTGCAACTTGTGACTTCTCAAGTATTGAGAAGGTTCACAACCAACTACTAGGTCTGGCTTCTTTTCTAGATATTTTTTCTTGGAATTGTGACTACCTTGCCAAACAAATTTCCATGCCAAGAATGGCTTCTCTTTTGACCAATCAATAATTTCCATACATGTATTTTTGATTCTCTTCTTCTAGGATCTGCCTATAGTTCCCCATATTCCTCAATATAAAAAGGTTGTAGACCATGATTGGATATTTAAACTAATTTCTTGGTGCAAGGAATAATCATGTGACTTCGGTTTGGGACCAGATGTCCTCCTTATTGCTCAATAAAATTTTTACTCAAACATATGATAAATCGAGGTATATTAGCAACTACTACATCTTATAAAATCACAAAATATAGGTATTCATGTATCATTATCAAAAAATCCCTTTATAATACCGACTACCTTCACTGGTATCCCCTTGAATTTGAGCCATTTGGGTACTATTTTGCTAAGGATTAGGTCCATGTTCTTGCTAATTTATTGGGGTATAATTGTAATCTTAGCCTTTGGATCCACCATGCAATTATGTAGTAGGTTCCCTTCCAAGTGAAGAGATAAATAGAAAGGGATGAGCTGACAACTTTCCATACTTAACAATGGTCATTTTATCACTAGGTTTTGGGGGCCATAATATTTTATCAATTCTTAAGAGCCAATCCAACTAAATCCACCCTTTTAGATGATAGAAAATATCTTCTAAGATCCCTGGTGTTTCTTGCAAAATCAACCTTTACTTTGCTTAATAATTCAAGCCTTAAGGCTAATTCAAGTTTTGAGATTGGCACTTTGAATAAGTTTTGGAATTGCTTTCTTTTTTTCCTTTGTGTCAAAGTCATAGCTAGGAAATATAACCTTTTATACAATTCAATCCTTCATAGATTTAATGTTTGTATCTAAGGATTTGATGTTTGAACACATGACCACATATCTACTTTTTCACTTTGTGTGTCCAAATTCTGAGCATGATAAAGACTATTTCCCATTTCTTGTTGATTACTAATAGGAGTTACTTTCCCTAAAACTGATTATACTGAATCTATTGTAAAAGCTACCATGTCTTCTACTATTGGGAATGTATCGAATACAAATTATGTTGATAAATTTCACTCACATAAGCTCTATTGGGAAATGAAGAGTTGCATGTAGCCAATACCTTGAATACTTCTTGTATGCTATCATCATAATGACACACTATTTATCTTCTATAGTACACCTATCTTAAGATTTTGTCTTTGTCTGAGAGAGTTGCCCTTCCATATTCTTAAGATATTCGGTTAATTTTTGAACTAGTGCCTTCAATTCTTTTTTTCTAGGTTTGATCCATATAAACAGTGGGGGTGTACCTTGCTATGTGTAAAGAAGCAAAAACCATACATATAACTATGTAACATGTAATAAATTGATGAAAAAAATTAACCATATTGAAATAAAGATAAAGAAAGTAGGATGCTCTTCTCATTAATAATTTGGAAAAATATTACAATAGATACCTCTTAGATATTCACCAATGATATATGATTACAATATGTGACCCCAAAAGGGGAATATATGTAATCTTAAGAGTTCTTGATCTTCCAAATATGATAATGGAGGGTTTCTTTAGCAACCTTCACTTTATGATGCCAAGAAAGGTGATCTTGATGATGTTCTCCTATTAAGGCCTATAATATACAAATAAAGAAACTACAAAATCATAAATAGAATATGAAATCCTACCAATATGAGGTCTATTTCTTGATTATACGAACTACAAAGCAAATATGTAAAGCAATAGGAAAATGCATGAAAAAGGTGAAAGAATACATGAAAGACTGATAAAGATAATGCTAAAGAACGGTAAAAATAAGATTAAAGCAACTAAAGGTAATTCTAATGGCTAAAATAGAAAAAAATAAACATCACAACAAGATTTTTTTTTATCAGAATGGTAAGCTCTGCTAACCATTGTTAGGTCCGGTGACGGTGCCTACAGGCTGCTATTGAAAACAATGGCCACTAGACAAAGACTCTATTCTTTGTGCTCAATGCTTGGTGATGCTCAATTTGACTATGGAATTAATGTGCAAGGTTCATTGTGAAGTAGGGAAAATTGGTGCAGCAAATTAAGATAAACAATGCACGTATCTATGCCCTGTCGCTAATGAGCGCCAAACGGAAGCATGCAAGTAAAAATGGAAAGATGGCAAATAACAATAAGTAAAGCAAAACAAATATATCTCTTATTAATTGAAATGATCAAGATTCTAGGTTACAATGCATCCCATTGAGGGCTCAAAATGGGTGATACAAATATTTACAACTCGGGTGCCCAAAGGTCAAATCTCTCAAGGAATTCGAGTGCACATCCAATGTCTTTCCTCGTACCCACAATCAAAGTGGGTGGGAAAAGGTTGTTGCCACTTGTGTCTTTGATATATGATGTCTTAGGTTGCCTCCCAATGCACTATAATGACTTGTAACTCACACAAGTAAACTAGAATTGTTAAATAACGAGTGTGTATGATAAAAAGCATGCAATCCCCATAGGGGTAAAATGGCTAATAATGATAAAACATATCAAATAAACTCCAAATAGTAAAAAATTGTAGAATTATGTAAAAAATAAGGTTTTGGGATGATATCACCAGAAATTGCAACAAAATTACATCCGATGGGGCTTCGAAACTTGAATGACCATTTGCAACCTGCAAAACCCAAAGCAAGAAAATTATGACCCTACACATATCCAAAATGCATGAAAATTGGACATAATATATGAAATAATATTATAAGAAAACCCATTTTATTATATTTTTTATATCAATCATAATTTGGTTGTTCTCTTAGATGACCGTCGGATACCTGTAAGAGACCCTGCAAACACTAAAAATGCAATATTTCGGCCAATATAGCTTAGAACGACATGAAATTTGAACTGTAGCATAATATAAGCATGTGTAAAATATATAATTAAAAATAGTCAAGAAATAATGCACATATATCTATTCATCACAGGGTGGGATGAATAGGACTGTCATAGATTGGGGGGCACCCGGGGGTGGGATGCCCATAGAATCTGCCTAAATTTTACCACCAATTCCACTTGGGAATGGTGAAAAACCCTATGGTATGTGTTGTAATTAAATTTAGTGAGGGAATTAACTAAATTGGTTCAGTTTTGTAACATATTATCCTAACTCACTCGTAAACCTCCTTTGCTAAGAAGAGATTCTGAGGGAAAAATGGCCGCAAAAGGGTGGAAGAAAATCTTGGCAGCAATCCGTTGCTTTGTCCTAAAAATATCTTGTGTGGAAAATGTATCCAATTTATAGCCCAATGAGGCTTTATGGATCAAAATGCAAGGGCATGCAAGGCAAGGGGTGCCACTTGGCCATCAGGGTGACATGCGTTGGAGGGAGAATAAAATATTCCAATTTGACCTCCCTCATGGGTTGGAGCATTAAGATGTTGTATGTACTAACTTTTTGGATGTTAGGAACTAGAAAAGTAATCGTTGGCAGTCGCCATTTGTCTAGATTTGAATTTTTACCAGTCAAACCTGCTATTCGCTCCACCTTGGAATGAATGTTGCTATTCATCCTAGGGTGGGATGAATAGGTTCTATATTCATCCCAGGGTGGAACGAATAGTAGCAGAGTGTCCAAAAGGTGTAATAAGTGGCCTAGAACCTTTCAAAACCCTATTCCAAGTGGTTAGAACCACTGTATGCCTCTTGAGGTCTGCCCTAGGGGCTTTGGTGTGTCGTGAAGCCACTATTTATGGTAGCACAATTGGATTGACCAAATTTTAGTTTCTACAGATGCCCCTTTTTGGGATGCATTGTGTGCAAAACAACACCGACCAAAAATATATGACTACAATGTTCAATGATTAGGGTTAATCAATAACCTAACCAAATTTAGATGCCCCAATCCTAGAAAGAGCATGCGTTCTTGAACCCTTGCTTTTGACAAGCTAAGGAACTTGCTTTAGCTTAGACATTGTCTGCCATGAGAGGTGATGACTATAGTTCCATGATGCCAGCAATGTTGAGTGTTTTAACTTGATACTTTGTGATTGTTTGCTGCCTCAAGCAGGAGCATGATTATCTTTGTCAAAGATTCATTGAACGAACACAAATTGCATGATTGAGTGTGTGCTTGCTGGTTTGACTTGAGTATGACTACCTCCTCAAGCGATGAGTCGATGAGGGAATGACTAATGAGAAAAGCAACAAGTTCCTTGACCCATATGAATTTTTTTAGGGTTACCTTCAGTGGCACTCATTGAATAATGGCACAGTTTTGATTGGATTTGAATGATGCTATGGAGGTTTCTTGGAAGCATG
This sequence comes from Wollemia nobilis, assembly GCA_028583015.1. NCBI lineage: Eukaryota > Viridiplantae > Streptophyta > Pinopsida > Araucariales > Araucariaceae > Wollemia > Wollemia nobilis. The sequence continues at coordinate 6,683,538 of JAQPPZ010002979.1, forward strand.
AAGTTGAAAATGTCAGTCTCGTGGGGTGGTCCAGCCATAATGTCATTCTTAGGGAGTAAATTAGTAAATTTTCCATGCATTCAAGAGATATTTGTGTTCCATATTGACCCTAAATTAATTCCATCATATTTGACTTATTTTTGGTGGGTTTTGAACCCTTTTCTTTGTTGCTTCCTGGAGGAAACGAATGAAGAAAAAAATCATACCCGTGGGTGGTCCAGCCATAGTGGCATTCTTAGGTATTGAAGTAAGGTTCTTTCTAGGCATCCAGGAGTGTTATCATCTACCTCTAGATGGGGATAAAATTTTGGATTGAAATAGAGCTATTTTTGGGGGTTTTTGGACCCTTTTGGTGCATTTTGAAGTTGTTTTGGCCTATGAAGCTTGTATTCGTCCCAAGGTGGAATGAATACAAATATGGTATTTTCCTAGGGTAGAATTATTTGCCAAAAGTGCATTCATCCCACCCTAGGATGACTAGGACTGCTGTAGGCCTATATAAACTCCAAAAACCAGTTTTGGGCTCATTATTGAATGTTTTATTTTGTGGTTTGAGAGGTAAGGAGTAGGAGAGTGATTCTGCGTAGTGAAGTGCTGTCAAAATAATCTCACTATAATCATGAGTCAGTAGGTAGAGGCATCCAGTGAAGGGGTCGATGCAAGGACAGTAAAATGCTAACTCAAAATGACCTCATTTATTACAAGTGTAATACCTATTTTATTGCTTTTTTTTGTTTTTGTTGTTAATTTGTATTTTTTATGTTTTTATGTGTTTTTATGTTTTTATTAGGTGGTGAAGAGTCGGTATCACAAGATAAAGCTCTTCGAGACCATACAAGATGCATTGATTGAGGAGGATTTGGAGTGTCTTGATTCTCTGGGGCTCAAGCAAGTCACTCAACTAGAGCCTGTGGTTGGCGACCAGGCTTACTTGACAACATTGATTGGCCTATGGTACCCATGCACTAACAACTTCCATATTTCGATGAGAGAGATGACAGTGATGCTAGAGGACATCTATCAGATTCTAAGGATATTTATAGAGGGGCGACCTATCTGATCATCACACCGTGACCTAAGGGATGCAATGCTGATAAGGTAATTTGGGGAGGATGCAGATGTGGCAAAGCTAGACTGTCGGACTGGAGGTATACTGGTGGGGTACTAGTATGAGAAGGGGGTGTTGGGGGTGAGGCATGCACTGTTGATGACCCTCCTCTCCAATATGCTCCTCCTAGACTCATCAGGATCCAGGTTCCCTTGGAACCTTTTAGAGCTAGTGTATGCTCTGGTGGGGTGCACCAAGGAGGAGCCATTGGTGATGGCATGGGGGACTACCCTGCTGGCACAACTCTATGATGAGTTGTATAAGATTTGCTATCAAAAGCAGAAGGGTTTGGGATGCAATTTTCTACTATAGTGTTGGGGGTGGAAGCACATAGCTATGGGGTGACCACAGGGTTTACCTTGGTTGGCCTGGATGTAGCTAACAAATTGGGATATAGGATATGTTATCCTATGGCAAACAGTGTAGGAGAGAGGGTAGAGTTGGTGGTTTATAGGTTATGTAGATCACTACACCGATATCTTCTCTTACCTGGCACCAAGGTAGGTTCTATGGCAACCGTACAAGGATTGTCTGGTTGGTCTGGGTGGATGTCAAAGAGCAGCTTCGATGGGTGATGTGAGGAAGATGGCTAATTTTTTAACATGGGACTAACTGGGAGTACTTCCCATTTGGTCATGTCATGCGATAGTTTGGACTATGGTAAGGGTTGCCCGAGGAGCCAATGGTGTACTAGAATCATAGGGATGAGAGGACATTGGTATGCCTATCGTGGAGGAGGTGGATGATGAGGCAGACCTTGTAATAGTTGTTATAGACATGGATGAAATTGGGACTATAGAGGAGTATGAGTCATGGTGGGTGATGCACCAATAGCGAGGTGCAGGGGCCTTAAGGGACGAGGTAGCTAGGGCAACTGATGAGGTGATGTCAAAAACTCCAGAGGAGGACCGAGTAGAGGGAAATGAGAAGGGAGATCTCCTAGAATTGGGATATTAGGGGGACTACATGGATGTGTAGACACCTAAAACACGTCATGTCGAGGGTGACTACTCATATGGACATGCTACAAGACCATATGGAAGATCTTGGATAGACTCCAAGATAGAGCAGTGGTTCTAACCACTCAAGTTGGGCTCCTTGGCCTATTCAGTATGAACCATAGACCAAACCTATGGTCTATAGTCTGAACCATGGCTAAGGCCTGTGGTTTATAGTCTGAACCATAGCTGCAACCTACGGTCTTAACTGAAGTTTAGTTGGCCTTCATCCGAGCCAAATTGGTTTGAACGACCATTTGTTCTAGAAGACGGTGGTTAGAGGATGGAAGCTTCCAATCCAACTATCCTAACCACCCCTTCTTGATCTTGGCTTCTCCATGAAGCCACCCCTAGCCCTGGGACATCCTATAAGTACCCCTTCAAATTAGGGCAATGAATATATTACAAATTGATAGTGAAGTGCTATCAAATTGCTAATGTAAAGAGATAGAGAATAAATTGATCAAGAGAGTAGTGAAGCCCTATCAAATTGCATACTAAATTCATGCATTGAGAAGGCTACTTTGCTATTCAACCAAAGATCAATTTGCCATGGATGCCCTAAAGACCTAGGAGAGCCAAGAAATGCTAATTCGAGAAAACGGAGGCCCCATTCAATGATTCAACCACCAAACTTGTCAGAGGACACCGAAGGTGACCCTTGAACATCAATTGGACAAGGAGATCAAGCCCATAACCCTTGAATTTGGAGGGCAAACCACTTGGTTGCTCACCGTGACTTTCAACCATGGTTTACAATGCAGACCGCTCATCAGAGCTACGATTTGCAACAAAGGTGATTTCTCCTTACTGTTTCATTTCTAGTATGCTTAATTAGATTACATTTAGCATTTTCATGGTTTAGTTAGGATTTTAGAGACTTCTGACCAACATAATTAGTGTTTTTACTAATTTGTCCTCATTAGTGTAGAATATGCATTAATGGCTTCTTTTCACGCTTTCATGCTTCATTTCGCATAATTGATCCATTAGATTGATAGTTGTAGTTCTTGTTTACATATTTCAAGCAATCTTGATGAATCTTGCATATGTCTAACATCTTTTATTAGCTTTCTTGATTTTAATTATAATGGCATATACATGTTTGTTACCTTTAATGGGCCTCATCATGAGAGGTTGCCTATGTTTTTAACTATCTTCTGTTGTTTCTTGACCGTAGGGATCTATATTAAAAGGAGCCTACATTCAAATCCTTCCTCAACATGAAGAAGAGGGTCTACTCCACCCTAGGGTAGTTTGTGACTATTTGAAAAAGCACTTATAGTGCGCCTACCCCATTGGGGGCTTTGGCAATTGTATTAAGAGTATCAACATTCTGGTGACCCTAAGAGGGGTAATATTGTAACCGCATTTCATTGGAAAAATTAATAAAAGAAACATGCATTTTCATTGTTACATGCAATATTGTTATTTTGTCATGCTTTCATGTTGATTTCATTAATGCAATAGCTAGGTGTACGCTTTTTGGGATAGCTCAGAAGGCGATCATGGTGGAACTCCGCAATTCATGCGATCTAACTGTTGTTTCTTGATTTTTGAAATTGTAGGTACAGACCGCAGCTATCAGCTATGGGCCAACAATTGAACCGTAGGTTCAACACGTGGTTTACAATCTGAACCATAGACCAGACCTACGGTTTACACCTGACAACACAGACAACAGAAATCAGAGTGCAGATCAACTCAGGACTTGAGGTAGGCCCTATTTTCCACTCTCTATTCTTTTTTTACTCTCTGTGTTTTTACAGAATGCATAAAAGTGAATGAAATTAGGAAAAACAAATTAAAAAAGGAAAATTAATCATGTCCTAGTTCATTTAGCATTTGCATCTGTAGAAAGGCGTTGCTAGGAACAACGGACCTATGATTGCAGTCCGCCCTAGGCTATAGCATGCTTGATAGAAGTGTCTATTTGGTTTGCATGTGTGAGGCCCAATTAGTGGCCATTGTCATCGTAATGTGCATTGTCTAAAAGAGCATCTAGATTAGTTTGCATTTTTTGAATGTAAAATGTTCTTTCATTTGCATAGCATATAGAAAATGAGCATGAGTGCTATATGATGCATTTCTTTTATGTACAATAAAATGAACCACACACACCACTTGGCACTTAAACGCTAGTGAGTTGGGCTTGACATCCAACCACTAGTAGGGTTCAACGACGATGGGCATAATTTCCATCCACTGGCCCAAATCCTATGCACCCTTTGTTACTAGACCAATACCGGATCCAAGAACCTTTCGTACCCTAGAAAATTTGCATGTATTCTCTTCGAAGGGTATAACGCTGACTGGGGAAAATGGGTGAGGATCTGGGAGGACCTGTGCTCCTTGACCGTGTGTGGGCTTCATTACCACACATTATAGGTTGGATTACGTGACTTGGAGTTCATAGCCAAGTTGTCGAGCTACGAGTGTACAAGTGAAAGCCAATTTAAACTAAGAATATCATTCAACACTTTTCAAAACATGATAAGGAGTTCTATACTGATACAACAAATCATTGAAACACATCAAACAGTTTAGGGCTCACTTTTAAAAATGTAAAGGAGATAATCACATTGTTTACTTTGTATGCTTCTTTATTGCTTAATTCATCAAGATAAGGCCCTCCTTGAGGCCAAAATTTTTAGTAAGAGAGGAAACCTCTCGAGTCTTTTTTAGTCGGTTCATCATGATGACTAGGCATGATAGAGCTCAATCATGAGCTAATGAGTTGGAGAGTTCATGGAGAGGCTCTGAATGCTTCTGATGTTCTCTTGAGGATATTTTAGACCTCGCACACCTCCTTGCTAGGCATCGCACTCATCATGCATCGGAGGATCCAATCCTCCTAGTGCGACATTCTGAGAGTCATCGCGAGCTCCCTTCATCACGTAGGGGGTTCACCCATACAGATCATGGGGTTTCCTCACATACAGTGAGAACCCACATCATTAGGTCTCCACCTAGTGAGATAGAGAGTTGTGGATCTTACTCCATGAGTCAGTCCTATAGGGAATCTGAGTCTCATGTAGCCCATGAGAGGTGACTACTCCAAGACCAATTGGAGGAGGCACACCGTGAGCGTAAGCGTCTAGAGCGTGAGTGCATAGAAAGGAAGAGAGCACATCAACAGAGGTTGGATGAGCTCCAATGATGTGAAGAGAGGATTTACCAATAAAAAGCACATGAAGAACAATCATGTGAGGTAACTCCTAAAAAGAAGCTCATACCTAGAGTGCTTAGGCAACAAGTCAACGCGATGCACCCAATGCATCGTCAAGAGTTACCACTTAAGCAAGTAGATAGCCATTCTTCTAGATGGATGGACATGCCTAGGGTTATCGAGGAGCAATAGAAAGAGATGTTTAAGGATCCCATGCGTAAGCATGAGGTCGAGAGTAGTCAAGTCCGACAGGTGAGCAGTGTCAATGCTCGAAAGTCATCACAATCCTTGGGGTATATATAGTCTATTCCACCATATAAGGAACCTGTGATTACTTTCCATAAATAAGAAGTCAAACCTATCCCTGTCAAGGAATCTGATCCTCCATTGCATATCATAGCAAGGATAAAGTAGATTGCGTATAAGCGAGTGTTGGTGGATACAGGATCATCGATTAATATCATCACCACCTCAGCGTTCAAACATCTCAAAATTCCATCGTCCCACATCAAGGAAATAACTTTAATGCTGCAAGCCTTTAACGATGTGGAATCCCCTACAGTAGGCACAATAGTCCTCCCCATCGAGGTGGGACAAAATATTATTCCTACATTGTGCTACATTTTAGAGGGATCAAGACAGTATAATCTATTGCTTGGAAGACCATGGATAAGAGCCATGGAGTGTGTGCCATCAATAGTGCATCAATGCATTAAGTACACCCATGGAGGTGAATTCCATATAGTTGAGGTGGACCCAAATCCCTTCAAGTATTATAAGCCTGAGGATCATCCGTAGGAACCTGGTGAGGCGCCTATGCATCTGCAAGTTAAATTGGATGAGTCTATCCAAAGTGTGGACATAGCCTTGTAGACTGTGGTGGAGTTACCATCCCCACCACTATCACCTATGGAGTCACCTACGACCCCTGCAGTCTCGACACCGCTTAGCAGGGAAGGATTGATGAATGCCCTTACGGAGTTGCTCATAGCTACTTCGGAAGTGTCGCTAGAGGATCTTCATACTCCTATCAAGGAGGAAGAACCTAGCATGGTCATGGATGCACCTGAGTGTATCACACCCTCTTCATCCATCATGTCACCAGATAGTCCTCATGAGGATGATGGTGAATATGAAGAGCTTATAGAGGCCAACATTACGATGCTGCCCACCATAGAGTCCACTAAGGATCTAGGTCAACTTTTCATCGAGTCTCTACCTGTGGATCCTATCCTGGAGACATCGTATGAGTATGAGGAAGGTTCAGTTATCATGACTAAAATAAGACAGCCTCAGTATGTTGATGAATTACCTACGATGCATGCAGTTGTGGAGTCTTCTCACGAGTTTGTGGGAATGGTTGACATTAGGCCAGAAGATCAGGTGATTCCTAATCACATAGAGCTAGAGATGGGGTAATCCAGTGGTGTTTCCACATTTCCAGGGCCAGAACCTTTGAAATTAGTCACTCCTGACTCATTTCTCATGGCACCATCTCAAGAGCACAAACAAGTAGGTTCCTCACATCATATTGGGGGTACCAAAACTGACACAGTTCAACACAACAAAGTGAAACAACAACTTGAGTTGAGTCATAGGCATGAGCATGTGGATAGCACTGACGAAGTGTGTCATCAAGAAGCTTCCACATCAACTCAAACAAAGGAAATAGGTGATTTGCAATTACCTAATGGATCCATAGCATCCACTTTTATATTTCCTTCAAATGACAAAGGTATTTCGAATCAGTCATTGGAAATACATATGAACTCTTTGTCAGTATTGCGATCCATTTTAAGCCATCTAGAATGGATGGAGCATCGAATGGATGAGCAAGATAAGGCATTGCATTTTATCAAGAACTAGCTTGAAAACCTAGGATTACAAAAGCAACCCTTATCTGAGGCCGAATCGCTTCCTGTGCAAGTACAAGAAAAGCCTCAATGAAAGCAAAAGCCCATGCGGCCAACCCAACCATTGGATTCTCAAAGCAAACCAATGCGGGTCAAGAGCCCAAAATAGTCACAACATAGTGGGACTCCTTTAAAAGAGTCTATGTCTGACATCTTTTAGAAGCTACAAGAGGCTAAGGTCATCACCTTACCTGATATCATCCCTTTAAACCCAAGTAGAGTTAAACCTACGGGTTATAGGGAGCATCACTATTGTCTCTATCACCGAATAGAGGGTCATGGCATTCGAGATTATCATGAATTTAAGAGTGTGGTGCAAAATCTGATAGATAGGGGGGTTTATCATGTAGATGGTTCTCTCATAGTGCCCCAACATGTTGAAGTGGAGGTCACACCTCCTCAAGAGTGACCTCGGAGTCATCAGTCACCTCATAAGCCCAATAGGCCAGTGCAACGAGTAGTTTCATTTCAGATGACTACTCTAACTTTGTTTCAAAAGTTACACGAGGCAAAGGCATTCATATTACCCGAAGTCAAGCATAGGGCATCCAAGACTGGGTCACCTAATGGGGGTCCCTTTTGTGTGTATCATCGAGCACATGGACACGACATTCAGAGTTGCCAGTCATTTAAGAGGGTCGTCCAAGACCTAGTAGAATGGGATGAGATCCATGAGGATGGCTCTCTCATTCACCCATGATAAAGCATAGGCACACTAGTGAGGTCTGATCTTCACCTGGGAGAGTTGATTTCTGTCACTCTTCCTAAACAAGCTAATTACTTTTTAGTGAATAGCATGCACGCTGGGGGTCTTCAAGGTAGCATACCTTTTCCACCAGCCATGCCAAATTCGATAAGGAAAAATGAGGAATCTAGAGGTATTGCACCTCCCTCACCATCATCGAATGGCACACACACTAGGGGTATATAGGGCAGACATGCCCTCCCCAAGAGGCTCCAAGGGTTCCTAAAACCGCTTGGTCATGTCAGTCAAAGGCTTCGAGGGTTTTCTTAAAACTTCTCGGTCATCCTAAAAGGCTCCAAGCTCTTCTATGAGTAGTTTGGTCAATCAAAAGGTACCAAGAGTCTCTAAAAACTTGCTTGGTCAACCCAAAAGGCTCCGAGGGTTTGCTTAAAACCACTCGGTCATCCTAAAAAGCTCCAAGGATTTGCTGAAAAATTGCTTGGTCAATCTAAAGGCTCCAATGACATTTCCTCACCATTTGGTCACTCCTAAAGGCTCTAGAGGCATGTACTCATAGTTTGGTCAGATATGAGGCTCAAAACTCATAAAAATTATAAAATCAATAAAATCCAAAAAAAATTGGTAAAACATAAAATCCAAAAACATTTGCATTTGCATTTTAATTTTGCATTCACTCATGCATCCGCTGCATTATTGCATTGCATATAGGCATTCGTCATCCAATTGCATTATGTAATAGGAGGGATTATGTTTTTCAGTCTTACAAATGACACCACGTTTGTGTCTAAATCATGCATCTCTACATTTATCATAAATCCATCATTCATGTGAGTAATTGTGTTTTTCAACACAACCTATTTTGTTGCTATGGAGATATACTAGGGTTTTTTGGTCATTCAACCATACCTAGAGGTCTTATCAAGAGTTGGTAGAAATATTGCTTTGCTTTTGTAGATAAGGTTCAGTTAGTATAGCCCTTAGCATATCAGAATCCTATCACTAATCAATAAATTAAACAATCCTAACAAGGACTAGGGGAAGATGAAAGTTGCAAAGCAGGACCGGGTATCCTGAGGTGAAAAGAGTTATTCTTGCTTATCCCTCTGTGCAGATGGTATGGGAAATGTTGGTAGTTGGCAAAAGGATAGGTTAGTTCCCTATTCAAAATCCCTTGCTTATGATAAAATGAGCAATATCCCAGAGTGATATCCCACATCAATCCTCAATATTGATACCCTAGATCGATATCATAGATCGACTTCCTAGATTGATATCCCACATTGATATCATAAGATCGATATCCTCAATCGATATACCAAAAATAGTTTTCCCAAGTAAATCCCCCAAAGGAAAGTTTCTGAAGAAAATTATCAAATATAAATGCCAAAAAGTGAAGATCAAATGAAGATCAAAAAATAGGCTCAAATCAAGTTCAAAGTGAAGATCAAATGAAGATCATAAATCAAAAGTTCGAGTGGAGATCAAATGAAGATCAAAAATCTAGTTCGAAGAGAGATCAAATGAAGATCCAGAGACAGTTTAGAATGAAGATGGAATCGACTCCCTTGCTTCACCACATATGAGCAAGTATCCCAAAAATTGAAGGATAGAAAGGAATGAGCCTGAATCCCTAGAATTATCGGTACTATTGTACCTTATGCATGATGATATGTCTGATACACTTGCATATCGCTTGTGGGTAGACCAATGTTTGAATGTGGAAGAGCTAGCTTCAGGTGTCCTACATTGCCTAGTGGCTTAGTCCAACTAAAATCTAAACTTGGGATTGGATAAGACATTTGTGGAACCCCTATCTTAGCAATGGGCTGAAAGAATCCCACTTGACATCGGGGAACGCTCGTGTCTTATCTTAAAATATTCATGTGCACACATAGGGATAATGAACATTTAGGGCCTATCCTAGAAAAAGCCTTGCATTTCAGAAGTCTAGTGTGGTTAGTATGCAACTTTTGATAAGTCTATTAGGGTGTTTGAGTCTCATGGAAAACCTCAAAATTTTCTCTCATAGCAACAAAATATCAAATATCACAAACCATATAAAATCATCAAATTACAAAGTATCGAGTCCATGATACATCATCATATAAAGCACAATTAGGATATAGGATAGATACTGGATGGATATTAGAAATAATATTTAAACGACAATTGACAATATCATGCATATTTTTCAAAATTTTTAAAGGAAAATAGAATGACACATTATATCATTCGCATCATAACATCGCATACCATTGCATTTCATATATGGGTGATTAATTGATTAAATTCTTATCTTAAGGATTTTCAATTACATTCATGATTTTTATACATTTTGTGGTGTCACCCATTATATTTATAAATATAATTGCATTCATTCCTTATGTTTTAAGTGATTAAAACATACAAGTTTATTTACATTAGATTACCGTCCTATAAATAATCCATCATAAATAGTACATCTAAGAATCTAGATCACTTCATATCATCATCATCATAAATTAAATAGCTATCTAGTGCATGTCATCCATACATCACATCATATAGCATCAAAATTAACATAAGCATTGCATCCATGTGCATCCAATAAATATAAAATTAAAAATACACAAGCACACATAATGAGTCATAAATTATCAATCTCATATATATATATACATATGTGTGTGTGTGTGTGTGTGTCCAATAGAGTACATAAAGAGTGCAAAATGCCTGTAGGCTACAATCGTGTAGGTCCTCGACCTTACACCCAAAAATGGTACATATGCAAAAATGTAGCCTAGCTCTAGTAGAGCCCTAGCTCTGGCCTACTCCTCCTAAACTAGAGCTCTCATCACCTCCCTCAACCCTATGCTCTAGAGCCTGCTCTACAGTTGGCTTTGGTGTCTGCTATGTGCCCCAATGAGGGCCTTGTGTACCTCCTAACCTGAAGAGGCCTAACACACAGGATACTAGTATGTCTATGCGGCTAGACCTGTGACTAGAAGTTGTATCTGTATCCCTATGACTCCTTTGAGAACTACCTCCATGTGTGCTAGAGGACCTATGTGTCCTCTCTATATTATGAGTCCATTGGCTAGAGCTTGCCATGGACTATATTATAGTCCTATACCTAGTTCTCTAAGACCTCATAGCATGTCTATCCTCTGGCACCTCCAAGCCTCATAATATGATAAAGCCCTTTAGCTGGGAGATGCAAGCTACCCTTGCATCACAAAGGTCATTTACCTCATTTACAAGGGAAGTGAGCCACCTAACCTCTGCCATGGGATCACCACCTTCTAATAGTGTATCTAATGGTGCTACTGGTGGCACCATTATAGCCTGAGATGAGGCAAGATCTCCTTTATGAGCTTGGGACTGATCCAAGTCCCTCTCTGTTACAACTACAACTTTCCATAGCTCTAATACCTGTAGTGAGCTCATTAGCTCCTAAATCTGACTCTTTGTTGTTGTGGCATAAGCCGTGCCACCTGTGATTTCCTCTTGGATCTGCTGTCACTATCTCTCGCTATGAGCTAGATTTACCTCTAACATGGTGATGCTAGTGTTCCTATACAACATATAAGTATGGAACCACCCAACATAGCTTTGTATATCTACTACCTGGGCTAGTAGCTAGCCCACATCACTGTCTGGAGGCACCTCATCCTTGTACAATACCTCATCCTCAATATCCATAGGGGGTGTATCTCTTGCTACAACCTTTGCCTCCTAGCCACCCTCAGTCCATGGGTGCACATTGCACCCCTATGGATCATCCTCAACCTCATCATAAACCTAGCAAAGGGGCCTAGATCCATGCCACTATAGTAGCAACCACCAAGCATTATAATCAAGAGTAGTCCTAGCCACATAAACCCTTAACTCCTAGAAGTTGTCAACTGCATCACCAAGTACTGTCGATCATACCCACTATAAATCTATCTCTAGATCTAGCCACTTGTAGATGATTTACAACTCTGGCATATCCTACACTAAGCCAAACTATAGTAGGACATGAGAATAAAAATGATACTCCCTGATCTCATCCTTGTGGCCCAAGATCCACCTATCCGGACAAGCCTAACGTAGTCACTCGTTAGCCTTCGGCCATGCAGGGCACCCCATGTATGGGTGCCACTCTATATCATCGAGCCTCAATCCCATGAATATGTTGAGGTAATGCTTGATGTCCCCTACATGGGACCTACTCTAAAACCCCTCCTCCTCATGGGGCCAGTAAGATACATAGCACTAGTGCACATTGTCAATAGTCAATCTCAAGTGGTAGCTTTGTAGTATGCTCAATGTGGATATGCTACCAACCCTAGATATATAGTAGTAGGTTACAGCTAATGCCTACCCAACTCCTACAAGTCACATGATATAGCTCCCGATAGAGCTAGCATAGTAAGGTGCTTCCCTAAGCTAGGAGTAGTGGTCGATGGATGGTGCTTTGAATAACCCTCCTGATGCTGGCAAGAAGGTTCTAGGGGATCCTCATACCTAAGGAGTTTTTAAGGACTATCTGCATGACCAGGTGCATGAAGACTACCTCTCTGATAGAGAAGCCCCCTGCTAGTAGCTGATGTGTACACCTTTGTGATCCATCTTACACTGGGCCTCATCACTCCGATCATCGAAGATAGCATCATAGACAACCTTCTTCCTCTGAGAGGAAGAGGAGGTTATGGCCTTGCCATCAATAGGGATATTAAAGATCTGATAGACATCCTCCAAGGTGACAGTCATTTCACCCATCGACAGATGAAATGTATTGGTCCAAGTATTCCAGCTCTAGGACAACATGGTCATATATGATGTATCTACCCTAATCATGGGTAGATCCAAGACAGCTAAATCTAACAATTTCGAACCACTTTCGCTCCCCTGTGGTAAGATATCTATAAAGGGTGTGAAGTATATCTAGCTCTCGGGCCCTAGAAGTCAATGTCTAGAAATAAACAATGCATAAGAGAAAAATCTAACTAAAACAAGAAAAAATAGATAAAAATGGCTCTAAAAACATCAAAAAACATCAAGAAAATTCAAAAGGTATCTCAAACATGCAATAACTGGCATTAATTACCAGAAAACCTTAGAAAAGTTAGAAATATTAGAAATTTTTTCCAAAGTCATCAAACTGTAGGTCAACCTTATGGTTTGATGACAGTCAAATTTGATCGTTAGAAATTTAAATTCTAACCATAGCTGACTGCGGTTCCCAAATTGACAATTGGGAGCTACAGGTGCCATTTGCAGTCTACGAATGAGACCTGTTTCGGGTCTCTTCCTAGCCTAGATAGCCAATATATATATATATATATATATATATAAATAAAAAAATAATAAAATCTAACCTAGCCTAGTCGACGGTGCGGTTCGTTGCTACCAATTTAGTGAAGTTCATTAACCCATTACTTAATGCAATTTATTTTAGTTGGTAATGAGTGCGAGGACTCAGTTTCAAGTTACCTTTTCTACACCGCAACCTCTACTAGTGGATGGTTGTCTTGAGTCTACCATTGAGGTACGAGTGAAATTTGAGGTCAAGTTTGATAGCGTTCTAGATAAAGGAATGTCTCTCACCTCTCAGAGCTCTCTAAAATGTAATTATTGGAATGAGAATAATGAAATTTTCAACGTGGGAAAGCTATTTATAGTTTGCCCTAATTTTGATGGACTATAGCCCCGACTTGTGGTTCCCAAATTGGAAATTTTTAACCATGGACTATACCCATTGTTTGCAACCAACATTAAATACACTTAAACCCCATCGTGGGAAGGTCTAAAATGGCAAATTAATGACTGCTAATGGATCAAATTTCAAAAAGAACAATCAATATTGCAAAATTTGGTGATGTTCATGTAGACACCAAAATCCAGCCACTTGTAAGTCATCTATACCTTCCTGTTAGCCACGTGTCAGTCATCCACCTTCCCGCCATTATTTGGCCCAAATCCACACCTTCCCGCCATTATTTGGCCCAATTTCACCTTTCCCGCCATTTTTCATTCCCAAATTTATTTAAATTAATATTTATATATATATTTTAATATTTTAATATATTTTAATATATATATAAAGATACTTTAAGTGATTTAATCTGAGCCGTCCATCCTTCATTTAATCTCATCCGTCCATCCATCTTAATCCGTTTCACAACCTAGATTTATTCTCTACCCTTGGATCCACTTTAATCTTAGCCACACGTTCAAAGTGTCGTTAAAACCCTAAAGTGTGCCCTAAGAGTAGATTATAAATTGAGTCACCTTGATGGCTCAAGCCCTATCTCTTTTACTATCTCTCTTTTGTTATCTATCGCTATCTATCTCTTCTTCAGCTAAACCTACCCATCCATCGCCGTCCCTTTTTGTCGCATCCATCGCCGCATCCGTCGCCAACTTCGCCGCCATCCCTTCTGCAGCATTCTGCAGAATCCCCCATTCTTGTCGCAAGTGCCCGCGGGCGTTTACCCGCAGCCACAGACGCAGACCGGCGTCTGCAACCCCGATCCAGAAGCACGCGGGCGTTCAGCGATCGCACCAGGGCGCCTTTCGTAGCCGATTTGATAGTTACATCACTTCCAGGTGCCGCCTGGTCTCGCCGCGTTAACAAAAAAAGAGGTATAGATTCTAAAGCAAGTAATATTTTTATGTATTAATCCGCCGTTAGATTTTGCATTCTATTTATTTCATTTCTAGGGTTTTAGACTATTTTTGAGGGCTCACACAGTGGAGCCCTCTTACTAGTTTCTAACCTTTTTGTAGTTTTAATGTGTGCAGGATTTTAATGGCAGATTTGATTGGATGATAGCAGCTGCTTAAGCTGGAGTGGTCCGAGCCAAAGGATACAACGAAGCCCACTCATTCTGTTGAGGTTAAGGATACATTCTTCGGAGACGCCACCATATTGTGCCAGCTAGGGTTTCGGAGAACCCTAGCACAAATTGTAATCTTGTATCACGAAAAGGGTTACAGGCCCTGTTGTACTCAAAAGGAGTTTCTAAACTCCATTGATTAATAAAAATCGTTTGTTTTGTACAACTGTGTTCTGCATTACTTTTTATCGTGATTTCTTTATCTTTTGTTTGGCGTTGTATCTTTAATCTACAAATGGCGATCACGGTGGGACCCCCTAGGGTTTCATGTTTTTAATACTTGCTTTACTGATCTATTCCTGTTTTTGTTTTATTTTGCAGGTTTCGAAAATCGTGAAATTCGTTGTTCCAGCGAACTAGGGTTTCTGAGGAGTTTGCAGAAAACGCAGCAGACGCAGAGCGGCGTCTGGAAGTCCGATCCGAAACGCAGAGGTGCGTTTCAGCCTGCGGAGACTCCCTTGGGCGTTTGAAGGCAGTTTTACAGAAAAAGCGTAGGCTTCCGAGTAAGTGCGTTTTTTTTTCTTTGTTAAATTACTTTTTACGTTTTTGGTTTTTCTGTCGTATTCTGTTTCTTTTTCAGATCATTGCTTTAAAATGAACAAAAACTAAGTAATCTGGAAAAGAACAGTTAATTATATACATTTTTTTGTTACATTTTTAGTTACATTTTTTGCATTGCATTATTGGTTGTTGCTTGCATAAAAAAAAAAAATTGCATACCTAGCTGCATATTAGAATAGCTACGAATTATCTGTTTTAGTTATCTAAGTAGGACTATTGATTGGATGTCAATAGTACTCCTGCCATTGGGTGATTCCGAGCGAGAGAAGTGGACGAACCTTCCGGTTGCTCCTTTGATATCTGATATCATTGGTAGGCAGGGGGTTTTAAACGGTGTACTCCACTTCTTCAGAGGAAATGGCATATTTTCAGGGGCCTCTTGCTTAGATCATTAGAACTTTTGATTTATAGCTTTGTATGTATACATTAGACAACTAAAACACTTAAAATAAAATTCACTGCATTTCATATTGCATTTAAAACAGTAATATCTAGATTTCATCACGAGGTATTGCTTGAAGTTTAGTGACGGTGGAATTCATCTCCATACATTAAACTTCTGCCTCAGACACCATAGGTCACCCCAGAGCAAACTTGCTGGATTTCATCACCAGTAAGAATCTCGTTGTCCTTTCCTAGCCATAGTTTTTACCTTTTTTGTGAATAATTCAAGATTAGATCACATGCAAAACTCATAAACCGGACACTTAAAATTTACTGCAGATTAAGATCAGAAAATAATTAATTAACCGCAGGTAAGACATATTGGTTGAAACCTAGGTTGTGACTTGTTCTCTGATAATTTCTTTAGTGTAAATTTATCATTCAAGTTTTGCATTCTTCTTTTCTGAATTTGTTTAGATTTATTGCGTTATGGTCTTAACAAGGAATCAATCTAAAGTGTTAAATCTAAATAATCAAATGAATAATTCACAGAACATCCCCACCACCAACATGACCACTTATCCTAGTGAATTTCAGGCAGGTTCGCTTGCAGGTCTTTCACGTCCTTCTACCGTCTATCGCATGGCCATGCCCATGGAGGAAGACAATTCCTGTCATATTACCCACATTGATATGGCCCAAGTGCAAACTCACTTAAGAGATGGCACTTGGTTATATCCTTGAGCCAATCCAAGATTCCCCTATGGAAGATTCTATTTTTCAGCAGGATATTGCATCAACCATACCCGCTGGTTTCACTCAGGTCTACACTAACCCTTTTTTTGAGGCTAATGTTGTATCTGCTCAGTCGGCTTCATCTCCAACATCTTCCCAGATGCTCAATTGTCCTCCTTTGGAGACAAATGTAGTGTCTTCCCGACCACTTTCTCCTCCATTTACCGGGTGTACACCAATTCTCTCTATGAGGCTGGTGGAACCTCCTCTAGCCATGACCAATTTCAACCCTCTTCTTCCCAAACCATTTATGGTTTCACCCTACCTGGGGCACAGTCTACTGTTTCTTCCCAGGTACCGCCTACTTCAGCCACCTTCATTGCCCCTGCTATGCAGTCTCCTGTGACTACCATGGCAGCCTGCCCTCCACCTTCATCCAATCATCCCACCTCCCTTGGGTTAGAGATTAATAAGGTTAGGGAGTACCTCGACAAGTTGCTTCAGCAACAACAACAACAAAATGCCCAACCACCTGTCGTAGTAAATCCTACACCCCAACCAATTTCTACCCAGCCAGATTTTCTTAGCTCAGGCCCCACCTGGGTACCCCAATCTTCGGTGGTGTCCATTCCTACCCCACCTTTCTCCCAACCCGGTCCAGTTCATCATTCACCCCAATCACCTTCTTTTCGGTATCATCCATACCAACAACCTGTCCATTCCACACCGCCTAATCCAGGCAATTTCATCCCATCTCATCATTTTTCCATTCCTCCATTGCATCATCATAATCATCAAACGAATCAAAATTTTCATGAAGATTCTCGACTCCATGCTATGCAACAACAGATTGACAACCTTATGCTCAACATGCCCGGCTCATCTAGTCAGAAACCTACGCTAAGGTCGTTGATCAATCAACCAATTCATCCTTCGGTACCTTCACCGCCATATCCGATTGATTTCACATTACCGAAGTTTGACAAATTTTGAGGAACTGAGGATCCTCATGAACATGTGAGCTCATTCATGCATGCACGCTTTAGAATCCAAAATAATGACGCTCTTATGCTCAGAACTTTTCCTCGGACATTAGGAGGAGATGCTGTACAATGGTACAATCATTTACCTCACCATAGCATTTATGCTTACGAGCAATTGATTAATCTATTTTTAGAACGATTCTCCCTAAATGTACAAAGGAAAGTTTCATTGTCCGACTTATACAAGCTCAAGCAACATGACGATGAGACTGTTTATGACTTTGGAAACCGTTGGAGGGCTATCATTAATAAATTGCCATTCTCCCTACCAATGGAGGAGTTAACCAAAATGTTCACCCAGAGTTGTCTAAAACCTATCTCTTGGTTACTCCAATTACAACAATACCGGACTTTTGAAGAGGCTTTGGCCCAAGCAAGTATCATAGAAGACATTAAAGTCCAAGAGGGTGTTTTAAAACCCCGTAGAAAAGAATGGCAACAAAAGGGCCAACAACGAAATAATAATTATGGCCAAAACAAACAAGCACGAGCTAGTACGACCTCAAATGTTAACCAAGTTAATCAAGTGGTGGCGAGTCAGCCCGTAATGGCTCAACAACAACAAGTAATGCAAAGTCAACCGCAACCAATTGCTTATCATGCGGTACCCGCCCCTCCTCAACCAGATCACAATCTTGGGCCAACCATGGAAACTCGACCTTGGCAAAATAATCGTCCCAAGCGACAATTCACACCTTTAGATGAACCATATGCGGTCATATTCAACAAGTTATATAGCACAAATCGGTTAACTTTACCTGAGTTTAAACCTTTAGAACCATCTAGAAGGGGAAAGTATTACAAGGAGTACCTATTTTTTCCTTATCATAGGCAAAATGGACACGATATCAATAATTGTACAGATTTCAAACATGTGATCCAAGATCTTATTGAGATTGGAGCCATTAAATTGGATAGCCCCTTAGCCCAACAAAATCAAAATCTTGGTGTATTTCAAACACCCCTTCCACATCGGGAGGAAGCTCCAACAACTTCGGGGGGAGTAACTCAGGTAACTCCTCCTAATCAAGTCAACCATGTACAACAATACCAAGGTTTTATGGGTACTATTAACGTAGTAACCCGGGGTCAAAGGGCGAACCAACCAAATCGAGGCTGAACCACGACCACCTGTACAAACCCCCAGTCCACCTCGGGTAACAGTGACCCAACGACGTGCTAGTACTTCTCAACAACCGCTAAATCATTCTACTCAACGCCAACGACCCATCATGTCATTGAGTAGCCGGTTAACTACCAGTTTAAAAATGGCTTTTGCCAAGTTATCGATCTATGACCTCATTCAACAATCTCCCCCGCATAGAGAGGCATTAATGGAAATTTTGAAGTCAATCGAGCTTCAAACTCAAGATACTAATGCCTTCAACAACTTTGTGGGGAGTATTCAAACATGCATGGAGCCCTCCATCACTTTCTATGATTTTGAAATCAAACCTATGTCAACAGAAAGTATAGATCCTCCACTGCATATCATGGCCAAGATCGATCACAAGCCATTCAAGAGAGTCTTAATTGACACCGGTTCCTCAATCAATATCATTACAACATCGGCGTTGAGTCATCTAAAGCTGTCGCCATCCCTTATCACAAAGTCGACTTTTACTCTTAAAGCATTCAATGATGCTTTATCTTCCACGGTTGGCACGGTTATCTTGCCCATTGAGGTAGGGGCCCGAACTTTGCATACCTTGTTTCACATCTTGGAAGGGTCCATGGCATACAATGTATTGCTTGGACGGCCTTGGCTTAGGGAGATGAGATGTGTCCCTTCTATATTGCATCAATGTCTGAAGTATGTATATGAGGGACAGGTTCATTGTGTACCTGTTGACATTGAACCCTTCAAACATTGCAACTATGTCTCAAATCCTTATGAGATTGTGTTGCCATCCACTCATCTTTTCTTGACCCCATCTACTTCTTCTATACCATCTTCTTCTAAAGCTCCCATTCCTGAGGAGCTACCCATCATATCGCAACCATCTTCCTCTTTCGCTATTCCATCTCATTCACCACTTTCTTCATCTCCTAATCTTCCTTCTTCTTCATCAGTGACCACATGCACATGTGGCCATGACCAATCATCTCTTTCCACGTCATTACCCCATTCTTCTACACCTTCTTCAACATCACCTATTATTCCTCCATCTTCCCAACCATCACCAGTTATGTTTCACAAGTTAGTGAAGCATCAACCCAACCAAATCCTTCCAATTCTTCTATCCCACATTCTTCTATTCCATCATCTAGTCCTTCTCCCTCCCAAGTCAAGGTCCATCTCACTCATGCAGGTATTGGTGAGTATGCCATTCAAGATGTCCACATCACACCGTTCAATGTGCAAACAGTTAAAGATTTTGGTCGTCCACATGACCAACATTTATCCATTGGATCGGTTTATAACATGGGTTCTATGCCAAATTCCATTAATTTTGTATATGGGGGAATAGAGTCATCTTCTAGTCCTACCACCATACTAGAACCTAAGCATCCGAGTCCCTGCCAATATCGAAAGGATGGAGGGTTTTCCCTCTCGCTATTTCCACAGAGACATAATTGGCAGCAATTTGGCCTAGGTCGCTACGAGCAAGGAGTAACTGAACGCATCGATATGCCATATCAGAGACCCACTGAGCGTTTTGGTCTGGGCTACCAACCACTTCCATCCCTTTCTTCTTTTGAACGAGCTTTTCAAAGCATTAATCTTAATTCAGAAGAAGAAATCCTCCACCCCGACGAATCCGAAGATGAAGCCTATGAAGAATTTGACGTCATGTCAAATGGTGATGAATCTGAAGAAGAGTCGGCGCCAATTGTTACCCTCATTGAACAAGACGAGTTTTATCTCCAATTGTTCCCTCTCCAAGAAGCCATCTTTCGCTTGTTTCTTCCACAAGAACGAGGTGAACCACCCCCTCCGCCACATCCATAAGCCATAATCCAAACCTGTATTATATGTATATACTAAAATAGTGGTTTTCACCACTACAAAAAAAAAAAAAAAAAAAAAAAACTCAAAAACTATGTTGTTTTGCATCTCAGGTCTTCCGAGGTCTTCACCGGTTTTCCCTTCCATTCCGCCCATCCTTTCTTCCATAAGTCGACAATGAATTTCGAAGACTTATTCACCCCGCTCCATAATCCATATGATCCGGATAAGCCTAAGAAATGTGTCTTTGGTGTTACCTCAGGCAAACTCCTAGGTTTTATTATCTCTAAACGAGGTATTGAGGTGGACCCAAACAAGGTCAAAGCCATTATGGAAATGTGTCCCCCAACTAATTTGAAGGAGTTGCATAGTTTACAAGGAAAGATTAATTCAATCCGTCGCTTTATTGCACAACTTTCGATAAATGTAGGCCATTTTGCCACCTACTACAAAAGGGGTACAATTTTCATGGACAGATGAGTGTCAGAAAGCCTTTGATGACATCAAGCAGTACTTAGCGTCTCCGCCAGTCTTAGCTCCGCCTCGTCGAGATCCCTTCCTTGCGAATTTCTTTGCAGGAATTTATCGATGATGATACTGCTAGACAAGCACGTCTTGATCAACTCACACTCATAGATGAAAAACGAATCAATGCTTTAGAGCATTTGCGAGTTTATCAAGACCGATTGAAACGTGCTTACAATGCCAAAGTTCATCTAAGAGAATTTCAAGTAGGAGATCTTGTCCTTAAAGAGAATCAACAAAACACCAATGCATTGCCGCATCTTCGAGATAAATTCGCGGCTAATTGGTTAGGTCCATATATGGTCACTGAAAGAGTGGGTAATGGAACTTATAGACTTGCCAGTTTAGAGGGAGAGGAAGAACCCGAACCACTTAATGTTATACACTTGAGGGCATTCTACGCATAGTTTGAATTTTATATGTACATATATACATGGCTTGTACAACAAAAAAAAAAAAAAAAAACAAATAAAATAAAAAGAATTTGCATTTCATTGTTAGTTGCATACATCTCATTCAAAAACATTGCATTTCATGTGCATACATCTCATTGAAAACCATAACATTTCATTTTCAGCCATAGTTGCATATCATGTTAGAGACCATTCTATCTTTTGGATATAAAATTTGGTCAAGCAAAAGTCATGTTGCCTTAATCGAGGGCACCTTCATAAAATCCATCAAACCGAATTGTCATTCGTACACCCATTTTCCATTTGCACATATCTACATTGCCAAAATGTTTTCAGATCACTCAACCATTCCTAGTGTTTTAAGCAAACTTTGAAATGCATGTCAAAGTTCTCTAGGGCCATATCACAAATTACACTAAATAAAATCTTGAGTATTGGGAAATGATTTCAAAAGCGGTCTTGAACCTATCACATTTTCACATCTTAAAAACATCTTGTGTCAAAGAGAGATAACACCATCCTTGGGTTGTGCCTTGAAGTGAAAAGGGTAATCCTCGTTTGTCCTATCATGCAAACATAGTCCATAAAACAGTGGTTCTTACCACTATCACAAGCAATCACAAAATATAAATATAAACAGAGTAGTAAGGATAGGGTAAAATTCTCATCATACTTCGGTTGAGAATCCGATTCCCCAAAGCTCTAAGGAAATGAACATTTTTCACACACCACCGATCCCAAATAAGTTGTAAGGATCGTACTACTTGTCCAGTCAGACGGATAGGTAGTCATCCCCAAGGCTTACAAAGGTCAAAAACAACATGGACTATGGAGTTAACCTTCACCGGGGCTATAGACGCTTGACTGGCGATGGAGTATACTCATTGCGTGGCGACATGTCTCTCCTCAAAAAGAGACCTCCGAATGCTCATACGGACAAACTAGCTTCGGGGTCTTCTCCATAACGGGGTTACCTAATTTATGCAAGATGAGGTTAATGAACACACTTGCACACACACGAGTTTTTGATTGCCTAGAGTCACTACCATGCTTCGGATTTGGTTAATGAACTCGCATGCACACACATTTGGTCCTAGTTGAATTAGGCAGTATTAGTAAGTTTGTTTGATACCACTAGCATGTTTGAGTCTTTGTAAAACAGTCTTCCATATCACCCTCCATATCTTCTTCCATATTCATGTCATTCCATACGTCATCCATTCACAAGCCACCAAGTTCGGTGCCCCTGATTAAACAATTATGATAACAGTTGGCTAAATCTAACTATCTAAAAATATGAGTGCTTCTTAGTGCATATTTCATTTACTTAGTCTTGCATTAATCATCCATAGATTTACATATCATTTACTTAGTCTTGCATTAATCATCCATAGATTTGTATGTTATATACTTAGTCTCGCATTAATCATCTATAAGTTTGCATTCCATTCCATCACATATGCATCAAAAACATTAAAACATATCAAAACATGCATCACAAAAACATAGGCATTCACACAAAAGAGAGTAAAACACCAAATAAATAAAAGCCATGTATTATATATATATATGTATAAAGGACAAACTGTACGAGGAATGCCAAAAGGCTACAATATACAATAGAGCACCAAGGCTCATAAAGAGTGCATCTAAGCACTAAGCTAACCATCAAAAGAGGACCCCTGAGACCTAGTAGGAGCCCTAGACCTAGTGGTGTGTCTAGACTCACTACGCCTAGAGACAGAAGAGGATGGAGGATCAGGCAACACAATGTGATGCCTAAACAATGTGTCCTCCAGAGCCTCAATGTAACGAGTCCTCGACCTAAACCTAGCTATGTCTATCCCGTGTCGTCGCTCCCGCTCCGCTAGCTCTGCTTGGAGTCTCGTCACCCTGTCATCCTGGGGCACCCTGGTCGCTCTATCCAAGTCCGCCTACAGCTGGGCCATCCTCTCCTCCTGAGCAGCTAACCGGGCATCCCGCTCCATCGCCTGCTGCTCCAGCCGAGCTATCCTCTCATCCCGGGCAGCTAACATAGCATCGCGCTCTGCTATCTGCTGCTGCAGCTGCGTCAGCTCGTTCTCGTGCCCGCTAGGGGGTATCTCCCTAGCCTCTCCTACAGCCTCTCCTAGGCCCTCTCCGCCATCCTCCCCGTCATCTTCGCTACCCGGAGCCTACCGTGCCATCTTCCCCTTTCGCCTTCGACTGTCAGATCGAAGGCGGGGACCCTCCCTGCGCTTGGGAACCTCCGCGGTTCCCTCGCCCTCTCCAGAACCAGCCTCGGGCTCTCCGGCTCCACCAGCCACCAATGGTGGCTCCCACCTCGGCTCTGCGGCCATCCATGCTGCATACTCGCTGTCACCCCGACGTCGTCCATGTCGGGGATCTCCATGTCCTCATCGTCCTCTGCCGCCTCCCTCCACGGCTCGGCACACGGCAAATCACCCTCTGATCTGTGCCTCCGGTAGCGCACTGGCTCACCGGGGACATCCTGCCTCAATCCGACCTGGCGGAGTACTCGAGACATCTGTATGTACTCCGCCTCGCTATGGCCCCGCCCCACTACCCATCTGGCCTGTCGCACCCGTCTCAGGTGCTCTCCATCCCCGATCCACCTCGCCTCCCGCCAGGGCCTCCAAATGACTTGGGCATCTGTCAAATCTGCCCATAATCTCCTATACCATTGCCCCGATCTCACGGGGCGGCTAGGCTGTCTCTCCTCCGCCACTGGCCATCTCCTACCATAAGCCTGGCTCATGTCCCAGTGAGCCCATGGCAACCCCTCCGGTCGAGCCACTCTGAAGTGCTCCCAGCCCCAGCACTGGAGAACCACACTGCAACCTAGGCCCTTTCGGCCCCGTCTTCGAACCTCATACAACTCCCGGTACACCTGTGCCAATAAAGCGGGCGCCCAGGCATACACTACCCTATTAGTGAGCATCTCGCTCACTACACCCATCAGGTTCCATGGGAACCTGCACCCGTGTTGTTCGGGGCCACAATGTTGGCCAACACGAACATCATCAGAGCCTCCACCGCTACCAACTCCTTGGCCGTATACATGGCCAAGTATGGGATCCCCCCGCTCTCCGTCCGGATCTCCCTCCAGTCATCCCCAAACAACTTGGCCATCTCCGTGGCCCTATCTCGTCCAACCTCCACCCGTGCCCCCTCCACGGGCACCTTGAGGATACGGTATACATCCTCAAGTGTCACCGTCATCTCTCCAGTCGGGAGCTGGAACGTCCCCCGATCTGGATCCCACCTCTCGGCCAAAGCTGAGAGGTACCCCTCATCCGCCCGAACTACCTCCAACCGGGCTGCCTCCGCTAGCCCCACTTGCCTCCAATATCTCCCGGTCTGCTCGGGACAATGACCTCCTCATCCCCGGAATGATAGGGGAGAACCGGTGTCGTGCCTCTAACACCCTAAGTCGCAAAACAACAAAACAAAAATTTGTTACAAATTTTTCCAAAAAAAAAAAAAAAAACACATAATAAGTACTTGCTTAAATGAACAAATACCTCAGCTGGCTGCATTGGCGCGTCCGCTCCTATCTCCGCCATAGCTCCCACACAACCTTTCACTCCCTTCCTCCACTCCCTCAGACGCACTTCTCTCAAGCTCGAACGCACAAATGAGCGAAATTCTCGCTGAAACTGTTTAAATAGCTGGTTTTGGTGCCCTGAAACGTAGTGGGGCATTTCATGGCGCATTTAGATGCAGTCCTGCATTTGTAGAGTGCCTAAACACCGGCGGGCGTCTCTGCCAACCACAAATGCAGACCGGCGTTTGGTGTCAGTATTGAATAAAGGAACAAAACTTGCAAAATTGAAGCTTACCTCCTTCAAATTTCATCAAATTCAATTCATCCATTCTTCTTATCATAATAAAACATTTTGTGAAGGTTACAACAGTTTTGGACACAAATTTTGTCATTTCGCTCAAAAAGCGCATCATTCATCATTGTTTTACAAATTGGGTTAAAAATATTCAAAACCTTCACAAAATTAACCACATTCATCAATTCTTCTGATCTATCGTCAATTTCATTCATTCTTCTTTCATCATGCATATTTTTGCCAAATCAAATTAAAGTAAACCTCGTATCTAGTGGTATATTCTATCACCTTGGCGATTGCAGCGATTTGAATCCATGCAATTCGATAAGAGGATTAAACCACCATAAGGACACCTACCATTTATCATAATCAACTATTTCACTTGTTTGAAAATTGGAAATCAATTTTGGATATTCTACTTTTCAAGTGACCTCATACCAAGATTAATTTGCTCAACAAGTTGTCATTGATGGCCTAGTTCATGGGGCCTTAAACATGGACAATCTTTCATATCATCATTATTTTAAGTCTTTCTAGAGATTGAGGCTACCTAGGTTGATTGGTTTCGACCCGAGGAATTATCCATACGAGTCACTAGGAGCATCTCTCGAGTTCTGGACTCTTTTCATGCATCTTTCATCTCTCCATATCAATGGCGCCAACAAGGCAATTTCATTAACAGTATGGACTCACACACGGGAGTTGGGGCATCCGTTATCAATTTCTAATTTTCCTATAGTGGAATTCATCTTACATGATCATGGAACTTACAATTTGGCAAAAATCCCTTTATAACCGTTGGGGCAGAAAACGGTCCATCTTTCACATCACTCATATCGTCTTCAATCATATTTTTTTTGGTTTGTACACCAACCCCTTTCCTGTTGGGACATAAACAGATGGTTCATACACCAACCCCTTTTTTCACCGTTGGGGCAAAAACGGTTCATTTTCTTCCAAATTTCTTCCAATTGGCTTGTGAGAACCATTCTCGCTCGCCAATTGAGGGGGTAAGCTGATAAAATTTTAAATATTCTTTTATTCTTTGGTCTTCAAAGTTGTGCTTTAGTCTTGAGAGAGAGTTGCGTCTGATCCAGATTTTCAGGTGTCTTAAGTTTTTGTGCTGCATTGTGTCTTCACACAAAGCAGCTCAAAAAGGGGCATCTGTAGACACCAAAATCCAGCCACTTGTAAGTCATCTATACCTTCCTGTTAGCCACGTGTCAGTCATCCACCTTCCCGCCATTATTTGGCCCAAATCCACACCTTCCCGCCATTATTTGGCCCAATTTCACCTTTCCCGCCATTTTTCATTCCCAAATTTATTTAAATTAATATTTATATATATATTTTAATATTTTAATATATTTTAATATATATATAAAGATACTTTAAGTGATTTAATCTGAGCCGTCCATCCTTCATTTAATCTCATCCGTCCATCCATCTTAATCCGTTTCACAACCTAGATTTATTCTCTACCCTTGGATCCACTTTAATCTTAGCCACACGTTCAAAGTGTCGTTAAAACCCTAAAGTGTGCCCTAAGAGTAGATTATAAATTGAGTCACCTTGATGGCTCAAGCCCTATCTCTTTTACTATCTCTCTTTTGTTATCTATCGCTATCTATCTCTTCTTCGGCTAAACCTACCCATCCATCGCCGTCCCTTTTTCGTCGCATCCATCGCCGCATCCGTCGCCAACTTCGCCGCCATCCCTTCTGCAGCATTCTGCAGAATCCCCCATTCTTGTCGCAAGTGCCCGTGGGCGTTTACCCGCAGCCACAGACGTAGACCGGCGTCTGCAACCCCGATCCAGAAGCACGCGGGCGTTCAGCGATCGCACCAGGGCGCCTTTCGCAGCCGATTTGACAGTTACATCACTTCCAAGTGCCGCCTGGTCTCGCCGCGTTAACAGAAAAAGAGGTATAGATTCTAAAGCAAGTAATATTTTTATGTATTAATCCGCCGTTAGATTCTGCATTCTATTTATTTCATTTCTAGGGTTTTAGACTATTTTTTGAGGGCTCACACAGTGGAGCCCTCTTACTAGTTTCTAACCTTTTTGTAGTTTTAATGTGTGCAGGATTTTAATGGCAGATTTGATTGGATGATAGCAACTGCTTAAGCTGGAGTGGTCCGAGCCAAAGGATACAACGAAGCCCACTCATTCTGTTGAGGTTAAGGATACATTCTTCGGAGACGCCACCATATTGTGCCAGCTAGGGTTTCGGAGAACCCTAGCACAAATTGTAATCTTGTATCACGAAAAGGGTTACGGGCCTTGTTGTACTCAAAAGGAGTTTCTAAACTCCATTGATTAATAAAAATCGTTTGTTTTGTACAACTGTGTTCTGCATTACTTTTTATCGTGATTTCTTTATCTTTTGTTTGGCGTTGTATCTTTAATCTACTGTTCAAAGCACCAGGATTGATCAATAAATCAAAAAAATAAAAAAATAAATCAAATAATTAAAAAACCAAATGCACCTCATATTTAGTCCTTTACCCTATACACTTGGCGATTGCAGCGACTTGCGATCAATGCAATTTGACAAGATGAGTAAATTACCATAAGGAAATTTGGGGTAAACTTATCGTTGTTGATCTGATATGCTTCTTTTCAATCCCTAAGAAGGCCTTCGAGGTCAGATTGCTCCACAGGAATGAGGCGTGGCATGCCATTTCTACTATGACATCTTTTTAGCAAATCATCGATAATGTGATTCAACATAAATTTAATTGGACTTGTATCAATTTAATTTCCTAATATGGCTATTGCATCCTGAATTATCCATGGGATAGAAATGTGCAAATACTATTAACAGTTGGAATCAGATGCTAAACTAGGCCTAGCCAAGACATTAAAATGCTCAAATCTAAATTTGTTCAGATCATTCATAGTGGTCAAGCAACCTCGTCACTTAAATCATTGTCATTACCCTCATTGAATCATTTCTTGAGGGGGTAGTCATAATATCAAATCATAATAAAAATAAGTAGAAGATCTCGGATATCGTAGATCCCTTAATCTTGTCAAAATTGCATTTGTCCTTGCGAATCATTGTCAATAGCTATCATAAGCTTACCCATTTTCTTGGGGAAAATACAAAATATGATAATTTTTTTGTAACTCTCATCCTTTCGGTTATATATTCCTAACTCCTATTGTAGCACCAAAGCTACTTGAATGTTTGATGACGAGTACAAACTCTTTCAAGTTTAAGCCTCCAAAGATTTGGAAGAAATGATTCCAGGATGCGCATCATTTTGCAGGACCTGGGGCATCTAATGTTGATCTAACTAATGATCATCATAGAACCTTTGAAATTATTTTAGGAGGTCTATTTTTGCTCAGCATTATTTAATATCACAACACATCTCAAAAGGGGTATCTGTAGATACCTAAAACGTGTCATGTCGAGGGTGACTACTCATATGGACATGCTACAAGACCATATGGAATATCTTGGATAGACTCCAAGATAGAGTAGTGGTTCTAACCACTCAAGTTGGTCTCCTTGGCCTATTTAGTATGAACCATAGACCAGACCTATGGTCTATAGTATAAATCATGGCTAAGGCCTATGGTTTACAATTTGAACCGTAGCTACAACCTACGATCTTAACTGAAGTTCAGTTGGCCTTCATTAGAGCCAAATCGGTTTGAATGACCATTTTTTATAGAAGATGATGGTTAGAGGATGAAAGCTTCTAATCCAACTTTCCTAACCACCCCTTCTTGATATTGGATTCTCCATGAAGCCACCCCTAGCCTTGGGAAATCCTATAAGTACCCCTTCAAATTACGGCAATGAATATATTATGAATTGATAGCGAAGTGCTATCGAATTGCTAATATAAAGAGATAGAGAAGAAATTGATCAATAAAGCAGTGAAGCCCTATTGAATTGCATACTAAATTCACACATTGAGAAGGCTACTTTGCTATTCAACCAAAGATCAATTTTCCATGGATGCCCTAATGACCTAGGAGATCCAAGAAATGCTAATTCGGGTAAACGGAAGCCCCATTCAATGATTCAACCACCAAAATTGTCAGAGGACACCGAAGGTGACCCTTAAAAATCAATTGGATAAGGATATCAAGCCCATAACTCCTAAATTTGGAGGGCAAACCACTTGGTTGCTCACCATAGCTTTCAGTCATGGTTTATAGTGCAGACCGCTCATCATAGCTACAATTTGCAATAGAGATGATTTCTCCTTACTGTTTCATTTTTAGTATGCTTAATTAGATTACATTTAGCATTTTCATGGTTTAGTTAGGATTTTAGAGACTTTTGACTAGCATAATTAGTGTTTTTACTAACTTGTCCTCATTATAGTAGAATATGCATTAATGGCTTCTTTTCACGCTTTCATGCTTCATTTCGCATAATTGATCCATTATATTGATAGTTGTAGTTCTTGTTTACATATTTCAAACAATCTTGATGAATCTTGCATATGTATAACACCTTTTATTAGCTTTATTGATTTTAGTTATAATGGCATATACATGTTTATTACATTTAATGGGCCTCATAATGAGAGGTTGCCTATGTTTTTAATTATCTTATGTTGTTTCTTGACCGTAGGGATATATATTCAAAGGAGCATACATTCAAATCCTTCCTCAATGCGAAGAAGAGTGTCTACTCCACCCTAGGGCAGTTTGCAACTATTTGAAAAAGCACTTATAGTACGCCTACCCTGTTGGGGGCTTTGGCAATTGTATTAAGAGTATCAACATTTTGATGATCCTAAGAGGGGCAATATTGTAACCACATCTCATTGGAAAAATTAATAAAAGAGACACACATTTTCATTATTACATGCAATATTTTTATTTTGTCATGCTTTCATGTTGATTTCATTAATGCAATAGCTAGGTGTACACTTTTTGGGATAGCTCAGGATGTAGAGGATCCTGGGGCACAAGTATCATAGGGTGCATAGGGTGGCCATTATGTAGAGCTATAGGTTGAGTTGGCCAGGGTTAGGTAGGAGAGGGATCTCCTATAGGTGCAGACATGGGAGGATCAGGCCGAGATAGCCTCCCTGTGGGCATAGTTGAGAGCTCAGGGTCCGAGGTAGGAGGGATCCAACACTAGGGAGACAGAGAGGCTATGGGCTGAGGTGTTGCGGCTACAGTCGATGGTGGAGACCTATCAGGTGTGGGGATAGTAGAGATAGGAATATGTGGGTCGACTGGAGATGGAGGTAGTGCACCTTGGGGGGTGACTACCGGATGATGGGGAGAGCAGTTGATCACATCGATCTCGATGGAGCGAGATGGTACAATCCTCTACTCGATAGAGGGAGGATAGGGCTGGTGGTAGTAGGCATGGGGGGTCTCAACGGACCCGGGCTACTAGGAGTAGTGTGAGTCGTAGCACCGATCCTACATGATCATGGTGATGGAGACTCATGGGACTATTTTTGGGTTTTTGGATGGTGAGGTCTGAGGGCCCACTTTATTGTAGCCTATGGGCATTTTGGAAACTATGATGTACTTTTTTTTTCCCATATATATATATGATATTTTGTTGTGATCATCATGTGTTTCATTTATTGCTTTATTGTATGAATGCAATGTGTGTACTGATTTATGCTTATAGGTTAAATGCTTAGTATGTATGCATATGGATGCAATGAGATGGTGATAGATAGATATCATGTATGCATGTTTATTTTGATTTTGATTTGATGCTATCTATATGTGTGGATGCATAGTTGAGATGTGATATTTGATTGATTGATAAAAATGAATTGTGGCTAATGATTTGTCACACTATGTTAGCACCATAGATTGTACAAAATACATTAACGCTCTCTTTTTTGTTCCTTTTTGTTTTTGTGTTGTTTTTGTGTAATGGGAATGTGGAAATGTATTATTGCAATGTGGTAAAAATGGAATGATTGACCTGATATGTTAGAGAATGTAGATGAGGTTTTAATGAGACTCAAACACTCTAGCTAACTTGATCAAAGGTTGTATACTGACTATGCAAGACTTTTTGATGAGGTATGAATCTGCTAGGATGACCAAGGTACTTCATATCCCTGTGTGTGCAAGTGAGTTCATTCCTATGAAATGCATAAAGATACCACCATTTCCAGATAGGCTATCCACCAAACCTGGAATGAGGATCACCCTATGAATGTCACGATCCTAGGTTTTGTACTTAGTAGGACTAGACCACTAGGCAATCTAGGTTACAAAAGCTATCTCATCCACATGCAAACATTGGTCTGCACACACGCAAAAGCTAATGTGATAGACATATCATCATGCGGGAGGCTACCACCATTGACAAGTAGGCTATCCACCAAACCTATAATGAGGATCACCTGATGGTTTTCCAAATGCTGAGAGTTCTAGGGATTCAAGTTCGACTCCCTTCTTTTCTTCAATTTTATTGGGATACTTGCTCATGTGTAGTGATGAAAATCACTATTTATTTTGAATTTTGTTTTCTTTGAGCAAGGGATTTGGGAGTGGTGATGACCACTGTTAACTTTGATTTTGATTTTTGCTTTTTGAACTTTTGATTTCTTTGATTTTTGGATTTTGATATTGAAATTTGGGGATTTGTGGGAATTGGGATTTTTGATAGTGGTGAGAACCACTATTTATTTTTGGGCATTGGGTAGGGAAGAGCTTGTCCTTTTGCCAAATCTCAACATTCTTGAACCATTCACATAGGGGGATGAGCAGGATGACCTTTTCACTTAAGGTAACCTAGACCACTTCATGGATTTCATATTTCTTTATGCAAAACTTGGATTTATTAATGTGTAAGTATGTTTGGGATCTGATGTACACAAGGCATAATCTAAGCAAGACTCTACCTCCTAAAAATCAAGCTAGCTTTCTACAAGATCTGAAAAGAAAACTAGAGATGGTTGAGTGACCAAAAACCCTAATAACATTCTAGAACAAATGACTAAGTGAAGGGGTGGACACAAATATGGAACATGGAAAATGTGGGTGAAAATGATAAGTGACACATTAAACTATGATTACTTTCACAACATTGATTTTGGGTGATAAGTAGTGTACCATCATGGTGCTAGACATGTATGAGCAACTCTAAAATGTAAAGTGCAAATGGTGAGTATGCCTAAATGCAAGCGATGATAGAGTGCAATGGGATGCAATGTGATGCGATGCAATATTTTTGGATTTTTGATGATGTTTTTGAAATGCAATGTGATGCAATGCAATATTTTTGTATTTTTGATTGATATATATGATGTTTTTGTATTTTTGAGTGATATATATGTACATGTGACCAATGGGCTTATTGGGGGCCATTGGGGCATTTGGGGTGACCAAAGGGCTTATGGATGCCTTTGGGGCTTTTTGGGTGACCAAAGGGCTTATGGATGCCTTTGGAGCATTTTGGGGTGACCAAAGGGTTATGGATACCTTTGGAGCATTTTGGGGTGACCTAGATGGTTCTAGACCACCTAGGAGCATTTTAGATTGACCAAGTGGGATGTAGGCACCCTTGGAGAATTTTGGGGTGACCTAGATGGTTCTAGACCACCTAGGAGCATTTTAGGTTGACCAAGTGGGATGTAGGCACCCTTGGAGCATTTTGGGGTGACCTAGATGGTTCTAGACCACCTAGGAGCATTTTAGGTTGACCATCATGCCTTAGGCATGGAATGGCCACAAATGAAGTATGTTCAAGGGTTCAAGATCCTTGACACCTTCAAGGGAGGCTAGGCGATACGTTTTGGGTCCTATCTGACTAGTAATGACATAGGGACCTAACCAGTTTATCGTGAACTTGTCCCTCAGATGGGGTAGCAAATTAGAATTTTGTTGGTTCTCCTTCAGAATGAGGTCACCAACCTGAAAGTCTCTTAGGTGGACTTTCATATTGTAGGCTCTCTTAAGTCACTCTTGATAGACATGCAGGTGCTCGAGAGCATTAATACGATGTTCATCAAGTAGCGTAAGCTGATCTAGGTGAGCCTATCATGCGGTGTCATCATCGATGAACTCTTGCATGGATATGCACAACGATGGGATTTCGAGCTCTAGAGGCATGACCGCCTCGGTGCCATACACTAGTGAAAATGGAGTAGCCCTAGTGGGCATCCGAATACTAGTGCGATAGGCCCATAGAGCAAGGGGTATTTGCGTATGCCAATCTGTGTGACTCTCTCTAACAGTTTTCTTGAGAATGGCAATCAATGTTTTGTTGGAAGCCTCTGCTTGCCCATTTGCTTGCGGATAGTAGGGTGTCGAAAAATTGTGCTGGATATTATACTTTGCTATCAAAGCACGCACATATTTGTTTTTAAATGATGTCCCATTATCCAAAATGATCTTGGATGGAATACCAAAATGACAAATGATATTATGCAATAGGAACTCCACTATGCGGGGTCCTGTCATAGTGGTAAGGGGAATTGCTTCCACCCATTTAGTGAAATACTCGATAGCCATTATAATAAATGTGTGATGGCCCGAGGATGCGAGAGAGATTTTCCTGATTAAATCTAGTCCCCATTGTGAAAATGGCCACACCGATTGGATCGGTTGCAAGGCCTGAGAAGGTACATGTGTCAAGTTAGCATGGTGCTGACACTTCACGCACTTCCTCACATATGCACAACAATCTCGCTCTAAAGTTGGCCAATAATAGCCCATGTGAAGAATGCATTTGGTGATGGCCATGCCACTGAAATGGCCACCGCATGTACCATCATGTGCTTGGGAAATTGCCCAAGTCGACTCTTGATGCTCTAAGCAGCGAAGGAGGATCCCTTCATAGCTTCGACGATACAAAATATCTCCTAGCAAGACATATTTTGTCACCTTCCATCTGAATGTTCTTTTAGCGGCATGTGACAATCCAAGAGGGAGATTACCAAGCTTTAGGTATTCCCTAATTTGTGTTGACCAGTCCTATTGTGAAGAAGCCTCGAGCGCATGAACGACCTGTCCCTCTCGAAGTTCATCCCTAGAAAAAGCTGATTGGGAAAGAACTTGCAAGAATAGCATTGTACTGCTATCAAAAGGGGCTTGAGGGAACAAAGTCCCCCAATCAGCCTGGTTCAAGTACTCATGAATGTGTGAGAATATCTCTTGATGAGGTTCAATTTGAATCAAGTGGACTTCTGGCATGACTTGATTGTTCTCATGCTCAACCGCAGATTGTGAGAGCATTTTGACCTGGATGGTAGTCATCTGATCCATAGGGTCTTGTGGGATCAAGGACCCTAGAGAGGCCATTGTATCCACAAAATGATTAGATGATCGAGGGAGTGCCTCGATGTTATACCATTCAAATTTTACCAAGAATTTATCCACAAGGGCTTTATAGGCTTGCAGAACTGGGCATTTGCATTGGTAGATCCCCTTGACCTAGTTAACAATGAGCAAGGAGTCACCAAAAATATTGAGCTTTGTTATTTTCATGGTGACAGCCATCTGAAGGCCTATGAGCAGGGCCTCATACTTAGCATTATTGTTGGTGCATGGGAAATCGAGTTTAAATGATAGGGGTATGGGAGCCCCATGCGGTGTGAAAAACATGATTCCTGTGCCACCCCCTTGCTCGCATTTGGAGCCATCAAAAAATAGGGTCATATCTACCTGCATCTCAGGCTCGTCAGAATCTGGTGATTCTGATATTTGGAAGACCCCATCATCGGGAAGCTCCATGCTAAGAGGTTGATCATCCTGGAGAGGAGCCTCTACGAGTTGATCGGTGATGACCTGACCCTTAATTGATTTTTGTCCAACAAACTCAAGGTCGAACTCCATCAACAACATGATCCATTTCATCGTGTGACTACTATGATAAGTGTGACTCATCATGTAGTGCAATGGATTCTCTTTAGATACAACATACGTGGTATTGCTAAGCATGTAATGTCATAGCTTCTTGGTGGCAAAAACCACCACTAGGCATAATTTCTCAACGTATGCGTACTTGATCTCATAACTAACCAGGGTGCGGCTAAGATAGTAAGTAGCCTATTCCTTATGAAATTCATTGTTCTGGGCTAACATGGCACCCAATGCAATCTCAGTGGCTGAGATGTATAAGAGGAATGACACTCCTGGTCTAGGTGGTGCCAACACTGGCGATGAAGCCAAGTATTGTTTTATTGCATCGAAGGCCTCCTGACACTCATCATCCCAATGGAATGTGACCCCCTTGTGCAACAACTTGTTCATGGGGTGGCACTTGTCCGACAATTGTGCTATGAAGCATTTGATGGACGTGATCTTGCCCTGTAGACTTTAGAGCTGCTTGATCATGGTTGGGGGAGGCATCTCGAGGATGGCCTTGACCTTATTGGGGTCCACTTCAATGCCTCACTTAGAGATGATAAATCCCAAGAGCTTTCCAGATGTGATGCCGAAGACGCACTTCTTGGGGTTCAATCTCACGTTATGCTCAATGAGGTGGTCTAACACTTTGCTCAAGACCTCAAGATGCTCATGGCGTAATAATGATTTAGCCAGTAAGTCATCCATGTAATCTTCCAAAATTTTATGCATGTAGTCATGGAAGATGTATGTCATTGCACGTTGGTAGGTGGCACCGACATTTTTAAGGCCAAAAGGCATGACCTTGTAGCAAAATGTCCCCCAGGGCATTGTGAACACCATTTTGAGCTGGTCCTCTGGGTTAATACGAATCTGATTGTACCCAGAGAAACCATCCATAAGGGATAACATTTCATGGCCTGCTGTGGCATCTACCAGGGCATCGATGCTTGGCAAAGGGAAATCATCCTTAGGACTCGCTTTGTTTAGGTCTCAAAAATTGGTGCAAATGTGAATCCTCCCATCTGGCTTCTTGACGGGAACCATGTTGGACAACCATGGTGGATAGTCTACAGAAATGACAAACTGGGCATCCAACAGCTTTTGTAGCTCATCTTTGACCATCAAGGCCACTGTTGGATGCATCTTTCTTAGCTTTTTCTTGACAGGCTTGGCCTTTGGGTCAAGCATCAGATTGTGGGTGACTAGATTTGGATCTAGCCCTGACATGTCTTTATAGGACCATGCAAAAGCTTCCTTCTTCTTGGTGAGAAGGGCTATGTAATCGGCTTGCTCTTTGGGGGATAGAATTTCCCCCAACTTGATATACTATGGATTCTCTGGATCTGAGCCGATATCTTTGTCAATCGTAGGCTCGATTGACATATGCGACCCCTCCTCCAGCTGGTGGGGGGTAGGGATCAAATGGATGTCATCTACTGGATTTAGATCATCAATGGGAACCTCAGGTTCCTCCTCAGCATGGAAGACATCATGAGCTGGCCCTGAAGAGAAGCAAAATGGTTGTAGCATCTCATCGCAAGGCCAATACTCAGAAGGCGATGGGGGTGAATCTCCTCGGTCAAAGTCAATTACCCCCAAGTCGAGGTGCAATGGATTTGATGGGTTATTCGGATCTCGCAATGGCTCAAACATATCTATGGAAATCATGTTTATGGATGGATGATTTCCCCTAGGTGGTTGGTGGTGACCATGGACCTCTGGATGTAGCACGACCTATGGAGGTGGCTATGGAGGTGGTGGAATGATAGGTGGTGGTCGATGTGGCTGTGGGTGAACTTGCTCTTCATGAGGTAGAAGCTATCGCCAGATGGGATCTTGTAATGGGAACATGCATAGATAGTATTCATCATCGTCATCCCAAGGGATGACCTACATGTATTCTCCATCAGAACTATCAGAGTCAATCGGTGTGACTCCATAGTTCGACTCATCATCTGACGTCCACTCATAAGGGGACCCTGGATCTTCTTCCTCACCATCATGGGGAAGAGTGCATGAACCTTCACCTCTCTCGTAGGATTGGATACCATCTCGAGGTGGTTCATCATCTCCCAAGGGCATAGGGAAATAGTCCCCCAATGAGTAGACATGATTAGGGTTGGCGAAGGGATCTCGGGCCAACTCATCTCTATAGTTGAGGCATAGGTGCTCCATGCCATCTATGAGAATATCCAGGGGCAAGGGGTGATTATGTCCCAAGCCTGATTTATCATATGGCATCTAGTACTAGGGTTGAAATGGAACCCGCATGCCTTGCTCATACAAGCCTAACCCATAACCATGCCAATTGCATAGGTCAAGATACTTCAGGGTGAAGTTAGGGTTAGACAAGTAGTGGATGTCTTCTCCAAAGGGCTCCTCATCCTCCTCCTATTGTTGGTAGGGTTCGATGTCATAGTCTAGTCCCCCATAGATGAAATTCATTTGATTAGGGGGGATGCCTAGGGGCACGATAGTGCCTATGGGAAGACGGGGTTGACCCATGTCTTGCATCGACTCTATAGTAGGGGTAGTTGTGACCTCCCTAACCATGTATTCTCCTAATCTAGTGGAAGCCAAGTGCACTATCACCTGAGGCTATGGATAGAAGAGTGATGAGAGCGAGATCTGATCTGATTCATCATCTATCGCTTGTGGTAGCTCTTCATCATCTGGGCTAGGTATCTCCTCTATGGAGATGGTGGATATGGTCGATTGTACCTCATCAATGGGCTTCTTCCCTAGGTTCCTCAACAATGGTTCCATCGACCCGATGGGCATCGGAGGAGGTGTCGATGATGAGGAAGGTATGTCATGTGATGATGAGGGGGTCAAACCTTGGCTGGATTTATTCGGTTGGAAATCTAGATGTGTCGATGGCAAGGTTGACTCGGGGATCTGCTGCACCATGTTACAGTACTTGTAGGGCTCTAGGTCCATAGGGACGACATGAACTTGCCCTTCATGAGTGTACTTGAGGCACTGGTGAGCAATGGAAGGGACACACTTCATGTCCCTAATCCATGGTCTGCCTAACAGGATATTGTATGCCATCTCACCCTCTAGTATGTGGCATAGCATCGAGATGGTCTTTTCTCCTACCTGAATAGGTAGGATGATCATACCAACTATCGAGCATATGGCATCATTAAATGCTCGGAGGGTGTATGTAGATGTGACAATATGGGATGTCGGGAGCTTCAAGTGCTTGAGAGCGATTGTAGTGATGATATTGCTAGAAGACCCTGTGTCTATCAACACTCTCTTGTATGGTGTCCCATTTACGCATGCGACGATGTGCAAGGGAGGGTCCACCATATCATTTGGGACCAGTTTAAGCTCATCCTCTCGAAAGGCGATCACCGGTTCAGTGCACTATCTGACATGCCCCACAAAATTGTTGAAGGAGTTGGACTCCTGGGGCTGAAGCTCTATGGCCTTAAGGATCTCCATCAAAGCCTCTCTGTGAGGTTGCGATTGCTGAATCAACTCATAGATGGAGAGCCGGATAGACGTTGTTCTCAAGATCTGAGTGAGCTTACTCTTGAGGGTGGCCATAGGCCTAGGTGGAAGGCTCGATAGAGGAGGCGGTGGTTGCTGTGACATCGAAGGGACATCACTCTGAGCCATAGGTGGTGCGGCTGGACTTGGGTACCACCTATTCCTCATGACAATGTTGATCATGCCGACATACCCCTGCTGAGGAGGGGCATGGTGAACCTCATTCACCTGGGGCACTGGCTTGGCCTGCTCCACATGGGTAGGCAAGGGATCTTTAAAGATCTCCATCTGTTGGTTGTTTGGCATGATAGGGTTGTCCACCTGAAGGACCTTCCTATCGATCATGTCCTGTACCAAGTTTTTAAACTTGTAGCACATGTTCACATCATGCCCATTTTGCCTATGAAATTTGCAATATAGGTCTTCTCTGTACCCTTTGGGCTTGGGGGCATTCGGGTCGATAGGTCGACTCTCAAGTAGATTGATCAAATTTACCGCTAAGAGGCGCTCAAACAATGAGTCCATGGACTCTGCAAGGGGTGTAAACTACCACTTTGGGTGGTGCTATTGATTCTACCCTTGACTATTCTGATTGTCCTTAGTATAGTCCCGATGTGTGGCCTGATAATTGGGCTTTTGAGGTGGCATAGCTTGCACTGCCCCCGGGACGCTAATGGCAACCTGATTCACTATTGCTGGCTTAGACTACACTGGGGTGCTCTTATTGTTCTTGCTCCACTCCTTGCGAGGCTTCACAATTTTCCCCTCTTGAATCTTGATTTCTTCGATGGTCCTAGCCTGTGCTAGGGCATCTTCAAGAGTCGGGTACTATTGTAGTTGCAACAACAAGGAGATTGGCTTTAGGTAGCTCTTGGAGAACATCTAAGTTAGCTCCGACATGGGGAGGAGATAAGGTAGTTTGGTGAGCAAAGCCCACCACCTATTGCCATAATTTGTTATTGACTCATCATCATACTACTTCAACCCAGCTACATCGGCTAGTGTCACCTTCCTCTTGGTATTGAAGGTGAAGTATTCTAGGAATACATCTGCAAGTTGATCCAAAGTATGGATGCTATGCTTAGGGAGCTGGTAAAACCACTTCAAGGTAGGGCCCAAAAGGGTAGTCACAAACATCCACAAAAGCAAAGCATCATCATCATGAATGCCGAAGCACTAGCCCAAAAATCTGGTGACATGCTCCTATGCATCCTCTTCTCCCTTAAACATAGCCAACTGTGGCAACTTATACTACTCTAGATAGGGAGGCATAGGCACTGAAGGATGGATGGGCTGACTACGTAGTTGGTGCATAGTGGGCTTCTGAGATCCAGACCCAGAGGTCTTGTTCTCTACCGACTCTAGGCGCTCTAGCAGCTCTTTATATGGGCCTGAGGACTTGATCTCCTCATTCTTGCTCACATCCTAAGGTGGAGGTCTAGGATCCTCCAACCTATTGTAGGGTGGTGGCCTGTCACCCCTTGTCCTGATAAGGCATCTCCAAATACTCTACTTCTAGCTCATGCTCACTGTAGGCCCCATAGGGCATCTCTCGAGCTGGTCTATAAAGAGGGGTATCCGCCCACTATGGGCACCCTATATCTGGCCTATGAGGTAAGTCCCGATCCGGCCTAGGAGGCCATGGAGGCAATGTTGGATAAGGCCTAGGAGACCTATAGCAGAGATGATTCATGTCTCCTAATACACTCTCTGCAACTTCCACCCGTGTTTGGGCTTGGCTATGGGTGTGCACCATTGCACTACTCTATAAAAATCCCAAGTGATTATATTCTTTACAATTTTTTAATGAAATAGCAAACAAGAAAGAAAACACTCAATAAGACAGATGATTATATCATTTAAGTTTTAGACATGAGTCCCTAAACTATTTTGTGTGTTTTAGATGTGTTGCTTGTAAATAATGACCTTGTATCGCGTATTTGAAATATTGTTGGATGATGCACTCAAATGTTTAAAGGATTTCACCTATATACTCACACAAGCTGAATATTGTGATTAAATCCATATCCAACGAGGTAGCATAGGTACTACTAATCCTCACCTACACCCCGTGCATAGTGATACACCCCTCCAAAGAGGAATGTGTACTATTTTGCATGATTAGGATAGATCTTGGGTCATCCTTGACCATGGATGGGTATCGATGATACTATTTCACATGAGCCAATCAAGTGGTAATGACATCCACTATTGGTCTCGATCGACGGGTTGGATGTGAGAGCCCAACGTTATCGATGTTAAAATGAAACATGATGTGTGGGGTTCCTTTTAACTTTAAAGAAAGCAAGCAAAGAAGCATTCAATGATCATTCACTAAATGCATGCGTAAGGTGCATTTTAATTTTAGAAAGGTTAGTATAAAAAGGAACTCACAAATGTATCTAGAAATGCAAAACCCTAAATGTTAGCCTACCCATTGGGTAGGCTACAAGCACGCAAACCATAGAGATGCATTCCTACTCTGAATTTGTTTTGATTTTTTTGCTTTTATGTATTTTTGTTATTTTGCATTTAATAAAAGTAAAATAACTTTTAAACTTTCCAAACAAACAAATATGTGAGAAAAATCAAATAATCTAAAAAATAAACATTTTTTGTAAATGCAAAATGGAGATGAAAGATTTAGGGACCTACCTCATCACTGCCAAAACATGCTTTTTCTGGGATTATGCCAAAATATCTCTATATTCTATTCACTCCAGGGTGTGATGAGTAGTAGGTTTGTATTTATCCCAGGGTGGGACAAACTTGTGTTCGTCCTAGGGTGGCACAAATAGCAGGTCATGGTTCATTTTAGCCTAGAATGAATAACACCTGCAACATAAAAATATGAAAAATGAGATTCAAATTTCACCTAAAGAAAAAGGGACTAGGTCCCACCATGATTGCCACTAAAGTAGGGAAAAATGGTGCACAAAATAAAGATAAAAAATGTGCATATCTATGCCCTATCGCTAATGAGTGCCAAACGGAAGCATGCAAGTAAAAATGGAAAGATGACTAATAACAATAAGTAAAGCAAAAAAAATAGATCTCTTATTAATAAAAATGATCAATATTCTAGGTTACAATGTGTCCCCTTGAGGGCTCAAAATGGGTGATACAAATTTTTACAACTTGGGTGCCCAAAGGTCAAATATCTCAAGGAATTTGGGTGCACATCCAATGTCTTTCCTTGTACCCAAAATCAAAGTGGGTAGGACAAGGTTGATGCCATTTGTGTCTTCGATATATGATGTCTTAGGCTGCCTACCAATGCATTGTAATAATCTGCACCTACACACAAGGAAACCAAAATCGTCAAATAGCGAGTGTGTATGATAAAAAGCATGTAATCCCCATAGGGATAAAATTGGCTAATAATGATAAAACATATCAAATAAACTCAAAATACCACAAAATTGTATAGGGATGTAAAAAATAAGATTTTGGGATGATATAACCAGAAATTGCACCAAAATTACATCCGATGGGGCTTCAAAACTCGAATGACCGTTCGCAACTTGCAAAACCCAAAGTAAGCAAATTATGACCCTACGCATATCCAAAATGCATGAAAATTGGATATAATACATGAAATACTATTATAATAAAACCCATTTTATTATATTTGTGATATCAATCACAGTTTAGGTGTTCTCTCAGATGACCACCAGATACCTGCAATAGACCCTACAAAGCACTAAAAATGCAATATTTTGGCCAATATAGCTCAGAACGACATGAAATTTTAACTGCAGCATAATATAAGAATTTGTAAAATATATAATTAAAAATAGTCAAGAAATAATGTATATATATCTATTCATAACAAGGTGGGACGAATAGGACTATCACAGATTAGGGGGTTCCCGGGGTGGGACGCCCACAAAATCTGCCTAAATTTTGCCACAAACTCCACTTGGGAATAGTGTAAAACCCTATGGGATGTTTTGTTGTCAAATTTTGTGAGGTAATTCACTCAATTGGTTCATTTTTATAACATATTACACCTCCTAACTCACTTGCAAACCTCCTTTGCTAAGAAGAGATTCCAAGGGAAAAATGGGCACAAAAGGGTGGAAGGAAATCTTAGCAGCACTCTATTTATTTGTACTAAAAATATGATCTCATTTTGTATGGAAAATATATCCACTTTATAGCCCAAGGAGGCTTCATGGGTCAAAATGCATGCGATGGCATGCAAGGCAAGGGGCGCCACTTGGCCATCAGGGTGACATGCGCTAGAGGGAGAAGAAAATATCCTAATTTGGCTTCCCTCATGGGATGGAGAATTAATATGCTATGTGCACTGAATTTATATCCATTAGGAACCATAAAAGTAACCATTTACAGTCACCATTTTTCCATATTTGACTTTTTTCCAGTCAAACTTGCTATTCGCTCCACCTTGGAACGAATGCTGCTATTTGCCCCAAGGTGGGACAAATAGGTTCTGTATTCATCCTAGGGTGGAATGAATAGCAGCAAGGTGTCTAGAAGGTGCCAAAAGTGGCCTAGAACCTTTCAAAACCATGTACCAAGTGGTTAGAACCATTGTATACCTCCTGAGGCCTGCCCTAGGGGATCTGGTGTGTCATGAAGCCACTGTTTATGGTAGCACAATTGGATTGACCATATTTTAGTGTCTACACATTGTATTTGGAAATACATTTTGATTGTGGAATTGGCCCAAAATCGATGGAAAATTGAAGATAAAATGACAAGGGATTTATTATTCAAGTTTTATTGCACTTCATGGTTGTTGATGTGAGTTCCATGATGCAAATTTGATAGCACTATGATGCTTATGAGAGATTGCACTTTGATCACAAAAGGAAAGCACTTCATTGTGTGATAAATTCTCTATATTATCTCTTGTTTTTAGGTACCTTAAAT
This sequence comes from Wollemia nobilis, assembly GCA_028583015.1. NCBI lineage: Eukaryota > Viridiplantae > Streptophyta > Pinopsida > Araucariales > Araucariaceae > Wollemia > Wollemia nobilis. Next base: position 6,726,956 of record JAQPPZ010002979.1, read on the forward strand.
AGACTTTCCAAATTGGAATCCTATCTTGCTAAGGAAGCCAAGAATCAAGATTCAATTAGGCTCAAGGAGGTTAGACTATGTTTTTAGAAGCTTATTGAACCAAGAGCATTGCATATTTGTTGCACTATAACCAATTTTACTTAGCTTGGGAAGCCCAAGTTTGTTACTAATGAGGTCATATTTTATGAGAATGACCAGCTCTATGATTGCCATCATCGCTAGTGACCGCGAGGCCGTTGCTAGAGGGGATAGCGGTGCAGGTTGTAAAGGAATGTTTACCCCTGTTTGATTGGTTAGAACTATTTTTAGGTCTTGGAAAGTTCCAATATGAGTCATATGGCCTAAAAATATGTCCACATGAGTAGCCTCCTCAACATGACATATTTTAGGTGTCTACAAATGCCCCTTTTTGAGATTCATTATGGGAAAATGCAACACTAACCAAAAATAGAAAACCTAATATCACATTGTAGGATGATTGATGTTCATTGATCTAGTCAATGTTAGATCTCCAAATCATGGAAATAGTTCCATATCTGAATCATTGTCTTCAACATAATAGATAGGCTTAATTTTTTTGCTAAGCTTTTTAACCATGAAGCAGACAGGGGTCTACAACATCATGATTCAAATTTACCAAGGTTTGGTTTAATATTTTTGTTTTTTTCCTAGAAAAATGGTAGCTTTAAGATAGTTGTTAGCAATGATTCTTGGATGAACACAATTAGCATGATTATGTGTTTGATTATTGATTTTGATTTTGATTGTTATGATTATGATTACCCTCTCAAGCGACACGTCGATGAGGATATGTAAAATGATTAAAGTGATAATTCGCTTGACCAAGATTGCTTGATTGGATTGACCAAATATATAAGCTTATTTGGAGCTTTTGAAATTTGACCAAAGGAAACTAGGCATATTTAGAACATTTTGAGATTTGACCAAAGGAAACTAGGCATATTTGGAGCATTTTGAGATTTGACCAAAGGAAACTAGGCATATTTGGAGCATTTTGAGATATGACCAAAGGAAATTAGGATTATTTGGATCTTTTTGAGATTTTACCAAAGGAAAATAGGCATATTTGGAGCATTTATAAATTTACCAAAGAAATTTGGGCATCTTTGGGGCTTTTAGGATTTGACCAAAGTAAACTAGGTATTTTTGGAGCTTTTTGAAATTGAGATAGTGAGGCAAAGGGTGCAACCTTTAGAACCAGGTTGTTAATTTGATTAGATGGAAGGTAAAGGGCATAAAATTTCAACTAAGCAATTTATTATGCTTATATACAAGGAAAAGGGTGCAACCTTTTGTAATATAGCAATTGATTTTGATGATATGCAAGGCAAAGGGCGTAACCTTTTGGAAACCTGTAGTTGAGTATGTTGATATGCAAGGAAAATTGTGTAACATTTTGTAAACCTAGATATTGATTTTACTGCTTAGTGATTTGGGATTTGCTACTAATTATGCCCCAGTTGTTGTATGCAAATATTTGCTTGATTTGCAAATTTAGGATTTTGTACCATTAGATGTGATTAAATGCCCAATTTGATGCTTGTGATGTTGATAGAATGATTATATTTATTACTATTTGGTGGTCATCCTAAGGTACAATGATGGCAAGTTGCAATTTTTGGGATCGTCATTGGGTCTAACGATCATAGAAAAATGTGACCGTCCTCAAGGAGAATGGCTACCAACTTTAAAAAATATAAAAGGAATTGTTGGTAATTTTTATTGTCATTTTACAAGCTGGCAGTGAAATAAAGTGAGCTCTAAGGGAGGAGAAAAATATTTTGATGTGAAACACTACCAAAATTGACACCAACCTATCATGGTGGATCAGATTGAAGCATTGAAGAGCAGTAGAGTTGGAGCTCCTAAGGTAGTCTCTCCATATTTCGCTTGTGAATTTGTAAGTTTAAAAAAATGAATTTCATTAATTAATGGGTTAAATGAACTTCACTAAACTATAGGTAATGAACCATAACCCTAGGTTAGGATTTATATTAGGTTAGCTTAGGGATAGGTAGATTTAAAATTTTAACATTTATGGGGTTTGAAATGACCCTACGTGGGAACCACTACGGGGCCATCCTTGGTAGAGACAACACTCGACTGACCAAAAGGGGTTGCCAGAGGGTCTGGCGATGGGGTTTGAATCCCAATGATCAAAAAATTGTTTATTGGTGATGGCTATCATGAGCATAGATGATGGTGATTATGATCATTGGGATGCTGAGCGACGATGAACCTTAGGCTTGATTTTTGAAATTTTTGATCAATTTTTTATTTTCTTTGATTTTTTGAGTGAATTTTTTATTTTTTTAAAGTTTTTGATGATTTTTTTATGAGTGATTGATTATGTGCTTTGAATGATATACTTTTGGATGTCATACTTTGATAGCTCAAGCTAGGGATCCTAATATGTTCTTGGATTTACAACCATTGTTATATGACAATGATTGGACATGGTTTGAGGTGATTGGCCTTAAACAGGTTATGAAATTGTTGACTGTGATGTCAGACCAATCATACCTTACAACCTTGGCTCATCAATGGGATAGTAGGACCAACATATTCCATATCCCCACTAGTGATATGACGGTGATGTTAGAGGATGTCTACCATATTTTCAAGATTCCCATAGATGTTTTGGCTATCACTTTTTCTCCTACTCGAGATAAGGTGACAGTTTTGGATTGGTTTTTTTTGTGATAGATCTATTGATGTACTGGGGAAGATAGACCATGGTGGGGTCCTAGTCTAGTATTGATATGATGAGGATATATTCTATCGATGCTAGGTAGTTTTGATGCACATAATATCGAATGTGCTACTATCAGACTCATCAGGAGCGAGGTTCCCTTGGAATCTCCTAGATATGGTGCAGGATCTAGTGGAGTGTGATCCATAGTGTCTGAGCACACTTCTAGCACAACTCTATGATGAGTTGTACAAGATTGAGCACATGGGTCGAGTGGGACTGGGATGTAGAAACTCGAGATTCATGAGCTGAGTAAAATCAGTTATAATGCAACCAATATGCAACGGTCTTGTTCAAGAAGCTTATAGAAAAGTTTCCTAACCTCCTTGAGCCTAACCAAATATTGATTCTTGTCTTCCTTAGCAAGCTAGGATCCCAATTTGGAAAGTCTATATAAGGAACCCAAAAACAAGAGAGAATATAGAGAATTTATCCCCAATTGAATGGAATGAAGTGTTGTCCTTTTATGATCAAAGAGTGCAATATCTCATACGCATCATGGTACTGCCAAATTTACATCATGAAGCTCACATCAACAACCATGAAGTGTAATCAAACTTGAAGGATAATTCCCTTACTGTTTTATCATCAATTCACCATTGATTCTGAGCAAATTCTGCAATCAAACTATATTTCCAGATACAACAATCCTTGCACATCAATTCCATAGTCAAATTGTATTTTTCCAAGCATTGAGTGTAGAGAATAGACCATTTTTTTCAACAATGACCCATAGGCACCACCATCGAACCTGATGATGGTTAGTAGGGATCACCATTCTAATCAACAAAAACCTTGTTGTGATGTTTATTTTCTTCTATTTTAGACATTAAAATTAGTTTTAGTTGCTTTAATCTTGTTTTACCATTATTTAGCATTATCTTTATAAGTCTTTCACGTATTATTTCACTATTTTCATGCATTTCCTTATTGCTTTATGCATTTACTTTATAGTTTACATAATCAAGAAACAGACCTCATCTTGGGAGGCTTTCATATGCTATTGATGCTTTTATAGTTTCTTTGTGTGTAGGTTACTGGCCTTATCAATATCACATCATCAAGATCACCTTTCTTGGCATCACAAAGTAGAGGTCGCTAAATAAAACCTCCATTATCAAATTTGAAAGAGAAAGAACTCTATAGATTGCATCTTTTTGCCTTTTGAGGTCACATATTATAATCATGTATCATTGGTGAATCCCTAAGATAGATATATTGTAACCAATTTCCAAATTATTAATGAGAAGAGCATCCTACTTTATTTATATTTGTGTCAATATGGTTACCTGGCTCATCGATGGGATAGAAAGACCAACACATTCCATCTCCCCACTGATGATATGATGGTGTTGTTAGAAGATTTCTATCATATTTTTGGGATTCCCATAGATGGTTTGGCTATCACTTCTTATCCTACCTGGGATAAGGAGATGGTTTTGGAGTGGGTATTTTATGATAGATCTACTAAGGTGCTAGGGAAGATAGACCATGGTGAGGTCCTAGTACAATATTGGTACGATGAGGACATATTATCTCGGTGTTAGGTAGTGCTAATGCAAATCATCTCAATGTGCTACTACTAGACTCATCAAGAGTGAGGTTCCCTTGGAACCTACTAGACATGGTGTAGGATCTAGTGGAGTGTGACCCACAACATCCAGTGATTATGGTATGGGGAAGCACACTGCTAGTACATCTCTATGATAAGTTGTACGAGATTGAGCACAAGGACTGAGTGGGAGTGGAATGCAGTCTATTACTTTAGATCTGGGGATGGGAGCATATTTGGGTGGATTGACCTATTGGATTACCATTGTTCCTATATGACATAGATGTTGATGATAGTTTCTACATAGTGCAGTTTCCATGGGATATGAAGGCTAGATGGATTCGGTCACATTCAAGTGTGCTAACACACTATACTAAGTTTTTGGAGGGGTTATAGTGGGGGTAAATCATATGGAGACCTTACTTAGGTTGTCCTATTGGCAAGATATAGGGAGGTACCTAACTATATTTAGACATAGTAGATGGCTCATGGGACACCATGGGAAGGAGAGAGAGTATTTTCATTACTCTCAAGTAACTATGTAATTCGGCATAGCCTAGGATGTTCCAGAGGAGCCATAGACTAGAATGTTGAGACATAGCTTACACCACCTCATATGACTAGATTAGTAGAGGATGTGGACCCTCCCATTGTAGAGATAGGTTTAGAGGACCCAGGGACCACTATTGATTATGACACTTGGTGGGTCTCTCAACTATGGCATGGTGGTGGTACTCTAGGTAGACCTAGAGAGGTGGTAGTGGAGGAGGGTGGTGATGAGGATGAGTGATGAGTGCATTGTAGGATAGAGGGTGAGTGGGGGTAGACGATAGAATATATGGATGAGCCCAAGGATGAGGAGGAGGATGAGGTAGATGGTCTGAGTGATGAGGTAGCATAGCTATAGGTATAGGTGCAGAGTTTATAGGTATATCTATAGACTTATCAAAGGTAGATGATGGATCAAGATACATTGCTCACTACTATTCAAAGTTAGATAAGTGTTGGTTAGCAATTATGGTGGGGATACACTAAGAAGAGAGCTCTCTTCTAGGCTTATGTATTTATAGTTTAGGTGATGATCGATTAGATTACGATAGAGAGGGATACTCTATGGGCACAACTGGTAGTCAAGACCATCAAGGCAGAGGCAAGGAATATGGAGAGGGATACTCTTAGGGTACAGTTAGTGATCACCTCTACAATATAGATTACACCATCCACTCCAACCACTTAAGTTCCAGTTGCATAAGGTGGGGATATAGATATTAGGAGACTATGAAGCATCATAGCAAAGGTTTTGGCATAGTGCACAACATATTTAGCATACATCATTGCTCTAGAGACTTGTTGAGTGGTAATTTTACCCAATTGTAAAATTACACTCTCCATTATAATTTTTATCCCAAAACCCTCTCTTGCAAAGAAGTTAAAACAAAACAACTTCTCCAAGGTCTCCGCTATATTAGCATTTGCATATGTGTATTAATAATCTCAATAAGATATATCAATTCAATGCTAGGAACACCTTAGTGATTACAAGTAACTTTTAACAAGGGGCATGTGTTGGTTCATTTTACTATTGGAATATGTAATGCAACATTGTGTGAATTATTCTTAGACTAAAATAATATTTAGAAAATAATTCTATATAAAATATTCCCACCCAATTAATAAATAAAATAAGGGTGCTAGGAATATTTAATTTATGAAAAAAAGTTATTCTCCATTTTCTAGCAAATATTAGAAAGTAACTAATAACTTTCTAATATCTGATAGATGCCACTTATCACATATCTCAAAGATTATATTGTGATAAAATTAGAAAGTAACTAAAGCACTTTCTAATATTTGATAGATTGTGATAAGATTTAGGGTTGTAGTACAAAAGATTCTCTTTAAATAGGGGTGTTTTCTACTACATATCATCGTATTTTATGTAAACTTATTTTGCAAATCTGCCATTAGGGTTTATAGATTTATTATGTTTTTAGATCTAGTTGTTAGATCTTTTGCAAACAGTATTTTCATTTTAAATCTATAAATTTTTGTTGGCATTAAGATTTTGTTGGAAAGGTTTTTGGAGCCAAACGGACCCTATGGTTGCATTCGAAAGACCCAAAAATCCCTATTTCCATATATAGTCATTTTTTTTATTTATTAAAAAAAAATAGTCGGCTATATATATATATATAGTTTTGCTTAAAAAAAAAAAAAACAGTTTTGTTTTAAAAAAAAAAAACAGTTTTTCTTTATAAAAAAAAAAAAAACAGTTTTGTTAAAAAAAAAAAAAACAGTTTTTCTTCATAAAAAAAAAAAAAATAGTTTTGTTTTTTGAAAAAGTTTTGCTTTATAAAAATATTTGAACTTTTTCATTCCATTTTTTTTATTAATAAAATAAATTTTATTAATTTAATTGCATTTTTTAAGCAATTTTTTGTATTAAAAATTATTATTATTCTCCTTAAAATGCAATTCTTTTTTCTCACATTAACAATGGTTGTTTGTGAGTTTGCTTGTTTTGCAAGGTTATCCAAGTATGTTTTGAAGTATACAAGGCAATTTCAGATCAAATTTTTCACTCTCTTCCCCTATTTTTATTAATTTCTTCTAATATCTCTCTAGTATTTTCTTGAAGCATACTATAAATTAATGTAACTTGTATCTCTCATTATGAAAGTAAAAGAGAATGAAAGTGAGAGTGAGAGAGAGAGAGAGAAAAAGAGAGAGAGAGAGAGAGTGTGTATTTGTGTTTTGCTTTGTGTCTCCACCATCTCTTGTTCATATTTCTTACATTTTGCATCTCAACTAATCTAACTACTAACTTGCTACTAAACAATCTACTAACCAACTAACTTGCAATTTACTAATTTTCATATTAATCAATAAGGTTAAAAATGAATCAACTTCCTAACCACAACTTTAGTATTTGATTAAAATTTACTTAATATTGCAACACAGTTTATATTTGCTAAACACCTATTGAATCCAAAAGAATCTGCTCTATCGATAGCAAGTCCTTTTTGAGTCCTCATAATCATACCCTTTTGGGTAGCTTGGTTGACCTTGGGTGATATGGATTGGCAATTCATTAGGCTATAGAAAAAATTAAAATGAACACTAACTTACTAACTTATTGACTATCTAACATTTAACAAATGTTTTATGGTTCAATTCCAGTTAGTTTATTTTGTTGCAAGTTGATTGTTATGGTTAGTTACCTTCTTATTGTAAGTTAATCTATTGCAAGTTGATCTTGGTTTATTCAATTACAATATGGTTATAGTTGTTTATTGCAAGATGGTTATAGTAGTTCATGATTATCTTTCATGATGATCAATCAGCTATTGCCTTGGCTAAAAATCCTATAATGCATCAAAGGACAAAGCATGTTGAAATCCAAGCTCACTTTATCAGAGAGAAGGTATTGGATGGGACTATTCAGTTGTAGTATTTCCCATCATCTTCTAATTCTACTGATTTGTTCACCAAACCTCTTCCCAAGGAGTAGTTTTGTAAGTTGAGGGACTCACTTGGTTTGGTGAAGTTGTCCTCAAGGGGGAATGAAGTGTAGTTACACTTGTGTGATGACAAATTCATCCTTATGAGGTGTTTTGTGCTATATATGAGTTGATATTTGGTGGTATAATTGCTTTTTGCATCTCTTTTGAATATGGTACTTTCTTGTTTGCCTTGTGCAACTTTTGTACATGTTAATTTGTAGATGGTAGTATGCAATTATGGTATATGATGCAATTGCTTTATGCGACTCTTTTACATGGTACTTTCTTGTTTTCTTGTGCAAATTTGTACATGTTTTTATGTAATTGGTTTATCATGGTACTTTCTTGTTAGTATTTATGCTACTTTTGTACATGATATTTTATGGTTGGCTTTATGCAACCGATATGCACACTTTATTATTTTCATATACCTTATGCAACTCTTGTACATGGTAATTTTTTGTTAGCCTTGTGCTACTTTTGTACATGGTACTTTAGATTTTGCATTATCATGGTACTCCTTGTTTGCTTTATGCAACTTTGTACATGATATTTTTTTATCAACTATATAGCACGTGACTATAAGTATGGCTTGGCATATTTTTGTGATGACTTATAGTTCACTATTTATTAGATCAGTTTTGTTATCATATTTGGATATTCATATATGTTGTGGTGAATATATTTATGATGATGTATCTAACTGATCTTATGTTGAGCTGCTTGTAGCTTTCAGATACTTTCGTTTGGGATTTTGCATGCTTACTAAAGACACCCTTGTGATATTTTTTTCTTGTCATTTGCAACCACTTGTGGTTGATGGATGGCTTTGTAAGCTGCTTGTATCTGAAGCTACTCCGTTGGGGGCTTACAGTCTCATTTTGGCCCATTTTGTATTGGTTCCTTATTATAGACCATTCTTGGTCATAGAAGCTCATTGTAACTATATTACTTATTTGATTCTCATCCCCATTTGTATCTTTAGGGGGAGGATATTTCTTTGTCTCATAATTCCTTTTCCCAATATTGCATTAAGGGGGAGTGTTGGAATATGTAATACAACATTGTGTAAATTATTCTTAGACTAAAATATAAAGTCTAAAGAATAATATTTAGAAAATAATTCTATGTAAAAATATTCCCACCCAATTAATAAATAAAATAAGGGTGCTAGGAATATTTAATTTATGAAAAAAAGTTATTCCCCATTTTCTAGCAAATATTAGAAAGTAACTAATAACTTTCTAATATATGATAGATGCCACTTATCACATATCTCAAAGATTAGATTGTGATAAAATTAGAAAGTAACTAAAGCACTTTCTAATATTTGATAGATTGTGATAAGATTGGATTGTGATAAGATTTAGGGTTGTAGTAGAAAAGCTTCTCTTTAAATAGGGGTGTTTTGTACTACATATCATCGTATCTTGTCATATTTACTTGTGTTGTAGGTTATGTTGATGCATATTGTTGTATAACATTGAAGCATTCTTGTACTATTGAATCATTGAGTAATATAGTGAGCTTCATAGTGGATGTTTCCCTTCTTCATTTGAAGTAGGGTTTTACCACTTAATATTGGTGTTGTGGTTTTTTCTTTTTTTGTGTGTGATTGATCTTGTGGAGCATTCTTCGATCTTGGGGAGACTTTGCTTGTCTCACATTTACCATGCTATGTTAATGATTGTTCATAAAACAAAACAAAAAGTAAATGTGAATTGTCCCTCATATGATCACGATGTAGCCTTAATTCCTTTTATCTTGAATTATTTTAAGGTAATTTTTATTTTGGCAAATAAAGTCTTTCATTAAACTAGGTTTTAAAGGTTGACCCAAAACCGATTTAAAAAAATCAGCCCAAGGCTGAGGAACCCCATTCAAGATAAAGTCTTTTAAAGGTAAATTTCATCTTCCTTTATTAAGTGGATTTTAAACAAGTTTTATCTTGCATTAAATCCTACTTTAAGAATGAAATAGAAAATTAAATCTATCTATGAATGTGAATTTAAAATGATGAAAAGATCCATTAAATTTAGCTTTTATCATGAAGATAAAGAAAGCCTTTGATGTAATTGATAAATTGTTTCTCTTTGATGAAATTAATTTTCATAAAGAGACACCAATTTATTGCTTGAAAATAATAGCCTCATAATGTCATGATGAATTATCCCTCTTTAATGAAATTAATTTTCATTAAGAAGAAATAATTTCATGCTTTAAAACCAAGACCTTTGATGTAATGATAAATTAGCCCTCCTAAATGAAATCAAAAATTTCATGAAGAAAGGTGCATTTATTACTTTGAAAATGAAATGCCATAGAATAAACTCCCCTTTAATGAAATTGAAATTTTCATAAAGGAAAGGTCATCTTATACTTGCAAATAAAGTATGAAGCTGAAAAATCCGATTTGGCTTCAAAATGAAAAAAATATGAATTTTTGAAATTATAAAAACCCTTAAAAATAACAGTTTTCAAAAATAATTATAAAATAAAAATAACCTTAGAATGAGTTTGAATATGTTATGTATGATAGATTATACATCATTATTCACAACCATGTAATTATTTTTATCATTTTATTGTTTTTCAATTTTTATTTTAATGCCTGAAAATTAAAAAAAATTGTAAAATAAAAGTTGGAAAACTGAAAAATAAAAATCTGAAACAAATTAAATGCTAAAAACGCAGACATGTAAAGCTTTATCAGTTTGATAGCACCCCGTCCTGCAAAACTGAATATGTGATAAAATCTTACATGCAACCTAGTCTATTCAACCTGCATTTGCACAATTGAAATAAACTAAGTGCTAGCTCCTAGGGTACAGAAATAAATTTCAGACTTCGAACATTCTCATGAAGTAACCATAAAAATGCATTAAACTTCATTTATAAATCCAAAATATGAAAAGGGAAAGATAAAAACAGTTAAATCCAGTGTGCAAAATTTTTTGTCCTTCTTTTTTGCTAACAAGGTCTAAATTTCTGAAAAAGCTCTTGCATAAAAAATGTTTCACTTTACATTCCGGCAGCATATCTCTAGTTTTCCAAAAAAAAAACCAGCCCCTATTTCTCTTTTTCGAATCATATTTGAAAACATCCCTGAAATGGTTCGTTTCGCCTTCCTTTGTTTCTGTCTCAAAATGCTTTGTTATCTCCCTCATCCTTTAATTTTCGTTTGGCTCTCTATGTAATACTTCCTATTTATTCTAATTTTCTCATGACATTTTTAATACTGCTCTTTTATTAAAACAATCACATGAGGGGCGCTCTCTAAAATATCCATTACAAACTAAATGTAACCGCCCCTTTAGATCACCTTTAATATCTTCGTCGTCTTATTACCACTTGCTTACTATGTTTCATTACAATGATATGTCATCATATAAATATTTACCAACACTCACTTATAATGTCACCCATGGACATTAAATTTTAATGCTTCGTTAGACCTTCTTTCACTTGCATTCATGAGGACCTTCGTATATTTTTATTTTGTAGATACACTCCCCAAAGGATGATCTTCACCTTAGTTCAAAATAAACTACCCCTTTAATTACACCATGGGAGAATCGAACCCTAAGCACCCCTCGCGCTATGGACCCCAATGCGTTGGACAGGCCCTGCAGTGCATTATTATCCACCAAAATTCAAGAGCAAAAATCCATGTGGGTTGGTGGTCATGTCAGAACATATTTAACCGATGGGCCATTATGGATTCACCCACTATCACACTGTGTATCACTGCCCATTCCACTTGTTGGTTTCATCAATGTTGTGTATCACTATCTTGAATAGTGGATACCGATCGGTAATATCCCTTACATTTGCATCTCTTAATTCATATCCTCTAGTGCTAACTCAATTTTTGGCTACTACACATTGTGAGCTCCATCATCTTTCTAGCTGCGTCATATCCAGGCTGTTCTGGCCATGTTATGTCTATTGTGTAACACCTCTCATTGTCTTCCTAGTCACTACCAAATATGCATTCTATCCCCCTCCTAGAACTTTTCATTTACAAGACCTTCTGCACTTTGTGTCTCGATCAATTCCTATACATCGATATCCACATTGTATCACTATTTCGGTGCCTCCTTCATGGGTAACTCTACGTCCCTCCTAAACAACATTACTACCCAGAGCTTCCTTCAAACTAGCCATCATCTACTCGACTACATCAACTCACTGCATTTGCTTTATAGTGATACGAAGCCCACATGTGAATGTAATTCTTCCCCTTCACATATTTCTCACAAGCCTATTGTTATCTACTATGCCAAATCTCATTATGTCACTTACCAAGGTATCCATCAATATCTTGTACACCAGCTCCTAGCTCTATCCTATTGTTCGATAATTTTTGTGCTACTGCACTATGGGGATGATATTGATATGCTATCGCCCAAATAAGGAGGGAGTTTCAGATCAATATTCCCAATTATGGGAATGCCAAACCACGTCACCATTCCATTCAACTATGATATCTATGAAGACTCGCTACTGACAACCCTAGCTCTCTTCACACTACGTGTGAATCACTGTTGTATACCATGTTATCCAACCAATGCTCTCTCTGTGGCATCGTCACTTCTTTTAATTTTTGACTAATCGGAATTTGATGTATCCATTGTGTCACCATGTATGGTATAATGCAAATGAGCCTGTATGCTTTAATCACTTAAAACATAATAAATAAATCTAATATGTGTTAAACAAACTAATGGTAGACACCAAAAAATGTATGAAAATTATGAATGAAAATATTAACTCTTATCATAAGAAATAATCATTTATACATTCATATGTGAGATGAGATGATGTGAGATGTAGGGGATTTCCCTATATGCTTCTGAAACTAAAATATATGCATAAAATAGTTAGTGGTCGTCTAAATATCATTGTTGATATCAATCCGGTATCTATCCTATTCTATGAAAACCCCTTAATAAATAAAAGTTCATCAGAAAAACTATGATTGTTTGATGATATTATTTATTGCTAGAATTTTTTTTAAGGTTTTCCATGAGACTCAAACACCCTAGTTTAGTGATAAAAATTTGTATAATGACTGCACAAGACTCTTGAAAGATACAATCCTGTTAAGAAGACCAAGATATTCACTGTCCTTGTGTGTGCAAAGTGAATATATTAGATGAGGCATAAGAATACCTAATTTCTAGGCAGGTTTCATTCAACCCATTTCTATAATGAGGATCACCATATGGTCATCACGATCCTAAGTTTGGATGTAGTTGGACTAGACTACTAGGAAATACAAGCCATCTAAAGCTATCCCATATATAAGCTGATATTGGTCTGTACAAAAGGAGGATGCCAATGTGATAGACATATCACCAAGCGTAAGGCTACTCCATTTCCAAGCATATTTCATTTAACCCATTGTTGTAATGGAGATCACCTCATGGCATTTAAATACCAAAGATTTTAGGGATTCAAGCTTGTTACCCCCTTCTTTTATTTTGACTTCTTGGGATACTTGCTCATGCTAAGTGATGAATATCACTGTTTATTTTACATTTTGTTTTATTTTTTAGCAAGGTATTTGCTTAGTGATGAAAATCACTATTTATTTTGCTTTACTTTGGGAATTTTTCTTGTTTTGTATAAAAGCAAGGGATTATTTGGGTAGGGGTGAGCTTGTAATTTTATCAATGATAAGCATTCTAGACCATGCACATAATAAGATAAGAAAGGAAAACCTTTCGCTTAAGGTGATAATGATCACTTTGTAGTGTCATCTTTCCTTGTTCAAACTAGGATTGTTAATGTTTAAAATTGTGTTGGGATTTTAAGAAATGCAAGGTACTATCAAAACTAGACCTTACCTCCAAAAGGTAAGATATCTTTCTACAAAATCTAAAAAGATAACTAGGGATGGTTGAATGACCAAAAAATCCTAGTATATACCTTATAGCAATTGATTAGATGTGTTGAAAAACATAATTTCTCATAATGGAAATGTGAATGATAAGGATATATGGATTCATGATTGAAATATACACATGGTGTCATTCATAAGAATGTAAACACAACCTATCCTAATGCAAGTGCAATGGATGAAAAATGCCTAATGCAATGTAATTAATGAGTGTATATAATGAAAATGCATAATGTAAATACATTTTTTTTATTTATTTAATGTTCTAAATTATTTTTGTGTTTTTGATTATTTTATGATTTTAGGAGGAAGGTGTGATACCTGATGTACCCCCACTATGTGTGATAATTAATGAAAGTGAGGAAGGTGTGATATCTTTAGGATCCCCAATTTGCTTCATGGATTATGATGTGGATGGTGGGGAAGGTGTAATACCTTGAAGGCCCCTAGTGTATATTTTGTCTATTGCAATATAATCAATCTCACTAGAAAGAGTGATAGAAATTGACTCCCCTATTGTGGCTTGGACTTTTGTGAAATACCAATGTTATGATGGGGTGAAACAAGTGAACCGTATGCACGAAGATCATTCCATTCTATCATATCTTTGACCATAATCTTGAATTATTAGCAATCATGAATGTCATGGCCATGTTGGTGATGATAAATACAATAAAGGTTTTCATTATGTGACCCAGGTTTAGGTGTTCTTGGTTTGAATTTTGATAATGTTATTGCACGTGCCTCATACAATTTTTTAAATAAGGCCAAAGTAAGCATTACAAATTTGATGTATCGGTGAGGTGGCTTGCTTGGATTACAAGGATGTGACTAACCTAGGGGTTGCATATGGGATGATGAGGCATGACCTATGGTAGGTTGAGTTGAGGTAGATGAACCATCTATGAGTGAGGTCTCCTTGTCAATAAGGTCTTGGATGACATTTTTAAACCCATAACAATTGTGAATGTCATGGCCCTCTATTCAATGATAAAGGTAGAAGTGATCCTCCCTATAACCCTTAGGTTTAATTTTGTTTGGGTCTAAAGGATGTATGTTGGGTAGATTAATTGCCTCATATTCTTGTAACTTTTGAAAAGTAGTCGACATGGGCTCATATAGTGGAGTTTGAGTGTGACATTGGTTTTTTAAGCAAGGGGGACTAGATAAACCAATGTGATAAGGTAGTTGAACTACATGTATCTTAGTTGTTGTTTTAGGTTATTCTTATTGCTTTTTTTGTGTAAGTGATGGACCATTAAATATGCTCACTAGTTGGTTTTTGGTATTGAGAAGGTTATCAATTCAAAATTAATTCTTCTCAAGCATATTTTGTATTACGTTCATGAAGCTATAACATGATTGAATATCATGACTATCTAGTTGATGGTAGATATAGTTTAAATATTCTCTATATACCTTAGGCTTATTTTGATTTGGATTTGGGATGCTAATTTTAGGTAAAGTGATGATCTTTGCATCACACAATCAAGTAAAATTTAATGCCATAGGTCCAAGTAATGGCATATAAATGCGAGGTGGTCAGGGTGGCTAAATCTACACTTGATCTTGTTGAGGTTTATATTATGGTTGTAAAGGAGGCAATTTGATCTCAGATATAGTTTGCTTCTGCAACTCCATGCTTGTGATATGGTGCATAATTTGTTGTAAAGAATCATTTTGCTAACCCATTTGTGTCTCTATATTATCTAGGCAATCTAGAATATGTTGTAATATTGATGGTGATGATTGGTCACCTTTGCTAGGTATTTGAGAGGGTGGCACTATTATAACAATGATAGATGGAGTTTTAGGACTCTTGCCCTCTGTTACCAAACTAATTGTTGTAAAAAATCCTTCATCTAGATGAGGTATATATACCTCATCAATATGTTTAGGAGGCTCTTGACAAGGATCTTGTACCTCGATGTTAGGTATCAAATCAAGGATGGTATCCATGAATGAGGATTTTATGGGAGGGAAAACTAAGTTCTTCACTAACTCGATGATAGGTGTGACTATCACATTCTATGTTATCTGCTCATGTAGCACAAGGCTATTTGGATGAGCTGAAGCATAAGGTAGAATGGATGCTGATAGTACAAGGGGTACTAATTCAGCTGTGACCACTATGGTTGTATTCTCATATTTAGGGATGATGATATCTTATGCTATAGTGATGGGGTTATATGGAGGGATCTCCTTGATTGGCCCTATTTATATCCTTTTGTTAAAGGCTCCCAAAAAAGTAGAAGGGGTAGTGGGAGAAACCAATGATAATAATGGATCTAAAATAGGTGTTGATAATTTGATATATTATTGTAGTGATTGAGCCTATTTCATGATGTCATCCAAATGGATATCTAGGTGAGTAAATGGTGAAGGAGGTTCCTACGGTTCCTCAATCACCTTGTAATATTTGAAGATATCTAGATTGGTGTGTACCACATGTACTTGAACTTGCTATATAAATTTGAGGTGTTGATGAACTATGGATGGGAAACATTCCATATCTCTCATCCAAGGTCTACCCATCAGTATATTGTACTATGGATTATAATGATGATATTAATGGATGAATTGGTATCAATCAAAACTTGTTTATACAAAAGTTTGTTGATGCTAGCTATAGTCTGCAATGGTGGATTAGGTTTGTTAATATGGGCTAGACTAATATCTTGTTTGCAAAAAGTAATCATAAGGTCCTCGTATGGTGGAATGGGACTCAATTGTTGTGAGGATTGTAATGTATGTTGGATGTTGATTGGGTTCAACAGTGATGTAGACTAGTTAGGGAGTTTCCTGCTCCTCGTTGAGATATTTATCATGTTGATAAAATCCTCATTATGTGGGGCTATATGCACCTCATTCACATGCATTTTTTGATCTTCCTTGACCTCATTATTGGGTAAGGGATCTTTGAAAATATCAATTTGTTGATTGTTGATAGCTAGGGATTTTCCTATCTACCTAGGTGAACAGTTGTTTGTCTACCTAGGAGGCAACTCTTGATGATGTGCAATATGATATGTATTGATCTATTTCCTATGAGTACTAGGTATGGGTACCTCTTCATGAGCTACCCTTCATGATTGTTCTTCGTGTAACTTCTATTTGAAAATCCTTTCTTATTGTTGTTTGTGTTCATACAATCAATGGTGGTGTAATATTTATTTTTTTGTGTGGTCATAGTCTAAGTGCTCATGCTCACGATGTAAATCCTCCAATTTATCTTAGATTAGTTGCTCTTTCTAGCTATTAAATAGGCCTAGGTATCCAATCCATGTAATCCACTATGTAAGGCCGATGGCTTCCCATATTTCTATGGGGATTTTTATCTATGTCAATTCCTATAGTGGGTGTGGCAATCCTATCACCTCGATGGGTAGATTACCTATGTGAGGAAGTAGCTTCATGATGGCTATCAAGGCATTTTGCAAGAATGAGAAGATCTTTAAGAGAATATCAGAGGTTTTAAGGGCTTATCCATAATTTTTTCACTTCACTAGCTCATGATTGAGCTTGGCTATGTGTAGTTGTCATGATGTGTTGATTAGGTAAAAAATTAAAGAAACCCACACTAAAGAAAATTTTGATTTCTAAAAAAACATTATGGGTGTTATATATCAAAATGATTAGTGCGATGAGCTGATCACCGAAGAACACAAGATTATACTGAGAGGAGGGGTGAATAGTATAAGACCACTTTTTACTTTTATTTCCCAATCAATATTATACAATGTATTAATAGAAATATCAATAGCATTAATCAAAGCAATGCACAAATAACCACACACAATAGAGACACCAATTTAACGTGGTTCACCCAATGTGATCTACTCCACGAAGAAAATATTTCACTAAAATTTTCTCAAAAAATATCTTGGGAATCCTTTCCCTATTACAATGTTTATGGACATCTATCCAAAGGAGACACCAATCCCCTAATCAAGTTCGTGGATCTCTATCCATAGGAGAAATATTTCTCCTTAGCTCTAGCTAGTGATCTTCTAGAAGAACTACTACCTCCATTGCACTAGCTTATGGATATATATCCACTGAAGACTCTTGTACTCACTTAGAAGACCTATCCTCACTACCCTAGCTAATGGAACTTTATCCATTGGATACTATCATCCACTATACTCTGTCACCTCTAAAGCTTGCTCTCAACTCTATCTCAAATTTACACTAAACATAGTCCTTCAATCTAACACAAATTTGCTCAATCTCTATCCTCAAATCCCCACTAAACATAGTCCTTCAATCTAGCACAAATCTACTTACACTCTATCCTCAAATATGCACTAAAAATATTCCTTTAGTCTAGCATAAATATGCTCAATCTCTATCCTCAAATATACACTAAACACAGTCCTTCAGTATAGCACAAATCTGCTCACTCTCTATCCTCAAATCTATACTAAACACAGTCCTTTGGTCTAGCACAAATTTGCTCACTCTCTATCCTCCAATCTACACTAAACATAGTCCTTCAGTATAGCACAAATATTCTCACTCTCTGTCCTCAAGACTTAACACAAAGCTTGACTTAATCACAAATCAAATTTGCTAGATATGCCCCAAATATTAACTCAAGGTTTTAACAAATCAATCAATAAACTCTGCTCACACGTTTTCTCAAAGACTTGTCTCAAATATACATTGTAAGCTTCCACAAAATCTCACACTAATAAATCCACAAGTCTTCACCAAGACTTGTCTCAACTCTACTCCACAAGTCCTCACTAGAACTTGTCCCATCTGCTCAACAAGTCTTCACCAAGACTTACCTCAAATTTGCTCAACAAGTCCTAACTAGAACATGTCCAATCTCACAAAAACATATAGATAATTGTTAGAGACTCAATATTATTCACATTCATAACAATGCTCAATCACTTTCAATCTCTCTTTTTACCATAGAAACATATAGAGAATTGTTAGAGACTCAATATGTTTCACATTCACAAACACTCAATCACTTCCAACATTTTTCTCAAATAAATTTAGAATATAGAACAATTTGTTTCACAGAATTAGAACTATCACTTCAACACTTACACTTGACTAGGATCAATCAACTCCACTCAATAAATAACTCAATAAAATACTTCTTGCTTACAAAACCTAGTCCAAGCATATGAACACTCACTCAAATATTTCCAACAATGCTTATTAACCAATCTCACATAACAATGATACTCATGATCTTGCAAACCCTAATTCAAGATAGTTCACAAATTCACATAACAATGATACTCATGTTATTTTACAAACCCTAGTTCAATATAGTTTACAAATTCACATAAAAATGATACTCATGTTCTTGCACAAACCCTAATCATACATATAAATGTTCAGCCAAAGTTTCTAACAATGCATATCAAACAAGGTTTCTATCATCAAAATTTATTCTAGAAAAACTTTGAAGCATTAATACAAAACCAAACTCAAAAATTCTTACCAGACAATCCTTTTCACTCAAACTTAGCATTTACAACATCCAACAATCACTCACAAGAAATATGTGCCCATACCTTTTTGTTTGATGAAGAAGTGCCCTTAAAAACATGTTTTAACAAGATCAAACTCTTTGCCAATCTCAAGGGTTTAGATGACAAAATCTCCTTAAAATAATTCACAACACAAAAATATTAACTTTCCTTACTACTTTATCACTCCTTAATCACTCAAAAACTTAGCACAAAAATTAGAGTTTTGCAAACCCCTTTTAACTCCCTTCAACAACTTATAATCCAAATTAATCATGCAAAAACCTTAATTAAAATAAACCTTTGGAGAACAAAAATATTTTTCCTTCTTTTATTTTTTGTAAGCCAAGTCAACCCAAATAATGCTCATACCTTTGTTAATGTTGTCCAAAAGGCCTTCGTGGGATTCAAGCTGTCGATGGCTCTCCTTCAATCACTTTCAAAGTGCTCGCGCCCACCAACTCGACTGCGTGGTTCCATAAGAACCAAAAGGTACAAATGCACCTTTGATTTCCTCCTCGAATGACACAAACACAACATGATATTCCCTTAAAAAAAAATAGAGTGCGCAAGGTTTGAACCCACACCTGACATTCCCAAATGCTTCTAACATAGCCTTTGGCTACCAACTCAGCTACTAGGGGCTTTGAGTGAATTTCGGAGGCCACAAACTGTTGTCCTCTTCTGTGCTCAACACACATGCAAAAATGCACAAGATTTTCTCTCCTTTGCATGAGCCAAAAAATCATTTGCATGGGATTAATTTTCAAATGCCAAACCTTGGCATTATTTATATGCAAACCATAGCATATTCCAACATTGGCAAGCATTCAAATTCGAATATTAAAATTAATTTTAAATATTAAATAAATATTTAAATTAAACCTTAGCACCCATAATTATTTTTTTTAAGCAAAAAATCCCTTGGGGGCCACCTTGGTCTGAGAGACCATGAACAGGGGGTTCTACACCATCAAAGTCACCCGAGAGTCGCACCCGACCTTGCTCGCACCAACACTATCAATTGGATATTGGATACCCAATTCAGCTTTTTGGTAGGGTGGAGATTTGAACCTGGGACCTCCCTTTGAGGATTGCCCTCTCCTCTCCAACTCACCTACAACACCTGGGTTCGACCCATAATTATTTAAATTAAAATATTTTAATTGAAATTAAATCTGCTTGTGGGTCTTTTTCAACTTGGTCCTTGATCTTCTTCAGCTTGATCTTTGGCCTGAAATAATAATAATAAAATATTATTATTTAATTTGAATTTGCTTCTCCTTCCTTGGGTCTTCATCCTTTGATCCCTCCTGGGTATATAATATTTAAAAATAAATATTATAACCTATTTCTTTTCAATACCTTATTGCTTTTGGAAGAAACACTTAATGTCCTCAAAGATGATGAACATAACACAAAAATGCTTTTGACATCAATGAAAACAAAACTCCTCAAAATGTCCAACAATATCCCCCTTTGTCATTGATGGCAACCCAATTACTTTTTACCATTTCCTTAACCTTTTTATGTTCTACTCCCCCTGAGAAACTACTCCCCCCGACTGAATGCTTTCCTCCTAACTCAAATATCTTCCCTTACTCATATATATCCCCCTTTGACATCAATGGCAAAGAGTCACCTTTGGGGCTTGGGGCTAAGAATGAAAATCTTAGCTTAGTCCCTCCCCCACCTCTTGAGGTGGTTAATTCTGGGGTGGGAGTATTTCTACTCCCAGCATGCACTTCTCTTTTCCTTTTTCCATTTTCCTCCTCATATGATCCTTTTTATTCCTCTAACTATTCATGTTCCTGCTTGTATATGGAATCTCTGATCTACACCATATTGATGTATGTACATCATTATTGCACTTATAACAATTAATTTTATTATTCCTTGGAGGTGCAAATGTCTTGGGATTTCTTCTGTTGAAGCCATATCTATTCCTATCATGAATCCTATAATTCATTGCCTTGTGATCAAACTGATTACAAGAGTAGTAATACCCTTGAAATAGATTCATGTTTCTAAAATTCCCATCTTCCTATCTTTCATGTGTCCTGCACTAAGAAGCTTTGTGCCTAAACTTGTGACATGAGAAGCATCAACCATTGAAGTTGCATTGCCCTGACCTAATGGGTATTTTAATCTCTTTTACCCAGTGCTAGTTCCTATTCCATCTATTCCTATTTTGTGCATTTTTCCTTTCTTTGTTGATATTTCTATTATCCAAATCATCCTCAAAAGTCTCACTTTCTCTTACACTCTCTTCTTCTAAAGTTTGTTCTTCTTCAGAACTTGATATTGACTCTTTTTGTTTCTTTTGTACTTTTTCAAAACCAATACCTTTTTTGCTTGATGTAGGTTTTTGTGTCTTGATAATCTTATCCAAATTCTTTGAGCTTCTCCTAAACCTGTGTAACCTATCCTTAGACTCTTTCACTTCCTTCCTTAGTGAAGCTACTTCATGCTCCAACCTTTCACATTCTAAGACCTTTTCTTCTAACCTATCTTTGAACTTCATTTTCTGAAGCAGAGTTGCATAAAAAAACACATACAATCCACTGAAAACCAAAAATGCTAAAAGGAGCCAAAGCTTTCCATTAATTTCATGCTAAAAATGAGGATCCCAAAAGAAGAGCCCTTTTACAATTTCAAAAATTCCTACTTATGCCCTATTTTCCCCTTTTTTACCCACCTAAAACTTGAAATTTCAAATTTGAAATTTGGGGCAACTTGCAAAGGTCATAACTTCGTGTTCATTGACCTGATTGACTATTAAAACATATTTTAAAAAATTGCATGAAATGAGCTAAGCAAGGTGAGCATTGGTGTGAAGAGCCAAGGCTTGTGTCTAGTCAAAAATCCTCAAATTTGACCTTTAAGACCTTTAAAAATCTCCTGCAAGAAAAACTAGTTTTTACTAGTTTTGCAAAATTAAACAATTACAATCTTTTTTGGGTGATGCAAGATCACTTTTACACCATTGGATGCTCCTGCATCAGACACCCAGGGTAAATTGAGAAGTGACCTTCACTTATTTGTTGTTGGAAGAAAACCAAGGTGTTCAACCTCATCCTTTGACAACAAAGATGAATCTTCAACAGGCTTGCCCTTCCACTTAACCAGATATTATGCATAATGCCTATTTCTTGTGCTTTTGCCTACATGGGTATCTAGGACCTCTTCTATCTCTTCTATATCTAGAGTATATGTGGGAATAATCCATAATTATCCGACTGGTCTGCCATTATTATCACCTTCATGATATTCTACCAAATCTGAAATGTTGAACACAGGTGATATATTCAGCCCACTTGGCAATTCTACCTCATAGGCATTCCTTGAATCCCATTTCCCTATGATTTTGCATGGTCCAAACTTCTTCATTTTTAACTTTTTGTAGGTTTTAGTAGGAAATATTTCCTTTCTCAAGTGAACCATAACTTGATCTCCCACTTGGAACTCCTTAAGTCGTCACTTCTGGTCTGCTCTTGTCTTGTACTGAGTGTTCATATTATTGATATGTTGCTTCACTTCATCATGTAGGCTCTTCAGGTGCTCTGCAAAGTCCTCAAGATCAACACTACTCTTTTCCCCTTTGTCCATATTTCTCAACTCGGAAGCATTCCTTGGGCTGCTCCCATACACAATATGGAATGGGGATTTATTAGTACTCCTATTGACAGAATTATTGTATGCAAATTCTGCTTGTGGCAAAACCAAATCCCATCCCTTGGGCTTATCTCCTACCAAGAACCTTAGTAGATTGCCCAAAATTATGTTCTCCACCTCTGTTTATCCGTTAGTCTATGGGTGGTATGCAGAACTAAATTTTAGGTCTGTCTTCAATTTCTTCCATAGGGTCCTCTAGAAATACCCAACAAACTTGGTATCCCTGTCGGAAATGATACTCTTTGGTAGACCATGTAGGCGTACCACCTCTTTGAAAAATAACCCTGCAACATGAATTGCATCATTAGTTTCTGGCAGGGAATAAAATGTGCCATATTTGAAAACTTGTCAACCACCACAAATATGGAGTCATTCATCCTCTGTGTCCTTGGTAAGCCAAGAACAAAATCCATGTTGATGTCCTCCCATGGCCTATCTAGTATAGGTAACGACTGATATAATCTAGTGTTCTATCTCACACCCTTGGCCATCTGGCATACTCTGCAACTCTGTACAAACTTCTTCACATATTGTTGCAAGTGTGGCCAATAGTAGTTTTCACTAACAAGGGCAATGGTCTTATCCCAACCAAAGTGTGCAACCAACCCTCCATTGTGCTTCTCCTTGACCAGATTCTCCCTCATTGAACTCCTTGGAATACATAATTGATTTCCTCTGAACAACATCCCATATTGGATTAGAAAATCCAACCACTTAGTCCTATCTAAAGTAATAGGTGCTAAGCAAACCCTCCAAGCTTCTGCAAAATCAGGATCTTCAAGGTACAAAACCTTAAGTTCATCAAACCCTACAACTTCCACCTTCATTTCTATCAAACTACCTTCTACTTAAGGCATCTGCAACTCTGTTTGACTTCCCACTCCTATGCTTCAACACAAAGGTATAACTCTGTAGAAACTCAACCCACTTTAAGTGCCTCTGATTTAGCTTCCCTTGGCTATTAATATATTGTAAGGCCTAATGATCAGTATATAGAACAAACTATTTTGGCAATAAATAATGCCTCCACTTATTTAGAGCTTGAACTATAGCATAAAACTCTTGATCATATACATAATACTTCTTCCTAGCATCATTGAGTTTCTCACTAAAATAAGCAACAAGTTTACTTTCTTGACTCAACACAGCTCCTATGGCACTACCACTAGAATCACAGTCTACCTAGAATACCTTATTGAAATATGGAAGTGCTAAAATAGGTTGTTCTATGACATTATTTTTCAACATATCAAAGCTCTTATCTACTCCTGAGGTCCACTTAAATTCTTTATTATCCCCTCTCATTGTTTCTGTTAGGGGTGCACAAATACTGCTGAAATTTCTAATAAATTTTCTATAAAAACTTGCTAGACCATGAAATGATCTTACCTCAGTTATGCTCCTTGGAGTAGGCCATTCAATGATAGCCCTCACCTTTTTTGGGTCCATTTTTAGACCTTTAGCTGAGATAACAAATCCCAGATACACTAACTCCTTCACAAAACTGCACTTCTTCAAATTAATTAGCAATTGCTCCTCCTTCAACTTCTCAAAAACTCTTCTGATATGCATCAGATGCTCTTCCAGGGTCTTGCTAAATATTAAAATGTCATCCAAATAGACAATGATGAATTTTCCTAGAAACTCCTTCAATACCTCATTCATCAGCCGCATGAATGTGCTTGGTGCATTGGTTAGCCCAAATGGCATGACCAACCACTCATACAAACCCTCTCTAGTCTTGAAGGCTATCTTCCACTCATCCCCTTCTCTGACACGAATTTGATGGTACCCACTCTTTAGGTCAATCTTTGTGAAGTACTTGGATCCACTCAAACAGTCCATAATATCATCCATCCTTGGCAATGTGAACCTATATTTTATGGTGATCTTGTTAATAGCTCGGGAGTCTGTACACATTCTCCACTCTCCATATTTCTTTGGTGCTAGTACTGCAGGTACTGCACATGGACTCAGGCTCTCCTGAATTAGTCCCTTTTTCAACAACTCTTGGACTTGTCTGTTTAGCTCCTCATTTTCTATAGGAGTCATTCTATGGGCTGCCTTATTGGGTAAACTAGATCCTGGTACCAAATCTATATGGTGACTGATCTTCCTCACTGGTGGCAAACCCTCTGGTACATTATCTGATATTATATCTAGAAATTATTCTAACAGACCTGAGACTTCTATTGGGGTATCTTTACATTCTTCTTCCCTAACTCTAGGAATTAATGCATAGCACATATGCTCATGTTTCAAACCATCCAAAAACCTTCTACCTTCAACTAAATAGATTCTAGCACTACTACATACCTTTTCGTCCACCTCATTTAGGGGCTTCAGCTTATGGTGCACTCCATTCTTTGTCAGGGAGTAAGTGTTGGCATGCCCATCGTGCATTGCACACCAATCAAACTGCCATGACCTTCCCAATAGCAAATGGCAAGCATCCATAGGCAGGATGTCACATAGGACCTCATCACAATAATTCCAAATATTAAATTTTACCAAGAACTGCTCACTGACCAAAGCCTATGGTCCTTTTGCAACCACACAATTAGATATGGATGCGGGTGTCTCTTCCTCTCTAACTAAAATTTGGTAACCATTCCTTCTGCAACTAGGTTATCCATGCTACCATTATCTATGATAACATTACTGACCTTACCTACACATTTACACCTTGTGCAAAATAAGCTCTTCCTATGATCTGAATCTCTCTCCTCATTCAACAAGGATCTCCTTGTTATCAGTACTTCTCCTCTTTCTACTTCTTTAGAGTGCTCAAATTCAACACCTTCATCAACAATAGTAGCTCGAGCATTACCTTCAAGCCTCCTATTTGTTCCTCCTTAGTGTTGTGGACACTCGTATGCTTGATTTCCTTCTTCTCCATAGTGGAAATAGGTTCCATGAAATCCTCCTCTTCCAAACCCTCATCAAGAACTTCCTCGTCCTCTCTGGTAACCATTATTTTGGTAGTTATTATTCTGCTCATGGGGATGCTAAGCATTTTCTCCCTTCTAGTCTTGACTATTGCTTGTATCCCTAGTTTTCTTTTGGTCCTCATTCCATCCTCCATTTGTTCTCCCACCAGTTCTTCCACCATGACCTTTTCCTCTATGTTTGCTTTCAAACCTCTTGTTCAAATTCTCTTCTACCTTCAAGGCAAATTGGTAAGCATATTCAATGGTGGTCATCCTGACCAAACTCAACTCTTCTTGAATACTTGCTCTTAACCCATTAATATAATGGGCTACCTTCTCCTTGTTGGCCTCAGAATGGCCTGTTCTAATCAGGATCTTATAGAACTCCTCTATATATTCTTTGATAGACTTACTTGATTGTCTCAAACCCTACATTTTCTTGAGCAGATCCAACTCGTAATCAATTAGAATAAATTTTCTCTTCAACTTCTCCACCATTTTCTCCCACCTTGTTATCCTTTCTTTTCCTCTTTTGTTTCTGTCTAGCTGCACTCCCTTCCACCATATGCTAGCATGAACCTTCAGCTTGGTCTTAGAAAACTTGACCCTCTCAGGATCTTCTACCTCCTCATACTCGAAGTATTCCTCCATGTCATTGATCTAGTTGATCAACTCTTCTGGGTTGATATTTCTAGAATACATGGAGACATCAAAATTTGGTCTCTTTCCAATCTGTGATATGGCCTTATACAATCTAGCTTGTGCAGGATCTATTGCCTCTTCTTCTTCTTCTTCAAATTGGGCCTCTTCTTCTTCAACTTCATCTTCACTCTCTTCTTCTCTCCTTGGCTCAAACCCTCTACGCAGCTCCTCTTGCAGAGCTTGAACTTGCCTCTGCAAAGATCTAAAATCTTCTTCTGGCACCATATTTCTCCCACCACCATGGTTTCTTTATGGAGGCATTCTACTCACTTCTCCCACAAACCCTAACCATAGATCCTGGTGTAAACTGCCTCACGTTCGGTGCTCTATTTACACACTCAAGAACTCTCACTCTGATACCACTTGAAGCAGAGTTGCATAAAAAAACACATACAATCCACTGAAAACCAGAAATGCTAAAAGGAGCCAAAGCTTTCCATTAATTTCATGCTAAAAATGAGGATACCAAAAGAAGAGCCCTTTTACAATTTTGAAAATTCCTACTTATGCCCTATTTTCCCCTTTTTTCCCACCTAAAACTTGAAATTTCAAATTTGAAATTTGGGGCAACTTGCGGAGGTCATAAATTCGCGCTCGTTGACCCGATTGACTATTACAACATATTTTCGGAAATGACATGAAATGAGCTAAGAAGGGTGAGCCTTGGCACTATTATCCAAGGCTCATGTCTAGCCAAAAATCCTCAAATTTGACCTCTAAGACCTTTAAAAATCTCCTGCAAGAAAAACTAGTTTTACTAGTTTTACAAAATTAAACAATTACAATCTTTTTTGGGTGATGCAAGATCACTTTTACACCATTGGATGCTCCTGCATCATTTTCTTAGCCATTAACTTATTTAAATCCTCTATAAGCTTTCCTTTCTCTTCATCACATTCTTGAAACTGAAGCTTAAGTTGGGAGTTTTGCTTTCTTACCTTATTTAATGCATCAAGAGCATGAATAAGCTCTCCCTCTGGTAGGAACCTAGGGTTCCTAGCACATAAAATGATAAATAAATAATAAATAGACCTAAAACTAAAAGAATCACCTTTTGTATTGTCGGGAAGTCCCTTCAATAAATTGTATTATATTTCATATTCATGGATGATTGAATGATAAGTTCTTACAATGTTTTATACCCCTCTAGGGTTATAGGTGAAAGGTTGCAATGCTTCCTAACCCTAATATTATAATAATATAATAATTAATATAATTAATTATTATATTATTTATTATTATATTATTTTATTATTATAACCATAGGATAAAATATATTATTATTATTATTATTGATTAATGTTAGGATAAGATCCTAACATTCCACCCTCCATAAAACAAGATTTGTCCTCAAAGCTTAGAATTGTAGTGTGTAATTCTCCAAACGTCTCGCCTGGTAATCTAATGTAGAAAACCTTGTGTCTCCTATTTGATTATTTCAAATATGTATATGCTCTTCAAATATTCCACCTTGGAATAGTACTTGCTCTATGGTTTATTAAGGGATTAGATTAATTTGACTCCAATGCAATAGTAAACTTTATACAATTCACCTTTAGCTCCTTTTGAACCTTAATAAAAACAAGTATATAGTTTGATAGTACCTTTATAGTATTTGCACATGATATTCTAGTACAAAAGTATATTACGAGGCTTTATATCTCTATGTATTATTGGAGAGGGTTACAACCTTCGTGCAAGTAAAGCAAAAAAACATCACCAATTTTGCTGAAAGTTGTCAAAAAATGGAGTAAAAAGTTGTCGCGTTAAAAGTTGAAAAATTTGTTGTGCAAAAATTGCTTGGTTCACGTCTACGGTGAAGGACGAGCTAAAAAGAGATGGGGCTATGGAATTTATTTATGTCTTACACCTCCATGAGAATGTTGGTTTATTGTTTGATGCGTGTGATGAATTTCACTATGAATCTGTATGCTTCACTGTTGCGCAGGCTCGAAACTTCAACAATTTTCCAGGTAAATAAAATGTGTTAAGCTCATTCCACACCTTCTGTGACATGGCATAAGTGGATTTGGTGTAGACTTGAAGATAATATATCCAAGCTTTCATAATTTCATGAGAGCAGATTGAAAGTCCAGACGCACACAGTTTCCTCTCAACATTATCAATATAAATTTAAAGTCTAAGCTCATAACCTTGTTCATTTGACTGCCTATCCCAACCATCTTGGATCTTGAAACGGAGACTGAAATTTGGAAAACCATTTCATTATATATATTTTATGCCTTGCTATCAAACCACTTGATAAAATTAATTAATTCTCTTAAAAGTGTTCATAGTATTTTCCTGTTTGACTGCACCATTTCTTTTGTGTTATCGTAACAAACCTCATTAATATGCAAACACTGAAGCTCAAATAAAAGCTTCCCTATCTTCCCCAATTAAAAAATAAATAAATTCTTATACTATTGTCTTCAACAGATGACACCGTCTGCCTTGCGCCACGTGTGTGGTTTTCAATGTTGGCTGCTTAACGACATATAATAATGCCTCTTCATGTGCTCTCTAATTCCCTATAGGTAAAAAAGATATGCATCCCATGGTCAATAAATCCCCCAAATGTCTTCTCTAGTCGTATCGTTTCAAATGATATGCTTGCACCTCATAACTTAACATTGAATAAATTTAAAGAATGATGATCAAGTATAACTGCGAAGCTATATATTACACTTAATGTGTCAATTTGCACCTCGTGCAAGCATTTCCTCGTACTCTAAAATAGACATCTGCCATTCAATTTTTTATTTGGCCGTAAAACCTAGCGATGAATTTTACCACTTCATAATCTGAAAGTCCATGAAGATGAGCAAGAATTGATGTTTCCTGAAGGGCAACATGTTGTCATCCAGTGGAGTGAATCCACAGTTGGCAAACGAGGACACCACCGTAAACACTGCAAAAGTAGGGATTCCTACTCCTCTGCTACGGAGGATCCATTTTCCACCGGAGGAAAAAGAGAAATACATGGAATTGCATACGATCCCAGCTAACTGAACTAGCACCAGATATAACAGAGAAATATAGTCGAGGCACGTGAGCGCTTGGTATTCTAAAGCATTGTCGTAGTCATCAGATGAATCTAAATCTTGTCTTTTGAACTCATCACGTGACAGTTTCATCTTATTGAAATCCACTTGTGTTTCCAATTGCCTTCATGAATACCGTTGCCTTCGTCTCTACATGAAGAGGAGGAGGGTAGCATTTCAGTACTATCCTAGAATTTCCCATGACGACGTCCATCAATTCTTCTGAGATGGAGACACAACATGGATGTGAAGACTTCACCGCTGCTATTCGTAGAATTACATACGTAATCCGGAGCACCTGTGTTGTGCTGGAGTATTTTGTATTTTTTGCTTAGCCAGAATAAATTTGTCGGGGTATACTCTACCACGCTACCTTCCTAAATAAAAATGTGTATGTTTTCAAAACCTTGCGATTTAGACGGCTCTTGCTCATGGAGTGGAGTCATTTCGGTCCATGAGACCTGGTAGATCTTTCTTGGGGCTTTCAATAATAATTTCTTTTCAACGTTCTCTCACAGACGAAATTGATTGGACTCGTGGCGAAGGTTATGTCAGAATCAACAACTTTTCATCGAGATTACCATGAACTAGATGCTCTGGTTTCCTCCTCCATCAGTTCTTCCCAATATCAGCTGTTAAAATGCAATGAAACTGACATCTGAATTTAATTTTTGTTGGGCACAACACATCGCTTATCTCTCTGAATTTCTTCGCATAAGGTTTTATGATATTGGTAGGTACCTGCTAAGAAGGGAGAAAATGAACCTTTAGGAGGTGGCCATGGAGGAGGCCAAGGTGGAGGACGAGAGGGTAACACAGATTTTGAAAATACACTCCCTTCAACATCACCAAAAAACTTAGTTTTTTGTGAAGTTATCTCATGCCAAAAGTTCTGTTTCAAAAATTTGGCAGGCAAGTTTGCAAAAGTAGATAATTTTTGAGCAATTAACCTGTTTGCTATTTCCTGAATTTTACAGAAGGGATACTTTCTTCCATTTATATAGTATTTATTTTGATCTTCATAATATCCGTTTGTAATTTTAATTGGTTGCACCTTTGGAAACCATACAATCTGTGCATTGTTGTTCAAAAAATCTTCTTCATCATTCACTTTTTTTATAAAAAAAATTGCATTATTAGGGTTTTGATTAATTTCTTTCGGAAGTGCAATAGGTATTTCTAGAAGTTCTCTGGTTATGGGCTCTTCCTCCTCCTCATATTCCATGGCTATGGGCTCCTCTTCTTCCTGGGATTCCATGGCTAGGGTCTCCTCTTGCATTTCCATTAAATATTGTATAATACGATCAGAACGTTCCATTTGTTTTTTTTGTTTTTGTTCAATCATTCTTCTAATTTTTGCAATGTCATTTTTCATTTCCTTGACCAATATGGTTGGATCCATAAGGCTCTGATACCAGATGGTAGGAACCTAGGGTTCCTAGCACATAAAATGATAAATAAATAATAAATAGACCTAAAACTAAAAGAATCACCTTTTGTATTGTCGGGAAGTCCCTTCAATAAATTGTATTATATTTCATATTCATGGATGATTGAATGATAAGTTCTTACAATGTTTTATACCCCTCTAGGGTTATAGGTGAAAGGTTGCAATGCTTCCTAACCCTAATATTATAATAATATAATAATTAATATAATTAATTATTATATTATTTATTATTATATTATTTTATTATTATAACCATAGGATAAAATATATTATTATTATTATTATTGATTAATGTTAGGATAAGAGTAGGAAGAAAGAAGAAAGCATTCCCCAAGACTGTGCAGGTTGAAGGGAAGATAGCTAATCTCTTATCTGGAAAACTACTACCTCCAAAGTATAGTGATCCAGGAAGCCCAGTTATCACAGTCACCATAGGTTTAGTACCAATATCAAATGTTTTAGTGGATCTAGGAGCTGCAATAAATGTCATGACTAAAGATACAATGGAACAATTACAACTCAAACATCTCAGCCCCACATTTACAGTTTTAGAAATGGCTGATAGGTCAGTTGCAAAACCTGAAGGAATCATTGAAGATGTCCCTATAGAAGTTTCTTCTTGGGAATTCCCTGCAGATTTTCTGGTTTTACAACCAAGAAATTTAGCACATGGATATCCCATTATTTTGGGAAGACCTTGGCTTGCAACTGCAGCAGCCTTTATAGACTGCAGATCTGGAAATATGACTATTTCAAATGGTATTGAGCTGAAACAAATTTCTTTATATCCTCCTGCAAAACCATCTAGCAAATTTTAGGCCAGTTATGGTTTTCTGACTCAGATGAAGAACTAGAAGAGGTCATTTCTACACTAGCTACCTTAGTAGTAAGAGAACACATAGAAGACCTCAGTGACACAGAAAACTTAGAAAATGAAACAATCCTGATGAATGTTCTGCATGAACAAAGTTTAGAAGGGGAAGCAACAAATACCCAACAATTGATAAGTAATGAGGAGAATCAAAAATCTGAAGATGAATCATCTGTGCTATCACAAGGAAACTCTGTTTCACTATCACATGGATGGCACCATCATCTGATTTTTCCTTCTCACTGTTCCATACAAGAAATGCTTCCCTCAAGCAGTAATGAAACAGAAACTGCTTCGTTTCTCCAATCACAGCAATGTCCTCTTAATCCCTTAATCACCAAGTATGAAGGAGTGAATTCAGTCCTTCTAAATACAAAACAAATAGAAGTCCAGCCAGGCAAATTTCTGAATATCTACAGCCAGCTTACTAGGGAAGAGGAAGAAAAATTGATAGTTGTTTTGCAGAAGCATGTTCATGCTTTTGCTTGGAACTACAAAGATATGTCAGGAGTTCATCCTGATATATGTACCCATAAGATCTATACCGAAGAAGTCAAGCCAGTCAGACAATTTCAAAGAAGATTGAATCCTGCCTTAAGAGATATTATGAAGTAAGAAATTGAAAAACTCCTGGAAGTAGGATTCATTTACCCAATTTTTGATAGTCAATGGGTTTCTCCATTGGTAATAGTTCCTAAGAAAAATGGAAAAATGAGAGTATGTGTAGATTACAGAGAATTGAATAAGGTGACATACAAAGACCATTTTCCATTACCTTTCATAGATCAAGTGTTAGATACTCTTGCTGGAAAAAGATACTTTTGTTTTCTTGATGGATTCAGTGGGTATAATCAAATTCAGATTGCACTCGAATATCAATAAAAGACAACTTTTACATGTCCATGGGGAACATTTGCCTATAGGGTTTTACCTTTTGGTTTGTGTAATGCCCCAGCAACTTTTCAACGAGCAGTCCTAGCAATTTTTGCTGATTTGACCACCAAAAGTGTTGAAATTTACATGGATGATTTCACAGTATGTGGACAAACTTTTGATTTTACATTGGAAAATCTTGACAAAGTCTTAACTCGTTGTGAAACATACCACTTATCCTTAAATCCAGATAAATGCTTCATTATGATGAAGGAAGGGATAGTTCTTGGTCATCACATCTCTCCTGAAGGGATCCAAGTTGATCCAAAGAAAGTTGAAATTATCAAGAACCTCCTTCCTCCTAAAACTCAGACTAATGTCAAAAGTTTCCTAGGACACATTGGTTTTTACCACAGGTTTATTCCCAACTTTAGTACAATAGCCAGTCCACTGTTTGCCTTATTGACTAAAGATTCTGAATTCTCCTGGACTGCAAAGTGTCAGGAAGCATTTGAAGCTCTGAAAGAGAAATTGATAACTCCACCTGTGCTTAGAGGACCTAATTGGACATTACCATTTCACATTCAAACTGATGCCTCCAATACAGCAATTGGAGCAGCATTAGGACAAATTGATAATGGTGAACATTATACCATCTACAACATTAGCGAAACTTGACGAGAGCAGAGAAAAATTATACAACAAGCGAGAAAGAATTCCTAGCAGTGATTTATGCCATCAACAAATTTAGGCATTATATCATAGGTTATCAAATATTTATTCACACAGATCATACAACCATTAAGTATTTGATGAATAAACCTATAGTAAGTGCAAGAATTATTCATTGGTTGATGTTGCTGCAAGAATTTGATATTACCATAATCAACAAACCAGGAAAAGCTAATGTTGTAGCAGATTTTTTGTCCAGGTTGCAGAACACAGATGAAGGGGAATTAGTTGATGACACTTTTCCTGATGAAAAACTATTTGCTATATCAGTTCAATCACCTTGGTTTGCAGATATAGCCAATTATTTGGCCATAGGGAAAGTTCCTCCACATTTCACCTCAAAACAGAAAAAACAATTGATCAAACAGAGTTCTTCTTTTGAGTGGATTAAGGGTATGCTTTTTAAGTGCAGTCTTGACCATGTGTTACGTAGGTGCATCCGAAAGGATGAAGTGTATGATATCCTTAGAGCTTGTCATGATGAACCCTCAGGTGGACACTATTCCGTAAAAAGAACAGTTAGAAAAATCTTAGGGATAGGATATTATTGGCCATATCTTCACAAGGATGTGAAAAAGTAGATTAGGCATTGTGATGCATGCCAAAGAATGGGGAAACCCACTCATACAAATGAGATGCCACTGCAGCATCAAATGGTTTTAGAACCATTTGAGAGGTGGGGGCTTGATTTTGTAGGACCTATTGATCCACCTTCTCAAGGAAAGGTGCATATTCTAGTATGCACTGATTACTTGATAAAGTGGGTAGAGGTGTGTGCTTTCAAACATGCTCATGAAGAGAAGGTCGCTGATTTCTTGTATACTCAAATTTTTTAGATATTTGGAGCTCCACGGTCTATCACCATAGACCAAGGACCCCAATTTGCATCCAAAGTCATAAAAGTATTTACAGAATTGTATGAAATCAAACATAGGAAATCATCACCTTACCACCCACAAGCAAATGGCCAGGTTGAAGTAACAAACAAAGAACTAGAACACATCTTGACAAAAATAGTAGCTTTTCATAGGAAAAATTGGCTAGACAAACTACCTGAAGCAGTTTGGGCCTACAATACTACTTGGAAGTCCACTATTGGATTCACACCTTATGAACTAGTCTTTGGTAAAAAGCCTCTCTTACCTATTGAATTTGAGCTACTAACATTGCGCACAACACTGGAAATTGGAATTGACTTGTCGCAGGCATAGATAGATAGGATTCTGTAGCTGAATGCATTGGATGAACTTAGATTGGATGCTCTGCACCAAACTGAGGTAATTCAGGAGCGAGAGGAAGTCTGTGGCATGATAGTCACATTCGACGAGAGGAAACTCCAACAAGGAGATTGGGCTTTACTGTTCAATTCTCAATATGAGGACTTCCCTGGAAAACTAAGAACTAGATGGTTGGGACCTTACTGGATTGAAAAGGTATTCAACAATGGAGCAGCTCGTTTATCCCCCATTGATGGGTCACGAAGAAATTTGGTAGTGAATGGACATCGCCTCAGGGTATACCATACACCTCTGACTAAAGAAGAATTCTTGCAGCAACTTGATAGTTTGGATACACAGCAGGTGGAAGAGAATCCTTCTTCCACTTCAAAACAATCAACATGATCAGTGGATTTCAAGAAAATAGAAAATACAAAAAAATCAAAAAAATAGAAAACAAAAATATGAATAAATTCTGAGTATGAATTCCTTCATGGGCATGGTTTCAGGGGAAATCATGAAATTCCTTCATGGGCATAGTCAGGATCAAGAAAAAAAAAAGAAAAAAAAAAGAGAGAAAAGGAGAGGTAAAAATAAAAAAAATGGGGAAAATAAAAAAAAAAAAAAAAAAAAAAAGAGAAAAATGAATAACTCAGCAGTGAAAACCTTTTTAAGGCACTACTGGGTTGGTATGCATGAAAACTAGTTTTCTGGCATGCATAACCTTGAGAAATTTTTGAATCATCATTGTACAAATTCACCTAGTGCACTTGTTTTGAAATGTTGCAGAAAATCTCAGCAGAATATCAACAAAAGCAGTCATTCTTCAAAACTGGCATTAATTGTTTTTATCAGGTATATATTTCTTACATTTCTTCATTGTAAAATGATTGGTATATAGTATGTGACAATTAACCATTAGCATAAAAGGTATTCATAAGAGTTGGCATACTTAAAAACACCCTCAAGATCAACTTCTCCTTTCTTTTATTCTTCCTCTATTTGTTTGCCTTTGAAAACATCTTTATTATTTTTTGACTTGTCTTCTTTAGGATCACCTCCTTCTTCTTCTAGTGTCATAAGAATATTATCTTCTGGTCCTTCATGTGTATCTTCATATTCATCATCATTGAAATTGAAACCACTCTTTGTACAACTATCCTCAAGATGACCAAAATTACAACATATAAAACAGTTGAGGATTATTGGTGTTATTTTCTTAACCACTTATTTTTATTTTACCATAAATAGAACTTCATATCTATCATTATCTGAGGAACCATCATCACTATCAGTTGAGTACATACTTGCCTTATCTACATAGAAAATCTTCTTGTGCCTATGGAAAAACTTCTTCCCTTGTGTACGTTGTCCATCCCTACTATTATTTTGGTACCAGTGCCTTTATGCATCCCTATTCTTATGATCCTGTTTCTCATCACCATTGCTATTTCTAGATTCTAGACAATCAGATACATAGTGACCATATTTTCCACATTTAAAAAATCTAACAAATTTTGTACCTTTATATTTTCTTTAGTCCATGTTCCTTCTACCATAATTGACTTCTTAATCACTAGATAACTCATTTCTTGAATCTAACTTCTTACCCTTAGTATTCTTAGTGGATTTAAATGCTGCTTCTTTCTGGGGAATAGGTTCCTCTTTTATTCTTATCTCAAATGCTATGAGAATGCCATGTAATTCATCTCTTGTCAAATGATAAATATATTTTCTCTTCTATAGCTAAAATATTTTCACTAAATATTTTTGGGAGTGACCTTAGAATATTATCACACACATCAGGTTTAGAAACTTCAAGCCCAAGTCCTTGCATGGAGCTAACAACCTCATCCACACAAATTATATATCCCGTAATATTTTCTTCATCCTTCATTTTCAGGTCTTCAAATTCTCTCTTGAAATTTTACAATTTTTCCCTTTTGACCTTTTTATCTCCTTCATATATGCCTTGCAACTTATCCTAAATATCCTTTGCTGATTTACAATGCATAATATTTATAAAATCTATTTTATGTAAGCCCTTTTGAATTGCATTCATTGCTCTTGAATTATAATGATGTAGAAGCTTACCATATTTATCTGTAGGTGGAGTTGTTGGTGGTGTGTATCGATTTTCAACTACTTCTCATACTTCATTTCCAAGTGCTATTAAATGAAATTTCATCCTTGTTCCCATATAACAATGGTGCTAAATTTCCTAAGGATCCACTCTAAGAATCATCTTGTGTTCTTGTAGGCTTTTACTTCAAGTTGTTAAACTCTACTGAAGGAACCTACTCTGATACCAATTGAAGAACACAAGCTTATACTGAGAGGGGGTAAACAGTATAAGACCACTTTTTAATTTTTTTCTCAACCAATATTATGCAATGTATTAATAGCAATATCAATAGCAATAATTAAAGAAATGCATAAATTACCACACACAATATAGACACCAATTTAACGTGGTTCACCTAATGTGGGCTACTCCATGGAGAAAATATTTCACTAAAATTTTCTCAAAAAATCTCTTGGGAATCCTTTCCCTATTACAATGTTTATGGACCTCTTCCCAAAGGAGGCACCAATACCCTAATCAAGTTCATGGATCTCTATCCATAGGAGAACTCTTTCTCCTTAGCTCTAGCTAGTGATCTTCTAGAAGAACTGCTACCTCCACTACATTGGCTTATGGATATCTATCCACTAAAGGCTCTTATCCTCACTCAGAAGACCTATCCTCACTACCCTAGCTAATGGACCTCTATCCACTAGAGATTATCATCCTCTATAATATATCACCTCCAAAGCTTACTCTCAACTCTATCTCAAATCTGCACTAAACACAGTCCTTCAGTCTAGCACAAATCTGCTCAATATCTATCCTCAAATATTCACTAAATATAGTCCTTCAGTCTAGCATAAATATACTCACTCTCTATCCTTAAATCTACACTAAACATAGTCCTTTGATCTAGCACAAATCTTCTCAATCTTTGTCCTCAAATATGCACTAAACATAGTCCTTTGTTCTAGCACAAATTTGCTCACTCTCTATCCTCAAATATGCACTAAACATAGTACTTCGGTCTAGCACAAATCTACTCACTCTTTATCCTCAAATTTGCACTAAACATAGTCCTTCAGTCTAGAATAAATTTTCTTACTCTCTATCCTAAATCCTTAACACAAAGCTTGACTTAATCACAAATCAACTCTGCTAGATCTACCCCAAACTTTAACTCAAGTTTTGAATAAATCAATCAATCAACTCTACTCACAAGTCTTCTCAAAGACTTATCTCAAATATGCATTGTAAGCTTCCACAAAATCTCACACTAATCTATCCACAAGTCTTCACCAAGACTTATCTCAACTCTGCTCCACAAGTCCTCACTAGAACTTGTCCAATTTTCTCAATAAGTCTTCACCAAGACTTACCTCAAATCTGCTCAACAAGTCCTAACTAGAACTTATCCAATCTCATAAAAACATATAGAGAGTTGTTAGAGACTCATATGCTTCAAACTCATCACAATGCTCAATAACTTTCAATCTCTCTTTTTATCATAGAAACATATAGAGAATTGTTAGAGACTCAATATGTTTCACATTCACAAACACTCAATCACTTCCAACCTTTTTCTCAAATCAATTCAGAATATAGAACAATTTGTTTCACAAAATTAGAACTATCACTTCAAAACTTCCACTTGAATAGGCTCAATCAACTCCACTCAATCAATCACTCAATAAATACTCCTTGCTTACAAACCCTAGTCCAAGCATATGAACACTCACTCAAATATTTCCAAAAATTCTTATTAACCAATCTCACATAACAATGATACTCATGATCTTGCAAACTCTAATTCAAGATAGTTCACAACTTCACATAATAATGATACTCATGTTATTTTACAAACCCTAGTTCAATATAGTTTACAACTTCACATAACAATGATACTCATGTTCTTGCACAAACCCTAATCATGCATATAAAGGTTCAACCAATGTTTCTAACAATGCTTATCAAACAAGGTTTCTATCTTCAACATTTATTATAGAAAAACCTTGAAGCATTAATACAAAACCAAACTCAAAAATTATTACTAGACAATCCTTTTCACTCCAACTTAGCATTTACAACATCCAACAATCACTCACAAGAAATATATGCCCATACCTTTTTGTTTGATGAAGAAGTGCCCTTAAAAACTTGTTTTAACAAGATCAAACTCTTTGTCAATCTCAAGGGTTTAGATGATAAAATCTCCTTCAAATAATTCACAACACAAAAATAATAACTTTCCTTACTACCTTATCACTCCTTAATCGCTCAAAAACTTAGCACAAAAATTAAAGTTTTGCAAACCCCTTTTAACTCCATTCAAAAACTTATAATCCAAATTAATTATGCAAAAACCTTAATTAAAATAAACCTTTGGAGAACAAAAATGTTTCTCCCTATTTTATTTTTTGCAAGCCAAGTCAACCCAAATAATGTGCATACCTTTGTTAATGCTATCCAAAAGGCCTTGGCAGGATTTGAGCCAACGATTTCTCTCCCCAAGCACTTCCGTAGCACTCACGTCCACCAACTAGGCTCTGTGGTTCCACAAGAACCAAAAGGTATGAATGTACCTTTGATTTCCTCCTCGAATGGCACAAACACAACACGATCTTCCCTTCAGTAAAAACAGAGTGCATGAGGTTTGAACCCACACCTAGCTTTCCTAAATGCTTCTAACGTAGACTTTGGCTACCAACTCAGCTATGAGGGGCTTCGAGTGAATTTCAAAGGCCACGAACTGTTGTCCTCTTTTGTGCTCAACACATGTAAAAATGCACAAGCTTTTCTCTCCTTTGCATGAGCCAAAAAATCATTCGCATGGGATAATTTTCAAATGCCAAACCTTGGCATTATTTATATGCAAACCATAGCATATTCCAACATCGACGAGCATTCAAATTCAAATTTGAATTCAAATATTAAAATTAATTTTAAATATTAAATAAATATTTAAATTAAACCTTAGCACCCATCATTATTTAAATTAAAATTTTAATCAAAGATTAAAATATTTTAATTTGAATTAAATCCGCTTGTGGGTATTTTTCAACTTAGTCCTTGATCTTCTTTGGCTTGATATTTGGCCTAAAAAAATATAATAAAATATTATTATTTAATTTGAACTTGCTTCTCCTTCCTTGGGTCTTCATCCTTTAAACCCTCCTAGGTATATAATATTAAAAATAAATATTATAACCTATTGTTTTTCAAGACCTTATTGCTTTTGGAAGAAACACTTAATGTCCTCAAATATGATGAACATAGCACAAAAATACTTTTGACATCAATGAAAAAACTCCTCAAAATTTCCAACAATCACAATGGGCTAAGACTCCAAAAAGTGTTTTTCAGGTCAAAATTTATATTTTTGGAGTATTTGGCCAATCGAGGCTAGTAGGAAAGTGATAAATCTGAGGAATTTTGACATAATGCAAAGATGTGACTCAAAAATGCTATTAGCGGTGCACAAGGGGTTAACTAAGGCAACAAAATAAATTTGGCAAATTTTGGGGTTGTCTGAGGCTTTTTATGACTATTTTAGTGTTATTTTTCCCTATTTTTGGCTTCCTCGTTATAACTCTGATTTGCATGATTTTTGATTTTTTGGGTGCAAAAAAGTAGCAAAAAGCATGCATCTAACTATGTAACATGTAATTAATTGACGAAAAATATTAAGTAACCATATTGACACAAATATAAAGAAAGTAGGATGCTCTTCTCATTAATAATTTAGAAAATGGTTACAATAGATCCCTCTTAGGGATTCACCAATGATACATGATTAAAATATGTGACCCCAAAATTGGAAAAGATACAACCCATAGAGTTATTTCTCTTCCAAACCTAATAATGGAGGTTTTCTTTAGCGACCTCCACTTTATGATGCCAAGAAATATGATCTTAATGATGTGCTCCTACTAAGGCCTATAACCTACACACAAAGAAATTGCAAAAGCATCAATAGCATATGAAAGCCTCCCAAGATGACATTTGTTTCTTGATTATGTGAACTAGAAAGCAAATGCATAAAGCAATAGGGAAATGCATGAAAAAAATGAAAAAATGCATGAAATATTGATAAAGATAATGCTAAAGAATGGTAAAAACAATATTAAAGCAACTAAAACTAATTCTAATGGCTAAAACAAAAGAAAATGAACATCATAGCAAGGCCATTGTTGATCAAAATGGTGAGCTCTACTGATCATTGTTAGGTTCGATGGTGGTGTCTATGAGATGTTGTTGAAAATAATGGTCACCAGATAGAGACTCTATTCTCTATGCTTGATGCTTTTCTATGCTCAATTCAACTATGGAATTGATGTGCAAGGGTCATTGTGTCTAGAAACATAGTTTGATTGTGGAATTGGTTCATAATCGATGGTGAATTGATGATCAAATGGAAAGGGATTTATCCTTCAAGTTTGATTGCACTCCATGGTTGTTGATGTGATCTCCATGATGCAAATTTGGTAGCATCGTGATGCTTATGAGAGATTGCATTCTCTGATCACAAAAGGGTAGCACTTCCTTGTGTTTAATTGGGGATACATTATCTATATTCTCTCTTATTTTTGGTTGCTAAAATAGACTTTCCAAATTGGGATCCTATCTTGTTGAGGAAACCAAGAATCAAGATTCAATTAGGTTCAAGGAGGTTAGGTGATATTTATTAAAGCTTATCAAACCGAGACCATTGTAGATTGGTTGCACTATAACCAATTTTACTCAACTCAGGAAGCTCTAGTTTGTTACATATGAGCTCATATTTTATCATAACAATCAATTCTACGACCATCATCACCACTAGCAGCCATGAGGCCACCTCTAAAGGGGACAATGGTGTAGGTTGTAAAGGACTATTTACCCCTATTTGAGTGGTTAGAACCATTTTTAGGTCTTGGAAAGGTCCAATATAAGTCATATGGCCTGAAAAGGTGTCCACATGAGTAGCCTCCTCAACATGATGTGTTTTAGGTGTCTACACTATGGATGGGTAGGATTTTGACACCTTATAATATGGTATATAAGGCATTCTTGGAAATTGGAAAAGTGAATAATTTTTATAGTTGGGCATATGGTACTTCTAGGAGGGATTTTATCTGCTATGATAAGCATATTTTTTTCTATTATAGCCTTTTGAAAATCCTACGGTAATCTCTTTTCCTTCGATTATTGAATTAAAAGGTTCAATTTGGGATTGAAGATATGCATATAATAAAGGTATTCTTGGGCATGCTAAGGTTGAATCTCTTGGAGAATTCTCTTCCAAGTCCTTTTGAATCAAGTATTAAAGTCATAAATGCTTTCATAGGAAGATATTTAAATAGAGGAGAAATGAGTGAGCAATAGGAATGGATATGTAGGGTCATTGAAATCTATGATGAGAGATTTGGCATTTTTTCCCAAGTGCTAATACTCTTATATTCTAGTCTAATCATTACATATTCAAAGACAATGTTATATATAGTAAGTAAAGTAGCTAGATCTTGATAGTGCTCATAAGCCATTTTCATTGCCATTGTAAATAGGGAGGGCTTTTAGAGTTATCTTTGGTGTTTCATGAAGGATTGAGATATTGATGGGATTGATGTCATACCAATTTGGACAAGATTATTTAGCCATGGGAAATTTATTGTGATAATAAGGTCCAACATGCTTCTTTAGGTAATTCTAGATTCAATCTTTAGTGGAGTTGCTAGATGAACATACCTTATTTTCTTATGAGATCAAGACTGTTCACCAAATATTAAACTCTATGATAAGGTAATATAAAAATACATAATCCATTCCACTGAGCATACTAGAAACAAACTATTGGTATAAAATCTACCTAGTCTATGGATTATGAATATGCCCTAGACTTCACCCAATGTTTTTTGGATAAATGAGATTTATTTTAATTCAACCTCCAAATAAGGTCAACTCCTTGTAATGTTTGTGAAGTAAAAACAAGGGTTTAAGCTAAGAGGAAAGAGATGAAAGGGTTAAGAGAAATTAAGGGTTTAAAAAAATGATAAAAAAAGTGGATGAGATATAGTGTAATAGCATTGGATATTACTATATAACAAGCTAACATAGTCAATTTAAATGATACTTAATAGAATAGCCATTGTCAAATGCAATTACAATTTTATTCAACTTTAGTTATATACTTTAATCATTCCAAAGACCTAAATGAGTAGCAACCCAAAAATAATCCAAATAGTAAAATTTACTTTAACAAAATAAACTAATCATGAAGGTGTAAAAAAAATGACTTAAAGCAAAGGTATATTCATAAAAACCTATAATTACATAGCAATGGAGTCCAAAAAACTATCACTTTTCATTTATTGGTACAATATTACATAGCAAGCATCCAAGCAACTACTACAAAGCTGACCACTTCGACTAGAGGTGTCACAAATTATTTATAGGTTGTATTTTAAATCTTACATTGAAATATTTACAAGTGTGGTTACAAGTTTGTTACGAAAATAACTTGGTAGAGAAATTTCATGATGCTAATGTGGAAATTTTAGATTCTATTTTGCATTTGAATTTGAATTTTTGTGTAATCTACTCCATTGATCTGCAACTACCTTCTACAACTAGCTAGACTATTACAACTGATTTGTTAAAACTATCATTTTCATGCTCTGATGGCACTTATATTGTCTAGTTAGAAATCCTAAGATAGTTATGACCTTTTAGAGGAGTTTGTGTTGAATTCAGGCTTTTTCTTTAAGTGCTCTTTAAAAAATCTAGACTTAGGAGATGCTACTGCCAAATATACCCTGAATTTATGCATTTTAATCTCATTCACCCTAGATTTGTGTATTTACTACCTTTTGCATAATTTTTGGATTTGG
The DNA here is from genome assembly GCA_028583015.1 of Wollemia nobilis. Lineage (NCBI taxonomy): Eukaryota > Viridiplantae > Streptophyta > Pinopsida > Araucariales > Araucariaceae > Wollemia > Wollemia nobilis. The sequence goes on from JAQPPZ010002979.1 coordinate 6,770,612, forward strand.
TTCATAGGCATTGACATCACTTCCTAAATGTGCCTAAATTCATGCACTTTGGCTTCAAATGCTTTGACTTTATTCATTATTGCTTTGCGTATCTTGACTTTGTGCATCTACTCCTTTTACATGATACCAAGCTTTTGGTTTAGAGGTGTTGACATCATTTCCAAAAGGTGCTTAGATTTATAAATCATGGATTTATGCTTCCTAGAATTGAGTGTTTTTTTTTGCATGATTCCAGGATTTTCTTCATCTTTGCTGATGTCACCTCTAGAATATCGCCGACTTTGTGAATTGCAACTTTGTGCATCCTAACATTGTGCATCATAGATTTTTTCAATCTAGCTTTGTGAATTTTCATATTTTTGTGATATCACATTTATGTCACCATTAAGAAGGTTTCAATTTCATTCATCCCAGCTTTGTGCAACCTCCTAAGCCATAAAAATACTTAGCCAAAATTTTTAAGAAAAAGAGCTTGGCTTTTTGTATTGCAAATGGGGTCATGAATTTAATCTAAAATATGACATAACTTTCAAGGTTTATATCTCCTTTAAATATCAATAAAAATTCATGAAAACACCTCCATTATATGCAACTCAAAAATTATTTCAAAAAAATATAAACTCATCTAGGTGCTAATAAGAATTGACCTCCCAAATGGCCTATTTTTAGCATGTTGTTTGATTTCCCTATTGACCATGGTGCCTACCTTTTACCATAATTTTATTTGTGAAGCCCATATATCTTGCCATAAGTAATAAAAATTCAAAAAACCACCTCCATTGGGTACAACTCAAAATATATTTTTTACAAATATAAATTTACTAAAGTTTAGAAGAGGTTTGATTCCAAAATTTGCTTCTTTTCTACATGCTATCCAAGCTACTACACCCAAGCTCTATCAACTGTCTAATCTTAGATAAATGGCTCATCGTTAAAAAAATAAGAGATAAAAACATTTAAAGGCTCCCTAACCATATGATCTCAAATAAATGACAAATATATATTTGGAGAAGAATTTAAAGGTAATGCATTTAAAAGCTCAACAATCTCGTCCAACTGCATAATCTATGTATCATAGAGGTATTAAGAAAAATATAAAGGGTAAAGCATATAAAATGTTTCCAGCCATATAATCTCACCACAAAGTTACACATTGCTATTTTTACATATCTATAGGTGATTCCAAAAATCCCTAGGCTATTATAGACTATTGTGGTTATGCATAGACATGCGTAGTCATGTGTAGTCATGTGTAGACATACGTAGACATGCGTAGACATGCATAGACATGCGTAGACTTCCATACATTTGCCATAGTAATGTGTAGACTTCCAAAAATGGCTTTCAAGTCCAAAACCCTAATAAGCCCTCAAAACCACATCTTATGCATTGATATACCTTCAAATGGAAAACCGAGGTGATGCATAGCCCATTTACACTCAATTGACACCCCCACGGGGTATTAATTGGTAAAATCAATTAAAATTCAATTATAAAATTATAATTTAATGTTTACTTCACTTAAGCCTCTTTTTAGGGCAAAATTGGATTAATTAACTCTTAATTCATAATTAGTGTTAATCAAATCCTCCCACATGTGCTAATTTAGGGTTTCCTACGATTTTCTTTTAATCATCCCCTAAACATGCTTAAGGCCTAATTAGGATTAGCATTAATCCTTCCTCACACATGTGTGAGGATAAGATATTTCCTACTTAGAATGTGATGTTGCCACATAGCATTTCTTAACCTCACCCTAGTCAGAATTAAACCTAGGTTTATTCTATCTAACCCCCCCTTGCACCTTACATTTTGCCTATAAATAATGGGTCCCAAACCCCAAATGAAGTCTAATTTCCATATTCAACAAAGTACAGTTACTATGCTAAAATGGAAAGCCAATAACACACAGTCCATTACCGATGCATACAAATGGATTTTGACAGCATACAGAGGTACCTCAGCTGCCTTAGGATCAATATACCAAAGAGATTTTACCATAAGAGCATCACAGCTCAATTCGTAGCCTACCCTACGAATCCAGCCCCAATTAGTGACCTGGGTCATGAAATGCATCTGTGAGCCCCAAGTCACCCCAAATTTGGGAGGTAAGATTTGTTTCAACGTATTATTACTTTCTGCATATTTTATTATGATTTATGTTACAATTTTATAGTCATTTCATCTTCCTAAATATGGAGTTTGACTAAGGTAAGCCCCCCAACGTATTAACCCTTTCTTGCAAGTTTCTTTTAGGCTATCCAACATCTTTGAAGGAAAGGAACACCAAAAAATAGCAACCCAGCGGTGGCCCATATACAATGAAGCCCACCTACATTGAGGGACATCAGAAGGAGGTATCAAGCCTATATTTTATTCATGAAAAGAAAGAAAAGGGGAAACTCTCCCTATTTGTAACCTATACAAAATTGATAATGAATAAAGCATATATTTCTTAATGACTTGTGTTATTACTTGTTGTTAGATCAAATGTCAACTTTTGGTCATTTCATTCTGGCACGCCTGGTGGGACCCCCAAAACAGATAGTGTTAGATGTATTTTTCTTATAAATATAACATTATCCTCTATTTCTATGTCTTGTAGGTACCAAAACTATATTTCACTGAAGCCTCCAAAGCCCTAGGAACGTCCTAGACTAGAAGATTTTTGATTTGAAGCCTTTGAACCTGATTCGTGACCCACCCTGTGATTTAGGTGAAATTCATGACTCGGGTCACAATTTGAGCACATACACCTCAAAAACCCTTAAATAAGCTGGGGTGATCTTTTCATGGGCCAAAAAAACCTCCTTTAGCATCAGAATGTAGGTATTTTCATTTTTGCTGCCTCTGTTGCAAGTTTTGGAAGTAGAAATACATTGACTAGTTGAATGACCATTACTAGGCCTAGTTTTGGGTTCATTACAAAGTGGTTAAAGAATTAGGGTTTCTAAAATTTTTAGGACCTGCAACTTTCCAGAAAGTGTATAAAATTTATTTCTCAAATAAATTTGCATTTTTCTTTTGTTTTTATGTATGGCATAAGCCTAAGTTATTCTTCCCTCGTTCATAGCTTACATTACTAAAAGGAACTTTACATTCTAAAGTGAAATTAGGGTTTCAAATCCCATCTTATATTTCTAAAAGTATTTTACATTCTAAAATTTCAATTTAGGGTTTCATAATCCCTTTACTCCACACACATTTGTATTGCATGTTTCTATGTTTTGCAAAGTAGATTAGTTTGCTTCACAAAGGCATTTAGGCTAGACCATTTATTTACAAATATCTTAAGATATCTAGTCATTTGATTTAAAAAAGGCATTAGGATTAGTTTTATTTTGAAAAGGCAACTAGTTAGTTTCTTATCTTGTAAACATCATTAGCAAAACACAAACCCACACACACTCATGTGGTACCTTAAACAAGTGGTGATATTGGACTTCATCCCCAATCCATCACTCGATACTGGTGTGGATCAAGTTTCACTCTCCATCATCTCACCCCCCTAGACACCTAGTAGCCCCATAGGAGCAATTTTTTGGATTTCATCATTGGAAAATCCCCCACTTTTATGATTAGGCCCTGGATTTCATCACCAGTGGTTACCTGTGGAGTGGGACAGGATTAGCGCCTTCATCCATAAGGCTTGTATAATTTGTGAAATTGGTAACTATCGTTCTTGACTCAGCTCTCTTGAGGGTGAAGTGAAAGCATGGGTATATTAGGAGCAGGTCTCATACAGTGCCACCTCTTCTCGTGAGAGAATATTAGTGGACTCACTTTAGCATAGTGAGTTCCACCCCTTTAGGATATCATTTTACTGCACCTTCCATATAGGTCACCATTCACATGTTGCAGTACCATTCTATCCTGTGCATATTTGTGTTTTGTAGGAGGTTTGTTATTGATGATATTCCCAATTTGATAGAGTATTCACTACATTACCCATGATTCTACATAGGGAGTATCAATATTATAACACACAAAATGAACATAACAATTTTATTTTCTCAGCATTTAGAATTGATTCCGGTCTACCATTGTTTGCATGATCACAAATTGGTCTCAACACACCACACTATATATTATTTTACTACACATAGTATGTCACTTATTTCACACTCACAATAGACACAGTTGAGTCTACATCACACAAGGTTTATTCCTAAAAATACCTTTGACACATGCTACTATGCCTATGGTAACCTATAGTAGAGCACATGATAAATCACACTCTATGGAGGAATGGCCTCCCCCTTCCTCTAGTCGGTCCACTTTTTCTCATTTGATCATGAAGGACAGGATTATAGACACATCTGATTCATGCATAGAATTCGATGCACAATTCACACACATGATGCCTCATGAGAAGACATCAACTTTGAGTGAAATTATCACTTCACTCATAGAGGATTACCCTCTCTTTGAAGCCCCATCCTCACCTAATACCTCAACCATGTTCTATGACCATGTAATCTACATAGCACCAGGATAGTATCCTCTATCCTTCGCTGTAGATGAGGATGTCATGCCTACGTCACCCACCTTTGCACACCCCTTTTCCAGATTCTATCTCAATCCCTATTTGATAATGATTCTTCCCTTATAAACCGTACCCATCTTGAGGTTACATCATTCTACCCTATCATAGGAATGGTGTCAGACCCATCCTCATCCACTATAGGAAGCCAAAATCCATCCTTCCAAACTGCACAATAGATCCCTACCCAGTAGGAACCACAAACATTCCCTCAAACCTCACACTTGTACTCTTCACAAGAGTACCAACCATCCTCTTCTCAAGAACCGTTCTTCACCATATCTAAGGGTACTTCCCAAAAACCTCTTCAGGAGAAATAGGCACAAAACCAAGTAGGAGTGTACACCTACACCTTTTCCTCAACCCAAGATTCTACCTCGACAGCTTATCCCATATTTTTAGCAGCTTTCCCGCCTATCTCCTAGGTATCTAGAGTGCATGACACCCAACCCTTGGAGCCACATTTGCCTACGATGACCTTTAGGATACCACCACCTATGCCTTTTTAGGCTCCTACTACCCATATCCATCCTACCTATGGATCAACACCAGCAGTGTATGTACCTACTCAACCAAATTATTCCACATAGTTTAGCTTCCCCACTTCCTACCCTCCAAGGCAGAGAAAGATCCCATCTTTTGATACCTCATCTCGACCAACCCTAGCACCAGTAGCATCGATGCCTACACTACCACCAGCTACACCTATCTTATTTACACCTCCTCCATTTTGGTCATCGCCACCCATGATACAACCAGTACAACAGGTTCCAAACCAACAAGTACCAATGCCACAATCGCATGTTGCTCTGTCATAGTATTATTATCCTCAACAAATGCCTACTCCACAACCTAGTGTTCCTGTAGAAACGACAACAAATATTGCCCAGTACCTACCTTATCATGATCAGGTACAACAATATTCCCCATAGTATTATGAATAACAAAAATACCAATACCCACCACATCCAAAAGGTCAGCCTATCATAGCCCAAACTTCAACTCCTATGAGACTCGAACTTCAACTTTTATGAGATGAAGTCAAAATGTTGAACCTATGCACCTCTAGCTACGGGCCACAAAAGCCATGCTATGATGAGTTGTGCAATGAGATGGTACATCCATCAATCCCTATCCCTCCTTATCCCTATCACTTTGAAATACCAAAATTCGACAAGTATAGAGGTAAAGAATATCCCAGAGAACATGTGAGAAACTACCGCTCATCCTATTACCAGATTCATAGTAGTAATGCTCTTATATTATGTACCTTCTCCCTATCCCTCATTGGGACATAATTGGATTGGTACAACATGCTACCATGTCATAGCTTGTACACCTTTGAACAAATAGCCAATTCCTTCTTAGAGCACTTTTCCATCAACATCAAGAAAAATACCATATTTTTTTATGTTTATGCATTACGACAGGCAGATGATGAACCCATTACTGAGTTCATTTCTAGATGGAGAGCGATTATTTATGATCTTACCCATAGCCTCCCCACCTCAGAGCTTGTGACACTCTTTTCCAAGAGTTTCCACAAACACATTTCCACATCCCTCCAACTTCACCAAAGTTGTACTTTTGAAGATGCTATATCACAAGCAAAAGTGATCAAAGATATTAAGGTGCAATCTTGGAAGATTAAGTTGAGAGCTAAAACCAACTATAACTCCAAATTTTTCTTCAATAGACCCACATCGAATCAACCTTACCCATGACCACAACAAACCAATCAAGTCGCAACTGCTACCCTAGCACTAGTACCGACTCCTTTGCCCTATACACCGTAATCACAAGTACTCCAAGCTCATGTGCCTACCCCACCTCAACCACAAAAATACCATGGTATGCACCCATAGGATCCACCGTGTAACTTTACACCCTCATCTGAACCATTACTAGCCCTGTTTCATAGATTGCATGAGGGTAACCATATTTTTCTACCCGACATCCACCCATTGCATCCAAATGCACCTAAATCTCATGAATACAATGAGCAATTATTTTATCCCTTTCATAGGTAGCGTGACCATAATATTGATTCATGTCACTCCTTTTGGGGGTAAGTTCAAGACCTAATCGATAGGGGTATTATTTAGGTAGCAAACCCTTTAGCCCCGCATAACCAAAACCTAGGAATTTTCCAAAACCCTCTACTAGATCATAGAGGACCCAATCCCCCTAGACCTCTAAAAAATCCTCTAATGCCCCCTCGCCAAGTCAAAAATGTCTAGTGTGATCCTCCATCATGTGGAGTAGTAGGCATGATCAACCTTACTACGAGAAACCAATGGTACCCATCACCCCAGACAACACCTATTGTTTCTACTCCTATTTAGTTTACATCCCTGCAAACATCCCAAAGACCTAACATTGTACCACTACCACCTAAAAATATGATTACAATTCATGGTAGTCTAACCCATCAACTACGTAATGCCCTCATGCATCTATCCATATTTGACCTCCTACAATAATATCAACCCCATTGTGAGGCATTGAATGACATCCTACATTCCATTGACTTAGAGACACATGACACAAATACTTTTGTCAATTTCATAGGGAACATCCCACGATGCCTTCAACCTTCAATTAGCTTTCATGACCATGAGATAACAAAACTCATTGGTGAAGGAGCTGACCCTCCCCTCCACATACAAGCTAATATCAATGATATTACCTACAAGTGGGTACTCGTTGACATGAGCTCATCCATCAGTATCATATCAAAAATAGCCCTGCATCACCTACACCTCCCTCTAGCACATTTCACCACACCTTCCCTAGACCTATGTGCTTTTGATGGTTCCATGAGACCTACCATAGGATCCGTAGTTCTACCCATTCATGTAGGCATCCATATGATCCCCATCCTATTTCACATCATTCAAAAAGAAATGCAATATAATATTCTCCTTAGTCGCCCTTGGATCATAGGTATACAGTGTGTCCCATCCACATTGCATCATTGCCTCAAGTATGTCCACAATGGACTTGTTCATTATGTCCCAGATGATGGAGACCCCTTCAAGTTTTGTAATATTGTAGACCAGTCTCCTATTCTTAAAGATTCCTTGTATCTTCTCACCAATCAATAGGAGCATCGGTATCCTCTCCAATTTCCACCCCAACACCCCAAGTTTCATCAACAACACAAGCCTTGATATATGCACCATTAGCATCATATTTTGGGGGACCCAAAACTGATACTATACCTTCTCCACCGCCATTCTCATGGCCTCCATAATCCTCCCAACCCCTACCATTCTAGTTTCCACCTACGATGTCGCAACCACCATTGCCACCCATCACACAACCGACTACATTACCTCCTTCACCCTTGCATATGGAAGCCCCTATACTTCCTACATCGTAGACACCATATATTCCCTTTTGACCAAAACTTAAGACATTCACGTCTCCATGCATCCCTACACCTGCACTGATGTCATCCCCTATGCAAAATAAATAGCCTGTTCAAGCCACAACAACCAAACATCATGAACCCAAAAAAATATCACCTAGCTTGAATGATCCCTCACACCCTTTAGTTGCCACCATTAGGGAATCCCAACTTTCTCCTTCCTCGTCTGACTCGGATACGCCACTCTAGTCACCAGAGTGTGCCACACCATGCATATCCATATTCATGACAAGCAATGGTTTAGGGGACTATAACGTATGTGACACCCACATATGTGACACCCCTATCCAATATACTCAAGATTTTAGCCATCCCTTAGCCTTGATATTGACTATTGGGACCATCATATAGTTAAGAAGTTTTGAAAACCACACCAACTTTGTGTATGTGGGAGTAGACTCTTCAATACCCTCACCAACTTCTTGGCCACCATAATCTAGCTATGGTGATGCAATTACACACCTAGCCAACCCTCAATTTGCCTTGTTCTACCTACAGTGCTTTCATTATGAGCAAGGACTACGTACACCCATTAACCCTCGTGTCTGCTCACCCACCAAAAAAATTGGTCTAGGTTATTGCACAACCATTGTCTAAACATTAGAAGATAAGATCTAAGATCTATCCTTGTATCCTCCTCCATGTCCAACACACACCTTGGAAGAATACATTAATATGGACATGCTAGAAGATACACCTTCACCCACATAAACCGTCACCATCCCCTATGATTTCTTCCAAGAATCCTCTATGCCCGATACCTCCTTGTTCTATGATGTTCAAATATTGGTAGAACACTTTGCTACCTTATCTCTAGCTACACCACCAATAGAGTCGGATGCACTCCTATCTAATCCACCACCTATAAAGTTGGATTCGATACCGCCTGACCTGCCATCGATACACTTTCCTATATTCCTACCTATACATAGACAGTTACAAAGAGTAGTCTCTCATCCTCATTCACCACCAGTCATCCTAGGGCCTCCCTTGAGCCTCTTAGGACATGCACAACCTATCCAACCTCCATCACCAAATTCTACCCCACATACTTCACCTACAACATTGATTAACATGGTTGAGTAGATTTACATTCTTCCCTCCATTACATCCACCAGCAGATTCGAGATGATACCCCAAACCCAAAATTTATTGATCTCGCACACATCTCACACATACCAAAACCTGGAGACTTTCTTCTCTCTCCTCACATATTACGGGCAGTAAATACCCTTTCCTCACCCACATCTTCCTAAATACCTCAAGTCCATCACATGGGTATTTACATAGATGATGAATTCGAGTTTAGGGAGGCCATCGATGACTTCAATCTCATTCTTATCCTTGAATAGTTGCATGATGAATCTTGCATGCTTATCAAGGACATGATCGATGTAGACATTGGTGATGATCCAAAAAATCCACACATCCTCAAATTAGCTGCTAGCCTCTCACCCGAGGAGTGCATCGCCTTCATGCATTTCTTATGCAAATTTATAAAAGTGTTTACATGGTCTTACAAAGACATGCAGGGACTTGAACCTGTCGTAGTAGTGCATAATATTATACTATATGCCAATGCCAAACCAGTAAGACAAAGTTGTGATGCATGCATCCAATTGTTGCATTGATAGTAAAATCTAAGCTCCAAAATCTCCTAGATGTTGATTTCATAATATCCATCGACTATTTCGAGTGGGTATCCAGCATGGTCCCTATCCCTAAACCATCTGGTGATGTTTGTGTCTACACAGACTTTCATGACCTAAACAAAGCTTGTCCCAAAAACAACTTTCTTTTACCCAACATTGATTCCCTTGTTGACTCCATCGTAGGTCACAAGATGATTTCCATCATGGATGAATTTTTTGGATATAATCAAGTTAGGATCAACCCAGTCGATCAACACAAAACATCCTTCACAACACCTTGGGGGACTTTTTGCTACAAGGTCATGCCCTTTGGCCTTAAAAATATTTGGGGCAACCTATCAATGAGCCATGACCTACATATTTCATGACCTAATGCACACAAATATGGAAGACTATGTATATGACCTCATAGCCAAATCAAAGAAATATGTCAATCATCTCAAGGATCTCCATCAGATTTTTGATTGACTACTAGAACACAACGTGCGCCTCAATCAAAAAAAGTGTGTGTTCGGTGTTACATAAGAAAAAATACTATGATTCATTGAAGTAGATCTTAGTAAAGTGAGAGCCATCATCGAGATGCCTCCTCCTACCACATTAAATAAATTACATAGCCTACAGGGCAAGATTACCTCTATTCGTAGATTTATAGCACAATTGTCAGATAAATGCCAACCATTCAATCATCTCCTACAAAAATGAGTACACTTTAAGTGGGATGAAAACTTTCAAGCCACATTCAATGCTATCAAAACTTACCTCAATTCATCATCGGTTATGTCACTACCACACCCACAATTACCATTGACTCTATACATCTAAGCCATATAGCTCATGCTAGGTACACTTGTAGCTCAAAAGAACATTATCAAAAAAGAGCAGGCCTAAGCCATGGAGAAGCTATGCCTAGCAGTAGTATTCACCACCCAGAAGCTAAGGCACTATATGTTAAACCACACAACTTTCATCATTCCCCAAGATAATCCCCTTTGGTATATTATGAATAAAAGTTATCACAACTCCCACATAGCTAAATGGATTATGCTCCTAACCGAGTTTGACCTAGAATTCGTATCTCAAAAGTCTATCAAAGGGTAAGTCATTGCTGACCAACTGGATGAAGCCCCTATAACTAACAATCAACCCCTACTCATTCAACTTCTTGATGATTCCATATTTCACATAACCAAAGATGAGGAGTACATTGAACCAGAATTTATGGCTGACCTCACCATGTTCTTTGACGGGTCTAGGTGTCTCCATGTTGGGGGTGCAGGCATTTTTTTTTTACACCTAAAGGAGAACCACTCCCATTTTCATTCAAACTTGATTTTCCTTATACCAATAACAATGTAGAGTATGAAGCCCTAATCCTAGGACTGAAACAAGCACACTCTATGCACATAAAACACCTCCACATCATAGGTGATTCACTTTTTATTGTCAATCAAGTGTAGGAACTTTGGCTATGCAATTACCTAGTTCTCCAATAATACAAGAAGATCGCCCAACAACTCCTATCCCAATTTGAATGGTATTACCTTGAAGCCATGCCATGCTCATCAAACCATTTTGTAGATACCATGGCATCCTTAGGGTCTCTTATCCCATAAAATCTAATTTCTAGCACAACATCTGTATCCATTCATACACTTACACAATCTTCTATATCACCCACACCTCCCATAGATGATGGTGGTGTATATGTGGTAAAAACTGAACCTCACGACCCATGGTTCTCAAAAATCAAGGAATACATCAAACTAGGTTTCTTACCATGTGATTTTCCCCACACCCAATGTCGAACCTTTAAGCAAAGAGCCATATGCTACACCTTGCTGGAGGACATCCTTTACCGCCACAACTATGATGGTATACTCTTACATTGCCTAGAACTGCAAGAATCATAGTGGGTAATACAAGAAACCCATGACAGTACTTGTGGTGGCCATTTTAGTGGCATGGTGATTACCAAATGCATTCTTTGTATGGGCTACTACTTGCTTAAAATGGAGCAAGACTATTGCAAGTATGTCAAACATTGCATCAAATGCCAACAACATGCCAAATTAACACATTTACCATCCCAAGAACTTCAAACAATCCAGTCCATGTGGCCCTTCTCCCAATGGGGCCTGGATCTAATTGGATAAATTATGCTTACATCCTTTAGAAATCATAAATTTATCATTACAGCAACAAAAAATTTTACAAAGTGGGTCGAAGCCATCCCACTGGTCCAAACTACAGGGGCCAAAATTGTAACAATCATTATGGAGCATATCATATGCTACTTTGGAATTCCCTCCCAAATTAATTTAGATAATGGGAAATATTTCAAAAACAAGACTATCCGAGCCCTGTGCAATAGATTTCACATACATCATAGCTTCTTGACCCCATATTACCCTCAAGGAAATGGCCAGGAAGAGGCCACTAACAAAACCATTTTTTCTATTCTTCATAAAATTATAGCAGAATATCACTAGGACTGGCATAATAAAATGACCATAGCCTTGTGGGCCTATCATACAAGCATTCATACTCCCATTGGGGCAACATATTTTTCACTTGTCTATGGGGCAGAAGCTATAATACCCCTTGAGCTGGAGATACCCTCTTTACAAATATCCATGAAAGATTTCATTGATGATGACACTGCTCGCCAAGCTCGTCTAGATCAACTAACACTCCTCGATGAGCATCGTATCCATGCCATCAAGCACACATGAGTATATCAAGATCGCCTTCATCGTGCCTACAATAGTAAGGTACATCAATGCAAATATCAAATTGGTGGCTTGGTTCTTAAGGAGAACCAACAAATTACAAGTCAGCCTCACCAGCAGCATGATAAATTTGCCCCAAACTGGTTGGGACCATTTATTATCACACACAAGTATGGTTTAGGAGCATATAATTTGGAAAATCTTGAAGGTTTTAATGATCTTGAACCCATCAACATCTTGCATCTTCATGCTTTCAATTCATGATTCATAAACATAGTCACCATCACAAGTATCACATAGTATTAGAAATAAATCACCAAGCACATCACCATATGAATTTGTTATTTTTGCTTAATTATTTCTCTATACATGTATATTTTACCTTTATACCATTTTTATGCTCGAGGTATTTATTTTTCCTTTTGTAGGACTCACATCATCAGTAGGAGAGCACTACAGTGGCCTCACCTATCACCATGCAAGACCATCTACAGCTATAGCAAAAACCCATTACACCAGCCGATATTGCCGGACCACCAGCCACCCTTCTTACCAGGTGCTCCTCGTACTCATCTCGTTAAGGTCACCACACTTCACCTCAACACCATTCCCCTCACCAATGAGGTTTTTCCTATTCACCACACTTTAGTGATAGACAAATCACCATGTCCTATTTTGATTATAAAGAGGAATCCACCCAACCGCAAGCATAGGGATCATCCTCCCATCTGTATGATGATCTCAGACATCACTATTCACTTCCAAGTAATCCATAGCATCCCATAGGATCTTACCGCCCACATAATAGGGAATACACACCTCATCAACCTTGCCCTGCATTTCTACCTGCTCCCCTTCCTAATGGCGAGTCTACCTATGCCTAGGCTTTGCAAGCTTGCGCATCCCAAGCTACTCAATTCGGTCATGCAAAAATCCCTCTTTCTCATTCGTGTCGCCACCCCAGGCCATCACCTATGCCATCGGTACTTAATACACCACCTTCACCACTATGAGGCTTACCACCCCAACCAGTATTCTAATCACCACAGTCATTTCACTCCACTGCTTCCTAATCGCAACCTTACCCTTTTTCTACCACACATCGAGCTATTCCATTCGCCTTAGAATCATGATTGCCCCTTTCCTTAATACCATCACCACCACACCATAAGATACAACATATCATCTCCTGTATTGAAGCTCTGGAGTTGCATATGAGCCACTACCATTACCACGTTCACCCACAATAGTCTTCCACTACCCATCCATCCTTGCCACCATGTAGATCCCTTCCCCAAACCCAGACTCGATCCATTCCAAAACCCAAACCCATACCTCCATTACTAGATCATCTTTTACCTAGACCTCGCTCACCTATAGCAGAGTCATACGTCTATCCTATGCCTATTATACATACACCCCTTTCAAAAATGTTCCATCATCTTATGCACCAGGGTCTTATTGACCTACCTGAGATTTGACCTACTGATCCCTCACGTCCTAAACCATGAAATTATAATAAGAATAAATTTTGCATTTACCATCACTAGCCAGGTCACAATATCAAAGAGTGTAGATCATTTGAAACCTTGGTGCACAAAATGTTGCATGGTGAGCATACCCCATCACCAGAGTGCTCTTTTTCATTTAGTCAAATTGTCAGTCGTCCGTGCCGCATCACTCCTAGGACTCTACCACCCCGTAGTACCCTAACAGTGCCCACCTGATATATTCATAATATTTCCAACTATGGATCCAGTCACAACTCTAGCCATGTCATTACTTCACCATCCCATTCTTACCCAGATCTATGTTATTTCACCTGACAGTAGTGTTAGTTACTTGTTTTCCTCTATCTCATTCTTATACTTCTTACATATGTTGATTCATTTCTTCTCTTCTATCATTCTCAAATGTTGGTGATCCCCTTATCTTGATTGATCACCAAAGCCTATTTCTTCTCACTTATTCCACTTGTACATTCGACTCTCACATATTACTTCTTCTTGGTGACTATTACATACACTTATACAACTCACAACTTATACATCTACTACACACACACCCCCCACACACTGGGGCAACCATGATCATAGCATCACGCTTTTTGTCATAATTACACACTTCACTTATCTGTAAATAGGTTGTTCTAAAAAATCTCTTTCTAAACAACATAACTTTCTTCTTGTAAATATTACATTCTTCCACTTTCATCACTTACAGTTACATTCATTGCACATTTCCATATGCTTTATAGTTAAAATTTTAATTCATGTTTGTACATTCTCCCCCAAAATGCACCTCAGCAGGAATAATATATGCACTTGTTAGCATCACCACCTGGATGTCCATTCCCCCCTTTTCAGTATCAGGGTATACATAGGTGTCATGTTTAATTCTGACTACTCTATAGTTTAGGCAATCAAGTGTCACCCATAGCTACTGAGTCTTGTACGTTCTTCTTGTGGTATTTTAGGTTGGTTCAACTTCTCTCATGAATCGCTCACAATAGGTTACACATTAACAATTTTGAGCCTAGGAAAGAGGACATCTTGAGTAGATATCGCCATATAGTGAATGGTATCCCCTGCTCATCCTATCACTTGCATGGTCAACATACGACCTGGGGATAAAAAAAGGGATCAAGAATAAGCAAAATTAAATAATTGGGTAGAAAATAAACTTTATCGCCCATACAAAAAGAGCAAAAAAAAAAGAGAAAAAAAGAAAATAAATGAAAAGAGCACTACCACAATCAGATAGGTCAACACTAGAACAGGGGCAAAAAACAAAAGGAAATGCCTCTTGATATCACACATGTTATGCTTATCACATTTGGTCCTTAGGTTCAACATAAAACTATGGGATAGTTCCAAAAACCTGCCTACCAGTGGAATAATCTTACAGGTGACAACACATCTCTTACATTAGCATATTTCTCTTGTAGATATCACTATTGTGGATGGATGAGCTAGCTAGTACGGTAGCATCTACAACGGGTTAATACTACCTCCCTCAAAATGGATAAATGAACATTACACATTCACACACACAGGTCCAAGATAGATTTTGAACCAGCTCAATCCTGTTATAAGTTGCTACAAAAATTGCATAGCTAAGGTTTTGAGATTTGATTATCATAACTATGTTAGTCAAAACCATTACACATGCCTTACATTATCCACTGACCCTAAAATCATGGAATGGATAGCATCCATATAGGTAAATGCAATGATACAAGTGCTTCCTTGGCACATTTCAGTAAGTCCATACATGCATACATGCATCTATGTCAGATAAATATGATACACCTTATAGTATTGCATTCATCCTACATGCATTTCATATCAAAATACATTTATTGTATTCATCCCATATGCATTTTAAAATTGAGTCACAACATTGCACTTACTCTACATACATTCATTATAAAATCATATTTGATAGCACATCACGTCACATTGGAAATACAATCATAACACTACTCTACAATCCATTTATACCACAACACAATAATAGATCAAAACCATGTCATACATGTATATCCATTCATCAGACATATTTACAAATTATGTTACGGTAATCCATGCAAACATAAACAAGAACACATTTCAAACCATAAAAATAACACATGTATATAATGGCTAAAATCAACAAAGTATATATATATATATATATATATCATCCATACATCAAACCTGAAGGCTACAACCTAGGATCATGCCCATCATCATATATCATCAATGCAAAATACCCGTAGGCTACAATCAGCAACAGATAACCTAAATCCCACTAGGAGTCTCCCCACGATGCTCATGGCTCACTCACATCCGTACATCCTGGCTCAACTCCACCCTGAGCCCCAGCACTAGATCCATAGCAGGCTGATCCTACACCTCAGTCCTAGCACCTCTCTATCCCACCATAGTAGCACTACACTAACTCTAATATGATGGCACCCACACCTACGACTGTGATCCAAACTGCACCAGAATCCTACCATAATCAGGTAGAGGAATCTTGCGCACCAACAAGGTAGTCTTGTACATCATCTTCTTAGGAGCCTCGACCATTAACTGACTAGTCAAAGTATCTATCACCTAGTATTTCCTGGACATAACATCCCTCATCTCCACCATGTCTATCTCCAACTACTAGATCCAATCACGTAATCCCTGTACATCCTCCATAGTTGGCCTCTCCAAAATATCACTAAGAATCTATTGTACTATATTAGCAAATACCTCAATATCAATGGTATCATCGATACCACCCATCCCAGCCACCCTGCCTCCCTTAGCCTATGCTCCAATAGTCTGCTCTACCCTAGCATCTATACCCACATCCACCTCATCTACCCTCACATCCTGGGTACTCGTCGAAGCACCTACACAACATCATGACCATCGTGCAGGAACCTCCTCCTCAGAAGCAGCCATACTCGTTGCCCTAGCTCGAGTCCTCCTGCTCACCCTCCTCTCTAGTGGAGGTTCCCTAATAACAGGTGCTACCCATCGATACACCATACCTCTCCCAAGCTCCCAAGACTGTAGCGCCCACCAGGTTTCAAACTTTGATGTCATACCTACATCCCATAAATTTAGGATATCCATAGGAGGATCCACCTCCCCAACCCAAGGTGGTACAATAGGGTACTCTCCTCTATCTCCCTATCACCTAAAGTAGATAATAGGAGTCCCTAGAACATCCTACCACAAACTGAACTAGTGTTGTACCCGATCAAACTAAAAGTACTCAATATATTGAGTATATCTCCCCACCAACCATCTACCTCATCGTATAGCCCTCAACTGCTCATCATCCTCCTTTCAACTCACCCCACCCAACCATGATCTCCACCTTATGTCATCCGACGTCAGCTCCCTAAACTTAATCCTCCACAAAACTGGATCACCCTCATGAGGCCTCTTCATACCCTACTCCATCTCTGTACTCCAAATCAAGGTGTAAGGATACTCCTTACCATCCATATGTACAGGGTGAGGTAAAAAGGATGGTATCTCAATGGCTATTTTCTCCCATGCCCATACATGTAGTAAGGGAATCACACTCAATCCGGTCCGCCTACCCTAAACCACATCATGCAACTCACGGTAGACTTGAGCCAACAATGTAGGTGCCCAAGA
The DNA here is from genome assembly GCA_028583015.1 of Wollemia nobilis. Classification (NCBI taxonomy): domain Eukaryota; kingdom Viridiplantae; phylum Streptophyta; class Pinopsida; order Araucariales; family Araucariaceae; genus Wollemia; species Wollemia nobilis. Next base: position 6,788,119 of record JAQPPZ010002979.1, read on the forward strand.
AAACACAACCCTGTGCTCCACCATGTCACTAACCAAGTCCAGCATGTTCTAGGTAAACAAAAACCCAAAACTATAAGAAAGGGCATATATAGAGATCATCATCATCACCATACACTACCTATCCAAGATCTTCTTATGTAGCCACAACCACTCATAATCCATCTTGGAGATATCGATATCTCTCCATCCAGTCCCAAAGAATCTCTCCAACACCACATCCTTCCTCCCATATTTGGCTACCCTCACAAGAACACCCTCAATCGGCAGTCGATAGATGCAATACACATCCTCCAATGTCACGGTCATTTCCCTCGTAGGAAAATGAAATGTGTTCTTGTCTGCATCCCACCGCTCACATAAGGCAAACACATATGCCCTATTGGTGAAGATGATCTTACACTCCCACACATCATGGAAGTGTATGTCATCCAACCACTGCAGCTCCTCATTAGTCTTCATCAACCTCTCAAAACCCTTCTTAAACTTCCTCACCCGATGACGGGGCTCAAGTGCCTTCACCTGTTCAACACATAACATGACATGCATCAGTAACCTACATAACAAATCAATCAAAATTCAACTTCATTACGCAAAATTTACAAATTGAAAACATTTAATTTGGCACACATCTCGAGACAAATTAATGTATAGACAAAATGACAAAACACATCAACAACATAGTCACATATTTGGATACCCATTTGGTCATTTCATGGCAAAAGTCCAAGCACATACAACATATAGTACACATTGGTCGCCCAACAACCAATAACAAACTTAACTATACAACTACTATGGCACACAATCCAAAACTTGATCAATTAATATGACATACAAAAACAAATCACATTTTTGGATACCCATTTGCCCACTTAATGGTAAATGTGTCGACAAAATTCAGAAACAAAGCACCAATCAACATAGATCTAACAATCAAATTTGTCCTAAAAACACCAAAACCGAACACATATCTAGGCATGCAATCTAAAAATAACAGTCACATTTTTAGATACCCATTTGCCAATTTAGTGGTGGAAGTTCAAACTGACATCAAGTACAATCTACATCGGGCTCCCTATGGCTCATTTTTAGTTTACTACTATCTACACCGTGGCACACAAATCAAAGGCATGTCAAATGAAGTCAACTACCAAAACAACCAACATTTTTGGACACCCATTTTTCCCTTCTGCGATGAAAGTGTTATTAGTTTTTCGAGATTATACCTCTAACATGGTAGATCTAATGCCCTAGATTTCACACATTACACCTCAAACCATCAAATTCTGAAATCACATCAAATGAAATAAAAAAAATAAAATAGTCACATAACGGAATACCCATTTGCTACTTTAGTGAATAAAGTGCAAAAACATATCAATGTCAGTACACCGTTACCTCACAAACTGACAGTCAAACTTCACACCTATTCTACCTATTACCCGATCAAATTGGTGACAAAACAAATCCAATTGAAAAACCAACCGCACTTTTGGGTACCCATTTGACCTGTTTATCACTGTGTTCAAATTTTACTTAAAAATTACAAAAAAATTTAAATCGGGATGAAAACCTCCCCCCCTCATTTACATTTACCTAGAAAAATAAAAAAATAAATAAAATAAGGCAGACAATCACTTACCGGTGGGTCCCCGCATCTGATGCCAGCTGATCTGTGTCCTTTCATCATTGTCACCCTCATGATCATCAACGCACTCCTTCTATGTTGTCAATTGCTCTCCCAAACTACTTTCCAAAGTCACGCATCGTGCAAATGAGCCCCCCATGCAATTTTGGGCTTAAATATGCTTTAAACCCCGATTCGTGACCCGGGTCATGAATTAGGTCAAAATCACTACCCAGGTCACGAATTGAGCCAGAATACCTCAAAACATCCCAAAACCCTAGGAAAGTAGGGAAATGCCCTCTAAAACCCTAGGAGCCTCCAAAAATTACCTTTTAACACCATTTGCAAATACACATTTCATTTTATCGATAAACTTGTCACATTCATACTTTTGGACCACGTTGATCTGGTCGCAAAAGCATAGCAGACAAACATTGTCGTTCTCAAGAAACTAGTATGGCATCATAAATATTATACAAACTCAGTAAAATCACAATATTGCATTCACAATCATTCATTTTTCCTTACTCGAATTGTTTTTATCTCTTTTCTCTTCTTCTTATTTCCTTCTCTTCTCCCCATGGCTATCCAATCAATGTTGTATGGTCATGCTTCGAGTGACTACATACCTTTGATTAGATTCCATTATTTTTCCTTCTCCTTCTTGGCTATCCAGTCAATGTTGTATGGTCATGCTTCAAGTGGCTACATACCTTTGATTAGATCCCATTATTTTCCCTTCTCCTTCTAGGCTATCCAGTCAATGTTGTATGGTCACGCTTCGAGAAGCTACATACCTTTTATTAGATCCCATTATTTTCTCTTTGTACTAGCAATCATATTCATCATGAATTGGTATCTTTATCAATAGCTACATCATCAAATCACCACATTCCAGTTACCTCATTATTGATTTCTTGTCTGAGGGGGTATTCATATCCAAAGTCAACTTTGCATGCAACCATAACATCAAAAATCCAAAAGCGCGGTTAGCGCATTTGTATACAAAATTTTTTGCTGAATATTATCATACGATTATAATCTCAATCCCAAACAAACATGGGTTACATCATGAGAGTTACGTGTTACCATGGAGAAGTCAATCTAGCATTCATGTACGTTGAGTACACAATGGATGATACATTTGATCAATCCTAGCACAACATTTGGAAATGGACTTTGCGACCACGCTGATATGGTCATGAGTTGACGATCCAAATGTTAAACTAGCTCAAATGGTTTGACAATTGTCGCCATGTTCTCATCAATCAATAAAAATCAAAGATTTAGTTAGGCTTTTGTCCTAATCATACTTTTGGACCACATTGATCTGGTTGTAAAAGCAAAGCAGTCAAAAATTGTCATTCTCAAGCTACTAGTATGGCATCGTAAATGTCATACAGACTCAGAAAAATCACATCATTGCATTCATAATCATTTATTTTCCCTTACCAACATTATTTTTATTTCTTTCATCTTCTTCTTCTTTCCTTCTTATCTTCTCCCCCTGGCTATCCAGTCAATATTGTATGGTCATGCTTTGAGTGGCTACATACCTTTGATTAGATCCCATTATTTTCCCTTCTTCTTGCCTATCCAGTCAATGTTGTATGGTCACGTTTCGAGCGACTACATACCTTTTATTAGATACCATTCTTTTATCTTCTTTCTAGCAATCATATTCATCATGTATTGGTATATTTATCAATCGCTTCATCATCAAATCACAATATTTTATTTGTATCATTGTTGATTCCTCGTTTGAGGGGGTATTCATATCCAAATTCAGCTTTACATGCAACCACAACATCAAAAATCCAAAAGCGTGATTAACGCATTTGTCTACAATTTTTTTTTCTGAATATTATCATACGATTATAATATCAATCCCAAACAGACATGGGTTACATCAGGAGAGTTACACGTTACTATGGAGAAGTCAATATAGCATTCATGTACATCGAGTACATAGTTGGATGATACATTTAATCAATCCTAGCATAACATTTGGAAATGGACTTCACAACCACATTGATATGGTCATGAGTTGACGATCTAAATATTAAACTAGATCAAATGGTTTGACACTTGTCACCATGTTCTCATTACTCAATCAACAACAAATATTTAGTTAGGTTTTTGTCCTAATCATACTTTTAGACCACACTGATCTGGTTGTAACATCAAAGCAGTCAAAAGTTACCATTCTCAAGCAACTAGTATGGTATTGTAAATGCCATACAGAATCCAGAAAATCACATCATTGCATTCATAATCATTCATTTTCCCTTAATAACATTGTCTTTATCTCTTTCCTTTTTTCCTTATTTTTTTTCTATCTTCTTCCCCTGTGGACATCTAATTGATGTTGTATGGTCATGCTTCGAGTAGATACATACCTTCGATTAGATTCCATTATTTCTCTTATTTTCCTTGGATACCCGATTGATTTGTATGGTCACACTTCGAGTGGCTACATACCCTTTTATTGGATTCCATTCCCCTTCTATCCCTTTTCCTTATGCACAAACCCTTCATAGTACAAAAAGGGGTAAAATGTAGACATCCAAAAGTTACACATTGTTATTTTTGCATATCTATAGGTGATTCCATACATCCCTAGGCTATTTTAGACTATTGTGGTCATGTGTAGACATGCATAGTCATGCGTAGACATGCGTAGAGACTTCCTTAATTTTACCATAGTAACGTGTAGACTTCCATAAATGGCTTTCAGGCCCAAAACCCTAATAAGCCCTCAAAACCACATCTTATGCATCGAGATACCTTTAAACGGCAACCCAAGGTGATGCATAGCCCATTTACACTCAATTGACACCCCCATGGGGTATTAATTGGCAAAATCAATTAAAATTCAATTATCAAATTCTAATTTAATGTTGACTTCACTTAAGCCCCTTTATAGGGCAAAATTGGATTAGTTAACTCTTAATTCATAATTAGTGTTAATAAAATCCTCCCACATGTGTCAATTTAGAGTTTCCTAGGGTTTTCTTTTAATCCTCCCCTAAACATGCTTAAGACCTAATTAGGAGTAGCACTAATCCTTCCTCACACATGTGTGAGGATAAGATATTTCCTACTTAGAATGTGATGTTGCCACATAGCATTTCTTAACCTCAACCTAGTCAAGATCAAACCTAGGTTTAGTCTATCTTACCCCCTCATGCACCTTGAATTTTGCCTATAAATAATGGGTCCCAAACCCCAAATGAAGTTTGATTCCCATATTCAAAAAAGTATAGTTACTATGCAAAAATGGAAAGCCAATAGCACACAGTCCATTACCGATATATACAGACAGATTTTGACAACATATAGAGGCACCCTAGCTATCGCAGTATCGATCTACCGAAGAGATTTTACCAAAAGAGCATCATAGCTCAATTCATAGCTTGCCCTATGAATTCGGCCCCAATTAGCGACCCAGGTCGTGAATTACATCTGCAAGCCCTAAATCACCTCAAATTTGGGAGGTAAGATCTGTTTCAGCATATTATTACCTTCTGCATATTTTATTGTGATTTATGTTACAGTTTTATAGTCATTTCGTCTTCTTAAATATGAGGCCTGACTAAGGCAAGCCCCCCAATGTATTAATCCTTTATTACAAGTTTCTTTCAGGTTATCCAGCAGATTTGAAGGAAAGGAACATCAAAAAATAGCAACCCAATGGTGGCCCGCATACAATGAAGCCCACATACACTGAGGGACATCAGAAGGAGGCATCAGGCCTATATTACTTATTCGTAAAAAGAAAGAAAATGGGAAACTCTCACTATTAGTAACCTATATAAAATTGATAATGAATAAAGCATATGTTTCTGAATGACTTGTGTTTTTACTTATTGTTAGATCAAATGTCAACTTCTGGTCATTTCAAAAAAAAATTAAAGGCTCCCTAACCATATGATCTCAAATGAATGACTAATATAAATTTGGATAATAATTTATAGGTAATGTATTTAAAAGATCAACAAGCTCGGCCAACTGCCTAATCTATGGATCATAGAGGTATCAAGAAAAATATAAAGGGTAAAGCATATAAAATGTTTTCAACCATATAATCTCAAATCAACAACTTATAGATATTTAGAGAAAATTTAAAGGGAAAAGCATCTAAAAGCTCAACAAGCTATGCCAACCATCCAATATCAAATCAATGGCTCACAAATATTCTGAGAAAACATAAGGGGTAAACATTTAAAAGTCCATCAATCATTTTATCTTAGATCAATGACTCACAAAGGTTTGAAGAAAAAATCAAAGAGTAAAACATCTAAAACTTTCCCAATTGTTCAATCTTAGATCAACTCATAGAGATTCTAAGAAAAAATTAAGGGGTAAAATATTTAAAATCCTACCAATTGCCCAATCTTAGAAAATCAATGGCTCATGAAGATTTAAAGAAAAATTCAAAGGGTAAAGCATCTGAAACTCCATTAACCATTTTATCTCAAATCAATGACTCACAAATTTAGAGATAAATTTAAAGGGCATAAAATTTAAAAGTATATCATCCTATTGATGTAAAAATTATCAACAACTCACATGAACTGAAGGAAGTTTTAGATAATGGAGCATTGAAAATCCACTCTAGCCATCCAATATCAAATTAATGACTTGTGTGTATTTGAGGAAAATATAAATGGTGAAATATTGGAAAGCTTTTCCAACCATTTGATCTTGAATACCAATGGATCGAGAGGTAAATAAAGACTAAGTGCAACCAATGAAATTGAAGCCATAAAAAAATATTTGAAAAAACGTTGAAAAGAGCCAAAAATATAGAAAATGATCGTAAAATATATAGAAGGGCTAGAAAACATAGATAAAGATTGAAAAACACATAAAATGACCAAAAAAATGCAAAAAATTATGAGAACATGTAGAATAAAAAAATTGTCAAAAATATCAGATGTTGCCAAAAATGTATATTGTGGTCAAAAAATATTGGATGTTGTCAGAAAGTGCAAAATGTTGCTGAAAATGTAGAGAATTACCAAAAAATACCAAAATTTAATGAAAACTACAACAAATTGCTAGGAAACACAAAATTAGTAGAAAACATAGAATGTCATTGGCGAGGCGTAGGGAGAGAAAATTTTGAAAAGAGAGAAAATAGAAGAAAAGGAATAGAGAAATAAATAAATAAATAAAATTGAAAAATTTATAGCGACTATGATTTTGATCATACCTCACAATTTTTTTCTTGTAGGATATCTAACAAAGCTACTCAGGATCCAAAGATGATGGATGTAGGAGTTTAATGACTGGCCAAGAAGATATAGATTTACAGAGTGGTAACACATAATGAAGTTAATGGATAAAAAACTTGTGGCCAAAAATGTAGGAGTTAGATCATTTGAGAATGATCAAGCTCAAGCGATCCCAAAATTTCATAGAGAATTAAAATTTAATGAAGCATAACTAAGCTTACATCTCTTATAGATCCTCTATGGTGTTATAGATTATCAAGTCATAGTTGCTCAAGGAGATCATGACAAAGGATAGATTGAATAAAAGGTGAACCAAGAAAGGAAAACATGGAAAATTTATTGAGACAAAGATTCATTAATGTTAGTTGGTAAGATAAGGAATGATAGATGCGATGACATTAACATTGCTTAAATGGTGTCAATATGTGACAAGTAGAATTTTTTTGTGAAATCAATACCTAGCCCACTTGTTGCAGTTGGTAGATCAAGCATTGAACCACTTAGCCAATATAATTCAAGTGACACCAAAATTTGTGTGAGTTAAAATTTAATGAGGCATGGCCAAAGTGTGTATAAAACAATCCCAAGAAGATCACATCATAAAAAAGGAAGGAGAATAAAATTCTAGATTAGATGCGCCCTATGTAAAGAGCTAGAAAATTATATAAATATAGATCCACTAGACAACCAAAGGGGTCAAAAACCATCCATTGTATTTTATTTTTGGACTTATCATATTTTCTATAAAATTTCAATTTAGTTGGATGGATTTTTTAAACCTAGCTTAATACTGTTTTTGAAATTTATTCATGTAATTTACCAAAGTAGGTAAATGCAAACCCAAAAGTACTACATGATTATATTTATAATGTAAGGCTATGATATATTATGTTCAATATACATATTATGATGGTGGTTGCACTCAATTTATTTCATAGTTTATTTTCCATTTGAGGATCACATCATTCCATATCCTAGGTTGTGTAAATATAGATTTCCTAAAAGAACTATGTGCCTCTTCCAATGTCTTCATGTAGAGAAGTTTTGCCATAAGTTAACATGCATCTTGTGTCAATTATTGAATTGATTGGTCACCAATTTTTGTCTTAAATGTGATGAATAAAAGTTGTGTAAGGCTTCTACCACTTCTACTTTCCATTTATTCTATCACTAGTAAGCTATGGATTCTTTGCAAGTTCCCCTTTTATCATGAGTTCTTTGATATGATAGATAGGATGTATATTTTGAATACAATACTTAGCAATTATGCATATTTATTTTAGCTCCTTAAATGATCCCATAGATGCCATTATTTTTGCTTGAACATGAATGTAGCACCCTACCAAGTTCTTAATAGCCTTTATCATTGAACCATTAAGGCTTAATAAATATTGACATTGTCTAACAAATATATCTTTATTTTAGATTATGTTTCCAATTTTGATGATATTGTAACATCCAAAAAGGCTTGAACCTCATATTGAAATTGCTTAAAATGATGCAAATAGGCATACACAAATTGACAAGAATGAAAAGAACAAAATACAAGGATCTTTTATTAATTTTGAAGCAAGTCAAGTTGCAAATATGTCCCTCTTAGGGATACCCATTCGACATAGCAATTACAATAATTTGAAATCCCCCTCAAGGGTAGGTACAATTCCAAATGCTTTTCAAAATGACACGAATTGCTCTAAGGTGTCGATAACCTTCTTCTCCATAATTAGAGGCATTTGTTGCCTTGCATCCCAAAACCTTGTTTATCTTGTGTGCAATAAACAATAAGAAGCATTATTAATAAAGGGATGCCTCTCTTGATGAGTATTTTTGAGGAAATTGTATGAAAACATGATACTATTAGCATATAATCAAAAATTTGCAATAAAGCTAGTAAACCTATGCAAAAAATGAAAATATTTTATGAAACATGTAAATGAAAAGCATATGTATCTATCTAATGGCCTATTTACCAATTTGAAAGTATGGAAGCTTGAAAAATATCCATTAGTATCCTAGTTACAATATTTAAAGCAAGATAACTAAACAAGCTAATTCTACTGGTCAAAAGTCTCTAATAATGCAGTTAAACCTAAATAATGCTTAATCTAATGCCATTAACAAATTCTATGATGAGAAATCAAGGAAAATAGGGATGAAACCCTAACCACAAATTTTTGGCACGGTGAGCACTATTAGCCACAATGGAGCTTGAAATGTGCTTGTCTTCTAATTCAAGGCCTAAATCACTGAATCTTCTTGCCAAATTAATGATCAAGGGTCACCTCTATGTCCTCTGATAGATTTGGTGGTTGAATTGCTATGATTGCATGTGGAATTGGTGTAATTGCATTTCTTGGCTCTCCTAACCTCCTAGGTCCTCCATGACTTGAATTGCCATTTCAATATCTCAATTAGGGAAAAGAAAGCAATTTTTCAATGCAATTAGGTGAATGTTGAATTCGACATGGCTTCACTGCTCAAATTCACCTATCCATATCTTGATTGTTTCCCCAATTTAGAGGGGGATTTTATAGCACCTTGGATGGCTATGTCCTAGCTTTATGAGGAAGCCAATATTGGGTAGTTAGAGTAGTTGGAAGGAAGCTTCTCGATAATTCCACCCCCAAACTGCTCGGATCTACAACCAATTGGTTGTTTAGAACTAACTTTGACTTTGTCAAAGTTCAAATTATTTTTATGCTAGCCATGGATCTGAGGTGTGGTCAGCACTGCTAATCATAGGTGTCACCCTAGGCTAACATTGATTAGACCAAACTACCTAATTGAGTGGTTAAAACCACTGCTATACCTTGGTATTTGTCCAAGGTCTTCCATATGGTCTTCTAGCATGTCCCATATGAGTATTTGCCTTGACATGACATGTTTTAGGTGTCTATAGATGCCCCTTTAGAGATGCATTATGAGATAAAACAACATTGAGAAAAAATAGACCTCCTAAAATGATGTCGTAGGTTGGATGATGATCATTAGTATGATCAATATTAGATGCTCAGGGTCCAACAAAAGGACTGCATCCTAGAATCATTGCTTCAAACTAGATGGAAGGCTTAAATTTGTAAAGCTTGCACTCATCATCAGACATTCAGGTAGATTTGGTGCTACAATAGGAGTTCAAGCCTATATAACCGAAAGGAAGAGAGCTACAAACTAAACTATCATATTTGCTTTTTACCTCATTAGAGGGTAAGCTTATGATAGTTGTTGGCAATGATTCGTAAGACAAACATAATTTTGACAAGATCAAGGGATCTATGATCAAGGGATCTTCTATTGAATTTGATTATGATTATGATATTATGACTATCCCCTCAAACAAGGATTCGATGAGGGTAGGATAATTTAAATGGAGCGACGAGTCGCTTGACCACTATGAATGACTTTGAACAAAACAAGATTTAGCATTTGATAATTGATTAGGCCTAATTAGCTATGAATGAAATTTTTAAGAGTAATTGTACATCTCTATCCCATGGAGTGGTCCAACCTAGATGGCCTTCTTAGGGAATCAATATGATAACAATTCCAATTAGGCAATGTGTTGAATCATATTGTTCGATGATCTGCTAAAAGTGTCATAGAAGAAGTGATATGAATACCTCATTCCGTGGAGCAATATGGCCATCTAGGCCTTCTTAGGGACTAAAACGAAGCATAACAATTCAATGATGATGAATTTACCCCAAATGTCCTTATGGTAATATACTCATCCTACCGAATTGCATGGAGCGCAAGTCGCTACAACTGCCAAGTGTATAGGGTAAATTACTAGCTACGAGGTGCATTTGGCTTTTAGTTTATCTATTTTTTGTTATTTTGTGAATTTTTTTATAATTTTGGTCAGGTGGGTATTTTTAATTCATCAATATTTAGCTCCTCATAGTGGGATTTTTTAGCATTTATTGCAGATTGCTAACTGCACTTGGAAATAGCAGCTAGGTTTTCAAATTTTTCTAGTCATGGCTAACAATCATGGTTGGAAAAAACCTAATTTTGCACCCACAGGTGTCAACTACGGTCAGGCAAAAAATAGGAAACATTAAAATAAAATTCTATCATTTTTTATGTCATTTTCATTTTACAGCTTGTAAATTCTAAGCAATCTGAGAGGTTAGTAAAAAAATTTGATGCGAAGTGCTGCTTAAAACATGACCTCATTACCACCTAGACCAATGGAAGCCCAACCTAGAGGAGCCAGTGTGAATAGAAGCACACAAAACCCTCAACCATTTTATTTTACCTATTTTAAAATTAACCTCACTAATTAATGAGTTAAATGAACCTCATTAAACTATTAGTAATGAACCTCACCCTAGTTAGGTTTAGCTTAGGTTAGCTTAAGGGGAGGGTAAAATTAATTTATTTTTGGGTTTTTGCTTTGTTTTTTATTATTTTTTTGTTTTTCAAGGAATGTTAGGATGGGAAAGGACCTTAAAAAGGTCTTCCTGCCTAGCCGCGACTAGCAGCCATGGTCCCCAATTGGCAAATTGGGGGTCGTAGTTGTCAGCCATGGTCTCCAATTGGAAAATTGGAGGCCACAACTTCTAGCCACGATAGGATTCAAAATCCAAAGGTCAAAAATTTTACTACCTCCCTGACCATAGGTCTAAACTGTGGTTTGCAACTTTAGCAAAAAATTTCAATTTTTTGGAATTTTTAATTTTTTCCATTGTTTTTGGTGTTTTGAAATTTTTAAAATGTTTGATGTTTTCAAGCTTGTTTTTTGATGTTTATGGTTGATTTTTATTTATTTTTGCCTTATTATTCTACTTTCTATCAGACCCTGACTACTATAGCAAGGGAATAAGATATCTTTCGCAACCTACGTGACACCCTTTCTCAGGAATATTAGGCATGGTTTGGGGCTATAGGATTCGGCTATGTATTACACCTCCCTTCCATCAGGGCTGATCAATCCTATATGAATGCATTGGCCCATTGTTGGGATGCATGGAAAAACACCTTTCACCTACCTAAAAGTGAGATAACCATCACTTTGGAGGATGTTTACCACATCTTCTGACTTTCACTAGATGGTGAGACCATCATATATTTGTTGTTGATATGAAGAGTGCAATATTTGATCCTATTTTTGACCACCACAGTGAGGCAACACAACAACACTCAGACCATGGAGGGGTCCATATTGAGCATTGGTATAGACAATGGATTTTCACTAATCAAGTGACCGTATTCATGCACCTGATTGTGTAGATCATCTTGCCTGACACATTTAGAGTGAGGTTCCCATGGAACCTCCTAGCTAGTACTATGGAGATCCTAGTGAGTCCTATGGATCATCCTATGATCCTATCCTAGGGGAGTGCCTTATTAATGCAAATCTATAATGAGTTGTACCAGATTACACAAAGGAGCAGAGTTGGCATCAGTTGCAGCTTACTACTCCAAATCTGGGGGTGGCAACACATCAAGAATGAGCATCCTGTTGGCCTACCCTATGAGATTGATACCATTGAGGAGGTGTGCTAGTGCTATGTGGCATGTTGGCCTCGAGAGTAGGAGGGCTTCCAGAGTAGGTCTCACACAGGTGACATGATGCACTACATCAGATGGTTTATAACACTATAGGCATATCATATTGAATGGTACCCCTACTTAGACTACCCTCTATGGATGGAGGCTAATGACTGCCTATGTTGGGCACACAAAGATAGATGGCTTCTTGGATGCAAGTCTGAGGTAAGAGAGTTATTTTACTTCTCCCGTATTACTCGATAGTTTGGGATTAGTAAGGAAATTCCAGAGCTACCTACTATCTATTATCATCTCACTTTAGAGAGGGACTTGACCTGGCCTAGGGTGACTCCCTTGGGGAATGAGGATGATGAATTTTAGGAGTTGGGTTTGACGAATGCAAGGACCACTCCTGACTATGATACTTGGTGGACCCTTAGGGTATGGTGGGGATTTGAGGGCCCCTTGGGAAAGGCATATGATGATGTTTTAGAGGGTGCATAGGGCATAGAGGTCGATCCTCACATGCACCAAGTTCGTTAGAAGACTTAGGTTGGATGGGGTTAGGGATATTTAGAGGATGCACCCCTGGATGAGAAGGAGGAAAATGCTCTCGAGGAGGGCAAGGCACCACATAATAGTGATATTGGGTAGCTAAGGGCCTAGGTTTATAGCCTACAGACTCAGGTAGACTCCTTACATATACAAATCTTACATAAAGATACCACCATTACCACTTTACAAGAAAAGGTGGGGGATCTCCAGTCTCGACTTGTAGTCGAGAAAATGCAGTGGTGTAGCTATAAGGAGAAGAAGACCACTATACAGGCTAGGATCACTACATCAGATGTAGATATCCAAAATGTTATAGGGTGGCACATCCTTCTATAGTCATAGATAGATACCATGATGGCATAGATTATCGTACTCTAGGGTGGGAGGGTAGATCCATCATCATCATAGGTTACTCTAGTGCCTTTATCTGCTCTAGTAGTACTAGTAGTGCCAGTAGTGCCAATAGTGCAGGGATTAACAAGGTTGGACCAGGGAGTAGAGATAAGGATACTTTGGGCCCTGGTGTAGTAGCATATCGATGATGGAGCACAGGATGCTACCTACATCACTACTTTAAGAGAAGCAATTGGACTACTCAGGGGTGAGATTTTGAAAATGCCCATAACTTTAGGATCTCAGAGGACTCATACTCAAGAGATAGACCAGTCCTCAACTAGCTCTAGTCGTAGGTCTCACAGGTTAGATATGACCTCTGGTGCCAGCTCTAGGAGGATTCACAGATATGGTGGAGCCTCAAAGACTTGGGGCATAGGCCCTACTATTTAGTACATATATTACAAATGATATTATACCATTTTTGTGTGTAAGGTCGAGGACCTACATATATGTAGCCTACGAGTATTTTTGATACATATTGGTGTACTACTCATTATTTATATTTTTTTATACACACACACACACACATATATATATGATCTAACTTTGAGACTTATTATATGTGCAATTTATTATTTTTATTGTTTTTAGATTTTATAAGATGCATATGGATGCAATGTTTAGATACGATGTCTATTTTGCACTATATGATGTTATGTATGGATGGCATGCACTAGATAGATGATAGATGTATGATTTTAAATGTAATGATATATATGTGTATATGGACTACTTATGATGAATGTATATGAATGCAATGTTTGCTATTAAATGCATTGTACTTGTATGCATTTAACCTATGTTGTTATGACATAAATTATGCCATGTATGTATTGCACAACTTTTTCTTATGATAAATGCTATGTAAATGAACATATATGTTTTAATCACTTAAAACATAATGTATGAATGCAATGTGGGTTTAACAATCTAATGGATGACACCACATAATGTATAACAATCATGATATGTAATTGCTATATCTTTTTTTATGAAAATTGATAAATCTATTCATAAGCGTTTGTAGATTAGAATAATATTCATAATATAGTTAGTGGTCATTTAAATATCATTTCTAACATCCATCCGGTATCTATCCTATACTATAAATAGTTCTAACAAACAAAATCTCACAAAAGAAATTGATTTTTGATGATTGCATTGAAGATTGATTGTTGCTATTTGGGAATTTTTGAGGTTGCCATGAAACTCAAACACCCTAGTTGACTTATCAAAATTTGTATAATGACCATACTAGACTTCTTAAAAATAAAATTTTCACTATGAAAGACCAAACTATTCATTACCCCTGTGTGTGCAAATGAATATATTAGATAATGCATAAGCATACCCCAATGTCAAGTGGGATTATTTCAACCCATTGCTAAGATTTGGGATCCTCAAATGGCTATCTGATCTTAGGTTTAGATTTAGTTAGACTAGACCGCTAGGCAATATGGTCCACCTAAAGCTAGATCACTTTGTAAATTTATTAGAACTACCCCATCAATGATATGTAGGACTATTTCAACCCATTGCTGAGATTGAGAATCACTCTGTGGCTTTTGAGCATTGATCATTCCAGGGATTCAAGATCACCCCCTTATTTTCTTCAATTAAATGGGATACTTGCTTACATATAGTGACAAAATTCACTATTTATTTTGTATAGTGATGAAAATCATTGTTTATTTTATTTTTGATCAAGGTATTTGATACTGATTTGATTTGATTTTTGAGGTTTTAACTTTAGAATTTCACTCAGGGATTTTGCTCTTTCATTTTTAAGCAAGGGATTTACTCGAGTAGGGGGTAAACTTATCCTTTTGCCAACGACCACTACTCTAGACCATTGTGCATCACAAAATGAGCAAGTAACAAAACCTTTTGCCTAAGGTGACCCAGACCACTTGTGTAGTTTTCATCCTTCCTTACCCTAATTAGGATTGTTTAAATGTATTTTTATTATTGATAGGATTTTGATATGCTAAGTGCTATCAAAACTAGACCTCATTTACAAAAGAAAAGTAAGCTTTCTACAAAACTCTTGAGAATACCACTAGATATGGTTGAATGACTAAAAAATCCCTTGTATATTATTCATAGCAACAATAAGGGTTATGTTGAAAAACACAATTACTCATACAGGCGATGAATGATGATTATAGTGCAAAGATGCATGATTGAAATACAAACGTGGTGTCGTTTGTAAGATTGCAAACACAACTATCCTAATGCAAGTGCAATGGATGGATATGCCTAATGTAATGCAATATGAAATGCATGTGGTAACTAGAATGTGATGATGCAAAATGAAATGCAATGATGCAAATGGAATGTAATACTATGTTTTTGAATTTTGATATTTTCCAAATTTTTTATGGATTTTATAACTTTTTTATTTGACCAAAGGGCTTATAGATGCCTTTGGAGCCTTTTTATGGATGACCAAAGGGCTTACAGATGCCTTTGGGGCATTTTTATGGTTTTAGGCATAAAACATTTTAAGGTGAAGGATGTTGAGAGGTTCAGGCTCTTCAACCCCTTCCAACGATGTCAAGTTGTATGTCCCAGGTCCAATCGTCTCAAATATGATATATGGACCTAACAAATTAGCTACAAATTTGTCTCACATTTTTGGTGGTAGATTTGAGTTATGTTGGTTCTCTTTCAGCACAAGATCACCAACCTCAAAGTCTATTAGATGGACTTTGTCATTGTAAGCTCATTTTAAGTGCTCTTGATAAAAACAAAAATGCTCAAGGGCATTCACATGACATTCATCAAGTAGCATCAATTGATGTAGGTGAGCTTTCTATGTAGTGTCATCATTGATGAATTATTTCAATGTGATGCATAGTGTTGGAATTTTCAACTCTAAGGGCATAATGGCCTCAACACCATATACTAGTGAAAATGGAGTTGCCCTAGTGGGTGTCCGAATACTAGTCCTGTAAGCCCATAATGCAAGGGGTAGCTAGATGTGCCAATATTTATGATGTTCTTATACTATATTTTTCAATATGGATACCACTATCTTGTTCGAGGCTTCAACCTACCTGTTTGCCTGCAGATAATATGGAGTCACAAAACTATGTTTGATCTTGTACTTGAATGTCAAAGCTCTCATAGTTTTGTTTTTGAATGACATTCCATTATCCAAAATTATCTTAGATGGAATCCTAAAATGACTTATGATATTGTTGAGTATGAACTCAACAATACGTTCTCTAGTTGTCATTGTTAACAGGATTTCTTCCACCCACTTAGTGAAGTACTCAATAGCCATAATAATAAATGTATGTTGGCCTGATGACAGAGGAGAGATATTACCAATGAGATCTAAACCCCACTGAGCAAATGGCCAAGCTACCTGAATGGGCTGTAAGGCCTATAACATAGGTATGCAAGATTAGCATGATTCTATCATTTCACACATTTCTTGACATACACATTACAATACTTCTCCATAGTTGGCCAATAATAATTCATGCGAAGGATGTGTTTGACAATAGCCATACCGCTAAAATGGCCACCACATGTACTGTCATGAGCTTGCAAAATTACCCAAGATGATTCTTGGAGCTCAAGACAACAAAGGAGAACTCCATCATAGCTTTGATGATATAGAATATATCCTAACAAGACATATTTTATTTCTTTATGTTTAAATGTGCACTTTACAACATGCAAAAATCCTTGAGGGATTACACCAAGATTAAGGAAGTCGTTTAGCTGTGACATCCAGTTATGATAGCTCTTAGTCTCAACTAACAAGACAACATGATCCCCCTATGGTTTAGCATTCACAAATGCAAACCAAAAATAATCTTATAGTGAATGGTGGTACCATTCCCTGTAGAACCTTGCGAGATCAATGACCCCCAAGGATCTCTCTTGAGAAAGTCTCTAGCTCTGTAGAACCATTCATGGTTTAGTTCTACCTGAATCATGTTTTTTGCATATTTGTTATACATGTTAGTCTTACAATGACACTGAGAGGGGGGGTGAATCAGTGTAGCTCTATAAAATTAAATTTACAGCTCTTAATACCGTAGCAATTAAAACTTATTACTAGATACAACAAGTATAACAAAAGAGCATCACACAACACAAGATTTAACGAGGTTCACCAATGTGGCTACTCCTCAAAAATTGATTGCTTGGACTACCATCCAAATATAGCCTTTGCAAAGCACCAAATTTACAATCAATTTACCAGCACCCACTGTAAGGAGCACCAACCCCTTATTTATCTGCACCAACAGAAAGGAGCACCAACCCCTTATTTATCTACACCAAAAGAAAGGAGCACCAACCCCTGATGCCAAGCTACAACCTAGACTTCAATTTGAATCTATAAGTTGTATAGTAATATACCTTTGCTTTTGCAAGACCCTGATTGGTCTTCTTCACCTTTGCATTCTCTGCGCACTCTGCTCTCTCTATGCAATCACTTCGCACACTCTACTTCATTACAATTGAACTTCATGATCATCTTCTCCCTTTTGCGCACTCTACTCTCTTTGCAAATTTTGCACTTAGCACAATTCGACACAACTTGCTCTCTGCGCACAACGATCGTATTTCACACACATTCGACCATATTTTCAATTCTCCAAACAACCCTCCTTTTATAACAATATTTTTATGATGAAAACCCTAATATTAGTCCGACTTTCATAACAATTGTAAACCCTAATTTTAGTCGGTTGTCATCGGTCTTCATTGACTTCAACTCAAGAAGATGTTCAATTTATCCATCACTTTATGATTTCATTTTGGATAGACCCTGTAACCGCCATACTGACTTTTGATCACTCTTCGTATTTTAGCAGTATGAAATCACTCTATAACTGCCCCTATAAATGTCATAGTGATGTCGGTCCACTGTCATACTTCTCATTTTAGTTGGGTTCTCCTTCTTGACTTGCGCATTTACGACCTGTCATGAAATCGTGACATTTTTGCCTCTGTAGCTTCTTTTGTTGTTGTTGTTGCAAAAATACATGTCACGATATCGTGACACTTTCGCATCTGTACGCTTTCTCTATTCTTTTGTTGCGATATCGTGACATTTTTGCCTTTGTAGACTTCGTCTTTTCTTTTGTCACGATATCATGACATTTTTGCCTCTGTATACTTCGTCTTTGCTTTTGTCATGATATCGTGACACTTCTGCTTCCATAGACTTTGACTTTGCTTTTGTCATGATATCGCGACACTTCTGCCTCCGTAGTCTTCAACTTAGCTTTTGTCGTGAAATCACGACACTTCTGCTTTCGTACTTAGCTTCTTTGATTTTGTCATGAAATCATGACACTTCTGCCTTCGAAGTCTTCTTATCTGCTTTTGTCATGAAATCGTGACACTTCTGCTTCCATACTTTACTTATTTGCTTTTGTCATGAAATCATGGCACTTCTACTTCCGAAGTCTTGCTTTCTGCTTTTGTCGTGAAATCACGATAGTTCTGCTTCCATACGCTTCCTCTCTTTCTTTTGTCATGAAAATGTGACATGTTAGGATATCGTGACACTTTTCAAACTTACTTTCTCTCTCCTATTTTAGTCACAAAAATGCGACATGTCACGAAATCGTGACACTTTTCTTACTTGTTCTCTTTCTTCGAACTTGTCGAGAAATTGTGACACTTTTTCCTGCTTTCTCTTTCTCTTACAACATGTCATGAAATTGTGACAATTTTTCCACTTGCCTTTTTATCTTCCAACATGTCATGAAATCGTGACAGTTTTTCCTGCTTTTTCTCTCTCTTCTAACATGTCGCAAAATCATGACAGTTTTTCTTGCTTTTTCTCTCTCTTCCAACATGTCGTGAAATCGTGACAGTTTTTCTTGCTTTTTCTCTCTCTTCCAACATGTCACGAAATCGCGACATTTTTTCTTTCCTATTGTATATGTCGTGATATCATGACATTTTTCTTACTTATCTTTTTTCTTTGATCTTTTGCATATGGGCCACTTCGGTCTTCTTGGAAAATCACTGTACATACTCTGAATAACCTTTGAACTCCTATCTTCTTCATCTGAATAGCTTTTGAACTTCCTATCCATTGCATCAACAGATCTATCTTACTGTGTTGACAACAATGACAATATTGTTGTTGCACCTTGCTCAACAATCTCCCCCTTTGGAATTTTTGGCAACACATGTGCAATTTCCTGTAACTCTTCTCCCCCTTTGACAATAATACCAAAGGGCTATCACAGACTCCCCCTGAGTCCATGCACAACATTCTCAGGCAAAATTTATTACACTTAGAAAAAATCATGAACATGAGCAAAAAGATAATCAAATACTTAAATGCTCCCCCTAAGAATGTGATCCCTGTAGCTAGTCAATTCTTGGGAAGTGTGACCACTCCCAATTTATTATGAAGGTACTCAAAAACTTCCTTGGGCAATGGTTTTGTGAAGATATCTACTACTTGCTCTGTAGTTGGAACAAAATCCAACTTAACCTCACCTTTTGCAACTTTCTCCTTCAAAAAGTGATACCTGATAGCAATGTGTTTTGTGCATGAATGCATAACCGGATTCTTGGAGATGTTAATGGCACTGGTGTTATCACACTTAACTGATATTGGCTCACTAAAGCTAATACCAAGATCTTTCAGGGTTTTTTCATCCACAATACCTGTGTACAACATGTTGTCGCTACAATATATTCGGCCTCTACTGTTGATAAAGAAACTAACTCTTGTTTCTTACTGTGCCACGTGACCAATCTATCTCCAAGATAGAATGCACCTCCACTAGTACTCTTTCTGTCATCGACACCTCCTGCCCAATCTGCATCTGAATACAAAATAAGGGTGAAGTCTTTACCTTTCATATACCATAACCCATACTCCATAGTACCCTTGAGGTATCGAAGAATCCTCTTCACTGCTGTCACATGAGTCTCCTTGGGATTAGCCTAAAATCGTGCTACCATGCATACTACCTACAAAATATCTAGTCTGGTAGCTGTCAGGTACGATAAGCTCCCAATCATAGATCTATACATGGTTTGATCAACAGGTGGAGATTTTTCATCCTTGCTCAACTTGCAACCTATCGTCATGGGAGTGCTAACTGGCTTACAATCCTCCATTGTGAACTTTTTTAACATCTCTTTCACATATTTAACTTGAGAAATAAATATGCCCTTCTTATTTTGATTAACTTGCAACCCTAGGAAATACAAAAGTTCACCAATCATTGACATTTCAAATTCTTTCTGCATCTTATTTGCTAAATATTTACACGACTCATCTTTGCTACTGCCAAATATGATATCATCTACGTATACAACAAGAACAATAAGATGCCCATTTTCTATTTTGACATACAAATTACTATCCACCATACCTTTCTTAAACCCTTGTTGAGTGAGATAGTTGTCTAGCCTTGCATACCATGCTCGGGGTGCCTGTTTTAAGCCATATAATGCTTTCTTCAACTTGCAAACCAATTTGGGATCATCACCAAGTTGGAAACCATCTGGTTGCTCAATATAAACCTCTTCTTCAAGTTTCCCATTCAAAAACACTGATTTCACATCCATTTGATAAACTTTGAAATTCTTGTAGACTGCTAAAGCCAGAAACATTCTAATTGCCTCTAGTCTAGCTACTGGTGCAAAAGTTTCCTCAAAGTCAATGCCTTCAACTTGTGCATAACCCTTACATACCAATCTTGCTTTATTTCTGACTACCTATCTGTCTTCATTCAATTTGTTTCAAAAAATCCATTTAGTCCTGATTATATTTTTATTTGCAGGTCTAGGTACTAACTCCCAAGTTTCATTTTTCTTGATCTGATCTAATTCTTCATTTATTGCCTTCATCCAACTTTCATCTTTGCTTGCGTCAGTAACATTTTTGGGCTCAATGCTGGATAATAGAGAGTAGTTACTTACTACTCTTCTTCTTGTCTGAACACCAACTTTGGGGTCTCCAATTATTTGCTCTCTAGGATGATTTTTTTGCCAGCTGCCTATTTTGAATTTCTTATTTTCTTCCACTTCTGAATCACAACTTAAATCATCTGAGTCAATTTTTTGTATCTTTTCCATTTTGTTTTCCTCATCTCCTTCAATAACCTCTTCATAAATTGGGTAGTTCTTTTCATAGCTAATTACTCGTTCTCTACCTTCATCAAATTTAACATCGGCACTGTCCACAATTTTTTTTAGCCTCTTGTTGTAGCATTTGTAAGCTTTGTTTTTTGACGAGTAACCAACAAAAATACCTTCATCCGCTCTATCTTCAAACTTACCAAGATTATCTTCAGTTCTTTTGATGTAGCACTTGCTGCCAAAAACTTTGAGGTATTTTTTTGTTGCCTTTTTACCGAACCACAACTCATAAGAAGTTTTGATTTCATGTGTTCTCAACATGTACCTATTTTGGATATACACCGTAGTATGGACTGCTTCTTTCCAAAATCTGTCTGCTACTCTGCTTTTAGCCAACATAGTCCGTGCCATTTCCTACACTGTCTTGTTCTTTCTTTCTACCACTCCATTCTGTTGAGGTGTCCTGGCTACTGAAAACTATCTCCTAATATCGTATTTTTCATAGTACTCTATAAACTCCTCTAAAATGAATTCTCCTCCTCTATCTGATCTTAAACATTTGATCCTCTTTCCTGTTTCATTCTCAACTTGGTTTTTGAAAGTCTTGAACATTTCAAAAGCTTCTAATTTATGCTTCAAGAAAAATATCCATGTCATTCTGGAATAGTCATCAATGCACAACATAAAATATTTGTCACCATTTATGCTTTGTGTTCTCATGGGTCCACATAAATCAGTGTGTATTAGTTCCAAAGGTTTGCTTGTGTAGTACTCTTTTGTTTTGAATGTGACTCTAGTTTGCTTCCCCTTTTGGCATGAAGCACAAATGTTGTTTGTAGGTTTGTTGATGGTGGGAATATCTCTCACTACCCTTTTTGAGTTGATTTTTACTAGATTATCAAAACTGATATGACCGAGTCTCTTGTGCCACAACCAATTTTCTTCTTCCTGTCCAATAAAACAAGCTCCTTTTGAAGTCTCTGAGAGCGTGTAAAGGTTTCTAGATGTCCTTGACCTAGTTGCTATCAATTTTCCACTATTTGTTTTTTTGACTTCACAACCCTGCTTCTTAAAAACTACTTCATGACCTTTATCACAAATCTGACTTACGCTCAACAAGTTATGTTTCAAACCATCCACAAACAAGACTTCTTCTAACTTAATTTTTCCGTCACTAATTTTAACTGAACCTTTGCCAACTATCTTAGCTCCATCATTATTTCCAAACTTTACTGAACCACCTTCATATTTTTGTAACTTCTCAAATTTTTGTTTGTCACCTGTCATATGATTGGAGCATCCACTATCAAGTATCCATGGTACATATTTATTCTGTGCTTTAAATGTTGTTTGTACGATTAAGGATTCCTTTTCTTCCTTAAGTCACTCTTTTTCTTTCCACTTCGTTTTGATAGTAGTTTTGGGCTCTTGTTTTGCCTTTCCCTTATCAATAGCTTGTGCATGTTTTTTGGGAAGTTTTCTATTTTGTCTCATCCTATTTGGTTGAAATTTTCTTCCTTGAAACTGATTTGATGCAAATGTACTTCTACAGTTTCTTGCAATGTGCCCAAAATTATGATAGTTATAACATTCTACTGTATAATTCATCAGAGGAGAAAAAGCATTTCTACTAGGTGAAATTCCTTGGTCTTACATTATATTTGCGATCTGAGATTTTATGTCCATAGCCATTGCATTTAAAATAGAAACCAGAAAAGGGATAATTGAACCTGGGTGATGGTCTTTGCCATGTTGTCTTAGGAGCCATAGGTCTTCTTCTTCTTTGATGTGTGACATTGGTGAATCCATCATTGTCAATTCTCCTTTCGTGCCTGGCATTATTGCTTTCTTTTGCATGAGACGTTTTTCCTTGATCAACTTGTTTCTTATCTTCATTCTTTATGGATTCTACATTTTTGGCCTTTGATCTATTTGATGATTCTCCTTCGATGAAACCCAGACCAAATTTGATGCCTACAGGCCTTTGGTCATTTATAATCTTATCCATCTTCATAGAACTTTCTTCATGTTTGTGATAGCAACTAATTTTGTGATTCATCTCTTCTATCTGCATCCGTAAACCAACATTCTCTTCTTCTAGTTTGTAGCAATAATCTATTTTCATGGTAATTTGTACTTCGAGATCTTTAGATATTTTCTTATATTCTTCTATCTGTACTTTTAGACTAGTTATGATTTCGTTTGCATCCTCAAGATTTTTTGAAAATTTCTTATTCTTTTTCCTCTCTATTTTCCACTCTTCAAGTGCAAAGATCAACTCACCTTCTAGATCTACTTCAGCCTCAGGGTTTTCACCACATACTTCAGAGTTCACTCCTTCTTCCTTTTCTGATTTTACTTCTTCAAATGCCATGAAAAGAGCTTCACTGTTTCCTCTTCAGAATCCTCACCGGAGCTGTTCTTCTGTTGAACTGGCATTCTTGGAGATGAAACTTTTCTTCTTGAAGTTGCCTTTTCTGAAATTCATTTTCTTCTTCCAATCACTTCTTTCTTGGTGCGATCCTTCATCATTTTTGTTCTTCTCATTAAGTGGACATTTAGTCGCAAAATGCCCAACGCCTCCACAGTTGAAACATTTAAACGGTAGCTTTCCTCTATATTTTCCTTTTCCCCTTTTTAGTTTTCTAACAAAGTTTTCTTCCATTTCATCTGATGTCTCTTCTTCCTCGGACTCTTGTTTTTCATTTTTATTTTTAAGGGCTTTAAAGGCCGCTTCTCTGTCTGTGGGTTTAGATCTTCCTATCCTCATCTCATATGCAGTCAAAGAACCATACATCTCATCTATACTAAAATAATTTAGATTTTTAGCTTCTTCTATCGCTGAGACTTTAGAATCAAACCTTTGAGGAAGAGATCTTAATACCTTTTTCACGACGGCAGAGTCTTCGATATCCTCACTGAGTCCTCTGATCGCATTAATGATTCCATTAACTCTCAGCATATATGCCTCAATGTTTTCATCGTCATTCATCTTTAATGCTTTGAACTGAGCTCGATGTGTTTGTAACTTGGCCTCCTTGATCTTATCGTCTCCTTCATGAATACTCCTCAGTTTGTCCCATATTTCTTTTGCCATTTTACAGCTCATGATCTTTACTAGTTCACTGTCTGCTAATCCACACATGATAGCATTCTTTGCTTTTGAGTTATTTTCAAACAGTTTCTTTTTGTCAACCTCTTTTGGAGGAGTGATGGGTATTGTGTATCCACTAACTACTGAATCCCAGATGTCGTATCCCAAAGCACAGAGATATGTCTACATCTTGATTCTCCAGAACACGTAATTAGATCCGTCAAACAATGGTGCTTTGTTTGATGAGAAGCCTTCACCACCTGCCATTGTGTTACTTCCAAGATCACCCTAGCTGATTAAGCTTGTACATGAACTTAGCTTTGATACCAATTGTTAGTCTTACAATGACACTGAGAGGGGGGGTGAATTAGTGTAGCTCTATAAACTTAAATTTATAGCTCTTAATATCGCAGCAATTAAAACTTATTACTAGATACAACAAGTATAACAAAAGAGCATCACACAACACAAGATTTAACGAGGTTCACCAATGTGGCTACTCCTCAAAAATTGACTGCTTGGACTACCATCCAAATCTAGCCTTTGCAAAGCACCAACTTTACAATCAATTTACCAGCACCCACTATAAGGAGCACCAACCCCTTATTTATCTGCACCAATAGAAAGGAGCACCAACCCCTTATTTATCTACACCAACAGAAAGGAGCACCAACCCTTGATGCCAAGATGCAACTTGGACTTCAATTTGAATCTATAAGTTTGACAATAAGATACCTTTGCTTTTGCAAGACCCTGACTGGTCTTCTTCACCTTTGCATTCTCTATGCACTCTACTCTCTCTGTGCAATCACTTCGCACACTCTACTTTGTTATAGTTGAACTTCACGATCATCTTCTCCCTTTTGCGCACTCTGCTCTCTTTGCAAATTTTGCACTTAGCACAATTCGACATGACTTGCTCTCTCAACAACAACCGTATTTCACACACATTTGACCATCTTTTCAATTCTCCAAACAACCCTCCTTTTATAACAATATTTTTTATGATGAAAACCCTAATCTTAGTCGGCTGTAAATCCTAATCTTAGTCGACTTTCATAACAACTATAAACCCTAATTTTAGTCGACTGTCATTGGTCTTCATCGGCTTCAACTCAAGAAGATGTTCAATTTATCCATCACTTGATGATTTCATTCTAGATAGACCCTGTAACTACCATACTGACTTTTGATCACTCTTTGTATTTTAGCAGTATGAAATCACTCTGTAACTACCCCTATAAATGCCGTAGTGATGTCGATCCACTATCATACTTCTCATTTTAGTTGGGTTCTCCTTCTTGACTTGTGCATTTATGACCTATCATGAAATCGTGACATTTCTACCTCTGTAGCTTCTTTTGTTGCTGTTGCCACGAAAATACATGTCACGATATCGTGACACTTTCGCCTCCATATGCTTTCTCTATTCTTTTGTCACGATATCGTGACATTTTTGCCTCTATAGACTTCATCTTTTATTTTGTCGTGATATCGTGACATTTTTGCCTTCGTATACTTCGTCTTTGCTTTTATCATGATATCGTGACACTTCTGCTTCCATATACTTTGACTTTGCTTTTGTCACGATATCACGACACTTTTGCCTCCGTAGTCTTCAACTTAGCTTTTGTCATGAAATCGCGACACTTCTGCTTCCATACTTAGCTTCTTTGCTTTTGTCATGAAATCGTGACACTTCTACCTTCGAAGTCTTCTTCTCTGCTTTTGTCGTGAAATCATGACACTTTTGCTTCTGTACTTTACTTCTTTGCTTTTGTCATGAAATCATGACACTTTTGCTTCCGAAGTCTTGCTTTCTACTTTTGTCATGAAATTGTGATAGTTCTACTTCTGTACGCTTCCTCTCTTTCTTTTGTCATGAAAATGCGACATGTCGCGATATAGCTACACTTTTCAAACTTACTTTATCTCTCCTATTTTAGTCATGAAAATGCGACATGTCGTGAAATCACGACACTTTTCTTACTTGTTCTCTTTCTTCAAACTTATCGTGAAATCGTGACACTTTTTCCTACTTTCTCTTTCTCTTCCAACATGTCGCAAAATCGTGACAGTTTTTCCACTTGCCTTTTTCTCTTCCAACATGTCACGAAATCGTGATAGTTTTTCCTTCTTTTTCTCTCTCTTCCAACATGTCGCGAAATCATGACAGTTTTTTCTACTTTTTTCTCTTCCAACATGTCACGAAATCGTGATAGTTTTTCCTTTTTTTTCTCTCTTCCAACATGTCATGAAATCGTGACATTTTTTCTTGCCTGTTGTATATGTCGTGATATCGCGACACTTTTCTTACTTGTCTTTTTTCTTTGATCTTTTGCATATGGGCCACTTCGGTCTTCTTGGAAAATCACTATACATACTCTGAGTAACCTTTGAACTCCTATCTTCTGCATCTGAAAAGCTTTTGAACTTCCTGTCCACTACATCAACAGATCTATCTAACTATGTTGACAACAATGACAATATCTTGTTGTTGCACCTTGCTCAACAATAAAGCTTCATGTATATAATTCAATATTTTTACATGGATGGTAGTAAAATTGGTAGACAAATTTTGAGGGATTAAGGATCCCAAATATGCCATAGTATCTACGAATCTATTCAATGAATGAGGGATTTGCCTCGATGTCATACCATTCAAAATTAGCTAAATATGTATCAACAATATCTTTGTAAGACTTCAAAATAGGACATCGACATTGAAAAAGTCCCTTCACTTGGTTAAAAATGATAAGGGAATTGCCAAATATATTTAACCTTTTAATATTCATGGTGATAGCTATTTGGAGACCCAAAATTAGGGCTTTGTATTCAACATTATTTTTAGTGCAAGGAAAGTCCAACTTGAATGAAAAGGGCATTGGAGCACCTTGCGGCATGAACAACACTATTCTTGCACCACCCCCTTGCTCACACTTCAAACCATCGAAGAATAAGGTCATATCAGATTTATTATCTAGTTCTTTGGGTTTAGGTGCTTTCGATAAGGCAAATACTGCATCATCAAGAAGATCTATGGTGAGGGGCTTACTATTCTCTAGAGGCACCTCATCCAGTTGATCAACTATGACTTGTCCCTTAATGGACTTTTGGCTAATGAATTCCAAATCAAATTCTATCAATAGCATGATCCACTTTGCAGTATGTGTATTATGATATGTCTCTCTCATCATATACTAGAAAGGATTTTATTTTGATATGACATATGTTGTATGACTTAACATATAATGTTGAAATTTCTTTGTAGTGAACACTACTGCTAAACATAATTTTTCCACATATGCATATCCTAGCTCATAACTCACCAAGGTTCGACTAATGTAATATATGGCTTGTTCTTTGTTTTGCATGTTCTTTTGGTCTAACATGGTCCCTAATGCAAAGTTAAATCTCCGATATATATAGCATAAAAGGCTCATCTAGTCTTGGTGGATCTAGTACTGGTGATGTCACCAGGTATTGCTTAATCTCAACAAAGGCTACTTGATAGTCCTTGTCCCAATTGAATGGGACCCCCTTGTGTAGAAATCGATTCATGGGTTGAAATTTATCCGATAACTATGTGATAAATCACTTTATGGATGCTACTTTGCCTTGTAGGCTTATTAATTCCTTGATTTTCGTGGGGGGACGCATTTCTAAAATTACCTTGACCTTTGCTGGATCAACTTCGATGCCTCATTTTGAAATGATGAATCCTAAGATATTTCTTGAAGTTACACCAAATACACACTTCTTAGGATTCAACTTGACATTATGCTCTATCAGGTGATCGAAGACTTTTCTCAAGACCTCAGCATGCTCTGAACGCAACAATGACTTTGCCAATAAGTCATCGATATAATCTTCTAAGATCTTATGCATATAGTCATGAAAGATATATGTCATAGCCCTTTGATATGTAGCACCAATA
Organism: Wollemia nobilis; assembly: GCA_028583015.1. Lineage (NCBI taxonomy): Eukaryota > Viridiplantae > Streptophyta > Pinopsida > Araucariales > Araucariaceae > Wollemia > Wollemia nobilis. The sequence continues at coordinate 6,816,543 of JAQPPZ010002979.1, forward strand.
TTTTTAAGACCGAATGGCATAACCTTATAGCAAAATTTCCCCCATGGTATTATGAACATGGTTTTATGTTGGTCTTCGGGCTTAATCTAAATTTGGTTGTAACCAAAAAAACCATCCATTAGGGAGAGCATTTCATGACCCACAGTTGCGTCTACAAGAGCATCTATGTTTGTAAAATGGAAATGAATCCTTTGGTGTTTCCTTATTGAGGTCTCTAAAATCCATACAGATACGGATCCTTCCATCAGGTTTTCCTACAGGCACCATGTTGGATACCCATTATGGATAGTCGATGGAGATGATAAATTCTACATCCAATAGCTTCTGCAATTCATATTTGACCATTAAGGCTACTTTCGGATGCATCTTCCTAAGTTTTTGCTTGATTGGCTTCTTTGACAGATCTAGAAAAAGGTTATGAGTAACCAATTTTGGATCTAGACTTGGCATATCTTTATAATTCCAAGAAAAGAGACTAGGTCTCTCTCTTAGTAGAGGGATGAGGTTGGCATGCTCATCAGGAGATAAAATTTCTCCAAATTTAACCTTCCTTGGATTGGTGGGATCATTACTAATATCCACTTCAAAGGTTTCCTCTATCGACATATGGGATCCCTCCTCAAGCTGATGAGGCATAGGGATCAAATGGATGTCATCTTCTGGGTTTATGGGTTCCACATTGGAAGCATCCTCAACATGATAAACATCATGTGCACATCATAGAACAAAATGAAAAGGTTGCAATATTTCTTTGTTGGGGAAGAAATCTTTAGGCTCTAGTGGTGAGTCAACATGATCCCAATCAATAGCATCTACATTCAGACACAATGGTTTGGAAGGATCGACTAGGTTGTGAAGTGGAGTGGTCAAATCAATGGAGATCATATTGATGGAATGGATCATGTCTCCAGGACCACATGCATGTGACTCTATATTGATATAACTTCCATCCCTAAGATGTGGTTCTGGGGGTATGGGGATCTCTAGATCTAGTCTATGAACAGACTTGAGAACAGGATCACTAGGCTCAAGGAGCTCTCTGAATGTCGGTGGATCAGGAAAGACCATATGATAAATCCTATCCAAATTAGGTGGTCTTCCTCTGAGGCGAGGATGAAGATTTATATCTTTGTGCATATCCGCTATAGTGTACAATGCATTACGATGACGTAAGTAGGGAGGCCCCAGATAGGCTCTCTCTATTTCATCTTCATCATCACTATCATAATAGATACCTTATCCACTACCTACTAGAATTGGGTGATTGGGAAGGTGGGGCCCCATGAAAGCCCACTCTTAATAACTACTATCATCTATGAAGGATTGATTATCCTCAATGATTGTCTTTGAAGGTAATAGATGACATAAATTAAGAGGGCCTAGATAGGCCAACTCAGTTTCATCCTCATATCGCTCATCATTTGAGGACTCATCATCATCACCACTCTCATATATGCAACTTGGTCCACCTATCTCAAAGATGGACTCTACTCTCTCCTCATCAGAGTGATCTTCTAACTCATATTCCTCTTCTATGCCAGTGTTGTGAACCTGTAGGCCTATGTCATTGGCTATTGCACAGATTTGTTCACCCAAGTTTTCTCTTGGTATATGCTCTGGATTAGTCTCCACCAAGATATCTTCGTGATATGTCTTGGGTGGTCCTATAGTGACATAAGACACTATCCGATTATCCCTCCAAAAAGAGGTAGGATTGGGGTGATAAGGATTGAAGTCAACTTCACCCCCAAGAATAAGGTACAGGTGGTCTAAATATGCCATGAGGAGTTTAGCCTATCCTCCAATATAGTATCCTAACCTGAACCTATCAGTAGGAAACTAATACTGAGGTTCATATAACCTCTTACACTCCTTACTCAAATAATCTGAGACCGTAACCATGCCAATGGTAATGCTCAAAATATCACAAGGCATACTTCGGGTTAGAAAGATAATGAACATTCATGGTGAATGGTTCATCATTATCTTCATCCATGGAGGTGTGAGATGCAATCTAGTCAAGCCCTCCATAGATAAAATTAGTTTGGTTAGGAGGTACCCCTAGCGGTACCACCATCCCTACGGGAAGGTGATGGGCTTGTGGTTGGCCCATATCTTGTGCAATATCGATGATCAATGTGAATGTCACATTTTGCACAATATATTCCTCCAATCTAGGATTAACCAAATGAATGGTCACCTGCGATGCAGATGACCCTATTGAAGATGCAGGAAAAGTAGGCTAAGGTGCCTCTTTGACTCCTACTTGAGCATTCTCTACTTCCATGGGAGTAGGAACCTTGATAACAACTAGTTTGGGTACCAAATTTATCTATTTTTCACCCATTTTTGCTTTTAGCTTCTCATCATCTCAATGTATCATGGATGCTAATGGTCTAGTAGAAGAAGCTGTCGTGTGCTTCGATCATTGGGATACAGATGTTTTAGGTTTAGCACACACTTCTCTTATTTTACCTCCTAGATATTTTACCAACAACATAGGCCATATGTCCAGGTGCATTGAGGGGAGCACAAAATCCCCTGATAAATCTTCTAGATTCACGTATTTAAATGGTTCCTCATTGGAAGGCACCACGTGAACCTGCCCCTCATGCACGTATTTGATACATTGATGGAGAATAGAGGGGACACAACGCATTTATCTTATCCAAGGCCATCCTAGAAGTATATTGTATTGCATGGTGCCTTCAATCACATGACACATCATAGGGATGGTCTTGAGTCCAACCTAGATTAGAAGAACTATGGTACCTATCATAGAGCATAATGCATCATTGAATGCTCTCAAGGTAAAGGTAGAAGGTACAATATGTGATTTCAAAAACTTCAAATATGTCAATGCCTTGGTTGTGATAATATTGATCGATGATCTTGTATCAATCAACACCCACTTGAAAGGTTTGTGATTCACACATGTAATAATATGGAGTGGTGGGTCCGCTATGACAGTGGAAACCATCTTGACTTCATGATCATGAAATTGTATTACCGATTCCTGGCACTATTGCACGTGTCCCACAAAGTGTGTGAATGCTTTTGGATCTTGGGATTGTACTTCTATGGACCTTAGAATATCCATAAGTGTCTCCATATGCTTGGGAGACTATTGAATCAGCTCATAAATTGATAACTTTGCTGGAGTTATCTATAGGTTTTGGACTAACCTACTCTTGATTGTCACCACCGGTCTAGTTGGTGGGCCTAGCACATTTTGGGCTAGCCTTGGAGGAGGTGCAGCTTGGACTCTAATGGGAGATGGAGGTTGATTTGGTCTTTCATACCTTGCATTCTTGTGACAACGTTGACCATTCCGATGAACCCATGGGTTGGTGGTTCGATGCGTACTTGGTTGACCTGGCCAATATTATTCCTCGGTGCCTCATGGTTGGGTAGAGGATTTTTATAAATCCCCATATTTTGATTATCTAGTGCCTGAGGATTATCCATAGTTAGCTCACCTCTTCTATCATGTTTTGTACTAAATATTTGAAAATCCAACATACTTAAATGTTGTGTCCCTTTGATATATGGAAAATATAGTACAACTCATCCCTATACCCCTTCGATTTAGGTTGGTTAGGGTCCAACATTTTGATCTTTGGTAAGTGTATGGCCTTGGCCTCGCATAGTTGATTGAATATCGAAGTCATTAATTCTAAAAAAGGTGTGAATTGACGAGGTGGGTGTTGTTCCTTATTTTTACCCTTTTGATTGTTGTTGCACTGCTCATACTATGCAAGAGGAGGTTGGGCTTGATAATTTCATTGTTATTTCTCCTTATCCCATTTTTGAAGGTTCAAAACCACCTGATTGACATGGGCCAGCTTGGCCAGTTGTTTCTTAGTGCTTCTCTTATTCCATTCCTTCTTATTCCTAAGCTTCAAGTTACCCTCCTATAACTTGATATCCTCAATCACTTTGGCCTGCACCAAAGCCTCTTCGAAGGTTTGGTATTGCTACAACTGTAATAATAATGAAATGTGCTTGGTGCAAATTTTTGTAAACATTCTAGTTAATTTAGAAGTAGGGATGGAGAATGGCAACTTTGCCATCATCTTCCTCCATTATTTCCCATAATCCATAACTAGATCGTCATCATGTTGCATTAAAGTATCCAGCTCAGATAAGTTCACCTTTTTCTTGATGCCAAAGGAGAAGCGTTCAAGAAATGCATCATCCAATTGCTCAAAATTGGTGATATTATACCTCTTGAGTTGGTTGAACCACTCCTAGGCTGGGCCTAAGAGGGTCATAATGAAGGTCCATAGGAGCAAGGCATCATTGCTCTCAATCTGAAAGCATACATCTAAAAATCTCGTGACGTACTCCTGAGCATCCTCCTCTCCTTTAAACTTCTCCAGCTTAGGCATTTCAAAATGCTCGAGATAACGCTAGAATAGGCATTGATGGACATAAAGGTTCATTGTGAATTTTATTCAAGGTTGGATTTTGATAAGTTGTTCCTTGATTTTCTATAATTTTGACCTTTTATTCCAAGACTTTATAGGCTTGTGAAGATAAGAACTCCTCTTCTATGGATTGCCTTGGAGGTACCTTTGGAGGTAGATTCCTCTTCAATCGAGGTGAAGGATTAGGCTCATCCTCCTCCTCGACTTGGGAGATTTTAGGATACTCTTGATATAATTCATCTCTCACTTCTTCTTCATACTGCCTATGCCCATGATGTTTGAGCGAAGGGCACCCATCTCTGTGTTGGGTCGTATAGCGAGTACGGGTATCTATATGCTCAGGGTGCAAATTAGGTTGTAAAGCAACTCATCTATCAATGCACTCCCTATGCTCACTGTGGGGATGTAAATTGACACTAGCTAGTAGATCCTCCCTCTCAACATACTCCTTTTGATCAAGGATGCGTTGCTCATGCATTCATTGTTTATATAAGCATTATCTTATGAACCTCTACCTCTGAGTGTTCTCATTTTTGAGGTGTTCCCATTCTACGTGAACATCCTCCAATTGGTCTTGGAGAATCTAACATCTTTGCTCTAACATCATCTTATGAGATCTATCTATGTGATCAACCATTTGAGGCCTCTAGTGTGTGTGCTCTGTTTGAGTAGATTTGTGGGTGTGTCCCCCAATGGTATGATTTTCTATGCTCTTTCCCTTGTCTATGAATATGGTATTTGTGTCTAGATGTTTCTTATGCTCTATTCCTGCATGAGATGCAGGGGCATGCATATCTCGAGAATGCTTGGAATAATATCTAGGTTATCTAATAGTTCTAATGGTACTATCGCTACACACACTCATGGGACAAGAAGACACAACAGTAGGCTTGTAACCTAACTATCCTAGAAATTTACCCAAACCATCCAACTATCTACTATGCCAAGGCTCATGAGGTGGCGTGCCATTGGCTCCCACTTTAGATATATCTATGGTGATCCTAAAAGGCTCACCCTTGTTGGGAGTTTGAGCGGGCCTATGCTCGAAAGTGGCCCTATCTATTTTCCCCTAGATGGGTAGATCCTGACCTCGTCTATACTCAGATGTTGGGGGCCTCAAGCCTCCCTTAGACATAGGATGAAGGGGTACCAATCTAGATTCCTCAATTACAAACTCCTTAGTAGATCCTGTGGATGCACGTGGAGTGTGATCATGGTAAATGCTGATATGTTTAGAACCCCCATGTTGGGAAGCTCCATGCTCTAATCTATGTCTTGAGGAGTGTCTAGTAGCTCCTCATACTAGGGTATTCCCAACAAGATCCTCATGCATAGAATTATCCCCTCTAATACTCATCGAATGACATTCGGGAGGATCTTGTGATTGAGGGTTCTATGCAACTTGCTATGCATTGGGTGGAGCTTCGGGCCTCGACCTTAGATCTATGTCTGGGTTAGACTCTCCGTGTAGCCACCATGATATTGTATTATCTCTTATGTAAGTTTTAAAATAAAAAAAGTAAAAAATGGTGATTATCTCTTTTAAAATTTAAAGTGAAACCTAAATTGTTTGATGTGTTTTACAATTTTTTGTATCAATAAGTAACTCTCATCATGTTTTCAAAATGTTGATGATATACTCAATTTTTAAAGGGCTTTCACTTGTATACTTGCAACTCGAGAATCGACAATGAAAGTCACGGTCATGTAAACCCCCCAAAATGTGGAGATGAAACCCACACTCGGGTAGGGAGCACAGGTCCTCCTGGTCCTCACCTAGTTCACCCATGTGCAGTGATACACCCCTCCGAGGAGGAATGCATACTATTTTGTATGGGCTATGATGGTATCTTGGATCCGGTATTGGTCTAGTAACAAAAGGATCGAGGGAGTTGGGCCAACGGATGGAAATCATTTCCACCGTCATTGAAACCCTACTAGTGGTTGGATGTGACTCCCAACTCACTAGTGTTTATAATATGTTGTGGTGTGTGGGGTTCCTTTTATTTTACATGAAATTAAATGCATAAAAAAACATCCATGACTCTTCTACATGCTATGCAAATTAAAAATAATGTTTTAACTTTTAGAAGTATGCATGATTAAGCTATATGACTTTCAAAGCAAATGCACACTAATGATGATGATGAAGTGGCCACTAGATGGGCCTCATGCAAGAAAACTATCATACAAAAGGGCCTAGACCACTGGAGACTAGGGCGAACTACACTCAGAGGTCCGTTGTTCCTAGAAGCGACTAGTAGAACCTAAGAAAATACCTAGGGACTCAATGCATTTTATTTTTTTGTCGCATTCCCTAATTATGCTAGCAATTTAATCATTATGAAAAAAAATAGATAGAAAATAGGAAAAATTAGAGAAAAATGGATCCTACCTCAAATCCTCATTCGATTAAGTTTTTTCTCCCTACTGTACAGCCTGTCAGATGCTGACCACGACTCTATGGTGCAGCTGAGACTGTTGCTCGTGGGTGTCAACTGCGATGACAACTTTTGACCATGACTATCAACCATGGTTAGCACCTATCATAAAAAAACCCAAAATTTAGTGATCTATGGTATTTAATGTGGAAGTCCCACCGTGATCACCTTCTATAACATATAAAAAGGCTTACACCTTATTTTGAAATTACTAAAAGCAATGCAAATAGGCATACACAAATTGACAAGAATGAAAAGAATAAAACACAAGGATCTTTTACTAATTTCAAATCAAGTCAAGTTACAAATTCATCCCTCTTAGGGATACCCATTCGATACAACAATTATAATAGTTTGAAATCCCCATCAAGGGTAGGTACAATTTCAAATGCCTTTCAAGATGACACAAACTGCTCCAAGGTGTTGATGACCTTCTTCTCCATGATTAGAGGCATTTGTTGCCTTGCATCCCAAAACCTTGTTGATCCTATGTGCAATAAACAACAAGAAGCATTAGTAATAAAGGATGCCTCTCTTGATGAGGCTTTTTGAGGAAATTGTATGAAAAGATGATACTATTAGCATATAATCAAGAAATTGCAAGAAAGCTAGTAAACCTATGCAAAACATGAAAATATTCTATGAAACATGTAAAGGAAAAGCATATGTATCTATCTAATGGCCTAATTACCAATTTTAATGTGTGGAAGCATGAAAAATATCCATTAGTATCGTAGTTACAATATTTTAACCTAATCTTGATTTGCAGATCAAACCTTTGCCCTAGCCAATCCTTGCTTTTTGAAGACTTCATTCCATTTGTGCTAATGCCTTTATGGTCCCAAAGTAGATGTTCACAAGGCAACACCATTCTTTTATTTGATCCTATGCATGCCCTGTTCATTATCTTGGTGTTTGATCCCACTATTTCTATTCCTTTTCTTGACCGAACTCTATATTTTTCCCTGTTTGCCACCATGAAAGAGTGCAAACCCATTTACATTGAGCCTGTTGTGTTCCAGCTCCATCCTTTGGTTCTTAATTTGTGGACAGAAAAAACCAATAGTGCTTTGATTGAATTTTTTAAGCTTTTCACTAGGGTTGATGACAACATAACAAAGGCCTTTGTTGACTCTTGGGATAAGGGTTATGTCACAATTCATGGTATCCAATTTCACATCTCCATTGAGTTTTTGGTGGGCCTGATAGGAAAATCCTTGGAGGGTAAAGTTATTCAGTGCAACAAACACAACTGGGAGGCTGAGTTGTCTTTATTCGAGAAGAAATTCGAGGTTTATAAAAATTATAGCAAAGGTTTATTTCATGAACACCTTTACCCTCCTTTGCAGCAAATTCTTGTTCCTGTAATGCAATATATTTCCTGTGATAATCCAGATTCTCAATTATGTTGTATTCACCTTACCTATGTGAACCATTTTCGTGAAGCCAAAGCCATGAACATCCCTGCTACTATTTTTTGGTCCATCGACTACACCATTATGTCTACCCACAAAAAGGAGGATGTCCTTCCCAGTCACCAAGGGATTTTCAAAGTCCTTTACCATTATCTCCTTTTTCATTTCCCTAGTGGAAACATTCTTAAGTCTAATTCTGGAGAAGATAACTCTTCCTCTACTCCTAGCCCCCAACCTTCTAACGGAAAAAAAAGTAAAATAAAAAATGATAAGCCTCACCCTATTTCTAGGAAGAAAATAATAGTTGAAACAACACCTGTTAGAAGCTCTCAAAGATTGAAGCTTAAGGATGTAGCTGAAACCCCACTGTCCATCACTGGAAAACCTCCTAAATCTCAGTCTACTTTACCTAATATTTTTGACAATTTTCTTCATAAATTAGTTACCCATGCTACTACTACATCAATAATCCATCTGGAGACAACTTACATTGCCATTGGTAAGGCCATTGCTAGCCTTAAGGAACAGAGGCATAATCTTAGCCTTTTCTTCTTCTACAAAAGTTTCAATGGTTCCTCTACAATATTTGCTACTGAACCCGCTTTTGATGTCAAAGGGGGTGCTAATGAAGACGATGTAGTTGAAATTTCTCAAGATGTCTGCCTAGAAAATATGAAGGAAAATTTAAAGGACAAAGGAACCCTGAAGGAGGAAGCAAAGGACAATGTTCTAGATATTGATGTTCACAACATTCAGCAACTTGATGCCCTTCCTTGATGGTATTCATGGCTTACTGCTGGTTTTTCTCTCAGCTGCATTGCTCTTCCTTTGGTCTGTTGGTGTGCAAGATGTTTTGTTCCATATTTCCATTGTGTTTCTCTTTTTTATGGTGTTCCTTTCTGTTCCTTTTTTCCAAAGGATTGTAATGGCTTTTAGCATTTTTAGCCTTTTTATTCTATCTTTCAGTTTTATTGGGTTTGTTTTGTTTATGGAGACTTGTTTATCTCTATTGTTTTCCTCTTGGTTCCTTGATGTAAAAGGTGATAGAGCACCTTTCAAATGCCCTTTTTGAAATAATACAAATTAATTTACCAAAAAAAACAATATTGAAATCAAGATAACTAAACAAGCTAATTCTACCAGTAAAAAGTCTCTAATAATGCAATTAAACCTAGATTATGCTGAATCTAATGTCATTAACAAATCTAGATCATCATGAAAAAAATTTATCCTCGTTACGTGGATTTTTGGTAGACCAAGAAGGGACGGGCTACTTCCAGCTTTGGCATGTGGTACTTGCTTTGGTGTCAGTCGTAGAAGGCCCTCACTACTCCCCCTCATCACCTAGTTTCCTTCTGCATTATCTTGAATAGTGTATTAGAAGATCGAGTGTGCCTCGTAGCATCCCACAATAGGCATGGCTCTGCCAGCTCACCTGATCCTTCTACTCCTGGATTAGTCTTTCCCCACCTTTCGTTCATGCGTCAACAATTGGCTCATTGTTATTTTGTCATCCATTCCCTACATGGTCCTCTGATATTCCCCACCATGCCCCCTCCCCTTATTAAGGCCGAGATCCAGGGTAGTATGTACTTCATTTTGATCACTCCATTTTCTCTTGGTCTCTATAATTTTCCCACTAAGGCCACTAGCATCCTTTTCCCTGGACTCATCATGACTTATGTTGAGCCATCTATCCTACAATTGCATCTTAATGCCAAAAATTTTATGGATGCCAAAAACCTCACCCCTTTTCTAGAGAAATTTTTTGAGTTGAGGAAAAAATCATTGATGATTTCATTACTTCCTAGAACCAAGGTGAGGTCACAGTCCAAGGCTTACACTTTTGGGTTTCTGTTAGCATGCTTGCTTTGATTATTGGTCTAAAAGCAAGGAAAATAGAGATAAAACCCTAAATACGGATCTGTGGCACAGTGAGCACTGTTAGCCATGGTTGATAGCCATGGTGGAGCTTGAAATGTGTTTGTCCTCCAATTCAAGGGCTAAATCACTGAATCCTCTTGCCAAATTGATGGTCAAGGGTCACTTCTATGTCCTCTGATATATTTGGTTGTTGAATTAATTTTATTGTGTATGGAACTGGTGTAATTGTGTTTCTTGGCTCTCCTAACCTTCTAGGTCCTCCATGACTTGAGTTGCCATTTCAATCTCTCAATTAGGGGCAAGAAAGCAATGTCTCAATGCAATTAGGTGAATTTTGAATTCGATAGAGCTTCACTGCTCAATTTGTCTTATGCATCTCTTGATTGTTTCCCAAATTTGTAGGGGTATTTTATAGCACCTTGGAGGGCTATGTCCTAGCTTCATGAAGAAGCCAATATCAAGAATGGGCAGTTAGAGTAGTTGGAAGCTTCTCGATAATTTTGGCCCCAAACCACTTAGATCTACAACCAATTGGCCATTTAGAACCAAATTTGACTTGGTCAAAGGCCAACTAATTTTTTATGCTAGTTGCAGCTCTGAGGCGCGGTCAGAACTACTAACCATGGGTGTCACCTGTGACTAACATTTATTAGGCCAAAATGCCTAATTGAGTGGTTAAAACCATTGCTATACCTTGGTATTTGTCCAAGGTCTTCCATATGGTCTTTTAGCATGTCCCATATGAGTAGTCGCCTCGACATGATGCATTTTAGGTGTCTACGAGATATCACATTGTATCTCATCATCTAGTATCTTGATTGCTTGTGATACTGGTATGCTCCTTGAAAAAATATTAATGAGATCCAAGTATTTGATAATGATGAAAGGATACTTAGTTTTGCAAGTTGTAGAAACAAACATTATTCTCTCAACAAGATTGAGTTTTCCAGGTATTCCATGCTTCTTTAGAGCTTGCATTATGAAAGATCATGCATTTTGCAAATATTTTTCTCTATACAATGGAAAACGAGTAGTAAAGGAGTTAACTTTGAGCAATCTATATTTTTTCTAGGAAGGATTAAATTTCTTGATTTTCCAATTATCAGGGATACCCAAGGCTTGGAATTGTTATAATTGTATCTCAATGGTCTTATTTATTGCTTGAAGTCTAGTTTGATCTCTTTTTGGTTATCCAATGGTTTGGACTGATTAACTGATGCATTATTTCTTGTATAACTGGAACAATTTGGATAAAAATATTTTTCTTGACCTACCATATGTTTGGTTGCTTCAGAGTCATACCAAACATTATTGTATTGACTTAGCTAAGCATGGGCAATAAATACATGTTCTTCTTCTTATTCTACATATATAATTTAGTTCTCTTTGACTATATTACTTGATGGTACCCTTTTCCAAATTTGATTTATTTTATTTGATAAGGGTCTTTCTTTTTGTTGATGCATTTCTCTAGAATAAGACCCATTTGTAAATGGATTATACCAACATCCCTTCAGTATGTGGTCAATCTTACCACAAAGTTCACACATCTTTAATGTATGAAAATTATTTCTTTTCTATTGATATCCTTGTATGTGAGATTTTTTTCTCTATTTTTGGAAGCATTGTTGAGTTCTTATAGCCTCTTTTAAATGACTACTTCACTTTTTGATTTGTAAGTACTTCTTCTTCTAGAGTTGTATATGAGACCTCTACTTTTTGAAGTAGATTTACCAAAATTTTAAATGTTGGTGTTTGTTAAGTGATATTTAATGTTGTCACAAAGACATAAGAAGGGAGAGATCTAAAAATTATAGGAACAAGTGTTTCATTAGATACCTTTTCTCCTAGGGTTTGTAGTGATGCTTGTAGTTCAAACAAATATCCTCATGAAAGATTCAAGTTTTTATCCACTCTTCATATTAAACCAATGAAGTTGATTTTGTAGAAATAAAATTTGATTTTGGTTCCTTGCCTCATACTATCTAAAGTTTCTCCATGCATATTTATCTATGGTAGAATATTGAATGTATGGTTGTACTTCATCAGCTACTCCAAACATGATCAATTATGATTTTCTATATACATTGTAAAATTTTGTCTCGTCTTCATATCATGTATTAGTATGGGTAATGGTTCCATCTACAACTTCCCATAATTTTTCAAAATTGAGTTGTATTTTGAGTTTGGTATTCTAGGAAACATAATCATTCCCCCTCAATAGTTAGGAATCGGGTAATAGGAACTTTGGTGCATCACCAACCATATCAAAATTTTACAAAATTTAAACATTTTTCTTCCACTAAGTTTTCCAAAATGAGTATATATAAGCCTATAGTTGTAACTTTAATGATACCTCAAATTGTGATAAAAACAATGTCTTATTAGGCAAAATAAAATATAAAGGAAATATTCTTTGGAATATTTTGACATTTTAAAATGTTATTTATGCCTTTCCTTTTCATCTACTATTTTTTTCAATTGATTATATGGGATTTAAATGGGCCCTACCCATATTTAATCATCACCACAAAATGGTATTACAACAAATATTGGATATTATCCATGTATCACTTGGCAAGATTTGAACCTTGGTCTCCTTAAATGTTGAGGAATTTAACCGGTTGGGCTAATGCCACTTGATATTTTTACCTTCTCTTAAACATAGGAAAACCAATAATATATTTTATTTCAATAGAATTCCCACTCTCGATGTGGGATATTTAGAAATACTTTTAACCAATATTTGGCTAAAGACTTCAAAGGCTAGATTTGATAGAGCAGATATACTGGTTTCTATAACATTCATGTCCACTTTTCTCTACCAATGTGTAAAACATGATTAGATTTAGGGGAATAATTTTTGTCCTTTTTAAAATAATTCTAGTTCCATAATTTGGGTGTGATTCAAAGCTAAATTCTTCTTTTGATTAATATTTCAACCTAAAAATTAAATTTTTTGGAGTCACTTGTATAGAGATCACCTGAGGTAATTTTTTTGGTAAAAATGCTCTTATTGAGATCTACATTTTTAGTGAAACATCCTAGTTGAGTTAGGGAGATATAGAAGTTTTTCTTGATATTTTTGGTCTTTGTCTCATTGTGATGGTATTTTTGGGCATCGATCTAGCTTGTATTTTTCCAATTATACATAGCTTCTATTATCTAATCATTCGATATCCCTTGCTCCTATTATCTATATTCTTTACATCCCTTACTTATATTAAATGGCTGCTTGCACCTTTGGCACCATTTATTGTTTGAGGTCCACCACATAATGCTTCTTATATGCCTTTTACATTTGGTTTTTTGGATCATCTTGCTATGGAGAGAGCCTTATCTTGACTCCTTCTTGGTCCTTCATGACTTTCTTGAATCCTTTATGCAAAGTATGGATGACATGTGTGTATATTTATATTAGAACACAGTGCCCATGGAGAAATATGTTTTCACCAAATGTTAGTTTATCCTATGAGTGAAACTCCTTGAATATTAGTTTATTGCATGGAATAAAAACTCATTGTTGGTGTTGCTATTTTCATCTAAAAAGGTGAATCTCATGCATAAACAATATGTTCCTCTAGCATTGGTTACCTTTTGTAATTGATGTAATATATTGCTCATCAATACAATTTGGATTTTTACCAGATCTACTATTTCACCTATGGCTTATATATAAATGACATGATGCAATACTTTTCTTGTTCTTCTAGGTGTGAATGTTGAAAATGATCTCTAAATGGGTTGTGTTGATAGATTTTGCTCTTGCAAAAAATTATTAATTTTTCACAAGAGAAATATTTCCTTAATTTCTAAATCAGGATGAATTCTACCTAATTGGTGAAATTTCTCACATTCTTTGGGGTCGTTCACCCAGTTGATTTAATGTTGATTCTTTACATTCTTTAAATTTTTCCGCCTACTTGATGCAACATTGGTTCCTCATATTCTTTGAGAACATCTAGTAAAAATAGTGGTAAAGTATTTACTGATAGGCCATGGTTCTTGTCCAAGAAACTTCTAGAACCTGCTTATAATGTCTATATTTGGAGTCTTCCATGGAATTATTTCATGAAGAATATGGTTTGTCTCTTCTTGAGGTTAACCTAATCAATATTTAGCATGGTTGTTTTCCCTAAAACTTCTTTTCAACAGAGTGCTTCTTGATATTATCTAGATGAAAGTTATAAGAGGATTTAAAGGAGAGATGAATCTTCCTTTGACATACTCAAATACCAATAATAATGCTTGAAGCTTCAATATTTTGCATTAAGGAATTATGGATATTTTAATACATTTGATGCCCATTTTTGGCATAACAAACCTTTAACTAAACCTGAAACTACCCTTGTATTCTATTATATGCATATTACTTATAATGGATGGTTATACCACTCTCATAATATGGACTATTATGTAAAATTTCTAATAAAAATGATCTTATTACTATGGTTAATAATTAAAATTGGTTAAAAATGATTTATTTTATTTTTGTAACAACCTAGGTCTAACTCACCTGGTTGTCAAAATGTCAATTTCAAAATTTCATTTTATTTTAATAAAAACAAATTCACAAACTGTTGAGTGCACACCCAACTTTATATTAGTACATAGGCATAAGTTATGCACTCTATGAACACTGTATACTACAGACGAAATCACGAGTGCTCAATATTGGTCAAATCCCATAAATGACCCACCTTCTCCTAACTTAAGTTTTTGGGTTCTCAAAAAAAGTTTATCCTTCCAGGGCCCATAACACCTGGAAGGGTGGATGCATAGTTTCCTCATCTCATAGCATGGAGAAAATTGGTCATACTAACCTTTTTATTTGTCTTGGTTTATGCTTCAATATCATGTTGGAGTTAGTGTTTTATACCTAGTTCTTGGTAGAAGTTCATAATTCTATGGATTCTATCAAGCCCCATAAATCCTCTGGCTTTGGGACCATATTTATCAGATCAAATTACAGTTGATGATAGACGTCCCATACCATCTATCACTGGATCTTCCAACCCCTAATACTAACTCCCTTAGTATTGAGTTACCATTGATATATAATCATGAGAATACTCACGATACTACTTCATCCAATAACCTAGAATATTGTCCCATACTATCATTTGTTACTATCATAGCCTAAGGTCCATCGACCCCTTTTCGTTTTGCTAGAGCATAGTTATCCCTGATTCACAACAACCACCTCCTACGAGTTGTCAGAGTTTGGTGGTGGTGTATCCTTCTCAATGACACCCATTCTCTTATATCTATCCTTATCGATGGTATTTGTTTATATTTAAACACCAACCATCTCGTTGGCTAGGTTGGTTTGGTTTTGGTGCTTTAGGGAAGACGTCTCTTAGTTGGATTCACTTTTGATATCATTTTAAACTTTCGTTGAGAAATTTCTCAACTTAAACAAAGAATTTAGGTATATAGTATAATCTTATAATGTAGGTTTATCTACAAGTAAAATCTACTATTTTTTTTTTAAATAAATATATCTTATACCAAAGAACATGTAAATGAAAGGTGATTAAAATAGCTGACTTTTAAATAATCAAATCATATAAAAGAAAACATATAAATATAAAGTGAATATATGAAATAGATGGATGACTTTAAGTAGATGAGTGGCATAATTGAACTCATTATTTTTAATTTTTCTAGATTCATATGCCATAATGGCCTCATTCTACATTAGGACACTGAGTAGTCCATTTGAAATATTTTCCCTTCTTTTGCAGATTGGTTATAGGAATGGTAGTTTTTGAGAATCACTTTATAAATTTTCTATAACATCCTTCCATTCCCATAAAACTTCTCACTATTTTTAATACTAAAAAACAAAAGTAATACAATTAATGATAATGGATAGTCATCAAAATATTAAATTTTTTATTTAGTAATTTTAAGATTTTGGAGAGTTAATTATGGTTATCTTAAAGGTGCTTATTCTTTTCTAATTTATTTTATGGAATTTAAATGGGCCCACCCATATTACATCATGACCACATAGTGGTATTACAATAATTTGACTATTATGCATATATTACTTAGCATGACTTAAACTTGGGTCTGCTCCTTCAAATTTGAGAAAGGGATTTGAAATATTGAACTAATGCCATTTGATATCTTAAATATTCTTATAAAATATAAGAAAAATTTATTACTCCTAAGAAATGAAATATTTTCTTAATGTAACCCTAGTTGTCTTGGATGGAGGAATAGGAAAGATTTATTTTGATGCATAATTGTTGTTGAATAGATTATTGAGATAACACTATTATATTGAAATAATCTATAGGTAAGTTTACTATTGATCATGGTTGTATACATTTAGACAAGGCTAAATCCAATCTAATTGATGCAAAAAATGACATACATATTAACTTCTAAAAATATATATAATGACTAGATTTATTTATACTTTAAACTTAATTTAAAAAATTAGAAGTCTCAAGGCTATATCAAAATAGAAGTGTGTTAATGCAGGTTATTTTTTCCCATCATTTATAATAAGGATATTACATCGGTCTTTTATGGTTTCCATTCATTTCTTGTAAAATTGAAGCTATTCATCATTCCTTGCTCCTCATCACATTTAATGGTGAAACTCATGCTAAGGAAAACCAAGGATTTTTTGGTTTAGGGTGAAACTCATGTGAGATCCATATCATAAAATCCTTAGATAAAATATCACATCACATTTGCTCACATCTATCCTATATTTGTGCAACTCCCTTCTAGAAAATTTTCTTTGGAAAGGACCTAAGGGTTTTACATTTGAGTATACTATTGACTATGAAAATATCACTTTTTATTCCAACTTAGGATAGAATCAAGGCATTTACAAAGATCATGCTCAAATTCTCATTTGGGATCCATAGTATATTCAATACCATATGACTATTGAAAGTGTAATTTGATTCATGGCCAAGGCCAACATTGTATGATGTAATCTTGGATAGGCCTAAGGGAATTCATTGTATAATGTATTGAATTTATTATAAAATTTTAATATATGAACTTAGGTTAAGTTTATTTATGTACTGGAAGTTTTAATATTAATATAAATAACTCCTAATACTCCATAACTTAATTATAACAGTGTTGTGATTCTTATCTATAGATAATATGTTGATTATTTATGATGCCTATAGATTCCCAATAATATCTATTTCTCTTTTCCATTCTTTCAACCTTTTCACTTTCTATATAAGATTTGACTGGATGGATTGCTTTTGTTTGTCCCCTAAAAAATATTGTAAATTTTAACATTAGATCAGAGTGAGTATGAAGTTGCCTCACATGGTCATGCATAAATGTTCTTCACAACCTCAAAATTTTATTTTAAATTCTTGGATAAAGAAGTAAAAAAGAGTTTTTATTCATCCCATTTTCATATTTTATTCTAAGAGCAATGGATAAATTTTATTCTTTTCTTCCCAAAAGTAAGTTTCAAATATTTGACATGGATTTTTTTTATCCTTGACTATTAAACAATTAATACTTGAGGCAGTTATTTTAAAAGGGTAAAAGGAACATGCAAATTTGAATTTGAATGTGTAAGGATTCTCATGAACTAGCTTTGGATTGGAACTCAACTGGTATGAAGCATAAAAAATCCCTCTTTATGTAGAAGGGACACATTCGTACCCACTGCAAAAGGATATCATATTAGTTAGTATAGAATGATATAATGTGTTCATGAAAATTTTACCCATATTTTAAATTTTGTAGGCACCATTTTTTAATTGATAAAATAATAGGTTCAATGAAGGTTTCAAAAGAAATAGGTTTATTAAAATTTTATCTATATATCAATCTTATTGCATGACATGGTGGTTTACATGGTGCATTGGAAAGTTAAAGTCATAAATTTTATTTGTAATGCATTTTTTATTTATAACTAAGAGGGGGATAAGTTTCTTCTATGGAAGTATTGCCTTCTCAATTATCACTGTGTGACAATGGACTAGCTAGAAGAGATATGGTAGGTGAGATGGGATACATGTTTGAATCTTATGCACCTCTATTTTTGTATTAGCAAAATACTACTATCCTCATAGGATTAACTATCTCTAATATCATAAAATAACTCAATAACATGCATATATCAAACCCCAATAATGAACAATAAACTCACAAAAATATTTATTGAAAAACTACTAAAGCAATGCATAAATACAAAGCTTCTTTGAGTTCCATATTACAAGGATTTTTATTCACTATATACATATATGATACTATTAATATGTACATGAATATTGACTTACATGGACTCTTTATCTCCTCATACTCATGGTAAATCCAACTCTTCATATTTCCCTCTTACGTAATAAATATCACATAAGTAAATAAATACAAAGTCTCTAATGATTGCTCATAACTCCTTACTTATAAACATGACACTTCACTCACATAACTCACACTTGCTAACTTGAAACCTCACACACATAACTCCTCATATACTCACACCTAATAATTTGATATATACTATAGACTCAAATATCAAACACACTCCCTACTCTAAATATTTATAAAGGTACCAAATATTGTAATACCTCCAACATTTTGTTGTATCACACATTGAATTATTAGTTGGGACATGTTGGTAGGAATATAAATAAAAAATATATCATTATATCTCCTAATAGTAAAATTTTTAGGTTGGTTAGTGCAATTTTCTTGGTGGTCGTGAGACCAAGGTTTGAACCTATTTGGTACTACTCAAACATTTTAAAAAAATATATGAAGTATGACCAACGTGACTGATATGGTATCATAGCATGCCATGTACAATTAATTTTACTATATATGAGACTCCAACTAATAATATATCACCACTTATCATAGTCACATAGATTCAGAGGCACTAAAGTGGTGAGTGATAAGTAGAAGCTAACAATGAATCATGGGTTACCAAGTGGAAGTAGGCAATTGTATTCTTCTTCTCTAAGGTTTGGAGCTTTACTCTTTTTTTTTTAGGCTAATTAGGGAACAAATTTCAAAGTCCATAACTAATGCATATGGGAGCATTTTGAACCTATTTTTTTAAATCACATAATTTTTCAAGCTTTACACACTAGTGGCATCAGTCCATGGACCTGTTATAATGTTAGGGATTATATTATATAAGATGCATTACAAAGCCCTAGTTACTCATCTTAATGGGTTGAGTTATAGTATTTTGTCAACCCAAATGATTGGTCTGTTATGCAGTAAGAACCTATGGTGCATCTTTCAAGAAGACAAAGTAGTAAACCTTGATAAAAAAATCACCACCAAATATATGAAGAACACAAGCTTATACTGAGAGGGGGGGTGAACAATATAAGACCACTTTTTACTTTTCTTTCCAATCAATATTATGCAATGTATAGATAGCAATATCAACATAAGTAATCAAACCAATGCACAAATCACCACACACAATAGAGACACCAATTTAACGTGGTTCACCCAATGTGGGCTACTCCACGGAGAAAATATTTCACTAAAATTTTCTCAATCAATCTCTTGGGAATCCTTTCCCTATTACAATGTTTATGGACCTCTATCCAAAGGAGACACCAATCCCCTAATCAAGTTTGTGGATCTCTATCCACAGGAGAACTCCTTTCTCCTTAGCTCTGGCTGGTGATCTTCTAGAAGAACTATTGCCTCCACTACACTGGCTAATGGATCTCTATCCACTGAAGACTCCTGTCCTCACTCAGAAGACCTGTCCTCACTGCCCTGGCTAATGGATCTCTATCCACTAGAGACTGTCATCCTCTATACTATGTCACCTCCAAAGCTTGCTCTCAGCTCTATCTCAAATTTGCACTAAACACAGTCCTTCGGTCTAGCACAAATCTGCTCAATCTCTGTCTCTAGTATGGCACAAACCTGTCCTCAAATATGCACCAAAATCTATCCTCAAATCTACACTAAACACAGTCCTTCGGTCTAGCACAAATATATCCTCAATCTCTATCCTCAAATATGCACTAAACATAGTCCTTCGATCTAGCACAAATCTATCCTCAATCTATGTCCTCAAGCCTTAACACAAAGCTTGACTTAATCATAAATCAACTCTTCTGGATCTACCCCAAACCTTAACTCAAGGTTTGAACAAATCAATCAATCAACTCTGCTCACAAGTCTTCTCAAAGACTTATCTCAAATATGCCTTGTAATCTTCCACAAAATCTCACACTAATCTATCCACAAGTCCTCACTAGAACTTGTTCAATCTCATAGAAACATAAAGAGAATTGTTAGAGACTCAATATGCTTCACATTCACAACAATGCTCAATCACTTTCAATCTCTCTTTTTACCACAAAAACATATAGAGAATTGTTAGAGACTCAATATGTTTCACACTCATAAACACTCAATCACTTTCTCAAATCAATTTAGAATATAGAACAATTTGTTTCACAGAACTTGAACTATCACTTCAACACATCCACTCAACTAAGCTCAATCACTTCCACTCAACCAATCACTTCAAAAACAATGCTTATCAACCAATCATAACAATGATACTCATGATCTTGCAAACCCTAGTTCAAGTTCTTTACTCAACCACTCACTTCAACAACAATGCTTATCAACCAATCATAACAATGATCTTGCAAACCCTAGTTCAAGATATTTCACCACTTCACATAACAATGATACTCATGATCTTGCAAACCCTAGTTCAATATATTTCACCACTTCACATAACAATGATACTCATGATCTTGCAAACCCTAGTTCAATATTCAAACTCAACAACAAGGGATCTCAATCACACAACAATGAGGTATGCATTCACTCACTCAAAATCTCCAACAATGCTTATCAAACAAGGTTTATAGCATTTACTTCCATTTTAGAAAACTCATCAACTCAACAAACTCACAAAGGAAAACTTAACCAAATCCTTTTCACTCCAATCTTGTTTTCAAAAAATCTCAACCAATCAATTATTTCAACCAAAGAATAATATGCCCATACCTTTTACTTGATGAATATTAGACTTCAAAACCTGTCTCAATTATAACCACTTTCCTTGCCAAGCACAAAGGTTAGATGACAAGAATTATCACCCTAACACTTCTTCAAAATATTTCTTCAATACAAAAATAATATCCAAATACACCTTATAATCTCCAACTTTTAAAATAATATCCAACACCCTTGAATCTCAAAAATAAACTTTCCTTACTCCCTTATAACTCCTTAAACACTTAAAAATTCAATCCAGAAATCAAAGTTTTGCATTCCCTTTTAACTCCCCTAAACAACTTATAATCAAATTAATTATGCAAAAACTTTAATCAACATAAACCTTTGAAACAAAAATATTTTCCCTTTTATTTTTTGCAAGCCAAGACAAAATCAAATCTCACAATATGCATACCTCAATAGTGCTGCCCAAAAGGCCTTGGTGAGATTCGAACCATCGTTGGTTCTCCCCCAAGCGCTTTCACAGCGCTCGCACCCACCAACTGGGCTGCGTGGCTCCACAAGAGCCAAAAGGCACTAGCGTGCCTTTGACCTTCTCCCTCGAATGGTGCAACCTTAAAACGTGAACCTTCCTTCACCCAAAATGGTGTGCACGGGATTCGAACCTGCACCAGGCGCCTAGCACGCATCTTACGTAGCCCTTGGCTGCCAACTCAGCTACGAGGGGCTTCGAATATTTTTTTGGAGGCTAGTCACACTTGTCCTTTCCTTTGCTCGAAAACACATGCAAAAATCACACTTCTCTTTTGCACGAGCCAAAAACTATCGCATGGATAATTTTCCAAATGCCAACTTTGGCATTATTTATATGCAACCTTTAGCTTATTTCAACGTCGGTGATTATTCGAATTTAGTTTTAATTCGAATATTAAAGTTAATTTTAAATATTAAATAAATATTTAAATTAACCTTAGCACCCATCATTATTTAAATTAAAATTTTAATCAAAGATTAAAATATTTTAATTTAAATTAAAATCTCTTTGTGGGTTTTTTCCAACTTGTTCCTTGATCTTTTTAAACTCGATTTTTTATCCAAAATAATAATAATAAAATATTATTATTTAATTTTGAACTTGCTTCTCCTTCTTTTGATCTTCATTCTTTGAACCCTCCTGGGTATATAATATTTAAAAATAAATATTATAACCTATTGCTTTTCAAGACCTTCTTGCTTTTGGAGGAAACACTTAATGTCCTCAAATATGACGAACATAGCACAACAATGCTTTTGACATCAATGACAACAAACACTCCTCAAAATGTCCAACAATCTCCCCCTTTGTCATTGATGGTAACCCAATTACTTTTTACCATTTCCTTGACCTTTTTCTGCTCCCCCTGGGAAACTGCTCCCCTGACTGAATGCTTTCCTTCTAACTTAGATCTCTCCCCCTTACTCAAATCTCTCCCCCTTTGACATCAATGGCAAAGGGTCACCTTTGGGGCTCGGGGCTAAGAATGAAACTCTTAGCTTAGCCCCTCCCCCACCTCCTCTTGAGGTGGTTAATTCTGGGGTGGGAGTATTTCTACTCCCATAAAGCACTGATCTTTATCTTTGTCCATTATCTTCTTCTCTTGATCCTTCTGGTCCCTTTTGGTGTTCCTATTCCTGTTCATGTCCATGTTCCTATTCCTGTTCATGTCCATATTCTTGTTCCTATTCATGCTTGGTTCTGGAATATTTGCTCTACACCACTTTGTTGTATGTCCATCATTATTGCACTTGTAACACTTAATATTGTTATTCCTTGAAGGTGCAAATATCTTGGGATTTCTCCTAGTGAAGCCATATATATTCCTGTCATGGACCCTGCAATTCATTGCCTTGTGACCAAACTGATTACATGAGTAGCAATACCCATGAAATAACTACCTATTCCTGAAGTTCCCATATTCCTGTCTTTCATGTGTCCTGCACTGTGAAGCTTTGTGCCCAAATATGTGACATGAGAAACATCATCCATTAAAATTTCCTTGCCTTGACCTCATTGGTCTCTTAGTCTCTCTTACCCTGTGTTGGTTCCTATTCCATCTGTTCCTCCTTTGTGCATTGTTTCTTTCCTTGTTGAACTTTCTATTGTCCAACTCATCCTCAGAAGTCTCACTTTCTCTCACATTGTCTTCTTCTGAAGTTTCTTCTTCTTCAGAACTTGAGGTTGACTCTTCTTCTTATTTCTTTTGTACTTGTTCAAAACC
Source organism: Wollemia nobilis (assembly GCA_028583015.1). Classification (NCBI taxonomy): domain Eukaryota; kingdom Viridiplantae; phylum Streptophyta; class Pinopsida; order Araucariales; family Araucariaceae; genus Wollemia; species Wollemia nobilis. The sequence continues at coordinate 6,839,921 of JAQPPZ010002979.1, forward strand.
AAGACCTGTCTTGCTTGATGTAGGCTTTTGTGACTTGATAATATTATCCAAATTCTTTGAGCTTCTTCCAAACTTGTGTAGCTTCTCCTTAGACTTTTCTACTTCTTCCCTTAGTAGAGCTACTTCTTGTTCTAACCTTTCACATTCTAAGACCTTTGCTTCTAACTTATCCTTGAACTTATTTGTCTTAGCCATTGACTTATTTAGATCCTCTATAAGCTTTCCTCTTTCTTCATCACATTCTTGAAACTGAAGCTTAAGTTGGGAATTTTGCTTTCTTACCTTCTTTAATGTGTTAAGAGCATAAATAAGCTCTCCCTCAAGATCAACTTCTCCTTTTTCTGATTCTTCCTCTATTTGTTTGCCTTTGAAAACATCTTCATTCTCTTCTGACTTGTCTTCTATAGGATCACCTCCTTCTTCTTCTAGTGCCATTAGAATATTCTCTTCTGGTCCTTCAAGTGTATCTTCATATTCATCATCACTGAAACTGAAACCATTCTTTGTACAACTATCTTCAAGATGTCCAAAATTACCACATCTAAAACACTTGAGAATTATTGGTGACCTTTTCTTAACTTCATCCTTTTCCTCTATCATAAATAGAACTTCATATTTATCATTATCTAAGAAACTATTATCACTATCACTTGAGTACTTACTTGCCTTGTCTGCATAGTAGCTCCTCTTTTGTCTTTGAAAGAACTTCTTTCCTTGTTTGCCTTGTCCATCCTTACCTTTCTTTTGGTACCTATATTTTTTTGATTCCCTGTTCTTATGATCCTGTTTTTCTTCATCATTGTTATTTCTGGCTTCTTGACAATCAGTTGCATAGTGACCATACTTTCCACAATTGAAACATCTAACAAATTTTGCATCTTTAAATATTCTTGGATCCTTATTCCTTCTGCCATAATTTGCTTCTTCATCACTGGATGACTCATTGCTTGAATCTGACTTCTTGCCCTTTGTCTTCTTAGTAGCTTTGAAGGTTGCTTCCTTCTAGAGATTAGGTTCCTCTTTTGTTCTCATCTCAAAAGTTGTAAGAATACCAAGTAATACATCTCTTGTCAAAGAATCACCATATTTTGATTCCTCTATAGCAGAGATATTTTCACTAAACCTTTTTGGGAGAGATCTTAAGATCTTATCACAAACATCAGATTCTTCAATCTCAAGTCCAAGTCCTTGCATGGCATTAACAACCTCATCTACACAAAGTAGATAAGTACTAATATTTTCCTCATCCTTCATTCTTAATTCTTCAAATTGTCCTTTGAGATTTTGTATCTTTACCTTTTTGACACTTTTATCTCCTTCATATATGCTTTGCAACTTATCCCAAATTCCTTTTGCATATTTGCAATGCATAACCTTTATGAACTCTATTCTATGCAAACCTCTCAAAATTGCATTCATTGCTTTTGAATTGTAATGATGTAGAAGCTTACCATATTTATCTGTAGGTGGAGTAGCTGGTGGTATGTATCCATTTTCAACTGCTTCCCAAATTTCATTGCCAAGTGCCATCAGGTGAATCTTCATTCTCATACTCCAAAATATATAATCGCTTCCATCAAATACTGGAGTTGAATTATCTGAGGACCCATTCTTAGAATCCATTGTGTTCTTGTAAGCTTTTCCTTCAAGTTGTTAAACTCTTTCGAAGGAACCCGCTCTGATACCAATTGAAGAACACAAGCTTATACTGAGAGGGGGTGAACAATATAAGACCACTTTTTACTTTTCTTTCCAATCAATATTATGCAATGTATAGATAGCAATATCAACAATAGTAATCAAACCAATGCATAAATCATCACACACAATAGAGACACCAATTTAACGTGGTTCACCCAATGTGGGCTACTCCATGGAGAAAATATTTCACTAAAATTTTCTCAATCAATCTCTTGGGAATCCTTTCCCTATTACAATGTTTATGGACCTCTATCCAAAGGAGACACCAATCCCCTAATCAAGTTCATGGATCTCTATCCATAGGAGAACTCCTTTCTCCTTAGCTCTAGTTGGTGATCTTCTAGAAGAACTGTTGCCTCCACTGCACTGGCTAATGGATCTCTATCCACTAAAGACTCATGTCCTCACTTAGAAGACATGTCCTCACTACCCTAGCTAATGGATCTCTATCCACTAGAGACTATCATCCTCTATACTCTGTCACCTCCAAAGCTTACTCTCAGCTCTATCTCAAATCTACACTAAACATAGTCCTTCGATCTAGCACAAATCTGCTCAAACTCTATCTCTGGTCTAGCACAAACCTATCCTCAAATATGCACCAAACTCTATCCTCAAATATACACTAAACACAATCCTTCATCTAGCACAAATCTATCCTCAATCTCTATCCTCAAATATGCACTAAACACAGTCCTTCGATCTAGCACAAATCTATCCTCAATATATGTCCTCAAGCCTTAACACAAAGCTTGACTTAATCATAAATCAACTCTGCTAGATCTACCCCAAACCTTAACTCAAGGTTTGAAAAAATCAATCAATCAACTCTGCTCACAAGTCTTCTCAAAGACTTGTCTCAAATATACCTTGTAAGCTTCCACAAAATCTCACACTAATCTATCCACAAGTCCTCTCTAGAACTTGTTCAATCTCATAGAAACATATAGAGAATTGTTAGAGACTCAATATGCTTCACATTCACAACAATGCTCAATCACTTTCAATCTCTCTTTTTACCATAGAAACATATAGAGAATTGTTAGAGACTCAATATGTTTCACACTCATAAACACTCAATCACTTTCTCAAATCAATTTAGAATATAGAACAATTTATTTCACAGAACTTGAACTATCACTTCAACACATCCACTCAACTAAGCTCAATCACTTCCACTCAACCAATCACTTCAACAACAATGCTTATCAACCAATCATAACAATGATACTCATGATCTTGCAAACCCTAGTTCAAGTTCTTTACTCAACCACTCACTTCAACAATAATGCTTATCAACCAATCATAACAATGATACTCATGATCTTGCAAACCCTAGTTCAAGATATTTCACCACTTCACATAACAATGATACTCATGATCTTTCAAACCCTAGTTCAATATTCAAACTCAACAACAAGGGATCTCAATTACACAACAATGAGATATGCATTCACTCACTCAAAATCTCCAACAATGCTTATCAAACAAGGTTTATAGCATTTACTTCCATTTCAGAAAACTCATCAACTCAACAAACTCACAAAGGAAAACTTAACCAAATCCTTTTCACTCCAATCTTGTTTTTAGAAAATCTCAACCAATCAATTATTTCAACCAAAGAAGAATATGCCCATACCTTTTACTTGATGAAGATTAGACTTCAAAACCTGTCTCAATTATAACCACTTTCCTTGCCAAGCACAAAGGTTAGATGACAAGAATTATCACCCTAACACTTCTTCAAAATATTTCTTCAATACAAAAATAATATCCAAATACACCTTATAATATCCAACTTTTAAAATAATATCCAACACCCTTGAATCTCAAAAATAAACTTTCCTTACTCCCTTATAACTCCTTAAACACTTAAAAATTCAATCCAGAAATCAAAGTTTTGCATTCCCTTTTAACTCCCCTAAACAACTTATAATCAAATTAATTATGCAAAAACTTTAATCAACATAAGCCTTTGAAACAAAATATTTTCCCTTTTATTTTTTGCAAGCCAAGACAACCAACAAGCAAAATATTTCCCTTTTATTTTTCGCAAGCCAAATCAAACCTCACAATGTGCATACCTCAATAGTGCTGCCCAAAAGGCCTTGGTAGGATTCGAACCACCGTTGGTTCTCCCCCAAGTGCTTCTACAATGCTCACACCCACCAACTGGGCTGCATGGCTCCACAAGAGCCAAAAGGCACTAGCGTGCCTTTGACCTTCTCCCTCGAATGGTGCAACCTTAAAACACGAACCTTCCTTCACCCAAAATGATGTGCACGAGATTCAAACCTGCACCAAGCGCCTAGCACGCATCTTACGTAGCCCTTGGCTGCCAACTCAGCTATGAGGGGCTTCAAATATTTTTTAGAGGCTAGTCACACTTGTCCTTTCCTTTGCTCGAAAACACATGCAAAAATCACACTTCTCTTTTGCACGAGCCAAAAACTATCGCATGGATAATTTTCCAAATGCCAACTTTCACTTGGCATTATTTATATGCAACCTTTAGCTTATTTCAACTTCGGTGATTATTCGAATTTAGTTTTAATTCGAATATTTTTTTTGAAAAAAATGAAAAGAACTTGTATTAAAACAAATAACAGTTACAACTGGGAGAGAAGGCATCCCAACCGAGAGCAAAGAAGCCAGAAGACAACCGACCGCGAAAACGCGACATGTCGCGAAACCGCGACATGTCGCGAAATCGCGACACCAAACCTAACAACGGCCGCGCCTCGGCAACAAGTCGCGAAATCGTGACATGTCGCATAATCGCGGCAAAACCACGCCTAGGCCGCCAAACCCAAAAAGAGTCACGAAATCACGACGGCACCACACCAAAGCACCCAAACGCCAAAAGCGTCGCGAAATCGCGACGAGAAAGCCAGAAGGCACCTGATCTCCAGAATTGTCATGAAATCGCGACGAATTCTTCCTGTGACGCCAACATCGCAAAGGTGTCGCGATATCGCGACGTCTTTTCCTCATGGCTCCAGTTGGTCGGAAGTGTCGCGATTTCGCGACGAAATGTCCTTTGGGCGGCCCTTCAACAAAGTTGTCGCGAAATCGCGACGTGTTCTCCCCGCGGCGCCCTTTCCTCAAACGAGTCGCGATATCGCGACGATTTTCCCTCCTGAGGCTTGTTCTCCAAAACTGTCGCGAAATCGCGACAAATTTTCCTTTGAGCCTCCTTTCCTCAAAAATGTCGCGAAATCGCGACCAATTATCACGAAATCGCGACGAGTTTTCCCTCGGGCTCTTTTTCACCAAAAATGTCACGATATCGCGACAGGTTCTATCCTTGGGCATCCTTTCCTCAAAAGGGTCGCGAAATCGCGACAGATTTTCACCGTGATGCCCGAACTTCAAAGGTGTCGCGATATCGCGACGACTTTTCCTCTTAGTGCCATTTCTGCAAAAATGTCGCGAAATCACGACGGTTTCTCCCCCGAGAGCCCAATCAGCAGAAATGTCACGAAATCGTGACGTATTTTCCCTTGGGCAACTTTTCACCAAAAACGTAGCGATATCGTGACGATTTTTCCCCTTAACGCACTTTTTCCAAAAGCGTCGCGAAATCGCTACGGCTTTCATCCAACGACTGCAGCAGCAAAACAAGTCACGAAATCGTGACATCTTCTCATCAGGGACCGCAACGGCACAATAGGTCACGAAATCATGACAGTTTTCCTCCAAAGGCCGCGGGGACGAAACAGGTAGCGAAATCGCTGCAACAATCCAGGGAAGGTCGCGACGGAGCAACAAGTCGCGAAATCGTGACAGCTTATCAGTCAAGGTCGCGACGGCGCAACAAGTCACGATATCACGACAAAAGCCATCCTTAGCCATTTTTGTGCTCATTGATGCAGGGATCGTTCCAGACCACGCCGAATCTCTTCATCTATCAGAGGCATATCACTGTGCAGCAGTACCCCTGCCTCTTTCTCAGCCCCCATCTTCGCAAGGAAGTCAGCAACCGTATTCAGATTTTTGCTCACATAAACAGGGATAACATCATCTAATTCCTTCCATAACTCCTTGATTTGGGATATCAAGATCCGCAGTCTCCAAGCTTTCAAAGAGAAATTCTGCAAGCAGTCAAGAGCACCGATCAAGACTTGAGAATCTGATTCGATAATAACCCTCCGGTATCCCTGCTTAATAGCCCATATAGAAGCTGATTTGATGGCTATGGCCTCAGCATCATTATTTGTGGCTCGGCCCAAGCCCTGCAGCTCCCAGTACAGCACCGTACCAGAATGATCATGACAGACAACACCAATACCCGCACTGCTCGGGTTGCCTTTTGCAGCTCCATCAGTATTGATCTTTATCCAGCCAATTGGGGGAGGTAACCAGCATACTCTGCCACGCCCCTCTTGTCCCTCAACCCCCTCTTCTAGCTGCCCAAGATCAGCCTGATTCTCTTCTTTAACATTAATGGCAACAGTTTCAGAGACTTTACTCCAAATGACCTGCCAAACACCGTCTATCGAGGAGAAAGTATCTCTGAAGATCCGGGCATTTCTCTCCAGCCAAACTTGCCACCAAATGAAGAGAAAGCCTAACTCCCAGCCTATTCGGAGAGCTGTAGATTTGAATCTGCCCCTTTTCCATTTTTTCAAAATATTGGCGCGATTTAAAACACCATTAGCCTGGGATTTAAATTGGGAGAAAAAGCGCTCCCAAATCTGATGAGTAAAAGGACACTCAAACATCAGGTGATCAGCAGTTTCCTCATGTTTTTGGCATAATGCACATTGAGAGGGGCCACTGAATCCCCTACTTCTTAGATTGTCAAAGGTGAGAACTCCCTTGTGCATAAGCTGCCAGGCAAAGAAATTCACTTTCGGCCAGCCCTTAGAATGCCAAATCCTTCTCCAATCCTGAACCAGAAATGAGTGCGGGGGAGGCTCAGGGAGGATCTGTTCATACCCAGCCTTAACTGAATAGACCCCAAGGCTCCCACAGCCCCAAGCTAATTCATCATCCTCATCCCTCCCTGTGAGGAACCTTTCTGACAAAATTTTATGCAAGATGGGCTCCAACTCCGGAGGGAGAGTAATTGGCCACTCTTGCCACCTCTTAAACTTTTTGAATTTAAACTCCCCCAATTGGCTGGTATGAAAATAATTATCTATATGTATCCAACCCTGGGCTTCTAAGGCAGCCTTGATTGGTTGAAGCTCAGGGAACGTGTCAATGATGGGTGGATGCTGGTCCCAGGAATCAGTCCAAAAACGTGCCTTGTCCCCTCTCCCCACTTTCCAAAATAACTGGTCTTTGACAATCTGAGATCCAAGCTTAAGAGTCTGCCACACTAAGGAACCAGTGCCTTCCAGGGGAAAGCGGCCCACCTCATTGGGATGAACATGCCCCAAATATTTACTAGAAAGGATTCTGCTGAAGAGGGAGGTTGGCTGGGAAATCCATCGCCAGTACAGTTTTCCAGCCAAGGCTCTGTTATTAAGCTTGGAACTTCTCAGGCCCAGCCCTCCGTTGTCCTTGGGCTGGGTAACTTTATCCCACCCAACCAGAGCCCATTTTTTCTTCCCTTTTGCACCTTCCCATAGAAATATTCTAGCCATTTTGTCTAATTCTTTCCAGATGGTGTGAGGGGCAGCCAGGATAGAGAATTTATAGATTGGCAGAGCCTGAATAACAGACTGCAGGAAGGTTAATCTACCCCCATAGCTTAACCATTTATGTGACCAGTGGTTCATTCGGTCTTTGATGCCTTCCAGCAGGTTCTTCCAGATATCTATTTTTAATTTTTTGAAGTGCAGGGGAACTCCCAGGTAAACTATCGAAAGAGAAGTTCTAGTGAAACCCAGGATCTCGATAACCCTCTCCTGCAGCCGTTGATCAAGATTGAAAAAGACTACTTTGGACTTCCTGTCATTGAGGACCTGATTGGAAGCCCTAAGGTAGACATTCAGAGTATCTCTGATTCCTCTAGCTTCCCTAAGACTGGCCACACCAACCAGTCCGGTATCGTCCACAAACTGCAAGTGAGTTAAAGTTTCCTCCCCAACCTTGATACCAGTTAGCAGGCCTTGTTGTCTTCTCCTCAGGAACAGTCTACCCAATCCCTCAGCTAAAATGAGGAAAAGATAGGGAGAGCAAGGGTCGCCTTGGCGAAGACCATGAGTGGCACCAAAAGGATGCGAGGGAAGACCCTTAATGAGAACCGAATAAGAGGGTGTAGAAACACAGCTCATAACCCAATCAATCCAAACCTGGGAGAAGCCAAAAGCTGCCATCATTTTCGACAAGAAACTCCACTCCACCCGGTCATAAGCCTTGGACATATCCAGTTTAATGAACATTCCTTTATTGCCCGATGTTTGCATTGAATGAATAGCCTCCTGAGCAAGAACCACCCCATCCAAGATTTGTCTTCCCTCAACAAAGCCCCCTTGTTCAGAAGAAATGATATTATGAAGAAGGGGTTTAAGCCGCTCAGCCATTATCTTAGTGATTATTTTATAAATCACATTGCATAAAGCGATAGGCCTGAAATCAGAGATATGAGTCCCCTCCTCTCCTTTTGGAATTAAAGAGATGAAGGTGTGATTGATCGCCCTGAGCATTCTTCTATTGGATCTGGATTCCTCTGTGACAGCCAAAACATCCTCCCCCAAAGTGTCCCAAAATGCCTGAAAAAACTCAATAGGAAAGCCATCTGGACCAGGAGATTTTCCAGTACTCATACCAAAGACCACATTTCTCAATTCATCCCTTTCAATGGGTCTAAGCAGGGCCTGATTGTCTTCTTCAGAGATAAGAGAAGGAATAACATTAAGAACTTCATTCTGAGCTTCAGCATCCTGCTCCATACTTTCCTTGAAAAGTTTAGAGAAGTAATCAATTGAGTGAGAGTGCATACCAGGAAGAGTATCGAAGACATGTCCGTTCTCATCTTTGAGGGCTTCCATGTTATTCATCTGTCTCCTGGCGCAAGCTGACCGATGAAAAAATTTGGTATTTCTGTCCCCTTCTAATAACCAAGTGTTTCTTGCCCTCTGTTTCCAGTATATCTCCTCTTGGTTGTCAATGGCCTCAACCGCTTTACGCAGTGTATCATCTTCAGATTTGAGTTGCTCAGTAATTGCTCCTTCTCTGAAGAGTTTCTGAACCTCCTCCCATCTAGCCACCAAGGGGGCCCTTTGAGACTGGAAATCCGACTTATTTTCTTTCCTCCATTGTTTCAGTTGAAGTTTGACAAAGTGAAGCTGTTTATGGAATTTGAACATTGTTGTCCCAAAAGGTGGACGACCTGCTGCCCACCATTGTGGAATTTTCTGTCGAAGATCCTCCTTTTGTAACCAAAAGTTCTCAAATTTAAAAGGCCTATGATGCTGCCCTACCGAAGTCCCTCCCTCCAGCAAAATGGGAAAATGGTCAGAAACAGGGCCCTCCAAAATCTGGAACTTAGTAGTCCATTTTACAAAAGCCTCCTCCGAGACCAGAAAGCGATCTAACTTAACCTTCCTGCTGTGTGGCTCCTTCCTCTTGTTTGTCCAAGTAAAAAAGGTTCCAGGGCCTTGAATGTCCACTAATTGAAAGGCCTGGACTTGGGCAATCAAAAGCCGATCCCCTGGGTCCAAAATTGGGTTGCCACCTTCCTGGTCACGAGCAGATAATTTTGCATTAAAATCCCCTGCAATAATCCAGTCAAAACATTCCCTGGATGACCTCATGTTTTGAACAGCTTTCCATTGGAGCCGCTGGCCATCAAGGTCTTGGGCCCCATAAAAGTTAGTGATTAAAACATGTTCTGCTGTGAAGTTATTTTTGAAATGAGATGTGAGAACACCTCTCCAAGCTATATGTTCTAAGGCAGTCCAATCCAGAGGGTTCCAAAGAGTAACTATCCCCCCTGAAGCACCTTGGGCAGCCACAGCCATATGCCCAGCACCCCGCCAAATTCTATTAACTATTTTACTCATAATATCTAAAGACATTTTAGTCTCCTGAATAAGCAAAAAGTCTGTTTTATGTTTTTCTAAGAGTCTTTGAACAGCAGATTGATGGGTTCTACTGTTTAAACCCCTAATATTCCAAGATTGAATGATCATTAAAAACCTTGAGAGCAGTAAGAATCAATAGTCCTCACCGATCCTCCATTGATCAGTTTATCTCCTTGAGCTGCAATCAGGTCCTTGTTTGATTTTCTGCCCGCTCCTTGAGTGTTGCTATTTTTGGATCTCTTTTCTACCTGAGAAATTCCCAGGGCTGGCCTTTCTCGATTTTTTTCAACAATTCCCATACTAACATCTTTAATTACTGGCGGCTCTGGGGAGTGCACTGTCAGTGCTCCTGCAATTTCTGGTGGCAATACCTCAGTTGGCTCAAGCACCTGTTCTAAGACAGGAGAAGTTGAAGGAGAAACAAGAGTTTGAGGGTAATGGGTCTCAATATTCCCATCCACACCTTCCATATCCTGGTCCTCCTGATCTACTAAAGACTTAAAAATTTCATATCTGTTGGCTGACTTGGATTGAGGTTGCTCTTTACCAGTTTTCTTCTGCTTTCTCCTTCTCTTGACTTGTTCAAAGCCATCTTTCTGGCCCTCATTAGCTTGAGGAGAATTGGATGTTTCTTTGGCAGAGCTGGGCTTACTCTCTTTGGAGCGGTTTGGCATACCATGCTGGGCTTCCGTTTTGGAGTTCAGGAGAGTTGGGCAGAACCGGGCCAAATGCCCATGTTTGTGACAAACTCTGCATCGAAAAGGCAGAGCCTCATAGTCTAACTGTTGGATCCAGGATACTCCCGCCAATTCCAGTTCCACCTCTGCTGGTAGAGGCTGGCTGATATCCATTTCCACACAGATTCTAGCATAGACACCCGAGTTACCTTCTATAGTATCCTTGGAGACACCCAGGTATCTACCCAGAGAGTTACCTATCATTTCCAAGACCTGCTCCCCCCAAAACTCCATTGGGAGAGCGTACAGCCGAATCCAGACCGGGACAGCCGTGGGTTCAATGCGGGGATCAAAACCCACTCTCCAGGGTTGAACAAATAACCCTGTCGGACCGTGGTTTCTCTTTTCAGACTCAAACACTCTGTTTCTATCAGCTAAAGAGGAAAAGCTAACGATAAAATACCCATTGCTAATAAACCACAGGGAGTACTCACCGTGGGGCTCCCAGTTCTGTCGGACCCAAGTGTGCAAGAAATTCAGGGTGGGTCGGATGCCCATAAACTTGCAAATCAAATCATGATCGGCTTTGTATAGAATTGTATCTTCAACCATCTGTGGTTCGATAACAATCTTCGGCCTTGAAGCGGATTGAGGGAGACATCCGTTGACACGATGTGCTGTGGAGCCCCTGCCAGCATTCTTGAGCAGCATATTCAGGTTGTTTCTCTGAGCTTCACCATTAGAAGACGAGGGAGTGTCTTTGAGCATTTCTGCATAAGAGCCCTTTCTCCCAGAGAGAGGGATTAGAGGGGACCCCATTGGGCCCTCCTGGAACTGTACGCGATCCGTCAGATCCGCTAAGAAAAAATAGAGCAGGAATCTACCAGAAGTCCTGGATTAACCTTCACCCCACCGATCCAAGAACATCACCAGAAGCCTGCGCAGAGAGTTTCCCGCCAAAACGCCAAATCGCCTAGGATAAATAAAAATTAGAATCATAGTTTTAATTCGAATATTAAAGTTAATTTTAAATATTAAATAAATATTTAAATTAACCTTAACACCCATCATTATTTAAATTAATATTTTAAACAAAGATTAAAATATTTTAATTTAAATTAAAATCTCTTTGTGGGTTTTTTCAACTTGTTCCTTGATCTTTTAAACTCGATTTTTGATCCGAAATAATAATAATAAAATATTATTATTTAATTTTGAACTTGCTTCTCTTTTCTATCATCATTATTTGAACCCTCCTGGGTATATAATATTTAAAAATAAATATTATAACCTGTTGCTTTTCAAGACCTTCTTGCTTTTGGATGAAACATTTAATATCCTCAAATATGACGAGCATAGCACACGAATGCTTTTGACATCAATGACAACAAACACTCCTCAAAATGTCCAACAAGATAAGAAGATCTTGGCCTATTTTTGTTGTTGATTAAACTAGAATTTATTTTCCACATCAAAGAGAAGAGTGAACCTATTATGGTATAGTTAAAATTGTATGAGTTATTTGGAAAAAAATTAATACTACTAAAGTAAGTCACTTCAAATTATAGGTCAAATTCATGACCTCATTTACAATTCAAGGAACCAAACTCTTTTTATTCATATTTTAGTTGAGTGTTTTAAAGGTTTTCAGGATTGCTCAGAGCCAAAATGAACAAAGCCAGACTCTTTGTAGTGGTGATGTCATCAAGACATCACAAAAGTCCAAAATGCATGAATTACACAAAGCCAAATTGCATGAAACCAGAATGAATGAAGCAAAAATGAATAAAATTAGAATGAACAAAGTTAGACCGTTCAAGCAAGTGATGCTAGTAGGAGAAATAAAAAGTCTAGAATCATGTAAGAAGGGGTGCTCAAAGCTAAAATAAATATAATTAAAATACACAAATCTAGGACTTTGTTAGCAGTGATGTTAGCATCCCATCATCAAAGTCCAAAATCATGTAATAAATATTATAATTGGACAAATCTAAAAATAAATTATGCCAAAGCATCAAACAAGTAAAAAAGATATGCATAAATATAGGAATCATCTAAAGATTCACAAGGTCTAGATTTGTTCCAAGTTGCTCTTCAAATAGAATGATGAGTTTAACTTCATAACAAGTACCTTGAAACATCCCTTTCATAGTTGGAACCAACCCAATACCTTCCAGTTGTTCTAGCTAACGATATCAAAGCATGAAAATGATAATCTTGATAGATCGATTGTAGTGGTTCATCCACTTGTAGTAGACGATTGCAGATCAACAAAGCAAATTGTAAATAAATTCAAATTTAAACATAGGGCAAAATCTAAAATTACCACCTCAACAATGTAAGCTTTCTCTACTAGGCCATTTTCATAATAGAATGGCTTCTACCATTGTAAATATTCTACTATAAGATTCAAAAGAGAGCCTATAAATAAGCCCTGACACCTCTAATTGAAGGGTTGACTCTATAGAATTTTCTTGGATACTTGCTATGTAATATTACTACTAGTTAATGAAAAGTAATAGGTGTTTGACCTCCATTGCTAGTGTCATTGCAAGTTTTTATGAATATATATTTACTTTAAGTTATTTCTATTACATTTTTATGATTAGTGTATTCTGTTAAAGCAAATTTTGCTATTTCGATTATTTTTGGATTGCTATTCGTTGGAGTCTTTGGAATGATTAAAGTATGTAATTAAAATGAAATAATTTTTTTTTGCATCTGATAATGGTTGGTATTTTAAGTATCATCTAGAATTGATTGTATGAGCTTGCTACATGGTAACATCTAATGTTGTTATGTTATATCCCATCCATCATTTACACATTTATTTAAAATATTACTTTATTCTAACCTTTTCATCTCTTTACCCTTAGATTAAACCCCTATTTTAGTTTACAAGTATACTAAAGAAATAAGGATCCAACATTCTCTGAAGGTTGAATTGAGAGAAAACTCATTCATCCAAAAATGTTGGCCAAAGTCTAGGGTGCATTCCAATTCCATAGACTAGGTAGAATTTACACCAAAAAATTTTTTTGGCATGTCTAGTGGGATGTGTTGTTGCCATCGCACAACATACCCCAATTTGGGGACCCACTCGAAATTTTGGCATTTTTTGTTCTTTGTTTTATCCAATTTTTCTCTCATCAAGGTCTTTGAAAATTTGCTTTCACTTTGAAATTGTTGACATCTTTGCATCTTGAATGTTTGAATTTACTTGCAATGCTTTGAAATGAATATTTTTAATTATTTGCATCTTAGTTGCATTATATCAAATCAAATAATTTAATTAAAATTATTTTCAAAGGTTTTCAAAGGTTTAAAAAAATAAAATTCATTTAAATAATTAAATTTCATTTTAGGGTTATTCAAATTTTATCACTTTTCCCCTAAAATTAATACAAAATTAAAATGGACATATCTTGAGCTAGACAACTCCATTCGAGCTCATTCAAAACTTGGAAGAAAAGTAATGATTTCCTCTTTCTAATGGTACCAAACTAAAGAAAAAAATGTTATACTGAGAGGGGGGGTGAATAGTAAAATATCAAATTTTAGTTTTCTTTCCCAAAAAATATTATCCAATATTATCAATGGCAATATCAATAGTAGTATTCAAAGCAATGCTTAAATCATCACACATAATAGAGACACCAACTTAACATGGTTCACCTAATGTGGGATACTCCACAGAGAAAATATTTCTACTAAATTTTCTCAACAAATATTCTTGGGAATAAATTCCCTATTACAATGCTTATGGATCTTTATCCAAAAGAGACACCAATCCCCTATGCTCTAATTTGTGGATCTCTCTCCATAGGAGAAATATTTCCCCTTTCTCTGGTTCATGGAACTTGATCCAGGAGATCTCTATCTCTTCAACTAGTTCATGGATCTCTCTTCATAGAAGAACTCTATCTTCCTAGCTGGTTTGTGGATCACACTCCATAAGAGAACTCTTTCCCCTTGATCTAGTTTGTGGATCTCTATCCATAGGAGAATTCTTTCCCCTCTAATTTGGTTGATTATCTTCTAGAATATTTCTACCCTACTCCTCTATATTATGGATCTCTCTCCACAGAAGACCTCTATCCTCACTGCCATGGCTAATGGATATATATACACTAGAGACTCCTATCCTCTACTCTATCACCTCCAAATCTTGCTCTCAACTCTATCTCATATCTGCACCAAAATCTATCCCAAGTGTAGTACAAATATACTCTAATATTTCCTCTTTCTTCATCACATTCTTGAAACTGAAGCTTAAGTTGAGAATTTTGCTTTCTTACCTTCTTCAATGTGTTAAGAGCATAAATAAGCTCTCCCTTAATATCAACTTATCCTTTTTATGATTCTTCCTCTATTTGTTTGCCTTTGAAAACATCTTCATTCTCTTATGAATTTTCTTCTATAGGATCACCGCCATATTCTTCTAGTGCCATTAGAATATTCTCTTATGGTCCTTCAAGTGTATCTTCATATTCATCATCACTAAAACTGAAACCATTCTTTGTACAACTATATTCAAGATGTCCAAAATTACCACATCTAAAACACTTGAGAATTATTGGTGATATTTTCTTAACTTCATCCTTTTCCTCTTTCAAAAATAGAACTTCATATTTATCATTATCTGAGAAACTATTATCACTATCACTTGAGTCCTTACTTGCCTTGTCTGCATAGTAGCTCCTCTTTTGTCTTTGAAAGAATTTATTTCCTTGTTTGCCTTGTGCATCCTTGCCTTTATTTTGGTACCTATATTTTTATGATTCATTGTTCTTATAATCTTGTTTTTCTTCATCATTGCTATTTTTGGCTTCTTGAAAATCAGTTGCATAGTGACCATACTTTCCACAATTGAAACATATAATAGATTTTGCATTTTTAAATATTCTTGGATCCTTATTCCTTCTACCATAATTTGCTTCTTCGTCACTCAATGACTCATTGCTTGAATCTGACTTCTTGCCCTTTGTCTTCTTAGTAGCTTTGAAGGTTGCTTCATTTTAGATATTAGGTTCCTCTTTTGTTCTCATCTCAAAATTTTTAAGAATACCAAGTAATACATCTCTTGTAAAAATATCACCATATTTTGATTCCTCTACAACAAAGATATTTACACTAAACCATTTTGGAAGATATCTTAAGATCTTATCACAAATATTATATTATTCAATATCAATTCCAAGTCCTTGCATTTTTTTAACAACCTCATATACATGAAGTAGATAAGTACTAATATTTTCCTCATAATTTATTTTTAAGTCTTCAAATTATCCTTTGAGATTTCGTATCTTTACCTTTTTGACACTTTTATGTCCATATATGCTTTGGAACTTATCCCACATTGCCTTTGCTTATTTGCAATGCATAACCTTTATGAAATCTATTCTATGCAAACCTCTCAAAATTGCATTCATTGATTTTTAATTATAATGATGTAGAAGCTTACCATATTTATTTGTATATGGAGTAACTGGTGGTGTGTATCTATTTTCAAATGCTTCCCATATTTCATTTCCAAGTGCCATAAGGTGAATCTTCATTCTCATACTCCAAAATATATAATCGCTTCCATAAAATACTGGTGTTGAATTATCTAAGGATCCATTATTATAATTCATTGTGTTCTTGAAATATTTTCCTTCAAGTTGTTAAACTCTTTGGAAGGAACCTGCTCTGATACCAATTGAAGAACACAAGCTTATACTGAGAGAGGGGGTGAACAATATAAGACAACTTTTTGCTTTTATTTCCAATCAATATTAAGCAATGTATAGATAGCAATATCATAAGTAGTAATCAAAATAATGCACAGATCATCACACATAATAGAGACACCAATTTAACATAGTTCACCCAATGTGGTCTATTCCATGGAGAAAATCTTTCACTAAATTTTTCTCAATCAATCTCTTAGGAATCCTTTCCCTATTACAATATTTATGGACCTCTGTCCGAAGGAGACGTCAATCCCCTAATCAAGTTCATGGATATCTATTCATAGGAGAACTCCTTTCTCCTTATCTCTGGCTGGTGATCTTCTATAATAACCGTTGCCTCCATTGCACTACCTAATGGATCTTTATCCACTAAAGACTCTTGTTCTCACTCAGAATACCTTTCCTCACTACCCTAGCTAATGGATCTCTATCCACTGGAGACTGTCATCCTCTATACTGTGTCACTTCCAAAGCTTGCTCTTAGCTCTATCTCAAATTTATGCTAAACATAGTTCTTCAATCTAGCACAAATATGCTCAAAATATATCTTTGGTTTGGCACAAACCTGTTCTCAAATCTGCACCAAGTTCTGTTCTCAAATCTACACTAAACACAATACTTCATTCTAGCACAAATATATCCTCAATATCTATCCTCAAATATACACTAAACACAGTCCTTCGGTCTAGCACAAATCTATACTCAATCTATGTCCTTAAGCCTTAACACAAAGCTTGAATTAATCACAACCCAAACCTTAACTCAAGGTTTGATCAAATAAATCAATCAAATCTGCCCACAAATCTTCTCAAAGACTTGTCTCAAGTCTGCCTTGTAATATTTCACAAAATCTCACACTAATATATCCACAAGTCCTCTCTAGAACTTGTTCAATATTATAGAAACATAAAGAGAATTGTTAGATACTCAATATGCTTCACATTCACCACAATGCTCAATCACTTTCAATATATATTTTTACCATAGAAACATATAGATAATTTTTAGAGACTCAATATGTTTCACACTCATAAACACTCAATCTCTTTCTCAAATCAATTTAGAATATAGAACAATTTATTTCACAGAACTTGAACTGTCACTTCAAAACATCCACTCAACTAAGCTCAATCACTTCCATTCAACCAATCACTTCAAAAACAATGCTTATAAAGAAATCATAACAATGATACTCATGATCTTGCAAATCCTAGTTCAAGTTCTTTGATCAACCACTCACTTCAACAATAATCCTTATCAACCAATCATAACAATGATCTTGCAAACCCTACTTCAATATATTTCACCACGTCACATAACAATGATACTCATGATCTTACAAACCCTAGTTCAAAAATAATATCCAACACCTTTGAATTTCAAAAATAAACTTTCCTTACTCCCTTATAACTCCTTAAACACTTAAAAATTCAATCCAAAAATCAAAGTTTTGCATTCCCTTTTAACTCCCCTAAACAACTTATAATCAAATTAATTATGCAAAAAATTTAATCAACATAAGCCTTTGAAACAAAATATTTTCCCTTTTATTTTTTGCAAGCCAAGACAACCAACAAGCAAAATATTTCCCTTTTATTTTTTGCAAGCCAAGACAACCAACAATGCACATACCTCAATAGTGTTGCCCAAAATACCTTAGTAGGATTCGAACCACTATTAGTTCTCTCCCAAGTGATTCTGCAGTGCTCGCACCCACCAACTGGTCTGCATGGCTCCACAAGAGCCAAAAGGCACTAGCATGCCTTTGACCTTCTCCCTTGAATGATGCAACCTTAAAACACGAACCTTACTTCATCCAAAATGGTGTGCACGGAATTCAAACCTACACTAGGTGCCTAGTACGCATCTTACGTAGCCCTTCGTTGCCAACTCAGCTACGAGGGAATTTGAATATTTTTCAAAGGCTTGTCACACTTGTCCTTTCCTTTTCTTGAAAACACATGCAAAAATCACACTTCTCTTTTGCACAAGACAAAAACTATCACATGGATAATTTTCCAAATGCCAACTTTGGCATTATTTATATGCAACCTTTAGCTTATTTCAACATCGGTGATTATTCAAATTTAGTTTTAATTTGAATATTAAAGTTAATTTTAAATATTAAATAAATATTTAAATTAACCTTAGCACCCATCATTATTTAAATTAAAATTTTAATCAAAGATTAAAATATTTTAATTTAAATTAAAATCTCTTTGTGGGTTTTTCAACTTGTTCCTTGATCTTTTTAAACTCGATTTTTAATCTGAAATAATAATAATAAAATATTATTATTTAATTTTGAACTTGCTTCTCCTTATTTTTATCTTCATTATTTGAACCCTCCTGGGTATATAATATTTAAAAATAAATATTATAACCCATTTATTTTCAAGACCTTCTTGCTTTTGGAGGAAACATTTAATATCCTCAAATATGACGAACATAGCACAACAATGCTTTTGACAACAAACACTCCTCAAATGTCCAACAAGATAAGAAGAAAATCTTGGCCAATTTTTGTTGTTGATTGAACTAGAATTTATTTTCCACATCAAAGATAAGAGTGAACCTATTATGGTATAGTTAAAATTGTATGAGTTATTTGGAAAAAAATTAATACTACTAAAGTAAGTCACTTCAAATTATAGGTCAAATTCATGACCTCATTTACAATTCAAGAAACCAAACTCTTTTTATTCATATTTTAGTTGAGTGTTTTAAAGGTTTTTAGGATTTCTCAAAGCCAAAATGAAAAAATCTAGACTCTTTGTAGTGGTGATGTCATCAAGAAATCACAAAAGTCCAAAATGCATGAATTGCACAAAGCCATATCGTATGAAACCAGAATGAATGAAGCCAAAATGAATAAAATTAGAATGAACAAAGTTAGACCGTTCAAGCAAGTGATGCTAGCAGGAGAAATAAAAAGTCTAGAATCATGTAAGAAGGGGTGCTCAAAGCTAAAATAAATATAATTAAAATACACAAAGCTAGGACTTTGTTAGCAGTGATGTTAGCATCCCATCATCAAAGTCCAAAATCATGTAATAAATATTATAATTGGACAAAGCTAAAACTAAATGATGCCAAAGCATCAAACAAGTAAAAAAGAGATGCATAAATCTAGGAATCATCCCAAGATTCATAAGGTCCATATTTGTTCCAAGTTGCTCTTCAAATAGAATTATGAGTTTAACTTCAAAACAAGTACCTTGAAACATCCCTTTCATAGTTGGAACCAACCCAATACCTTCCAGTTGTTCTATCTAACGATATCAAAGTATGAAAATGATAATTTTGATGGATCGATTGTAGTGGTTCGGCCACTTTTAGTAGACAATTGTAGATCAACAAAGCAAATTGTAAATTAATTCAAATTCAAACAAAGGGTAAAATCTAAAATTACCATCTCAACAATGTGAGCTTTCTCTACTAGGCCATTTTCATAATAGAATGGCATCTACCATTGTAAATATTCTACTGTAAGATTCAAAAAAGAGCCTATAAATAATCTCTGACACCCCTAATTTAAGGGTTGACTCTATATAATTTTCTTGGATACTTGCTATGTAATATTACTTCTAATTAATGAAAAGTGATACTTTTTTGACCTCCATTGCTAGTGTCATTGCAATTTTTTATGAATATATCTTTACTTTAAGTTATTTCTATTACATTTTTATGATTAGTGTATTCTGTTAAAGCAAATTTTGCTATTTGGATTATTGTTGGATTGCTATTCATTGGAGTCTTTGGAATGATTAAAGTATGTAATTAAAATGAAATAAATTTATTTTGCATCTGACAATGGTTGGTATTTTAAGTATCATCTAGAATTTATTGTGTGAGCTTGCTACATGGTAACATCTAATGTTGTTATTGTATATCCCATTCACAATTTACACATTTATTTAAAATCTTAATTTATTCTAACATTTTCTTCTCTTTACCCTTAGGTTAAACTCCTATTTTGTGAGCCAGAATTAGTCTGAACTGATTAATTCATGATAAGCCATTACAATATATATCTTGGGAATGTAACTGATGAATATCCCAAGTGGGTAAAAGACAGATACATGAGAATCAAATGTTCTCAACATCACACCAAACCACCTAAATATTATCTATTACAACTGGAGATATTCATAGGGAATATTCCCCCATGAAAATAGAAAAAAACACACTAATAATAGAAATCAATCAAGCTCCAACATACTCCCTCTTGAAGTTGAGGGGACTGAAAAGGAAGTTCCTCATCTTCAAAAATTGAGCTTTGACAACTCCCTTGGTGAAAAAATCTACAATGTTGTCTTTAGTGCTGCAATGATGCAATTCAATCACCTTCTTCTCGACCATGTCTAAGATGATGAACTGGATTATATGCTAGCTGAATAGCACTCATGTTATCACAATACAATGTAGTAGGACCATATTGCTTTTCTCCAATTTCTTCAAGGACTTTCCTCAACCACAATGCTTGAGCACTAGCACTTGTGATTGCAATGTATTCTGCTTCAATGGAAGAGAGAGCAACTGTAGTTTATTCTTTGAGCTCCAAGTGATTAAACCAGACCCAAGGCTAAAAAAATTACCTGATGTAGACTTCCTTTCATCTATATTACTCCCCCAATCTGAATCACTAAAACCAAATAATTTTACATCTTCATTTTTACAATAATGGATGCCAAGATCCATTGTACCTTTTACATATCTCAGTATTCTTTTTGTAGCTTTCATGTGTAATTCAGAAGGGTTACTCATATACCTTGATACAAGTGATACAACACATGCAATATCTGGTCTAGTGTTGGTGAGAAACATCAAACTCCCAACCATACTTCTATATGTGGTCATATCAAATTTTTCAGTTCCATCACCCTTACTCAACAACTCACCATGAGCTATTGGTGTTGCAATAGGTTTACAATTTTCCATCCAAAATTTTTTTAACATATCATTGGCATATTTATTTTGACAAATAAAAATTTCACTATCACTTTGATACACCTCCATACCAATAAAATAGTGCATCAAGCCTAGTTCTTTCATCTCAAATTCATGCATCATGGCATTCTTGAAGTCATCATTCAACTTAGGATTACTACCTAAGTAAATCAAGTCATCCACATATAAAACAATAAGGATAATGTCATTACCTTATTTCTTATAGTATAAGGTTGGCTCACTCTTGCTTCTCACAAAACCATACTGACGGAAGTACCCATCAATTCTTGAATACCAAGCTCTTGGAGCTTGCTTAAGACCATACAAAGCCTTCTTAAACCTATACACAAGATTCCCCTTACCTTGAACTACAAATCCTTGAGGTTGTTGCACATAAACCTCCTCATCCAAGAAACCATTCAAAAAAGCACTTTTTACATCCAAGTGATGTACATTATAGCTTTTATGGTCAATAATAGAAAGAACCATCCTCACTATTTCTTGTCTTCCAACTGGAGCAAAAGTATCCTCATAATCAATGCCATACCTTTATGTGAATCCCTTGACCACAAGTCTTGCTTTGTGTCTCTCCATACTTCCATAAAAAATATATTTTATTTTGTAGACTCATTTAGAGCCCACAACCTTCTTGCCTTTTGGAAGCTCAACTAGCTCCCAAGTATCATTCTTCTTGATGGAGTTCATTTCTTCTTTCATTGCATTCATCCATACATCATTAGTACATGCTTGTTCATAACAAGATGGTTCTAAATCAACAAGAGATATTAAGGCATAATTCACAACATCACCTTTGGGCTTACCATTATTTTCATCACCATACATATGCAAGTTTTCAAGTCTTTTCACCACTTGATCTACCTCTTGTGCTTGACTTCTTGTAACTCTTATTTGAAAATTTGTATCTAAAATTTGAGAGGATGGATGGTTTTGTTGGAGCGTTTTACTTTTCAACACATTACTTGGAGAATATTCACTCAATAGTGTGAAATATTCATTTGTTTGAATAGTACTCCTTCGATAAATGTCACTTAAGCTTCTTACCTTCCTTGGTGGACTTGAACTTGCACTTGAAATTGAAGAACTAGATGAGGGGTTTCTTGGTAGAGAACTAGATTAAGGGCTTATCATTGGAGAGCTAGATGAGGGGCTTCTTGGTAGATTAGTAGCACTTGGAACTAAAAAATTAGTGGGCTGCTCATCATCATCATCAATAATACCACCAGTCAAAATAGATTTTGACTTCTCAATATGGCCTTTTTGATGACCATAAAATCCCCCTTCATCAAAAATCACATCTCGAGACATGACAACCTTGTGTATATTTGGATTAAAGAGCCTATATGCTTTGGTATTTTCACAATACCCAAGGAATATGCATTCTTCACTTTTGGGATCTAACTTCTTCCTTTTTTCATCAGGAACATGTGCATAAGCCAAACAACCAAAAACTCTAAAATGAATTATAGTTGGTTTCCTTCCATACCATGCCTCATATGGAGTGATGCCATCCAAGCTAGAAGTAGGACTCCTATTCAAAATATAAATGGAAGTCCTTACCGCATCAACCCAATACATATTAGTTAACCTCTTTGTTTGTAGTATGCTTCTTGCCATATTTACCACTATTCTATTTTTACGCTCAGCCACACCATTTTTTTGTGGTGTGTAAGTAGTTGTGAGTTGCCTTCTAACACCACAATATTTATAAAATTAAAGAAATTCATTTGAACAAAATTCTCCTCCCCTATCAGTCCTTAAACATTTTACATAGTGCCCACTTTGATTTTCAACATGATTTTTAAAATCTTTAAAACAATTAAATGCCTCATCCTTTGTCTTAAAAATATAAACCCAACAAATTCTTGAAAAATCATCTATGAAGGTGAGAAAGTATGAATTTTTACCAATACTTTGAGTCTGCATTGGCCCACAAATATCAGAATGCACCAATTGAAGAGGATAAGAGGTTTGCCATTCTTTACCTTTTGGAAAATTCATCCTTGAGTGCTTGCCCAAAGCACATCCTTCACACACACCTTTTTGAGCATCAATTTTAGGTAGCCCATATACCATCTCTTGAGAAACCATTTTCCTCAAACTAGGAAAATTTACATGGTCAAATATTAAGTTACATAGATAACTTTTGCTATCAATGGCTGCACACGCAAAATCATTATTTTCTTCTCCAAATTTTAGAGGAAACAATCTATTCTTAGTCATGGGAATAGTAGTTATGTGCCTATGCCCATGATTCTTATCAAAAATCTCACACTTATTGTTTTCAAACACAAGCTTAAAATTCTTTTCCATGATTTGCCCAACACTCAACAAATTATGTTTTAAATTTGGAGTATAGTAAATATCAATTACTTTCTTCTTACCTTCATTAGTGTGTACTTACATGGTTACTTTGCCTTCAAATTGCAATGCTTTGTCATCTCCAAGCTTGATATTGGACTTGTAGGAATTGTCAATTGTAGATAGCAACTCCTCCTTGTCAGCCATGTGATTGGAACATCCGGTATCAAGAATCCATGTCTCATTTATATTTTGATCGGATTTGCCATATGACAAAAACAAAATTGATGAGTCCTCCTCCTCACCATAGTGTGCATTATTGCTTCTTCCTCCATGTGATGCTTTCAATCTACAATATTTTCAAAGTGCCCATACTTGTTACAATAGTAACATTGCTTGTTACTTCTTCCTTGATAGCTACTTCTTCCTATTCCGTGAGAGCCATATCTCCCTATTTCTTGGAAGACACCTATTCCTCTTTCTTGGAAGCCACCTCTTCATCCTCTTGGAGAAAAACTACCTCTACCTCTTGAAGAAGATCTACCTCCTCCTCTCCATTGGCCTCTTCCTTGGCCTCTTCCTCTTGAACTAGATTCACCTTCTTTGGATGAAAATGCTTTTTCTTCCATTCCCACAACATTTGGAGTTGAAGATAATCTCTCCTCATGGTACGTTAAGGAACCCATGAGCTGATCATATGTGAGAGTAGTCAAGTCCTTAATCTCCTCAATTACAATGGATACTTGGCTCCATTTGGATAAAAGTGTCCTAAATACTTTCTTTACAATGACTTCATTATTCACTTCTTCACCAATAGTCTTCATTTTGTCAACACATGCTTTGGCTCTCATGCAATAGTCTCCAACCTTTTCATTTTCCTTCATCTTAAGATTTTCAAACTCCATTTTTAGAGTTTGTAATATCACTTGCTTGACTTGAGTGTTGCCTTCATAAATATCTTTTAGAGCTTGCCATGCATCTTTGGCTGATACACAACTTGCAATCCTTGGGGAAATGCTCTCATACAAGGCTATTTGCAAGTAGAATATAGCAATACTATTCTTCTTTTGTGACTCTCTTGTTTCTTGTCTATCGACAGATGGAACAATACTCCAATCGGTTGGCTCTATGTAGTCGTCCTCCACAATCTTCCAAGCACCTTTGCTAATGAGCAAGTGCTTCATCTTGATTGACCAATATTCATAGTTGACTCCTCTAAATTCTGGGATTGGGACATTAATGTTGCCATTTGCCATTTTTACAAATCAATGGTGTAGCTCCTCCCTTACTCATTGGTGGAATTTCAATCCCAATGATTGTTCTTCAAATGCAGTAGACAACGCTGAATTCCAATGATAATAGAAGCACATGCTAATGTGCACATTAGTTGTTTTTTTTTTAATAACAAAAATGTGATTTACATAAAAGCTTTTATGTCATCATCTTTAAAACTTTGTATTCCAAGGAATATTTTTTGTTCCATTTGTCATCATCATTTACAACATAATGAGGTTGATTGATAAATAACTAATTCAACATTTGTTATGCAAAACTCTTGAAAACATTATTAAAGCACAAATTCCACAGTGAAATTTGCACCTTTATCGGTATTGCTCAAGCGTTACAAAACAAATGTTATTTTTTCTATGGTGTCGCCTAGATTTCTTAAATCGTGGTTTATATCTGGTCTGCTCACCTGGTCTCTATTCATTCCATGCACACCAAAACTTCAGTTCAGTTCATTTTCACTAGATTCCTCCCTTGGAGATCCCTATTTTCTAAAAACATCACCGCACCTATTCATTTGTGCTTACTTCCTCATGGCTTATGTAGCTTAGACACTTTAGCCACCTGCTTTGAGTGGTGTATTTAGTAGTCTTCACACATTCTCTTTCTAACAAACTTTCAAAAAGCTTTTCTCCTCTGAATATCTCCTCCAAAATACATTGGTGGGAAATTTTGGAGCCGCTTCTACGGAGAGAACAAAGGAAGACAGAGTGTGGAGAACGACATCATTGTCATCCTAAAATAGCACAAAAAAAAATATATTAAACAAAAAAACTAGCAAGGTTTCTCTCAAACCTGAATCTGATACCACATGTGAGCTAGAATTAGTCTTAACTAATTAATTCATGATAAGACATTACAATATATAGCTTGGTAATGTAACTGATGAATCTACAAAGTGGGTACAAGAAATATACATGAGAATCAAATGTTCTCAACATCACACCAAACCACCTAAATATTTACCTATTACAACTGGAGATATTCACAGGGAATATTGCCCCATGAAAATAGAAAAAAAACACTAATAATAGAAATCAATCAATCTCCAACATATTTTAGTTTACAATTATACTAAAGAACTAAGGATACAACCTTCTCTGAATGTTGAATTGAGAGAAAACTCATTCATCCAAAAATATTGGCCAAAGTCTAGGGTGCATTCCAATTCCATAGACTAGGTAGAATTTACACCAACAATTTTTTTGGCATGTCTAGTGGGACGTATTGTTGCCATCGCATAACGTACCCCAATTTGGAGACCCACTTGAAATTTTGGCATTTTTTGTTCTTTGTTTTATCCAAATTGTCTCTCATCAAGGTCTTTGAAAATTTGCTTTCACTTTGAAATTTTTGACATCTTTGCATCTTGAAGGTTTGAATTTACTTGCAATGTTTTGAATTGAATATTTTCAATTATTTGCATCTTAGTTGCATTATTTCAAATAAAATTATTTAATTAAAATTATTTTCAAAGGTTTAAAAAATTAAAATTCATTTAAATAATTAAATTTCATTTTAGGGTTATTCAAATTTTATCACTTTTTCCCAAAAATTAATACAAAATTGAAATGGACATATCTTGAGCTAGACAACTCCGTTTGAGCTCATTCAAAACTTGGTAGAAAAGTATTGATTTCCTCTTTCTAATGGTACCAAAATAAAGAAAAAAAAAGGTTATACTAAGAGGGGGGGTTAACAGTATAAGATAAAATTTTAATTTTCTTTCCCAAACAATATTATCCAATATTATAAATGGCCATATCAATAGCAATAATCAAAGCAATGCATAAATCATCACACACAAGAGAGACACCAATTTAACATGGTTCACCTAATGTGGGATACTCCATAAAGAAAATATTTCTACTAAATTTTCTCAACAAATCTTCTTGGGAATCAATTCCCTATTACAATGTTTATGGACCTCTATCCAAAGGAGACACCAATACCCTATGCTCTAATTTATGGATATCTCTCCATAGGAGAAATATTTCCTCTTTTCTCTAGTTCATGGAACTTGATCCAAGAGATATCTATCTCTTCAACTGGTTCAAGGATATCTCTTCATAGAAGAACTCATCTTCCTAGATGGTTTGTGGATCACACTCGACAAGAGAACTCTTTCCCCTTGCTCTGGTTTATGGATCTCTATCCATAGGAGAATTCTTTCCCCTCTACTTTGGTTGATGATCTTCTAGAATATTTCTACCCCCATTGCTCTGGCTTATGGATCTCTCTCCATAGAAGACCTCTATGCTCATTGCCCTGGCTAATAGATATCTATACACTAGAGACTCTTATCCTCTACTCTATCACCTCCAAAGCTTTCTCTCAACTCTATCTCATATCTGCGACAAACTATATCCCAAGTGTAGTACAAATCTACTCTAAGCTTTCCTCTTTGTTCATCACATTATTGAAATTGAACCTTAAGTTGAGAATTTTTCTTTCTTACCTTCTTAAATGTGTTAAGAGCATAAATAAGCTCTCCCTTAATATCAACTTCTCCTTTTTCTGATTTTTCCTGTATTTTTTTTCCTTTGAAAACATCTTCATTCTCTTATGAATTGTCTTCTATAGGATAACCTCCTTCTTCTTCTAGTGACATTAGAATATTATCTTTTGGTCATTCAAGTGTATCTTCATATTCATCATCACTAAAACTGAAACCATTCTTTGTACAACTATATTCAAGATGTCCAAAATTACAACATATAAAACACTTGAGAATTTTTGGTGATATTTTCTTAACTTCATCCTTTTCCTCTGTCAAAAATAGAACTTCATATTTATCATTATCTGAGAAAATATTATCATTATCACTTGAGTACTTACTTGCCTTGTCTGCATAGTAGCTCCTCTTTTGTCTTTAAAATAACTTCTTTCCTTCTTTTCATTGTCCATCCTTGCCTTTCTTTTGGTACCTACATTTTTCTGATTCCTTGTTCTTATAATCTTGTTTTTCTTCATTATTGCTATTTATGGCTTCTTGAAAATCAATTACATAGTGACCATACTTTCCACAATTGAAACATATAACAAATTTTGCATTTTTAAATATTCTTGGATCCTTATTCCTTCCGCCATAATTTGCTTCTTCATCATTGGATGACTCATTGCTTGAATCTGACTTCTTGCCTTTTGTCTTATTAGTAGCTTTAAAGGCTACTTCCTTTTAGATATTAGGTTCCTCTTTTGTTCTCATCTCAAAATTTATAATAATACCAAGTAATACATCTCTTGTCAAAATATCACCATCTTTTTATTCCTCTATAGCAGAGATATTTTCACTAAAACCTTTTGGAAGAGAACTTAAGATCTTATCACAAACATCAAATTATTCAATATCAAGTCCAAGTCCTTGCATAGCATTAAAAACCTCATCTACATGAAGTAGATAAGTACTAATATTTTCATCATACTTCATTTTTAAGTCTTCAAATTATCCTTTGAGATTTCGTATCTTTACATTTTTGACACTTTTATCTCCTTCATATATGATTTGCAACTTATCCCACATTGCCTTTGCTGATTTGCAATGCATAACCTTTATGAACTCTATTCTATGCAAACCTCTCAAAATTGAATTCATTGATTTTTAATTATAATGATGTATAAGCTTACCATATTTATTTGTATGTGGAGTAGCTAGCGATGTGTATCCATTTTCAACTGCTTCCCATATTTCATTTCCAAGTGCCATCAAGTGAATCTTCATTCTCATACTCCAAAATATATAATCGCTTCCATAAAATACTGGTTTTGAGTTATCTAAGGACCCATTATTATAATCTATTGTGTTCTTGAAAGCTTTTCCTTCAAGTTGTTAAACTCTTTCGAAGGAACCTGCTCTGATACCAATTGAAGAACATAAGATTATACTGAGAGGGGGGGTGAACAATAGAAGACCACTTTTTACATTTATTTCCAATAAATATTATGCAATGTATAGATAGCAATATCAAAAGTAGTAATCAAACTAATGCACAAGTCATCACACACAATAGAGACACCAATTTAACATGGTTCACCCAATGTGGGCTACTCCATGGAGAAAATTTTGTATTTAATTTTTCTCAATCAATCTCTTGGGAATCCTTTCTCTATTACAATATTTATGGACATTTGTCCAAAGAAGACACCAATCCCCTAATCAAGTTCATGGATATCTATCCATAGGAGAACTCATTTCTCCTTATATATTGCTAGTGATCTCCTAGAAGAACTGCTGCCTCCATTGCAATAGCTAATGGAACTCTATCCACTGAAGACTCTTGTTCTCACTCAGAAGACCTTTCCTCACTACCTTGGCTAATGGATCTCTATCCACTAGAGACTGTCATCCTATATAATTTGTTACCTCCAAAGCTTGCTCTCATATCTGTCTCAAATTTCACTAAATATAGTTCTTCGATCTAGCACAAATTTGCTCAAACTCTGTCTTTGTTCTGGCACAAACCTATCCTCAAATATGCACCAAACTCTATTCTCAAATCTACACTAAACACAATCCTTCATTCTAGCACAAATCTATCCTCAATATTTGTCCTCAAAACTGCACTAAACACAGTCCTTCGGTCTAGCACATATCTATCCTCAATCTATGTCCTCAAGCCTTAAAAAAAAGCTTGAATTAATCACAAATCAACTTTGTTGGATCTACCCCAAACCTTAACTCAAGGTTTGAACAAATCAATTAATAAACTCTGCCCACAAGTCTTCTCAAAGACTTGACTAAAATCTACCTTGTAATATTTCATAAAAGCTCACACTAATCTATCCACAAGTCCTCTCTAGAACTTTTTCAATATCATAGAAACATAAAGAAATTTTTTAGAGACTCAATATGCTTCACATTCACCACAATGCTCAATCACTTTCAATATCTCTTTTTACCATAGAAACATATAGATAATTGTTAGACTCAATATGTTTCACACTCATAAACACTCAATCTCTTTCTCAAATAAATTTAGAATATAGAACAATTTGTTTCACAAAACTTGAACTATCACTTCAAAAAATCCACTCAACTAAGCTCAATCACTTTCATTCAACCAATCACTTCAAAAATAATGATTATAAACCAATCATAACAATGATACCCATGATCTTGCAAATCCTAGTTCAAGTTCTTTGATCAATCACTCACTTCAAAAATAATGCTTATTAACCAATCATAACTATGATCTTGTAAACCCTAGTTCAAGATATTTCACCACTTCACATGATAATGATACTCATGATCTTGCAAACCCTAGTTCAAGATATTTCACCACTTCATATAACAATGATACTCATGATCTTGCATACCCTAGTTCAATCTTCAAACTCAACAACAAGGGATCTCAATTACACAATAATGAGATATGCATTCACTCAGTCAAAATCTGCAACAATGCTAATCAAACAAGGTTTATAGAACTTGCTTCCATTTCAAAAAACTCATGAACTCAACAAACTCACAAAGGAAAACTTAACCAAGACCTTTTCACTCCAATATTGTTTTCAGAAAATCTCATTCAATTATTTCAACCAAATAAGAATATGCCCATACCTTTTACTTGATGAAGATTAAACTTCAAAACCAGTCTCAATTCTAACCGCTTTCCTTGCCAAGCACAAAGGTTAGATGACAAGAATTATCACCCTAACACTTCTTCCTAATATTTATTCAATACAAAAATAATATCCAAATACACCTTATAATATCCAACATTAAAATAATATCCAAAACCTTTGAATTTCAAAAATAAAATTTCCTTACTCCCTTATAACTCCTTAAACACATAAAAATTCAATCCAAAAATCAAATTTTTGCATTCCCTTTTAACTCCCCTAAACAACTTATAATCAAATCAATTATGCAAAAAATTTAATCAACATAAGCTTTTGAAACAAAATATTTTCCCTTTTATTTTTTGCAAAACAAGACAGCCAAAAAACAAAATATTTCCCTTTTATTTTTTTGCAAGCCAAGACAACCAACAATGCGCATACCTCAATAGTGTTGCCCAAAATGCCTTGGTAGGATTTGAACCACTATTAGTTCTCCCCTAAGTGATTTTGTAGTGCTTGCACCCACCAACTGGTTGGCATGGTTCCACAAGAGCCAAAAGGTACTAGCATGCCTTTGACCTTCTCCCTCGAATGATGCAACCTTAAAACATGAACCTTCCTTCACCCAAAATGATGTGCACGAAATTCAAACCTACACCAGGTGCCTAGCACACATATTACGTAGCCCTTCATTGCCAACTCAGCTACGATGGGCTTCAAATATTTTTCAAAGGCTTGTCACACTTGTCCTTTCCTTTGCTTGAAAACACATGCGAAAATCACACTTCTCTTTTGCATGAGCCAAAAACTATCGCATGGATAATTTTCCAAATGCCAACTTTGGCATTATTTATATGCAACCTTTAGCTTATTTCAACATCGATGATTATTCAAATTTAGTTTTAATGCAAATATTAAAGTTAATTTTAAATATTAAATAAATATTTAAATTAACCTTAGCACCCATCATTATTTAAATTAAAATTTTAATCAAAGATTAAAATATTTTAATTTAAATTAAAATCTCTTTGTGGGTTTTTTCAACTTGTTCCTTGATATTTTTAAACTCGATTTTTGATCTGAAATAATAATAATAAAATATTATTATTTAATTTTGAACTTGCTTCTCCTTCTTTTGATCTTCATTCTTTGAACCCTCCTGGGTATATAATATTTAAAAATAAATATTATAACCTATTGCTTTTCAAGACCTTCTTGCTTTTGGAGGAAACACTTAATATCCTCAAAGATGACGAACATAGCACAACAATGCTTTTGACATCAATGACAACAAACACTCCTCAAAATGTCCAACAATATAAGAAGAAGATCTTGGCCTATTTTTGTTGTTGATTGAACTAGAATCTATTTTCCACATCAAAAAGAAGAGTGAACCTATTATGGTATAGTTAAAATTGTACGAGTTATTTGGAAAAAAATTAATACTACTAAAGTAAGTCACTTCGAATTATAGGTCAAATTCATGACCTCATTTACAATTCAAGAAACCAAACACTTTTTATTCATATTTTAGTTAAGTGTTTTAAAGGTTTTCAGGATTTCTCAAAGCCAAAATGAACAAAGCCATACTCTTTGTAGTGGTGATGTCATTAGGACATGACAAAAGTTCAAAATGGATGAATTGCACAAAGCCAGATTGCATGAAACCAAAATGAGTGAAGCCAAAATGAATAAAATTGGAATGAACAAAGTTAGACCATTCAAGCAAGTGATGCTAGCAAAAGAAAGAAAAATTCTAGAATCATTTAATAAGGGGTGCTCAAAGCTAAAATAAATATAATTAGAATACAAAAAGCTAGGAATTTGTTAGCATTGATGTTAGCATCCCATCATCAAAGTCCAAAAGCATGTAATAAATATTATAATTGGACAAAGCTAAAACTAAATGATGCCAAAGCATAAAACAAGTAAAAAAGAGATGCATAAATGTAGGAATCATCCCAAGATTCATAAGGTCCATATTTGTTCCAAGTTGCTCTTCAAATAGAATGATGAATTTAACTTCAAAATAAGTACCTTGAAACATCCCTTTCATAGTTGGAACCAACCCAATACCTTCCATTTGTTCTAGCTAACGATATCAAAGCATGAAAATGATAATTTTCATAGATTGATTGTAGTGGTTCGACCACTTGTAGTAGACAATTGCAGATCAACAAAGCAAACTGTAAATAAATTCAAATTCAAACATAGGATAAAATCTAAAATTAACACCTCAACAATGTGAGATTTCTCTACTAGGCCATTTTCATAATAGAACTGCAACTACCATTGTAAATATTCTACTGTAAGATTCAAAAGAGAGCCTACAAATAAGCCCTAACACCTCTAATTGAAGGGTTGACTCTATAGAATTTTCTTGGATACTTGCTATATAATATTATTGCTAATTAATGAAAAGTGATAGTTTTTTGGCCTCCATTGCTTGTTTCATTGCAAGTTTTTATGAATATATATTTACTTTAAGTTATTTCTATTACATTTTTATGATTAGTGTATTATGTTAAAGTAAATTTTGCTATTTGGATTATTGTTGGATTGCTATTCATTGGAGTCTTTAGAATGATTAAAGTATGTAATTAAAATGAAATAAATTTATTTTGCATCTGACAATGGTTGGTATTTTAAGTATCATCTAGAAATGATTGTGTGATCTTGCTACATGGTAACATCTAATGTTGTTATGTTATATCCCATTTATCGTTTACACATTTATTTAAAATCTTAATTTATTTAAAATTTTCATCTCTTTACCCTTAGCTTAAACCCCTATTTTAGCTTACAAGTATACTAAAGAATTAAGGATCCAACCTTCTCTAAAGGTTGAATTGAGAGAAATCTCATTCATCCAAAAATGTTAGCTAAAGTCTAGGGTGCATTCCAATTCCATAGACTAGGTAGAATTTACACCAACAATTTTTTTGGCATGTCTAGTGGGACATGTTGTTGTCATCGCACAACGTACCCCAATTTGGGGACCCACTTGAAATTTTCGTATTTTTTTTTCTTTGTTTTATCCAATTTTTCTCTCATCAAGGTCTTTGAAAATCTGCTTCCACTTTGAAATTGTTGACATCTTTGCATCTTGAAGGTTTGAATTTACTTGCAATGCTTTGAATTGAATATTTTTAATTATTTGCATCTTAGTTGCATTATCTCAAATCAAATAATTTAATTAAAATTATTTTCAAAGGTTTTCAAAGGTTTAAATAATTAAATTTCATTTAAATAATTAAATTTCATTTTAGGGTTATTCAAATTTTATCACTTTTTCCCTAAAATTAATACAAAATTGAAATGGACATATCTTGAGCTAGACAACTCCGTTTGAGCTCATTACAAACTTGGTAGAAAAGTATTGATTTCCTCTTTCTAATGGTACCAAACTGAAGAAAACAAGGTTATACTAAGAAGGGGGTTGAACAGAATAAGATCAAATTTTACTTTTCTTTCCCAAACAATATTATCCAATATTATCAATGGTAATATCAATAGCAATAATCAAAGCAATGCATAAATCATCACACACAATAGAGACACTAATTTAACATGGTTCACCTAATGTGGGATACTCCACAGAGAAAATAATTCTACTAAATTTTCTCAACAAATATTCTTGGGAATCAATTCCCTATTACAATGGTTATGGACCTCTGTCCAAAGGAGACACCAATCCCCTATGCTCTAATTTGTGGATCTCTCTCCATAGGAGAACTATTTCCCCTTTTCTCTGGTTCATGGAACTTGATCCAAGAGATCTCTATCTCTTCAACTAGTTCATGGATCTCTCTTCATAGAAGAACTCTATCTTTCTAGCTATTTTGTGGATCACACTCCACAAGAGAACTCTTTCCCATTGCTCTTTTTTGTGGATCTCTATCCATAGGATAATTATTTCCCCTCTACTTTGGTTGATGATCTTCTAGAATATTTCTACCCCCACTACTCTATATTATGGATATCTGTCCACAAAATACCTCTATCCTCACTGCCATGGGTAATGGATATCTATACACTATAGACTCATATCCTCAGCTCTATCACCTCCAAAGCTTGCTCTCAACTCTATCTCATATCTGCACCAAACTCTATCCCAAGTGTAGTACAAATCTCCTCTAATATTTCCTCTTTCTTCATCATATTCTTGAAACTAAAGCTTAAGTTTTACCTTCTTCATTGTGTTAAGATCATAAATAAGCTCTCCATTAATATCAACTCCTCCTTTTTTTGATTCTTCCTCTATTTTTTTGCCTTTGAAAACATCTTCATTCTCTTATGACTTGTCTTCTATAGGATCACCTCCTTCTTCTTCTAGTGCCATTAGAATATTCTCTTCTTGTCCTTCAAGTGTATCTTCATATTCATCATCATTAAAACTGAAACCATTCTTTGTACAACTATATTCAAGATGTCCAAAATTACCACATCTAAAACACTTGAGAATTATTGGTGATATTTTCTTAACTTCATCCTTTTCCTCTTTCAGAAATAGAACTTCATATTTATCATTATCTAAGAAACTATTATCACTATCACTTGAGTACTTACTTGCCTTTTATGCATAGTAGCTCCTATTTTATATTTGAAAGAACTTCTTTCCTTTTTTTCCTTGTCCATCCTTGCCTTTCTTTTGGTACCTATATTTTTTTGATTCCTTGTTCTTATAATCTTGTTTTTCTTCATCATTGCTATTTATGGCTTCTTGAAAATCAGTTGCATAGTGACCATACTTTCCACAATTGAAACATATAACAAATTTTTCATCTTCAAATTTTCTTGGATCCTTATTCCTTCTGCCATAATTTGCTTCTTCATCACTGGATGACTCATTTCTTGAGTTTGACTTCTTGTCCTTTATCTTCTTAGTAGCTTTGTAGTTTGCTTCCTTTTAGATATTAGGCTCCTCTTTTGTTCTCATATTAAAATTTGTAAGAATACCAACTAATACATCTCTTGTCAAAATATTACCATATTTTGATTCCTCTATAGCAGAGATATTTTCACTAAACCCTTTTGGGAGATATCTTAAGATCTTATCACAAATATCATATTCTTCAATATCAAGTCCAAGTCCTTGCATGGTGTTAACAACCTCATATACATGAAGTAGATAAGTATTAATATTTTCCTCATACTTCATTATTACGTCTTCAAATTATCCTTTGATATTTCGTATCTTTACCTTTTTGACATTTTTATCTCCTTCATATATGCTTTTCAACTTATCCCACATTGCCTTTGCTGATTTGCAATGCATAACCTTTATGAACTCTATTCTATGCAAACCTCTCAAAATTGCATTCATTGATTTTTAATTATAACGATGTAGAAGCTTACCATATTTATTTGTATGTGGAGTAGCTGGTGGTGTGTATCCATTTTCAATTGCTTCCCATATTTCATTTCCAAGTGCCATAAGGTGAATCTTCATTATCATACTCCAAAATATATAATCGCTTCCATAAAATACTGGTGTTGAATTATCTAAGGATCCATTCTTATAATCCATTGTGTTCTTGAAAGATTTTCCTTCAAGTTGTTAAACTCTTTTGAAGGAACCTACTCTGATACCAATTGAAGAACTCAAGCTTATACTGAGAGGAGTGGTTAACAATATAAGACCACTTTTTACTTGTATTTCCAATCAATATTATACAATTTATAGATAGCAATATCAAAATTATTAATCAAACTAATGCATAAATCATCACACACAATAGAGACACCAATTTAACGTTGTTCACCCAATGTGGGCTACTCCATGGAAAAAATATTTCACTAATTTTTTCTCAATGAATCTCTTGGGAATACTTTC
The DNA here is from genome assembly GCA_028583015.1 of Wollemia nobilis. Lineage (NCBI taxonomy): Eukaryota > Viridiplantae > Streptophyta > Pinopsida > Araucariales > Araucariaceae > Wollemia > Wollemia nobilis. The sequence goes on from JAQPPZ010002979.1 coordinate 6,875,967, forward strand.
CCTATTACAATATTTATGGACCTCTTTCCAAAGGATACACCAATATCCTAATCAAGTTCATGGATATCTATCCATAGGAGAACTCATTTCTCCTTATATCTGGCTGGTGATCTTCCAGAAGAACTATTGCCTCAATTACAATAGCTAATGGATCTCTATCCACTGAAGACTCTTGTTCTCACTAAGAAGACCTTTCCTCACTACCCTAGATAATGGATCTCTATCCACTAGAGACTGTCATCATATATACTCTATCACCTCCAAAGCTTGCTCATAGCTCTATCTCAAATTTACATTAAACATAGTTCTTCGGTCTAGCACAAATCTTCTCAAACTTTGTCTTTGGTCTGGCACAAACCTATCCTCAAATTTGCACCAAACTCTATTCTCAAATCTACACTAAACACAATCCTTAATTCTAGGACAAATATATCCTCAATATTTATCCTCAAATATGCACTAAATATAGTCTTTCGGTCTAGCACATATCTGTCCTCAATCTATGTCCTCAAGCCTTAGCACAAAGCTTGAATTAATCACAAATCAACTCTTTTGGATCTAACCCAAACCTTAAATCAATGTTTGAAAAAATAAATCAATCAACTCTCCCCACAAGTCTTCTCAAAGACTTGTCTCAAATATGCCTTGTAATATTTCACAAAAGCTCACACTAATCTATCCACAAGTCCTCTCTAGAACTTGTTCAATCTCATAGAAACATAAAGAGAATTGTTAGAGACTCAATATGCTTCACATTCACCACAATGCTCAATCACTTTTAATATCTCTTTTTACCATATAAAAATATAGATAATTGCTAGAGACTCAATATGTTTCACACTCTTTGTAGTGGTGATGTCATCAGGACATCACAAAATTCCAAAATGCATGAATTGCACAAAGCCAGATTGCATGAAACTAGAATGAACGAATCCAAAATGAATAAAATTAGAATGAACAAAGTTAGACCGTTAAAGCAAGTGATGCTAGCAGAAGAAATAAAAAGTCTAGAATAATGTAAGAAGGGGTGCTCAAAGCTAAAATAAATATAATTAGAATACACAAAGCTAGGAATTTGTTAGCAGTGATGTTAGCATCCCATTATCAAAGTCCATAATCATGTAATAAATATTATAACTGGACAAAGCTAAAACTAAATGATGCCAAAGCATCAAATAAGTAAAAAAGAGATGCATAAATCTAGGAAGCATCCCAAGATTCATAAGGTCCAAATTTGTTCCAAGTTGCTCTTCAAATAGAATGATGAGTTTAAGTTCAAAACAAGAACCTTGAAACATTCCTTTCATAGTTGGAACCAACCTAATATATTCTAGTTGTTCTAGCTAATGATATCAAAGCATGAAAATGATAATTTTGATAGATAAATTGTAGTGGTTCGGCCACTTGTAGTAGAAAATCGCAGATCAAAAAAGCAAATTGTAAATAAATTCAAATTCAAACATAGGGCAAAATCTAAAATTACCACCTCAACAATGTGAGATTTCTCTACTAGGCCATTTTCATAATAGAACTGCAACTACCATTGTAAATATTCTACTGTAAGATTCAAAAGATAGCCTAAATAAGCCCTGAAACCTCTAATTGAAGGGTTGACTCTATAGAAATTTCTTGGATACTTGCTATATAATATTACTGCTAATCAATGAAAAGTGATAGATGTTTGGACTCCATTGCTTGTGTCATTGCAAGTTTTTATGAATATATCTTTACTTTAAGTTATTTCTATTACATTTTTATGATTAGTGTATTCTATTAAAGCAAATTTTGCTATTTGGATTATTGTTGGATTGCTATTCATTGGAGTCTTTGGAATTATTAATGTATGTAATTAAAATGAAATAAATTTATTTTGCATATGACAATGGTTGGTATTTTAAGTATCATCTAGAATTGATTGTGTGAGCTTGCTACATGGTAACATCTAATGTTGTTATGTTATATCCCATCCACCATTTACTCATTTATTTAAACCCTTACTTTCTTCTAACCTTTCCATCTCTTTACCCTTAGCTTAAACCCCTATTTTAGTTTACAAGTATACTAAATAACTAAGGATTTAACCTTCTATGAAGGTAGAATTAAGATAAAACTCATTCATCCAAAAATGTTGGCCAAAGTCTAGGGTGCATTCCAATTCCATAGACTAGGTAGAATTTACACCAACAAATTTTTTTGGCATGTCTAGTGGGACGTGTTGTTGCCATCGCACAACGTACCCCAATTTGGGGACCCACTCGAAATTTTGGTATTTTTTGTTCTTTGTTTTATTCAATTTTTCTCTCATCAAGGTCTTTGAAAAATTGCTTTCACTTTGAAATGGTTGAAATCTTTGCATCTTAAAGGTTTGAATTTACTTGCAATGCTTTGAATTGAATATTTTTAATTATTTGCATCTTAGTTGCATTATCTCAAATCAAATAATTTAATTAAAATTATTTTCAAAGGTTTTCAAATGTTTAAAAAATTAAAATGCATTTAAATAATTAAATTTCATTTTAGGGTTATTCAAATTTTATCACTTTTTCCCTAAAATTAATACAAAATTGAAATGGACATATCTTGAGCTAGACAACTCCATTTGAGCTCATTCAAAACTTGGTAGAAAAGTATTGATTTCCTCTCTTAATGGTACCAAACTGAAGAACACAAGCTTATACTAAGAGGGGGGTGAACAATATAAGATCAACTTTTACTTTTCTTTTCCAAATAATATTATCCAATATTATCAATGGCAATATCAATAGCAGTAATCAAATCAATGCACAAATCATCACACACAATAGAGACACCAATTTAACATGGTTCACCCAATGTGGGCTACTCCACGAAGAAAATATTTCTACTAAATTTTCTCAACAAATCTTCTTGGGAATCAATTCCCTATTACAATGTTTATGGACCTCTATCCAAAGGAGACACCAATCCCCTATGCTCTAATTTGTGGATCTCTCTCCATAGGAGAACTCTTTCCCCTTTTCTCTGGTTCGTGGAACTTGATCCAGGAGACCTCTATCTCCTCAACTGGTTTGTGGATCTCTCTCCATAGAAGAACTCTATCTTCCTAGCTGGTTCGTGGATCACACTCCATAAGAGAACTCTTTCCCCTTGCTCTGGTTCATGGATCTCTATCCATAGGAGAACTCTTTCCCCTCTACTCTGGTTGATGATCTTCTAGAAGACTTCTACCCCCACTGCTCTAGCTTGTGGATCTCTCTCCACATAAGACCTCTGTCCTCACTGCCCTGGCTAATGGATATCTATACACTAGAGACTCCTATCCTCTACTCTATCACCTCCAAATCATATCTGCACCAAACTCTATACCAAGTGTAGTACAAATTTGATCTAACTCTGTCTTAGGTCTAGCACAAATCTGCTCACAAATATATACCAAACTCTGTCCTCAAATCTATCCTCAAGCCTTAACACAAAGCTTGATCCAATCACAAATCAACTCTAATTAGATTTACCCCAAGCCTTAACACAAATCTTGAACAAATCAATCAATCAAATCTGCTCTCAAGTCTTCACAAATACTTGCTTCAAATCTACCTTCAAGTCCTCTCAAGAACTTGCTCAACCTGCTCTCAAGTCTTCACTAAGACTTGCTCAAATCTACCTACAAGTATTCACCAAGACTTGCCTCAAATCTACCTTCAAGTTATCTCAAGAACTTGCTCAATCTGCTCTCAAGTCTTCACTAAGACTTGCTCAAATCTTCCTACAAGTCTTCACCAAGACTTACCTCAAATATGCCTTCAAGTCCTCTCAAGAACTTGCTCAATATTCTTTAATACATGCTCAAAATAGCTCACAACATATGCTCAATCAATCTCAAATCTTGCACACAATGCTATCAAATGCTTTGTCTACTCTTCAAAGTAATTCCTTTAACTTGAAGTAGTTTAGACATATTCTATTCAAAATTCGTTTAACCTCTGGAACATATAGAGAATGATGTACTCTATCAAAAACTCAATATGTTCTACTCAATCATTAAGTCTATTGCTTTCACAAATCTGGTTTCTAATGTTTGCACATTCACTTTCAATATCACTCAAATCCAATGCTCAAGAATTTTACTCAATCATTCAACCAATGAAACACAACTTGCTCACTAACCCTAAACAAGTGTTTTCAAACTTCTTCAAACAAAGAGCACAATGTGGGTCTCAAACCCTAACTCAAATAATCCTCAATATCTATCTCAAATGTTCTCTAAACATTCACCAATGAAGCATATAAGAATTCACTCAAATATTTCCAACAATCCTTATCAAACAATCATTTTCACTCCACCTTATATTCTACAACATTCATTCCAACATTTCAAACAAAAGATGATGTGCCCATACCTCTTTGCTTTGATGGAGATATATCTTCAAAACCTATTTTACTCACAACCAAATCCTTTTTCCAATTCTAGGTTAGATAGCAATAGTCTATCTCAAAATCTCCACAAGAATATTTACCTCAAAAAATATTTCACCATACAAGAAATACAATAAAATGTCAAGTCACAAATACACCTTATCACTCCTTCACTTTCAAAATAATATTCAACACATCAAAAATAAAGTTCCTTGTTTACACCTTATAATCTCCTTCTCTTTCAAAATAATATTCAACACACATCAAAAATAAAGTTCCTTTGTTTACACCTTATAATATCCAATACTTGGTTTAATTTCTAAGCACCCAAAATAAAATATTTAATTAACACCCCTTATGACTCCCTAATCAATTTCACTTATTTTCCTTTCATGATTTCAAAGCCTCAAAGTCAAATCACGTATTCCAAGCACATTAATTAAAAAGCATACCTTAATATTCTACCTACAAAAAATATTGCACAAGTCTCAAATGACCAGTGCCCAAGCTCGAACCCATGACCTAAGCCACCACAATGCCCTAGCCCAAGGCTAGGCTACCACTTGGGCTACATGCCCACATGAAATCAAATGTCCACAATTTCATATTTGAAATCACCTTCACTAAAAACTAAAAGTTGCTTTATCCTCTTGCAAAAAAACTCAGTGGGATTCGAAACTAAAACCTTTCCTTCGCAAGCGCCTCAGCCACATTCCTTCTACCACTTGTGCTATCTAGCACTATGGTATATGTATTTTAATCTATATGGATTTCAACACAACTCTTCTTCCCTTGGATTTAAAAACTTGCAAATATCTTCTCCATTTCAAAATTTGAGCATATGAATTATCTCATCACTTGGGCATTCGAATTGCTTAGACTTTGGAAATGAAAAATCATTTCCTTTAAATATTCTTTCCTTTGGTTTAAAACACGTCGGCCCTCTCTTGCTTTTGAATTCAAATTCGATTTGAAACTTTGGTGCCATAAATTATTTTAAATTAAAATTTTAACTTTTGTTAAAATATTTTAATTTAAATAATTTAAAAGAAACCTTTGCAACCTTTTATAAAATCTCAATAAACCTTGTCCAGGATATCTCCTTTTTTTAATGATTTCTTGGACCCAATTATTATAATATTGAAAAATATTATAATAATATTTGTCTTTCCTTTTAAACCATGGCCTCTTCTTTTTGACCAATTTGCTTGCTTTTGGGATGAACTTTGCCTTGATCAATTTTAACCATATCAACCATAGAAGAATATTCCTTCCATACAAAGTGCTCTCTGACATCAACCTTTTGACATTAAACCTTTTGAAATCAAACCTTTTGACATTAAACCTTTTGACATCAATGACAACACAACTTACTCAAAATTTCCAACAATCTCCCCTTTTTCATTGATGGCAACCCTTTTCCTTAATCATTCCTTTTTTCTTTTTCCAACTCTGCTTCCCCTAGGAAACTGCTCCCCCTAACTGAATGCTCTCCTCCTAACTCAAATCTCTCCCCCTTTGACATCAATGGCAAAGGGACTCCTTTGGGGCTAAAGATAAGACTCTTAGCTCAGCCCCCTCCCCACCTCCTCTCCTTGAGGTGATTAATTTTTGGGTGGGAGTATCTTTACTCCCAGCATACAATGCTCTTTTTCTTTGTCCACCTTCTTTCTCAATTGATTCTTCTGACTCTTTTGAATATCCCTATTTTTGCTTATCCTTATAAATTATGTTCTACACCACTTGGCCATATGCCCAACATTATTGCACTTATAACACTTAATGTTGTGGTTCCTTGAAGGTGCAAATATCTTGAAGTTCCTCCTGGTGAAGCCATACCCATTCCTATCATGAACCCTACAATGAATTGCTTTATGACCAAAATGATTACAAGAGTAGCAATACCCTTGAAAGAAATGTCCATCTCTGAAGTTCCTCTTAGTAATACCATACTCCTTCTTTTCATGAGTCCTACAATGCATAGCCTTGTGACCAAACCTATTACATGAGAAGCAATATCCTTTGAAGAAATATTTCCTTGGACCCATTGGTCTCTTAGTCCTTTCTTCCCTATGATGTTCCATGTTCCTTATTTGTGCATTGTCTTATTCCTTGGTACTTTCACTATCTAACTCATCATCATAAATCTTAGATTCTTATTTACTCTCTTCCTCTGAAACTTCTTCTTTTGAGCTTGACTCTTCTTCTTGTTTCTCTTGTCTTTCTTCAAAACCAAGTCCTATCTTCATAGATGAAGATATTTGTGCATTGATAATCTTATCCAAAGTCTTTGAATTTTTCCCAAACCCATGTAGCTTGTCTTTAGACTCTTTCACTTCCTTAGTGAAACTACCTCATGCTCTAATATTTCACATTCTAAGACTTTTATTTCTAAATTTTCTTTAAATCTCCTTGTCTTAGCTATTGAGTTTGTTAGATCTTGTATAAGCTTTCCTTTCTCTTCATCACATTCTTGAAATTGAGCCTTGAATCTTGAGTTCTACTTTCTAACATTTTTCAATTATTTTAGAGCAAAAATAAGTTCATCTTCTAAATCTACTACTCCTTCCTTTATTTTTTGATTCTTCCTCTACTTCTTCAAAAGCATCTTCATATTTTTCACTAATTTATCTTCAATAGGATCACTTCCTTCTTCTTCTATTGCCAAGAAGAGAATTTCTTCTTCTTCACTATCTGAGGATATTCCATCACTATCACTTGAAACCTTGTCTATCTTATTTGCATAAAAACTCTTCTTATGCCTCTGAAAAAACTTCTTTTCATGCTTGTTTTGTCCATACCTATTTTTCTTTTCATACCTAGATTTTCTTGCTTCCTTGTTCTTATGATATTGTTTCTCTTCACTACTACTACTTCCATATTTCTGGACAGTTAGATGCATAGTGACCATATTTACCACAATTGAAACACTTAACTATTTTTGTACCTTTGTGCTTTCTTGAGTCCTTCTTGTTCCTTCTGCCATAGTTTGCTTCTTCATCACTGGATGACTCATCACTTGAATTTGGCTTCTTATATTTTGTCTTCTTTGCTACTTTGAAGGTTACATCTTTCTTGGGGATAGGATCCTTTCCTATTCTCATCTCATAAGCTGTGAGAGTTCCATGCAACTCATCCATAGTCAAAGTTTCAATATCTCTTGTTTCTTCTATGGCTGAAACCTTTTCACTATACCTCATAGGGAGTGACCTTAAAACCTTTTGACAAACATCTAATTCTTCAAATTTAAACCCAAGTTCTTGCATGGAGTTAACAACCTCATCCACATGAAGTAAGTATGTAGCAATGTCTTCCTCATCCTTCATCTTCAAGTCTTCAAATATTTTCTTGTGATTTTGCAATTTTGCCATCTTGACCTTTTTGTCTCCCTCATATGTTTTCTTCAACTTTTCCCAAATATCTTTTGCTGATGTGCAATGCATAACTTTTACAAACTTTGCTTCATGTAAACCACTTAAGATTGCATTCATTGCCTTTGCATTATACAGATGTAGGAGCTTACCATATTTATCTATAGGAGGACTAGCTGGAGGTGTGTATCCATCCTCAACTACTTACCATGTCTCATATCCTTGTGCCATCAAGTAAGTCTTCATTCTTATGTTCTAGAAAGCATAATTGTTCCCATAAAACAATGGTGCCTTATTTTCTGAAGATCCACTCTGAGATGCCATTTGTGTTCCTGTATACTTTTCCTTCAAGTTGTTAAACTCTTTCGAAGGAACCCGCTCTGATACCAATTGAAGAACACAAGCTTATACTGAGAGAGGGGGTGAACAGTATAAGATCAACTTTTACTTTTCTTTCCCAAACAATATTATCCAATATTATCAATGGCAATATCAATAGTAGTAATAAAAGCAATGCATAAATCATCACACATAATAGAGACACCAATTTAACGTGGTTCACCCAATGTGGGCTACTCCACGGAGAAAATATTTCTACTAAATTTTCTCAACAAATCTTCTTGGGAATCAATTCCCTATTACAATGTTTATGGACCTCTATCCAAAGGAGACACCAATCCCCTATGCTCTAATTTGTGGATCTCTCTCCACAGGAGAACTCTTTCCCATTTTCTCTAGTTTGTGGAACTTGATCCAGGAGACCTCTATCTCCTCAACTGGTTCATGGATCTCTCTCCATAGAAGAACTCTATCTTCCTAGCTAGTTCACGGATCACACTCCATAGGAGAACTCTTTCCCCTTGCTCTGGTTCATGGATCTCTATCCATAGGAGAACTCTTTCCCCTCTGCTCTGGCTGATGATCTTCTAGAAGACTTCTACCCCCACTACTCTAGCTTGTGGATCTCTCTCCATAGAAGACCTTTGTCCTCACTACCCTGGCTAATGGATATCTATCCACTGGAGACTCATGTCCTCTACTCTATCACCTCAAAATATTGCTCTCAACTCTATCTTAGATCTACACCAAACTCTATCCCAAGTGTAGTACAAATTTGCTCTAACTATATCTCAAGTCTAGCACAAATCTACTCAGAAATATATACCAAACATTATCTCAAATTCTATCCTCAAGCCTTAACACAAAGCTTGATCCAATCACAAATCAAATCTACTTAGATTTTCCCCAAGCCTTAACACAAAGCTTGAACAAATCAATCAATCAACTCTACTCTCAAGTCTTCACAAAGACTTTCTTCAAATTTACCTTCAAGTCCTCTCAAGAACTTGCTCAATCTACTCTCAAGTCTTCACTAAGACTTGCTCAAATCTACCTACAAGTCTTCACCAAGACTTACCTCAAATCTACCTTCAAGTTCTCTCAAGAACTTGCTCAATCTGCTCTCAAGTCTTCACTAAGACTTGCTCAAATCTTACAAGTCTTCACCAAGACTTGCCTCAAATCTACCTTCAAGTCCTCTCAATAACTTGCTCAATATTCTTTAACACATGCTTAAAATAACTCACAACATATGCTCAATCAATCTCAAATATTGCACACAATGCTATCAAATTCTTTGTCTACTCTTCAAAGTAATTCCTTTAACTTGAAGAAGTTTAGACATATTCTATTCATAAATCATTTAGCGTCTAGAACATATAGAGAATGATGTACTCTATCAAAAACTCAATATGTTCTACTCAATCATTAAGTTTTTTGCTTTCACAAATCTGGTTTCTAATGTTTGCACATTCACTTTCAATATCACTCAAATCCAATGCTCAAGAATTTTACTCAATCATTCAACCAATGAAACACAACTTTCTCACTAACCTTAAACAAGTGTTTTCAAAATTCTTCAAACAAAGAGCACAATGTGGGTCTCAAATCCTAACTCAAATAATCCTCAATCTCTATCTCAAATGTTCTCTAAACATTCACCAATGAAGCATATAAAATTCAATCAATTATTTCCAACAATCCTTTTCACTCCACCTTATATTCTACAACATTCATTCCAATATTTCAAACAAAATATGATGTGCCCATACCTCTTTACTTTTATGGAGATATGTCTTCAAAAATTTTTTACTCACAACCAAATCCTTTTACCAATTCTAGGTTAGATAGCAACAATCTATCTCAAAATCTCCACAAGAATATTCACCTCAACAAATATTTCACCATACAAGAAATACAATAAAATTTCAAGTCATAAATACACCTTATCACTCCTTCACTTTCAAAATAATATTCAACACATATCAAAAATAAAGTTCCTTGTTTACACCTTATAATCTCATTCTCTTTCAAAATAATATTCAACACACATCAAAAATAAAGTTCCTTGTTTACACCTTATAATATCCAATACTTGGTTTAATTCCTAAGCACCCAAAATAAAATATTTAATTAACACCCCTTATGACTCCCTAATCAATTTCACTTATTTTCCTTTCACGATTTCAAAGCCTCAAAGTCAAATCACGTATTCCAAGCACATTAATTAAAAAGCATACCTTAATATTCTGCCTACAAAAAATATTGCACAAGTCTCAAATGACCAGTGCTCAAGCTCGAACCCGTGACCTTAGCCACCATAATGCCCTAGCCCAAGGCTAGGCTACCACTTGGGCTACACGCCCACATGAAATCAAATGTCCATGATTTCGTATTTGAAATTGCCTTCGCTGAAAATGAAAATATGCTTTATCCTCTTGCAAAACAACTCGGTGGGATTCGAAACTGAAACCTTCCCTTCACAAGTGCCTTAGCCAAATTCTTCCTACCACTTGCGCTACCCAGTGCTATGGGATATGTATTTTACTCCAAGCATATTTCAACACAACTATGCTTCCCTTATCTTTAAAACTCATGAATGTCTTCTCCCTTTCAAAATTTGAGTGCACGATTTATCTCATCACTTGGGCATTCAAATTGCTTAGACTTTGGAAATGAAAAATCATTTCCTTTAAATACTCTTTCCTTTGGTTTAAAACATGTCAGCCCTCTCTTGCTTTTGAATTCGAATTCGATTTGAAACTTTGGTGCCATAAATTATTTTAAATTAAAATTTTAACTTTTGTTAAAATATTTTAATTTAAATAATTTAAAAGAAACCTTTGCAACCTTTTATAAAAGCTCAATAAACCTTGTCCAGGATATCTATTTTTTTAATGATTTCTTGGACCCAATTATTATAATATTGAAAAATATTATAATAATATTTGTCTTTCCTTTTAAACCATGGCCTCTTCTTTTTGACCAATTTGCTTGCTTTTGGGATGAACTTTACCTTGATCAATTTTAACCATATCAACCATAGAAGAATATTCCTGCCATACAAAGTGCTCTCTGACATCAACATTTTGACATTAAACCTTTTGACATCAAACCTTTTGATATCAATGACAACACAACTTACTCAAAATTTCCAACAATCTCCCCCTTTGTCATTGATGGCAACCCTTTTCCTTAATCATTCCTTTTTCATTTTTCCAACTCTGCTCCCCCTAGGAAACTACTCCCCCTAACTGAATGCTCTCCCCCTAACTCAAATATCTCCCCCTTTGACATCAATGGCAAAGGGACTCCTTTGGGGCTAAATATAAGACTCTTAGCTCAGCCCCCTCCCCACCTCCTCTCTTTGAGGTGATTAATTTTGGGGTGGGAGTATCTCTACTCCCAGCATACACTACTCTTTTTCTTTGTCCACCTTCTTTCTCAATTGATTATTCTGACTTATTTGAATATCCCTATTTTTTACTATCCCTAGAAATTATGTTCTACACCACTTGGTCATATGCCCAACATTATTGCACTTATAACACTTAATGTTGTGGTTCCTTAGAGGTGCAAATATCTTGAAGTTCCTCTTGGTGAAGCCATACCTATTCCTATCATGAACCCTGCAATGAATTACTTTATGACCAAAATTGATTACAAGAGTAGCAATACCCTTGAAAGAAATGTCCATCTTTGAATTTCCTCTTAGTAATACCATACTCCTTTTCATGAGTCCTGCAATGCATAGCCTTGTGACCAAACCTGTTACATGAGAAGCAATATCCTTTGAAGAAATATTTCCTTGGACCCATTGGTCTCTTAGTCCTTTCTTCCTTGTGATGTTCCATGTTCCTTATTTGTGCATTGTCTTCTTCCTTGGTACTTTCACTATCTAACTCATCATCATAAATCTTAGATTCTTCTTTACTCTCTTCTTTTGAAACTTCTTTCTCTTGGACTTTTGAGCTTGACTCTTCTTCTTGTTTCTCTTATCTTTCTTCAAAACCAAGTCCTATATTGTTTGATGAAGATATTTGTGCATTGATAATCTTATCCAAAGTCTTTGAGCTTTTCCCAAACCTATGTAGCTTTTCTTTAGACTCTTTCACTTCCTTTCCTTAGATGAAACTACCTCATGCTCTAATCTTTCACATTCTAAGACTTTTATTTCTAACTTTCTGTCTTCTTTAAATATCCTTGTCTTAGCTATTGAGTTTCAAGTCATTGAGATCTTGTATAAGCTTTCCTTTCTCTTCATCACATTCTTGAAATTGAGCCTTGAATATTGAGTTCTGCTTTCTAACATTTTTCAATTCTTTTAGAGTAGAAATAAGTTCAGCTTCTAAATCTACTCTTCCTTCATTTTCTGATTCTTCCTCTACTTCTTCAAGAGCATCTTCATATTTTTTATATTTATCTTCAATAGGAGCACTTCCTTCTTCTTCTATTGCCAAGAAGAGAATTTCTTCTTCTTCACTATCTGAGGATATTCCATCACTATCACTTGAAACCTTACCTATCTTTTTCGCATAAAAACTCTTCTTATGCCTCTGAAAAACTTATTTTCATGCTTGTTTTGTCCATCCTTATTTTTCTTTTCATACCTAGATTTTCTTGCTTCCTTGTTCTTATGATATTGTTTCTCTTCACTACTACTACTTCCAAATTCTAGATAGTTAGATGCATAGTGACCATATTTACCACAATTAAAACACTTAACTATTTTAGTACCTTTGTGCTTTCTTGAGTCCTTGTTCCTTCTGCCATAGTTTGCTTCTTCATCACTGGATGACTCATCACTTGAATCTGGCTTCTTATATTTTGTCTTCTTTGCTACTTTGAAGGTTACCTCTTTCTTGGGGATAGGATCCTTTCCTATTCTCATCTCATAAGTTGTGAGAGTTCCATGCAACTCATCCATAGTCAAAGTTTCAATATCTCTTGTTTCTTCTATGGCTGAAACCTTTTCACTATACCTCATAGGGAGTGACCTTAAAACCTTTTGATAAACATCTGATTCTTCAAATTTAAACCCAAGTCCTTGCATGGAGTTAACAACCTCATCCACACGAAGTAAGTATGTAGCAATGTCTTCCTCATCCTTCATCTTCAAGTCTTCAAATGTTTTCTTGTGATTTTGCAATTTTGCCATCTTGACCTTTTTGTCTCCCTCATATGTTTTCTTCAACTTTTCCCAAATATCTTTTGCTGATGTGCAATGCATAACTTTTACAAACTCTACTTCATGTAAACCACTTAATATTACATTCATTGCCTTTGCATTATACAGATGTAGGATCTTACCATCTTTATCTGTAGGAGGACTAGCTGGAGGTGTGTATCCATCCTCAACTACTTGCCATGTCTCATATCCTTGTGCCATCAAGTAAGTCTTCATTATTATGTTCCAGAAAGCATAATTGTTCCCATCAAACAATGGTGCCTTATTTTCTGAAGATCCACTTTGAGATGCCATATGTGTTCTTGTATACTTTTTCTTCAAGCTATTAAACTATTTTGAAGGAACCCACTCTAATACCAATTGAAGAACACAAGCTTATACTAAGAGGGGGGTGAACAATATAAGACCAACTTTTACTTTTCTTTCCCAAATAATATTATCCAATATTATCAATGGCAATATCAATAGCAGTAATCAAAGTAATGCATAAATCATCACACACAATAGAGACACTAATTTAACGTGGTTCACCCAATGTGGGCTACTCCACAGAGAAAATATTTCTACTAAATTTTCTCAACAAATCTTCTTGGGAATCAATTCCCTATTACAATGTTTATGGACCTCTATCCAAAGGAGACACCAATCCCCTATGCTTTGATTTGTGGATCTCTCTCCATAGGAGAACTCTTTCCCCTTTTCTCTGGTTCATGGAACTTGATCCAGGAGACCTCTATCTCCTCAACTGGTTCATGGATCTCTCTCCACAGAAGAACTCTATCTTCCCATCTAGTTCATGGATCACACTCCTGGAGACTATTTCCCTGCGGTGGGGCCCCCTCCACAAGAGAACTCTTTCCCCTTGCTCTAGTTCGTGGATCTCTATCCATAGGAGAACTCTTTTCCCTATGCTCTGGCTGATGATCTTCTAGAAGACTTCTACCCCCACTACTCTGGCTTGTGGATCTCTCTCCACAGAAGACCTCTGTCCTCACTACCCTGGCTAATGGATCTCTATCCACTAGAGACTCATATCCTCTACTCTATCACCTCCAAATATTGCTCTCAACTATATCTCAGATCTGCACCAAACTCTATCCCAAGTGTAGTACAAATTTGCTCTAACTCTGTCTTAGGTCTAGCACAAATATTCTCATAAATTTGTACCAAAATCTATCCTCAAATCTATCCTCAAGCCTTAACACAAAGCTTGATCCAATCATAAATCAACTCTGCTTATATTTTCCCCAAGCCTTAACACAAATATTGAACAAATCAATCAACTCTGCTCTCAAGTATTCACAAATACTTACTTAAAATCTACCTTCAAGTCCTCTCTCTCTACTCTCAAACTTCACACTCAATCTCCTCAAGTATTCACCAAGACTTACCTCAAATTTACCTTCAAGTTCTCTCAAGAACTTGCTCAATATGCTCTCAAGTCTTCACTAAGACTTGCTCAAATCTACCTACAAGTCTTCACCAAGACTTACCTCAAATCTACCTTCAAGTCCTCTCAAGAACTTGCTCAATATTCTCTTAACACATGCTCAAAAAAGCTCACAAAATATGCTCAATCAATCTCAAATATTGCACACAATGCTATCAAATGCTTTGTCTACTCTTCAAAGTAATTCCTTTAACTTGAAGGAGTTTAGACATATTCTATTCAGAATTCGTTTAACCTCTGGAACATATAGAGAATGATGTACTCTATCAAAAACTCAATATGTTCTACTCAATCATTAAGTCTATCGCTTTCACAAATCTGGTTTCTAATGTTTGCACATTCACTTTCAATATCACTCAAATCCAATGCTCAAGAATTTTACTCAATCATTCAACCAATGAAACACAACTTGCTCACTAACCCTAAACAAGTGTTTTCAAACTTCTTCAAACAAAGAGCACAATTTGGGTCTCAAACCCTAACTCAAATAATCCTCAATATCTATCTCAAATGTTCTCTAAACATTCACCAATGAAGCATATAAGAATTCACTCAAATATTTCCAACAATCCTTATCAAACAATCCTTTTCACTCCATCTTATATTCTACAACATTCATTCCAATATTTCAAACAAAATATGATGTGCCCATACCTCTTTTCTTTGATGGAGATATATCTTCAAAACCTATTTTACTCACAACCAAATCCTTTTTCCAATTCAAGGTTAGATAGCAATAGTCTATCTCAAAATCTCCAAAAGAATATTTACCTCAACAAATATTTCACCATACAATAAATACAATAAAATGTCAAGTCACAAATACACCTTATCACTCCTTCACTTTAAAAATAATATCCAACACATATCAAAAATAAAGTTCCTTTTTTACACCTTATAATCTCCTTCTCTTTCAAAATAATATTCAACACACATCAAAAATAAATTTCCTTTGTTTACACCTTATAATCTCCAATACTTAGTTTAATTTCTAAGCACCCAAAATAAAATATTTAATTAACACCCCTTATGACTCCCTAATCAATTTCACTTATTTTCCTTTCATGATTTCAAAGCCTCAAAGTCAAATCACGTATTCCAAGCACATTAATTAAAAAGCATACCTTAATATTCTACCTATGAAAAATATTGCACAAGTCTCAAACGACTAGTGCTCAAGCTCGAACCCATGACCTTAGCCACCACAATGCCCTAGCCCAAGGCTAGGCTACCGCTTGGGCTACACGCCCGCATGAGATAAAATATCCATGATTTTGTATTTGAAATCACCTTCACTGAAAACGAAAATATGCTTTATCCTCTTGCAAAACAACTCGGTGGGATTTGAAACTGAAACCTTCCCTTCGCAAGTGCCTTAGCCATGTTCCTCCTACCACCTATGCTATCCAGTGCTATGGGATATGTATTTTACTCCAGGTGGATTTCAACACAACTCTGCTTCCCTTGCCTTTAAAACTCATGAACGTCTTTTCCATTTTGAAATTCGAGCACATGATTTATCTCATCACTTGGGCATATGAATTGCTTAGACTTTGGAAATGAAAAAATATTTCCTTTAAATACTCTTTCCTTTGGTTTAAAACACCTCAGCCCTCTCTTGCTTTTGAATTCAAATTCAATTTGAAACTTTGGTGCCATAAATTATTTTAAATTAAAATTTTAACTTTTGTTAAAATATTTTAATTTAAATAATTTAAAAGAAACCTTTGCAACCTTTTATAAAAGCTCAATAAACCTTGTCCAGGATATCTCTTTTTTAATGATTTCTTGGACCCAATTATTATAATATTGAAAAATATTATAATAATATTTGTCTTTCCTTTTAAACCATGGCCTCTTATTTTTGACCAATTTTCTTGCTTTTGGAATGAACTTTGCCTTGATCAATTTTAACCATATCAACCATAGAAGAATATTCCTGCCATACAAAGTGCTCTTTGACATCAATGACAACACAAACTTATAGGATTTCAGATGTCAATTTCACCCAAAAATAGCAGTTTACTATAGTAGCTTATGAACTTTAAAATGTTATATTTCATGAACTGTGATAAATTTTTGGATGAGCTCAGAAATTTTGAGTATCCTTTTGGCCTATTGATATGCATGGAAATTTTCATTAAAATATGAGAACTTTGAATTTTGACTCAATTTTGGGCAGAAGGAAAGTTACAAAGGAAAATTAATAGTAAATAAAATAAAGGTTGGATTTATTTTAATATTATGATGAATATATCATTATGCAGGTAATACAAGGGTTGAAGATAATAAGTTATAAAATTCGTTCCCAAAACAGTTTTGAAAGTGAATCAAACTAAAATTTTCAAATTATAAATAAGTCATTGAGACTCATGAAAAGGGCCGAAAGAATTTGGAGCGAGTGGAAGAGAAGAAAGAAGTTTGTCATCGTAAAAGGTTTCCTCCCAGGTTTCTTGTCACAAAATATTTCATCTTTGTAATTGATTGACAAAGGTATTTTGAAGAAAAACATTAATAGAAGATTTTATTTATAATATATTCATTTTATTATGGTGAAAAATATGCATGCGGATGGTATTTTCATTTTAAATGATTGAATATATTAATCAATTATCTTGAAGATTACACCTAGTTTAATTTGAACTGTGTTAATTCTAGTTGGATTAAATCATGTTATATTTTAGATTATTTTTGTTTGTAGATTCTGGATGGAGTTCTAAAATTTTTGCAACCTGCATTTTATTTTATTTTTATAACCTTAAGCCTTTTTATTTTATTTAATTTTGTGAATGCAAATCAAGCAACACCAAAATATGAACTATAGAATTAAATAAGTAGTGTAACACACATAATTGCACAATGAAATAAACTTTTATTATGATGCCCGTGGATCTTCAATGTTACAATAAAATGTGCCCCAAATATGGGGTTACAAAAATTAGTATGCTTGATACAATGATTACAATACACTAGGGTTCTCCGAAACCCTAGTAAAAAAATAGTGGTGGTGTCTTCACATTTGATCTGATTCCAATAGAGGTGAGTGGGCTTTTTGATATCCTATGCAAGACCACTCTAGCTTTAGCAACTACCAATGATATGATCCCTACACCTATAAACAATAGACAACATACAAATAGTCAATAATACCTATGAGGGCTCCATTGCGTGAGACCCTCTAAAAATATGATTACTAACCCTAGATGTTGCAGAATAATATTGAAAGCAATAATACATGAATGAAATAAATACACACAACTATTTACCTTATCTCATGCTAACTTGTCTTTTGATCTTTGTTGTTGTTGCATAAAATGGTGTGCAGATGCCCTAGCGACATCCAAGGGGTAGTAGGGTTGTATAACCAGGGCTGTGAATGCTCATGGATGCTCGGTGATGGTAGGAGGTGCCCAAAGGTACTCGATGATGGAATAAAGTGCCTAGAGATGCTTGATTATGGAAAAAAGCACCCATAGGTGCTTCAGATAACTCAAATAGGTGTTTGGAAATTGAAATAGAAGATGTAGAAGTAGATATGGTTTGAGCAAGATAGGTGGTGGTAGATGTGAATACGATGACAAGCAATGGAAGAGAGGAGTGGTAAGAATACTTGAATGTTTTAGGACTTCAAAAACCTAGGGATTGAGTTGTCAAAATGACTCCTCTTTATAATCTCTCCTAGGGCATGTTAGGGTTTCAATGACACAATTTGTGTGGTCAAGATTAAAAGATGATGGAGGGTGGATATTAAATCTGGGCATGTGGCATGGATTAAGGTGGATGAATGGCTAAGATTAAATCATGATGAATGGTTGGGATTAATTCATACATATATACATATATTTATTATATATATAAATATAATATATAAAATATTATTATTTAAATATATATTAAACAAATATATAAATAATGGATAAATGTGGTAGGAAACTATGGATGGATGACAAGTGGCTAGATTTTGGTGTCTACAAATACCCCTTTTTGTATCGTGTCATGTGAAATACAATGCGGTGCAAAAATACAAGACACTTGGTTTGGCCTAATGCAGAAGCAACTTTCTTGTTGGAATGTAAATATGAACTTGAAGATAAAGGAATTTTGATTGTGTAGCTTACCCCCTCAATTTGTGAATGAGTGACAGATGCATCTCATGAGCCAATTGAAATATTTGTGTAGATGATTGTGTGAAATGCATGATGTAATTGTGACTGATATGAATGATGTAAATGTGATGTCATTTTTGCACCAATGGTGGAAGGGGGTTGTTGAAATATGCAAGTGAATTATTTTGTTTTTACCCTAAAAAAAAGGGTTTTTTGCCAAGTTTAGATGCCATGATCATGTAATATGTATCCCATTGTGGGAAAATCAATGTCAAATGTGGTTACCCCAAGTTTGGTGTGATTCCATGTTGTTGAAGAATGTGCCTTTTGACATCATTGATATGAAAGTATGCAAATGCAAAATGAAAAGAAAAATAGTCTTTCCCTTGGAGCCACTCATGATTACAACAATTCCCACACTGAATCCCTAAACAGTTGCTCAATCACTTTA
Source organism: Wollemia nobilis (assembly GCA_028583015.1). Taxonomy (NCBI): domain Eukaryota; kingdom Viridiplantae; phylum Streptophyta; class Pinopsida; order Araucariales; family Araucariaceae; genus Wollemia; species Wollemia nobilis. The sequence continues at coordinate 6,895,264 of JAQPPZ010002979.1, forward strand.
CCCAACCTATATCCTCAAATATGGGTGTAATTTTAAATGAAGTGATGAAATTTATCCATGTTTGGAACCCCATGGAAAAGGGCATCAATGACAACTGTTAAACAATTGGTCTTGGCATAATCTCACTTGAAAGGTGAAGTACCAAAATTGATTTTGTTTTTTGAATAATGAAATATGTCCAAGTGTCCTTATAGTGATTTACTCATCTTATCGAAATGCATGGATGCAAATCTCTTCAATCACCAAGGAGATAGAATAGACCACTAGATACAAGGTTCACTTGAAATTATAGGTGAACTTGGTAAATATTGAATGTAAATTTTGTTGATGGATGAAAATGATGTTGGAATGAAGATGTGATAATGAGAAATGATTTGCTGATTTGATTGTATGATTTTGTGAAATTTTGCATTTAGTTGGAGCATTTTGAAGCAATTTTGGACAATTTTGTGCCTTGTGGGTGCAAATAATAATTAGTTCTACAAATCAATTAATATCTTCATAAAAATGAGTGTAATGATGTAATTAATGATGAAAATGGTTGTTTTGTGAAAATTTGGACCGTTTTGAAACATTTTGTAACTTGTAATGTGATTTTACAACTTTTGGTCATGAGCAAAAATTAAGAATCCAAAATGATTTTGGCTTTCACAAAACATGAAATTATGATAAATACAATTTGGAATAATTTGGTGGAGGTAAGCTACCTTTTTGATGCAAGAAAATGGAGAGCAAATGATTAGCCAATAATTTCCAATCAAGCATTAGCCTTACCTTAGGATAGGTAGGTCTTAAATAGATTACAAAATAGGATATTAAACAACCTACGCTAATGATGCTAACAAATCACGCTAACAATAGCTGAAGATGCGTGATGCTAACAACTAACCTAGGATAGCGAATCATGAATTAATCACTAACCTAAAATATCTAACCTAGGATATTGTAGGTATCTAACCTAGGTTAACCAGTAGATATTATGGAATAGTAAATATCTAAATGGTAATGCAGTAAAAAAAGTAAATGTAATAACCTATGTAGTATAATGCAATATACTACCTATTTTACCCTAACATCCCCCCTTTATTACATTACTTTGATATACAAAGTTTATTTCGGAATAGCTCAAATTTGACACGTCCAAGTGCCTTTGTGAAGATGTCAGCAACCTGTTCGTCAGTGGGAATGTATTGGAGCTTGATGTTGTGTTTAGGAACCTCATCACAAATGAAATGACAATCTGTGTCAATATGCTTTGTGCGTTCATGATGGACTGGATTTTTGACCAAGTTCAAAACACCTGAGTTGTCACAAAACATGTGAATAGGAAGTTTCTTTGGTAGGCCCATTGTAGCCAAGATGCGACTTAACCATATCGCTTCACACACAGCTCCACGTGCAGCGTGATACTCTACCTCTGTTGAAGATAAAGCAACCACCTATTGCTTTTTACTATGCCATGAGATAGGACCAGATCCAAGATGAAATACATATCCTGATGTTGATTTTCTATCATCTAGGGATCCAACATAGTCAGAGTCAGTATAACTCTATAAGAAGAATGAGTTATTCTTCTTATACTCTAGACCATAATCTACACTACCCTGAATGTAGTGAAGAACCCTCTTAGTTGCTTTCCAGTGAGAAACTTTTGGTTCCTGCATGAACCGAGAAAGATAGTTTATAGCATAAGTAATGTCTGGTCTAGTATTGGTCAGATAGATAAGGCTTCCAATCATCTGTCTGTATAGCATGCCATCTACCTATGGTGAGTCATCATACCATGATAACTGAAGCCTTGATTCCATCGGTGTTGCCTTGGGCTTGCATTCAGTCATACGATATTTTTCTACTAAAGTCTTGGCATATTTTTTTTGAGTCACCCTAAGATGATTCTTTTTCTGTTCTATCTCAAGACCAAGACAGTAGTGGAGAAGTCCTAGATCTGTCATATCAAATGACTCTTTCAAGTCATATTTCATGGCTTTAATCAATTTCTCTGAATTTCCAGTGATGATCAGATCATCTACATATAATACAAGAATCACTATTTTAGAACCTGTGTTCTTGATATAGAGATTTGCATCAGATGGACTTCTCTTGAATCCGTGCTACAATAGGTGACTATCCATTTTAATGTACCATGCTCTTGGGGATTATTTAAGCCCATATAATGATTTGACCAATTTGCAAACCTGTTGCTCATGGCCTTCCTCAACAAATCCTAGAGGTTGAGTCATGTATACCTCTTATTTTAAGTCACCATTTAGAAAGGCACTTTTTACATCCATTTGATGTAATTTCCATCAAAATTGTGCTTGCATAGCACAAAGAACTCGAATGGTGGTCATCCTTGCAGTGGGTGCAAAGGTTTCCTCATAATCAAGGCCTTCCTTTTGAGCATAGCCCTTTGCCACAAGACGGGATTTATGCTTGTCTATGGTACCATCTGCCTTATATTTGATTTTGTAAACCCATTTGTAGCCTATGGGTTTCTTTCCTTTAGGAAAATCTACCAGCTTCCACGTTTTATTCTTGATGAGGGAGTTATGTTCTGCATCCATAGCTGCCTTCCATTGAGGTAGTCTAAGTGCTTCATCAACTGTAGAAGGTTCATTTTCATCAAATGATGACAAGTAAACCCTCTCCTCATCTATTTCCATATCATATTCCCTTGCTAGCTCTCTATCAATAGAAAGGTCTTGAAAATCTGCACAAATATCATCAACTAAAGTGGATGCTTCAGTATTTTCTTGTTGAGTCATGCTTCGTGTCTTTGGACGATTGAGAGTAAGATCAGGTGGGGAAGTGAGTTTGGAATATTTCATTGTGCTTGTATACCATTTGGGAGGATTTTTTTGTTGTGGAGAAGGAAGTGGTTGTTGCTCCTCATCATCTAGGTATACTGATGTAGTGTTGGGTGTGAAAGCTTCATCAAACACTACATCTCTACTGATATGTATTTTCTTGGTAAATGGGTCTATCAATCGATAGCCTTTTGAGAATTCATCATATCCAAGAAAAACACATGGTAGGGACTTCTCATCTAATTTCTTTCTTTTCTCCTTAGGTATATGCATAAAAGCCTTACACCCAAATACTCGTAGATGAGATATGGAGGGTTTCCTTCCACTCCATGCTTCCTGAGGAGTCATACCTTCAAGAGCCCTTGTGGGTGCTCTATTTAGAAGATATACTACAGTTTGAACAGCTTCAACCTAGTATATTTGCTCAAGATTCGCTCCCTTAAGCATACATCGAACCATTTCCATAATGGACCGATTTCTTCTCTCAGCAACTCCATTTGACTGAGGAGAATAGGTTGTGGTTAACTGTATTTTTATCCCATGAGTCTATAAAAATGAGGAAAATTCCTTTGATGTGTATTCCCCCCCTCGATCTGAATGGAGGGTCTTGATGAAGCATCCATATTCTTTCTCAACAAGCATTTTGAATTGTTGAAAATAGGTAAATGCTTTAGACTTCAACTGTAAGAAGAAGACCCACATCTTGCGTGAGTGATCGTCGATAAAAAATTGAAAATACCTTTTTCCTCCACAACTAGTAGACATGGGACCACACAAATCTGTGTGAACCAACTCCAAAGGTCCCTTAGCTCGAAAGGAGCTAGGTTCAAAGGGCACTCTATGTTGCTTGCCTGACAAGCAATCTGAGCACACTAGCAAAGTAGATGAAAGAGTAGGCAGTCCTTTCACCATTTGATATTTACTGAGCTCAAGTAAATATCCTGAACTTAAATGCCCAAATCTCTTATGCCATAGAGATGTGGCCTCTTTTGTGGTTACTACCATTGCAATATGTGTTGAGGTAATTGCATCTAAGACAAACAAACCATGTTTGTATGAACCTGTTGCTATCTGTTTTCCTTTCTTGGTGATAAAGCAATGTTTCTTTTCTTTGTCCACCTTGAAATTGACATTCATGTGATTGTCCAGGATTTGTGGAACTGACAAGAGATTATTTTTCAATCCTGGTACATAAAGAACTTTTTGAATTTTACATTCACCATCTGGAAGGGAGACAAAAACACTTCCTTCTCCCTGAACTCGATAGGTTTGATCATCAACAATGGTGACCGGTCTACCTTCTCGAGCCTCAAATGTCTCAAACCAGGACTTATCGCCAGTCATATGCTTACTAGCACCTGAATCTATGTACCACACAGTGTCCTTGTGAGGGGAATCTGTATGTGTCATGAGCACTTTGTGTGCTCGTTCAGAGTCCAAACTAGAATCTTCAACTGCAATGTGTCCCTGTTGTTGTTTACTCTTGTTCTTTGGTTTGCCTTTGCCCTTTTTGTTTCCTTGTTCATTGGGCGGTTTGTTCTTAAACCAACATCTTTTGGTTTCATGAGTGTCCTTGTCACAAATCTTACAATACTGCTTCTTCTTCTTAGTCTCTTTGCCTTTACCCTTGTCTTTATTAGAAGAAGAACCTTTCTGTTGATTCCACTTTTTCTTACCACCTTGTCTGTTTGAGAAAAGAGCATTGTTGGATGCCTCATCTCTTTGGAGTTGATTAGCTTCTTCTGTTTGAAGCATATTTACCAACTCGACAAAAGTCATTGTCCTTCCAGAGACTTGTAATGAAGTTATCAACATTCTGTAGGAGTCAAAAAAGAGCCCTCAAAATGATAGAGGTCAAGACTTGGTCTTCCACTTTTTCTCCTAAGGATTGCAGTTTTGTTTTCAATTCTGCCACTCTACAGAGGAATAGCTCTACTGTTTCTCCTAATTTCATATGAAGAGTATGAAGCTGTGTTTGGAGGTGAAGAATGGTTGATTGATTCTTCCCCGCAAAGATGGTGGTTAAGGCATCCCATGCCTCCTTACCATTCTTAGCTTCACTGATATGAGGTTGGATATCATCAGTAATAGCTAGCAAGATCATTAAGGATAGTTTTCTATCCTTTTTATCAAATGTTGTTTGATCTGCTCCTACTGATTGAGGTCTAGTTTCACTTCCATCCACTATAGACCAAATATCCTCTATAGTTAAGATAGCTTTCATCTTAGTCTTCCATGCAGAATAATTTGAACCTTTGAGCAGTTGGCTCTCAGTGAGATACTTGTGCATCATGGCCATGGTGAAGGTTTCAAATTTGATAGGACTAAGATGGTTGTATCTTGCACTATACCCTCAAAATAGTATATGGAAGATGTTTTAATTTGCTTCTAGAAGATATTCAATGGCACCTGCCTTAACACCCTTAACAAGGGATGAAAAGTTTGAGGTTTTTAAGCCAAACAAATAGAGCAAATTAAAGGGGTAGGTTTTGAAAGACTTATGATTATGCTCTCTAGGATATTTAATGGCACCTGCCTTAACACCCTTCAAGAAGGATGGAAATTTTGAGGAAATTAAGCCAAACAAAGAGAGTTAATCAAGGTGTTTTGAATTTTGACCTTTTGATGGGGAATAAAATTGACTTGTTTTTAACCTGTGCAAGGTGTAGCACGATTTGGAGTGAAGTTTGGGTTTTGTGAAATGCTTCTTCAATGTTCTATCTGATTGTTTAATTGCACACAAAAAACATGATTTGTTAGTGCAATAATAAAAAACAAGAGAGCAACCCAAATTTTTATCACTCTAGGTGTCGGATGCAACCGAAAATGCACCTAGAATAGTCATTTTTTTTTTTTAAAAGAAGGTGTCGAGTACAATCGAGAATGCACCTTTCTTGCTTTGAAATATCCCCCCTTTCTCTTTACAATTTTGCAAAAAAAATAGAATCACAAGATATGACTTCTATCCCCCATTTAATTTTTACAAAATTGAAAAATTAGAGCACTCCTTTCAAGACAAGTCGACACACGACCCGCGTTTGAAAGGCTTCCAGACCAGTCGACACACGACTTTGGTTTTGTCTTCAACAGGTTAGCATGAGGAGCAAAAATTGGTTTGATGGAGCTCAAATTTTACAACAAAAAAAAATGTGCTATTTAATGTTTTTATGTCTCCTTTCGTGAAGGAGAGAACAAAAGCAAAATTTGTTGTTTTGGGAAAAATGAGACTTCCTTTTAAGCTCCCTCAATGATGGCTTGCTCTTTGTTTTGCAATAGAATTTGTGAGTTTCTATGTCTATTTATCTCCAAAATGGGTGAAGAAAACTATAGAAATTTTTGAGGATTATATTGCAAAAAAAATGTGTTGAAGAAATCCTTTTGTTTTGCAACCTAAAAATTGTTTCTTTGTCTCTTTATCTCCATGTGTGAAGAAAACAAATGAAAATTTGGGCTATAGTTGCAAAAAAAAAAGGAAGGTTTTGATTTTTCTTATTTCTCAAATTTCCTAGTTTAAAATGCTAAAAAATATATTTAATAGTTAAATTAATTCTATAATAAAGCAATTTTTGGAAAAAAAATAGATTGACTTTCAAATCCAAAAAAAATGCTTAATTATAAAAAAAATACTAAAAAACATATAATTTTAACCATAAAAAACTTTAGAAAACATGAAAAATTAAAAAAAATAAATAAAACCTTGTAAAATAAGCAAAACCTTGCTTATGGGACGCGCTCGGGGTCGATCTCGCGACCTGGTGGGCGCAAGGTGGTCGCCTTGGCCAACCAAGCTACCGCCTGGCTTGGAAGCTAAGCCACGACGCTTGGTGTTATCGAAGCCGCCCGTTGCAGTGGAAGGTTCGTGGGATTAATCCCACATGCAGCCCGCTACGGGATGCAAAGGCTTTATAAGCCTGAACCCTCCCTTAAGTGGTCGATTGCCTATGGGCAATCCACGTTAGAACGTCCACCCTTTTTGGTCATCGCCACATGGCGCCAAAGGGTTTGTCCAATCGTCGCGTTTGTCCAATGGCAGTCCGCCACATGTCAAGGTGGAGTTCGGGTGGCACATGGCCCAGAGTGCCACGTGTCACCTCATGAGGGCTAGAATGGATGCCTCGAGATGCATGCTCATGAGGGCCACCTACCGCTTGGTCCACGTGTCGGCTCGGGGTTCACCTCAAAATTCATGTAGAGGTCAGGGATCGGAGGGCCTCCTGCCCTCATGGATCCCGATGGGGATTAACCCATGTGGCGTGCTGGGAAAGAGAGGGTGCACCTACCCTCATAGCTTTCTCGAGCGGCCACCACGTGGCTCCTGGGCCCACGTGGGTCTACGGGCCGTATGGGCCTATGGGAGCCGAGGCGGGAAGCCTCTAGCTCCCACCGCGTGGCCGTAGTGGTCTGCATAGGCCCGCAAAGCCGGTCAACAGTGCTGTTGTCGACTGTGGGCTCCCACAGCGAAGGCCAGGATGGAGATCACGTAAAAGTGATCTACCTGTCCACATAGGCCGATGTCGATCTAGCCTGGCCAGTCGACTCACCTCCTAGGCCCTGGTAGGTCAGATTGACCTAGCCAGGGTGAAGCGAGAATCGCCTGCCGCCATATGCCGAGTATGGTGGTAAAAAAGTATGGCTCGGATACCAATGATGCAAGAAAATGGAGAGCAAATGATTAGCCAATAATTTCCAATCAAGCATTAGCCTTACCTTAGGATAGGTAGGTCTTAAATAGATTACAAAATAGGATATTAAACAACCTATGCTAATGATGCTAACAAATCATGCTAACAATAGCTGAAGATGTATGATGCTAACAACTAACCTAGGATAGCGAATCATGAATTAATCACTAACCTAAAATATCTAACCTAGGATATTGTAGGTATCTAACCTAGGTTAACCAGTAGATATTATGGAACAGTAAATATCTAAATGGTAATGCAGTAAAAAAAAGTAAATGTAATAACCTATGTAGTATAATGCAATATACTACCTATTTTACCCTAACACTTTTTTGGATTAGTTTATTCTTTTTGTCAATATTGACACCAAGCGTCGATAGGCGCTTATTGCTTATGCAAACACCCACTAGAGTTTGGCACTTTCTAAATATAGGGAAATGTTTAAGTGTTCTTGGGAATGCCCATGGGAATTTTAGCGCCCTTGAAGTAGCTATAAAAATCCTACAGAGGGGAAATCAAGCTCATTTGTGTATCCAAAATTTTTGGAAGTTGTGTCTAAGGGAGTGGAGTGAAGTGAAGTTTTAGAAGCTATGGAAGCGAATGGAGTGGATGCGCACATAGGAATAGGTGTGCACTTTTCCAAGGTAAGTGCTTTTGAAGCTCTTTTTATTTTTGTGTAAATTTTTATTTTTATTTTTCAAATAATGCAATGTATTTAACACGAATGCTTTGTGTTGTGTTGCATTTGAAGATTTTGGAGGTTGAACATTGGTTCTCACCTCTCATCCTTGGGTAAGGAAGGTGTTATGGGAGGATGATTGGGATTGGTTGGAGGCTATTGGGCTGGTTGGGACAGCAAAGATAGATGTGGAAAGGGTGGATGAAGGATATCTCTCTTCCTTGGGTAAGGAACATGTTGGAGGTAATTGTGACACTTAAGGATGTATACCGCATCCTCAATTTTCCAGTGGAGGGCTTACATGTCGAGGTTGGAAAAACAAGAAGAATGAGTTGAGACACATGTTTAGATATGGGTGGGAGGATGTGGAGGTAATGGGTGGAGGGATAACATACTTGTCCATGTATGTGGACAAGTAGTTGGTTGCCCTACCCACATTGGTGATGTTCATGTTGGCCAAAATATTGGCCTTGAATAGTACTGGCTATTAATTCCCATTGAACCTTATTAGGTTGGTGTACGATATGATCACTACACCTCATGTGTATGCGTAGGACCTTACCTTATTAGCACAGTTGTACCATGAGCTATATGAAGTGAAGATGTGGAGGTACCAAGGACTAGGTTGTAGTTTGCTACTACAATGTTGGGGTTGGAAGCACTTTAGTGTGGCTTGACCTGTGGGTTTACCGGCTAGGGTATGGGATAGGGATGCAATGAGGTGGCCTATGGTAGAGGAGGTGCAATTGAGTCATCTTATTTAGATGAGTCAGTGGTACAAGGATTTGTGGGATGGATTGATAGTGGCTCAGGTGGTATGGAGGCCATGGCAAGGTGCCATGTGGATAGGTGATGGGAAGCATCTACGATGGGTGTGGTAGGCTATATGGATGGTTGGGAGGCACTTGAACGATATGGAGCTGATCTAGTTCTCCTGAGTGATATGGTAGTTTGGATTAAGGTAGGGTGTTCCTGAGGAACCCATGCTCTACAGGTATCATCGGGATGAGACATGTCTCTCTTATGCCAAGTCATGGAGGTCTACTTATGAGGATTATGAGGATATGGATCTCCCTGATGTGGATAATGTGAGGACTACTGAGGAGTATGATGCATGGTTCATAAATCGGTCATCATGGGTATCGATTTTGGTAGTAGATGGAGGAATGGGGATGGGAGTGAGGCTGAGGATGCCGATGAGGCTCCTAAGCATCAAAGGTACCTTTGAGCTAGTAGTCATAGGAGGTATACTAGGAGGATATTAGAGCAGGCTCCAAATTTTGGTGGAGATGGTAGGAGCATGGAGGATAGGGATGAGGTTTCAAATGGGCCTCATGGTCGAAGTGAAGATTATTTGGTGAGATTGGAGCTATTGTAGGGATTTCCTACTTACCTCCTTAAACTTTGTCACATCACAGGAATCCCAAAAATCACAATGAGTATTGTAGACTCTGGTGGATCTACCTCTTTGACCCAGGAATAGATTACCTACGGGGCTCTAGACAGACTAGGTCGGGTAAGGAAACCCTAGACAACGGGTGCAAATATTTACCATGATTACCCGTGTTCTACCATATTTGATGATATTATGTTTTCTTTGTTATTTTATGACCAAACCAAGTGTTGTTAAAACACATTAAGACCATACCGGTGCCATGTCCATTGGGTAGTCACAACAAGTTTAAATTTTATGAACCAAAAAAAGAGTAGTGAAGAGAAACTAGTTCATCCATATTCATTCAATTGATGTAATAAATGAAAACAATTAAAAAAGTGAAATAAGGTGTCATTTACACATTCATATTACTATAATACACAAATGAGCAAGACACATAAACCATACACACAAGGAAAGCTAGAAATAGAGTTGGAGTTTATATTAATATGAAAATATTTACATATGAGAAGATCGACAGAATGCTTGGATCTTATATGATAGTAGTTACAATAAAACCCCAGTTCGAATGTTGTAACATGAGGTTATTTCTCTCCATCCTAATTGTAGATATGTAAGAGTCTCCAAATCTAGCTTATCCATAGAAAATTATCTTGGTAGAAAAATCTTCCTAGATAGTCTCTAGATAAATTGTAGAAGAAAGAATTATGTAAGAGATAGAGGGATTAACACAAAATAGAAATACAACTAACAATTAAAAAATATCTATAACTGGACTTAAGTTTCTCTCTCAGAGGTTTGATAAAAAAAATTGTTGTTGTAGTGGTCTCCCTTATATAGTTTTGGTTGCTCGAGCAAGGTTGTAACCGTTTCCTCCTCAGCCTTCTACCTGGCTCAATCCAAAAGCATGATAAAATAAAAAATGAGCATGTGGTCCACATCCTTCTGCCTAGATGGATGATGGTTGTGGCTATGTGCTATCTTTCCTGCTATCCTAGGTAGGAGGCTATGTTGCACTTTGCTCATGGGCTTCCATTGGTGATATGGGCCCCACTTCTTCCTTTTCAAGATCTTATAGAATTTGGTCAATGTAGTCCCATGCTTCACCATGGAAGGTTAAGGTTAATATTAACAGGTTAAGATCCTACATGATTTTTTTCACCCTTTATTTGGACCACTCCATGGTATTTTTGGTGAAGACACATAAGCAATCCACCATTTGTACCAAAGCTATGAATTGATTTGATAATTTCACATCTGGACCCAAGTCGAAGTTTTGTATATTATTAAGAACAAACTCCTTGATGTCAGCAGCTTGGATGAACTCATCCAGTTTGAACCCATAATCATTTAGTTCATCATCAACCTCCTACTCAAAGTTGACAACCTTTCGATATCAAAGGAGCCAATTGGATCTATTTTATAGGTAGATAAAAACCTTGGAGTATTCTTCTACAAAGAAACAAATAGAACCATATACCAATGTAACCATTCCTCCACTGATTTATACGTAGTTTTGCCTAAATATTTGATATACAGGAGATATCGCATTTACTCTTTGGTCATATTGATGCAACCGTTCACGTAGGAGATCGATAGTGTTCCTAGTGGCATAAATGTTATAAAATATTGATGCAAGATCCTCCATATTCTATTGTATCTTTTATTTCATTTCTTGTTTAAATTTATTGATAGACCCAAAGCGATCACTGGCCTATGCAACAATGGCCTGGGAGGGAGTTGGAATCTATTTCAATTGAACAACCTTGACCTGAAGTTGCTATACTTTAAGTTGTAGTTGTCCTACTTATACAGTCTTGGTCTTCAAAACTGCCACCTCCTTTTCTACTACTACTACTATCACCTACACTTGGTAGGCCATGTGGGACTTCATCATGTCCACTAGATTGACTTCTGCCCTCATTACACACTTGTTGATATCAATGGTGTCTTCCTTCAGGCTCAACGATAGAGGGATGTCAAACGTAGTGGTGGACACATCACACATTTCTTGCCTAGTTGTTCCCTAGGGCCTGCTCACTCCTTTACTGGGGGACCTTTGCTCCTCCATATCTTGTATTTGATCTTCTTTATCTATGGTGAATTGGAGCATGTCTCTCACCCTTGCCATCATGATATTTTTAGTACCAGGGTAGAAGACTCAGTTCTGGAATTTTTCTTGGTGGGGGACTATGGGGGACTTCCTTCTTGGACGTCATACTCTCTAAGTATGCTAGATAATCCCCCTATTTCTTATATTTTTTTTAGAGCTTTGGGAGGAATGAGACATTCTTCTTGGTTGATCACCAAGGTGGTAGTGAACAACGAGGGTTGAACCACTACCATATCAGTTTGCTTGGATGGACACATCAACGTTTGAGCTGACGAAGTGAGACTCTATGTTTGCTGCACAGAGTAAGTGACCAACTCCTTCCCCTTTTAAGTGGTAATGGGAAAACTAGAGGAAGAGGGAAGTTTTTATTACTCCTGTTATGCTTCACCCACTATCCTCATCATGAATTCAAATAAATCTATATATTGGTGGATGAATTGAAAAGTAAGGTCCTGGAATTCATCTAGGGGAGCAGCTGGAACTAGCGGCACCACCTTTTCCACCAAAAATTCCCCATGTAATCTAAAATCAGAGCTATAATCTCCAACTACTTCCAGTTTACTATGAGGTCTCCTATCCATTTTCCATACCAATTCTAATGATTTATCTTCCCTAATGGCATTTTGCATATCATATTTGAAGTCATCCCCCCTATGGGTGACTTGCAAGAGAGTGATCTTGTTAGTTATGGCCCATCTATGATGGTCGTTGGGTTCATAGGGTCTCTAGGTAACCTTAAGGAAGTAGTATGTATCCATGTTCCAAATGGCTTGCAACATTGAAAAATGTCCTAGGTGCATATAAAGACCCATCAATCAAGGAATAGGTAGCCATGACACACTCCCTTTTTATTGAGGAATCTAATTTTGACCTCCTCAATGATCTACTAGGTTATTTCCAGGATAGCTATTAAGGTCGGGTAGTACTTTAGTAATGCCTTTGGAGGTAACTTAGACCCATATATTCTAATATAAGAAAATTCCTCTATATAGAAGAAATATCCTACCCTGGATTCATGCAGGAAAGTCCTCACCTTGACCCTAAATATATTAGATTCTTTTTTGCACAAATGGGCATATACCACTGGGAAGACATTTTTAAAGAAAAATTTGTAGCTCAAGAACCCTTCTTGTACACACAGTAGCCTATCCTGAATCGTGGTGGCATTTACTCCTCCAAATTGAGCCACCAAGGATTGGTCAAACTATCCTATAACCAAGTGAACCAAAAATGAATAGTAGGAGAATGGGGGAAGCTCTTCCTTATTAGCCAGTATGGCTGCCTATAATCTTACTAGTTCCCTATCCATGTTGTCACTGATGACATCCTCCCATCAATAGAGAGGTATCTTATCCATCATGTTACATTGGATAATTAGGAACATGACCTCCTTCATGATATTTTATAGATATTTAGTGCCCAGTACCAAGTTGATCATATATGTGTAATATTGCACCTAGGGCCGGAGGAGGAACTTACGAACTGGGAAGCCAGAAGACCTGTGCTTACCTCTTTTCAAGAGGATCTCTAGGAATTAAGTATTCAACATGAAATTGGCTTAGAGGGCCAGTGTATCGAAATATAGAACTCGTCATGCCATAGCAAGCCTAAACACCTACCTAATTATGTCGGTCATCAACCTGGCTATGACCTAATTTGAGTGATTGCAAATGGTTTTGTTCGTAGGAATAGTGTTGATGAACACTAGAAATGCTCATTTTATATACACTGTTAAGGGTATCATTGATGGTTTAATTAGCATGTGAGATGTATTTTTATATAACTTATGCATATAATTGCTAGAACGTCTATTATTATGCTTAATTGGTTTTTTTAGTGGAAACTATGTATAAATGTAGGTGTTGGTACTAATCTGCTATTTTCTAGTCTACATCCACTTGGACATGGCATACTTCTGCTTTTAGAGACTAAGGCATGAGAGCAGGTGCCTTCCTCTTCAAGGAAGGTGCCCAGTAGAAGTAGGCACCTTCCTCTGGAAGAAGGCACCCAACAGTAGTAGGCACCTTCCTTATGGGGAAGGTGCCCAACAGAAGTATGTGCCTTCCTTATTAGGAAGGCACCCAGTAGAAGTAGGCGCTTTCCTTATGAGGAAGGCACCTAGCAGGATTAGGTGCCTTCCTTATGAGGAAGGTGCCCAACAAAAGTAGGTGCCTTCCTTATAAAGAAGGCACCCAACAGAAGTAGGTGCCTTCCTCATGAAGAAGGCACCTCCACACCTCCATACTTTGCAAGATTGACCAAGCGAGCAAGTGGGACCATGTTGACCATTGAATCCACATCATATGCACCAAGTTGGGATAACTACCAAAGCACGTGAAGAAAAAGAGAAATATTTTATGCATTGTTATTAAAATAAATAAAGCACCTTTATTATTAAGTGATTGATTGGTTAAACTTTACAAGGTGAGGATTATTTTCTCATGAGTAGAACAAAGCGATAATTATTCGGTGAATCAATGTGCGTGAACAGACAATGTGACAAATCAGGAAAATAATCTATTTTGCATTGGCAACTAAGATGGACAAACACACAAATGGATTTATTACTGATATCATACATGTTTTGATAAAAATATAATACGTCTGATTTATCCTACAGGTAAAATTAGTGTGTGACTGTTATTCTTAGTGCATGACTGTTAGGATTGTCTAGCTGGAATGTTTACAACATATCTATTGTAACTGTAAGTCTGAAATAGACTTGCCTAAAAATATAATAGAGGAAGGTTGTGCATTGTATAAATGCACAGGTCTTCCTTGAAAGGACGATGAATTTTTAATAGAGGAACTGTTTTATTTTATTTCATTGTCAATTTTATTAAGAGTGCAATTCCTCTTACGTGAGCAAGCTCTATGCAGCTAGTCAGATGGACTATCTACGGGAGCTTGAACCCACTCCTTGCAGTAGTCCTCCCCTGTTTCATTTCTATTATTTTTTTTCATTAGATTAGATTTATTGCTTTATTTATTTAGTTGTGTTTTCTTTTCAACACATTTATTTTCCTATACATTTATTTTATGTATTTCATTTCTAGTATTTTAGTTTGTAATTTATTTTCCGCACTTAGTTTATTTAGTTTGGATGAAATAAAAATGCACATACATCCCCCACCAAACTAAATAAGGTACATAAGAAATTCATTCCCCAACATTGCAGGCATATACTGTGCATGACACTCGAAATTTTACAGACTTACTGGATTGATAATTTATGGAAGAGAAATGAATGTTTTTCAAGATATGAATTTATGCTCACCATTTTGGCACCGTTGTCGGGGAGTGTCTAAACTGTAGTGTTCTGATTTATAGGTTAGATAAGAAGCCCATTTAAAAATACCTATAGATATTTTTCCTGAGAAGTGTGAGTCCACCAAGGGTCTTTTTATAAGGCCAAAAATAGTTGCCAACACAGTCAGAGCCAAATTCCATAGGCAATTGTTTGCATTTTCTAGCTTCTTAGGTAAACATGGGAATGAACCCGATGTGCCAAATTATTTGTAGAAGTAGGAATAAAACATTTTGTTGAAAAATTTAGAAAAATTTGACAATGAAGGATTTCTATCATGTTTTCAATGGTTTCAAGAAAGCAAAAAAATAGCACAACCTAGGTCTGATTGAAAATTTTTATGGATGTGTTTTTATATAGAAACCATTGAAAACAATTGTGCCTCTAGAAGCTTGGTTTTAAATTTAAAAAAATTTACAAGCTTGAAATTTTTGTAACATATTGGTAAATATTTTTTTAATGATGAAATTAATAGCAGGAAAAATGACAGAGCAAAATTTTTAAAGAACATTTTGTTATGAAGTATGCTCTTCACTTGCACTTGAGGCGACCTGGTGAATCAGAAACTAGCATGTGTTTTTTTAAAATAATGCTATGCCATGTTTTCTCCAAGTTGCCAACCGCAGATAGTCATTTTCCAGCCTGCACATTTTACCATTATGTTGAAAAAGTTTGGTTTTGAGGTCAAAGGGGGAAATTTCTCTTATCATGCTATAATACATCAAACTAGTTGATAATGAAAATGATGATTTTTTTAGAATACTAGTTTAGATGTAGGCATGGGGCAGACCCCACCTTCATTATTGCCACCAAAAGTACAATGAACATTGTTTACAATGTTCATAAAAAAGAGAAAAATATCTTCTATTGAAAAAGGCTCCAAGTTAGGAGAAGATAAAAAAGAATAGAGTTTTATTTTTCTACTTGTTGGAAGAGAGTATCCTCTTTCCCGAGGACCAGCTTGGTCCAGAAGGGAAATGAGAAATCTCCAACCAATAGCTAAATAAAGAAGGGGAGAGAAAATAGAAGCTTTATTTTTGTTACTTGTTGGAAGAAAGTATCCTCTTTCCCTAGGACTAGGTTGGTCCATAAGGGAAATGAGAAATATCCAACCGGTCACTAAATAAAGCAAGGGAGGAGCCTGGAAGTAATCAGAAGATAAAAAAAAAAATTATATATATAATAAAAAAAAATGAAAAAATGAAAAAAAAAATTAGTTAGAATTTTATTTTAATGCCTTTAGTTTAGATTTTTCTTTTTATGTTTTGCAGGACATCATGAAGTGCAATGTAGACAAATAAGGAGGTGTCTGTGAAGATTTCATGAATTGATATTCATACGTGGAGTTCATAATAGCACTATACAAACTATCTTATGTACCTAATTGTGTAGCATCCAATATAATAGGTTAGAACTAGCAGATGTTTTCCTTGGAAACATTGGCACTTGAAGGCAGGCTAAGTAATCATGATCAAGCGAAAGACTTCTAGCCCAAGGTGGTTGTGGAATTTGGGGGAAAATTTTGGTGCAAGGTGCGTGACTATTATAGCTTGGATGATAAAAAAAATCAGATATGCCACACCAAGTGCAAGAGAAGAGTGTCGATACAATGTTCGAGTAATGGTCAACGACCTCCATTAACAATCGCCTCACATTTGTGAAAGTGGATTATACATCGGTATGGGAGAGACCCCATAACATACCAGTTTCTTGGATAAATGCTCAATAATTCGTTAAGAAAAAAAAAGAGAAAGAAAAGAAAAAAAAGAAAAAGAGAAAAAAAAAGGAGGATACATGAAAATTAATAAATAAATGAAGTGAAAGACGCGTTGATCATCAAGAAGGTGCCTTACGCATGAAGAAGGTGACATACAATGGAGGCACCTTCCACATGAAGAAGGCACCATACATTGGAAGCACCTTCCGCATCAAGAAGGCACCATACATTAGAGGTGCCTTCCGCATGAAGAAGGTGTCATACATTGGAGGCACCTTCTACATCAGGAAGGTGCCATACATTGGAGGCACCTTCCGCATTAGGAAGGAGCCATACATTGGAGGCACCTTCTACATCAGGAAGACACCATAGATTGAAGGTGCCTTCCATAACAAGTAGGCATCTTCCACAGCAAGTAGGCGCCTTGACATCTAGGGTGTCTTGATCCATTTCCCGCACCTGGGTGGTTCGATGGCATAAGGGACAAAAAAAAAAAAAGAGGAATAAGTGATGAGGCACCTTGATGGCATACAGTAGAGGTGCCTTGATAAAAAAAAAAAAATTATGCAAATCCTCCCAATGAAAAAAAAAAATGCATAGAACATGTCCTGCTTAACATACAAATTGATTTCTTATTGCTTTGTAGGAAATCATGAACCAAATGCAAACTACAAGCATCCTGAGAGCTAGGGCCTAACAGGCATGGATTCATGACTCCTATTTTCTTGCTTTCGTGTGTGCAAGTAATCATGCCCTCTGAATGCAATCTGAAGGCATCCTAAGAGCTAGGGCCTCAGGCACAGGCATGATTCCTATTTTCTAGTTTTTGTGTGTATAGTTTCGTAGGACATGGTCGTGAACATAATATGTAGAAAAAGCTGGCTTAAACTAGGCCTAATATATGTGACATCATGTACCCTGCAATTAGGAGTGCAACAAAGCAGAAAAGGCATTTACTTCCCACCAAGAAGAGAGTGCCTACAATCAACCCAATACAATAGTGCCTACAATCATGATTTAACTATTTGTCCATTGTGATTAGTCAATATGTGTTTCTGACTTCTACCAGTGTCACAATGCTCTATGGGTGAGGAATAGAAAAACTCAATGGAAGAAAAGAAAAAAAATAGTAGTGCTGAATGAATGAAAAAAAATAGCAGTGTTGAATAAAAAATATAGTGCCGAGTAAAAAAAACATAGTAGTGCTGAATGGAAAATACATAGTAGTGCCCTATGGATGAAAAATATAGAGATACTGAAGGACATTGAAAAAAAAATAATAAATAAATATATTATTATATCAAGGGCTATTGTCACGAGGATATGACAATATTTAGGCATGGTCAGTCTGTGAGAGGGATAACTTCAGCTTTTGGTGCCACGAGGGTGTGGCACATGTTAGGCATGGGGGTATGATGAGCACCAGAAATGCTCATTTTATATACACTATTAAGGGCATCATTACTGGTTTAATTATCATGTGAGATGTATTTTTATATAACTTATACATATAATTGATGAAAAATCTAGTATTATGCTTAATTGGTGTTTTTAGTGGAACCTGTGTATAAATATAGGTGTTGGTACTAATCTGGTGTTTTCTAGTCTACATCCACTTGGACCTAGTATACTTATGCTTTTAGATACTAAGGCATGAGAGTAGGTGCCTTCCTCTTCAAGGAAGGTGCCCAGTAGAAGTAGGTGCCTTCCTCTGGAAGAAGGTTCCCAATAGTAGTAGGCGCATTCCTTATGGAGAATGTGCCCAATAGAAGTAGGCACCTTCCTTATGAGGAATGCACCCAGTAGAATTAGGTGCCTTCCTTATGAGGAAGGCACCCAACAGAAGTAGGTGCCTTCCTTATAAAGAAGGCGCCCAACAGAAGTAGGTGCCTTCCTTATGAAGAAGGTGCCCAACAAAAGTAGGCGCCTTCCTCATGAAGAAGGCACCTCCACACCTCCATACTTTGCAAGATTGACCAAGCGGGCAAGTGGGACCATGTTGACCATTGACTCCACATCATATGCACTAATTTGGGATAGCTACCAAAGCACGTGAAGAAAAATGGAGAGATATTTTATGCATTGTTATTAAACTAAATAAAGCACCTCTATTATTAAGTGATTGATCGGTTAAAATTTACAAGGTGAGGATTATTTTCTCACGAGCAGAATAGAGCAACAATTATCTGGTGAATCAATGTGCATGAACAAACAATGTGACAAATCAGGAAAATAATCTATTTTGCATTGGCGACTAAGATGGAAAAACACATGAATGGATTTATTACTGATATCATACATGTTTTGATAAAAACAAAATACGCCTAATTTATCCTACGGGTCAAATTAGTGTGTGACTGTTATTCTTAGTACATGATTGTTAGGATTGTCTGGCTGGAATGTTTACATCATATCTATTGTAATTGCAATTCTAAAATAGAATTTCCTAAAAATGTAACAGAGGAAGGTTGTGCATTGTATAAATGCACAGGTCTTCCCTGAAAGGATGATGAATTTTTAATAGAGGAACTATTTTATTTTATTTCCTTGTCAATTTTATTAAGAGTGCAATTCCTCTTACTTGAGCAAGCTCTATGCAGCTAGCCGAGCGGACTATCTACAGGAGCTTGGGCCCACTCCCTGCAGTAGTCCTCCCCTGTTTCATTTCTATTATTATTTTTCATTAGATTAGATTTATTGTTTTATTTATTTAGCTATGTGTTTTCTTTTCAACACATTTATTTTCCTGTACATTTATTTTATGTATTTCATTTCCAGTATTTTTATTTGTAATTTATTTTCCGTACTTAGTTTATTTAGTTTGGATGAAATTAAAATGCACATACATCCCCCACAAAACTAAATAAGGTACATAAGGAATTCATTCCCCAAAACTACAGGCATATACTATGCATGACACTCGAAAGTTTATGGACTTACCGATTGATAATTTATGGAAGAGAAATGAATGTTTTTTGAGACATGAATTTTTACTCACCAAGTATGCCACTGCCAGCCATGCTAAGAGGTCTGAAGATTGATAAACCCTTGAGTAAGTTAACCAACCCAGGTTGGTGTTCCATTTGTTGCACACTGGGCTCATTTTATTGTTGTCTCACTACTCCCTCATAAATAGGCTCCTTAGTAAGGTAGGGTGGCACTGGTTATCTTCTTTATTGGGGTCAAAACTATAAATTTGTATGCCCTCCACTTCTTTATGTTGGTCCAGCGTGATGTTCCTACCTAAATCCAGTGAGTCAATTAGCACCTTTGGGTCCTTGTATCTCCTTGATATCTTCATCAGCTAAGCCCCTATGATTTTTCCAATATGATCCTTAACATATTGCACTCCAGCCACAACCATACTGGTGGAAGCTATGAGAGTGTGTTTTGGTAGAAATAAAGGGGATTTCAAATGGCTACACTCGACCTTGTCAAGAATGCACTCTACATGCGCATTTATGTCAATGCCATGGGGGAGGTCCACCATACTATTTTTAAAGGGCCTGAATTAATTTCATTATGTGGGATGCATACTTTTTCATTCCACAAATTTTTTTACTTATTATGCTACAGAGCTAAGCGCACCACATTAACTCCCATCAACTACTGATTGGATGCTTTTATATCTTTCCTAGTTGAATTATGGCTAAATGGTATCCCACCATCCACTTGGCTACTTCTTATTGGTTTGGATGTAGTGAGGTACATGGCTTTATGGGAGGGACACACAAAACCTATATGCCATTAATATTTGCATGTGCCTCAAATAGGACTGGGTGCACAGATTTGTGCATCCACAAATATTTTGTGTGCTCCATTAGGGAGTAGAGCACACAAATCCCAAGTTGGGTGCACGACCTTGTGTGCCTGTAAAACTCTCATGTACTCCAAGGGAGTGGAGTGTGTAGATGGGATCAGGGCGTATAGACTCATGCACCCTTAAGACTCTTGTACACTCCAATCTCCAGTGGAGTGCACAAATCCAAAGACAAGCGCACAAATTTATGTACCCAAAATGACCCTCACATGCTTCGAAGAGGTGGAGTGCATGGACACAACTCAGAGCACACTAATTCATGCACCCTTAAAAACTTCACACTCTCCTCTCTCTAGTAGAGCGTGCGAACCCAAACCAAGGTGCATAGGCTCGTGTGCCCTTAGGAACTTCATGCACTCCACTTGGGAGTGGAGCGTGTGGACCTGGAGTTGGGTGCATGAATTTGTGCACTCAAGAAACTATCACGCACTCCAAATAAGTGGAGTGTGTAGAATAAACTCAGGGTGCACATAGTTATGCATCCTTATAACTTATGTGCACTCCACTAGGGAGTGGAGTGCACAGACCCAAATTCAGGTGCACGATCTTGTGCACCCAAGAAAACCTTTGTGCGCTCTACTTGTGGAATGCATAGATCTGACTAAGGGTGCATAGGCTTGTGAACCCTTAGAATTTTCATACACTCCACTGGACAGTGGAGTGCGTAGACTTGGTCTTAGGTGCACCATCTTATCCACCCTTAAAAAAATAAGGGAAAAAAAATAAAAGGAAGGGAGAATTGCCTTCCGAGGCCAATAGGAGAAGTTGGTGGTAGAGCAAAATGCTATGGTAGGAGCTCAAGATGTAAATATAGCCAAGATATGGGATGAGGAGAGGGCTCGGGATGCTGAGATAGTGTCTTGGGATGCTAAGATAGCATGACTATGAGAAGAGCTAGGGGCACGAGCAACTATAGATAGAGGTGAGGAGAGGATCACGAGGCTCTAAGTAGAGCTACTAGAGAAGAGTCACTGATAGAGCCATGATATACAGTGCCTTTGGGCTCATGATGGATATATCAAGTTGTTAGAGGATCAGTTTATGGAGCATGACATGGGGCTTCCAGATCCACATTCCTCATTCTTATCCAAGTCTACTAGGCATAGTGATTCTAGGCATATCTATAGTTCGAGGGCTCCTTTAGGGTCATAGGAGTCCTCTTATAGGCATTAGCTAGTGCTTAGATGCACTTTTTGTATATGAACCTTGGTGCTCCATTGTATAGTCTTTGGGATTTCATTGTACATACTATATATATATATATATACACACACAAATGAATTTTATTTTTGTATTATGATTTTGTTTGAATATTTTTATGTGGATGCATGTGTATATGGATGATTAATGCAAGTGATAGAATGTGTATGAATGCAAATGTTCTAATGATCATTCATAGTTTAGAATTTTTTGGCCATGTTTAGCATTTTTGTTTAATTAGGGGTACCAGATTGGTGGTATGTGAGGTGGAAAATTCATGAAATGACATGGATATGGATATGGAAGAAGATATGGATGTTGATATGGAATTTTATATAGAAAACTGACTATTTTGCAGAGACTCAGACATACTAGTGGTATCAAAGAAACTCAATAGATACTACCCAATTTCTCTAAGACCAAATGTATGTACAATGAATTCATTTACTAAATCAAAATTTTTGTAATGACTTGAGGCAATCAAGAACCAATGTGTGTGCAAGTGATTTCATTAACTCATCTTGAGTAAATTGGGTTTAACCTATTATGGATGAAAATAAGAAGTTAGTGTACGACCTCAAGAAGCGTGCACCTCTAATCTACTTGTATAATAACATCAAAATAAAGAACCATAAAGCATAGATCACATGAAAATGACAAATAAAATAAGTATATTTTATATATTGATGTGGATCCTAGTTACATATCGGTCCCTCTTAGGGATACCTAGTTTGATACAATGAAATACAATCAGAAGTAATGGTGTCCTCCGCAAAGGGATGGTGCACTTCGCAGGCATCCTGGTCTTGCACATAAAATTGTATGAGGGATTATAGATGCCTCCCTCTCCTTCTTTTCTAGAGGGATATGTTGATTTAAACACTTTGAATTGGTCATGTAAACTCTATCCTGCGTACAAGAAACAAAATTAGGAGATCAGTAGCACGAGCCACCTCTCGTGAAGAGACTTTATTAGAAAATATGTGAAGCATGATATGTAAGCATAATAATATCAAAATGTAGTAAAAATGAATGATAAATGCATGGATAACTTAGAAATAACAGTGTAAATGTATTATAGAAACCAGATCTATGCCGAAACTAAGCAATAAAGCAAAAAGCAATGATGAATCTAAGCTAAAACAAAGGAAACGACACCTCAGATCCTGGCCGTTGTTTCTTAGAGCAACTATGAATATAGACCACTATCAAAGACAAAATCCACTAACCTATAGTTTCTACTTCAAGATCTAAGGAATGTGGCACTGGATCCCTTGTCTAAATTGATGTTCAAGGGTCGCCTCACTGGTTGGTGATGAAGCATGTTTAGGTCTAAATAGTTGGATGGTGCATAGTCATTGCTCACATGGAAAGGGCCTTGCTACTCCTCAAAGAGGTAATGAATCTATCTCTGGTTTGCTAGGGCTCTGCTGCATACAAAATTGTTACTCTTGCTCTCTTTGGGAGGATTCATAAGTAGACCTTCCAAATCCAAATCTAGATCTAGATATTGGCTTCCTGGGGAAGCCAAGATATAGATTTACATGCAACTAACCATCATAGGAGAAGGATCAGTTATGAATTTACATTTAAGGAGTAGTCATAAGGACATCTAGGAGATCCATACTAAAAAATTGGTCAAAAATAATGCAACTGTCATTTCTACCCATGATTTGGGCCCTCCCTCATGACTAGTCTGTATTTTAGTTCTAGCCATTTATTAAAATAGCGACTAGACTTAGCCGCTCTAAGCTTCAATGGCTAATATTGGTAGTAGCTAATCCTAAATGGGATATAACTACCCCTTTTGAGTGGTTAGGACCACTTCTAGCTCTTGGAAAGGTCCAATATAAATCATATAGTCCATGGATGTGTCCATATGAGTAGTCTTCTAAACATGATGCATTTTAGGTGTCTACATATGCATATTTTTGGGATGCATTGTGGGAAAAACATAGCACTGAGAAAAAATAGACCACCTAGGGTCACATTGTAGGGTGTGTGATGATCATTGATCTGATCAACATTGAATGCCCCAATCATGAGAAAAGGTGTGAATCCTAGAATCATTACTTCCAACTAGATGGAAGGCTTAAATTTACATAAGACTTTGAAGTCCACTAGAGTCTCAGGTCGCATTTCTTAGAGTTCACAAAGGACCAAAATCCAGATCATCAAAGGTTTAAATGAGCATATTATCTTTTTACCCAAGAAATAGGGTAAGCTTATCATACATGTTAGAAATGTTTCATGAGACGAATGCAATTTGACATGATCAAGTGATCCTTTGTTGATTTTGATTATTATTGTTTGAAATTTTGACTACCCCCTCAAGCGACTAGTCGATGAGAAAAGGAAAATGAATAAAGCAATGAGTCGCTTGACCAAGATGATTGATTTGGAACCTTGAATAGGGTCACTTTTTTATATGGTAGATCCCATTTTAGGTGTGATTTCAACCATTTTTAGTAATTGTATATCCCTATCCCACAGAGTGGTCCAACCGTAATGGCCTTCTTAGGGAATCAAGATGATATCAATTCCATTCAAGCATGTGTTGAATCACTATATTTGATGATTTATTGAAAATATTATATAATAAATGATATGAATCCTCGTTCCCATGGGGCATTCCAATCATCATGGCCTTCTTTGGTATTTAAGTTAAGCGTCTCAATTCAATCATAACTAAATTACCCCAAATGGCCTTATGGTGATTTACTCATATTTTTGGATTGCATGGAGCACTAGTCACTACAAATACAAAGTGTATAGAATAAATAATTGAATACAATGTGCATTCAATATTTTGTTTTAATTTGATTTTTTTGTTATTTTTTTTGGTAAGTTAATTATTTTCATTAAACGGGGCATTTGAAAGGTGCCCCAACACCTTGTACATCAATAGAGCAGAAAATAAAACTCCTCAGAGGAAACACAAGGAGGAACATAAACAAATAGCCGAAAGCCAGCAGAACCCAAAAAGGACAAAATCCTCTGGTGGAAAGGAACAACAACAAAATGGCCACCATCCAGAAGAACCAAAAGGACAAAACCTCTGGAAGAAAGGAAAGAAACAAGAAGAGGAAAGCAAAATAGGCTTTCCCCAATAGGACCCACACACAGAATTAGATGGGAATGTCAGTCTGCATAGGAGACACAACGGTAACCTCCAGCTCGGCATCCTTGACATCGTCCTTCAGTACATCCTTTGGGGCTTCAATGCAGGCATCCTTGGCGATCTCCACAACGTCCTCATCCTTAGCCTCATCCTTGACATCGAAAGGTCCCTCCACAGCAAAAATAGTAGGAATGTCTTCAAAGGTATCATAGAAAAATAGAAGGCTAAGAGCTTGGCATTGTTCTTTGAGCTTCACAATTGCCTTCCCAATAGCCACATGGGCAGATTCCAGATGGTCAATAGTAACAGATGTAGCATGGACAACCAGTTTGTGAAGGTATTTTTCCACCAGGTCAGGAGAATTGGAAGGATATTTCTTGGGCTTCACAGAGGAAGGAGTAGGGGTTTCAGAAGCTTCCTTGAGCTTGAGTCTCTGGGAACAGCGGACAGGCATTTTCTCAACCTTAACCTTTTTCTTAATGTTGGAAATAGAGTAGGGTCTTTCACTCTTATCCTTTCTCTTGGGTCTAGAGGTCTTAAGGCTGGGCGAGGAAGAAGAGTTCTCTTCAGAAGATTCAGGGGCTTGGATATTTCCTTTGGGGAACTTAAGGAGGAGGAACCTATAAAGGATTTTGAAAAGACCTTGATGACAGGGTGATCCCTCTTCCTTTTTTGAATGGGTAGAAACAATTGTATAATCTAAGGACCAGTAAAGCGCAACAGGAATGTTCATCATCTTAGCTTCACAAAAATGATTAATGAATGCTAAATGAAAACAACAAAGTTGGGACTCAGGATTATCAGCAGTTAAATATTACATGATGGGTTTTAGGATTTCCTTCCATGGGGTGGAAATATGGTGATGGTACAAACCTTTTTTGTAAAGCTTATGGATAACCGAATTCTTCTCAAAGTGAGCCAGCTCTGCATCCCAGTTATGCTTGTTTCTCCTTATTACTTTGCCATCCAGATCTTGCCCTGTGAGTTCCGCCAGTAGCTCCATAGTGATATGAAACTCCACTCCATGAATAGTAACCATGCCATTGTCCCAAGATGTAGAAAAGGCCCTGGTCACCTCCCCATCGATGCCATAGAACATCTTGAAGAAACTAATAAGTCCACCTTTGTTTTTCAAAATATCTACAACAATGGAATCTAAATCAAACACCTCAGGCTCGATATAAATAGACTTTCCCTCCTTCATGATTAAAGATAGAGAAAAATAGGGAAAAGGAAAAAGGTGAAGGCAAGGGAACAATAGGAGGATGCACTTGTACAATGGTAGATGAATAAACAGAGCATGCAGAGGAAAATATATAAGGAAAACACTAATGCAGCTCCAGAACCAACAAAAAAACTAGAAAGGACACCTCAAAAAGGAAAAATCCCACTTGGAGAGAGGGAATTGGCTAGGACAGATGACGAGGAGGATTTTCTAGCTTTGAAAACTATAATAGGTAATTGGGAAAATCAAAAGGTGCTGATGGAGTTGACTATTGGGGACGCCCAAAAAATGGAGCCAATAGGGGAAGCTGGCACTAGAAACGTGAAGGATTGGAAAGTCCACCAACATAGATCTCGGGACGAGGCAAAAGGAAAAATGGTGGAGAATGAATCTCGAAAGAGCCAAATGGTGAAAACCAAAAAACTTGGGGAAGGCATTATTAAATATCGTGCTAGAATTTGCATTGGGGCTCTCAAAAGAGTCGGTTATCAAAAAATAATAAGCGCTTGCTAGGTTAAAAGGTGGTGGATTACATAAAAATAAATGAATAAGGGCCATGTGGACATGATCCAAGATTGAACACTGAGGAGGATATGTGAGGTTTAGAAAGCTGGAATTAAAGACTTTGAAGAAATTTAGGAAAAAAACCACAAGCTTCACGTGGAAAAGGAGGCCTCGGGAAAAGAAAGAAACAATAGCCTTAAGATTCACCATGATTAATATTAATTTGATCATGCTTGACGAGCTCATCAACTTCAGGAGGAAGACTATCAGTCCACGTCAGCAATCCTTGGGCATTCACTCCAATGTTAGCCAGTCTATCAGCAACAGAGTTGGCTTCCCTGAAAGCATGTTGAAACATGGTGTCATTCTGATTAAGCAAGATTTGTTTGCTTTCTTCCATAATGGTTCTTATCCTCCAACTGCCAGGTTTAGAATTTTTAAGATAATTTATTATATTAAGAGAATATCCCTCCACAATGATGTTTCTAGGAATATTTTTGATGAATTGGAGACCTCGCCATAAAGTCTTTGCTTCTGCAGAATGATTTGAGAGAACACCTAAAGGTTCAGAGTAAGCAAAAATGGGATTACCCAGGTGGTCACGAAGAATTCCTTCGGCACCAGCATTGCCAGGATTTCCTTTAGCAGCTCCATCAAAATTGAGCTTAACCCATCCAACCGGAGGAGGATGCCACTTGATGTTGGTTCTTGAAGCTGAAGGATTGACCGGTCTTGAACTTTCAAGGTGGATATGACAGGAATTGAGGATAGCTTCCTCGAAAGGCGGATGAGGAAAAGGATCAAAAGGGGTAATGAGGACATTCTATTTAGCATTAAGGATGATTTTATTGGCAATGTAATCAACGTCCAAGGCCTTCTTATCAAACACTCTTCTATTACGTTCAAGCCAAATTTGCCAAAGGTAATGTTGTAGACAAAATTTCCATAATCCTTTAAGTATGGGATTTTGGAAAGGATTTGGCCACTGGAGGAAAAGATCAACAATGGAAGGAGGACAAGCCCAGACTATTTGAAATTTAAGGAATAGATTGCTAATCACCATTCTAGAAAAGGAACAGAAAAGGAAAAGGTGGGAAGTAGACTCCCAGTCAGAAAGACAAAGGTAACATCTATTAGGGAGCTGAATGCCTCTTTTGATTAGGTTTTCCATTGTGAGGATTCGATCCTGAATGCAAATCCAAGAGAAGGAAGCAATTTTGGGAGTCAGATATTTTGTCCAGACCAGCTTAAAAGGAATAGGATTTTGGAAATCATTGAGAGAAAGCAAATAAGCTGATTTGACTGAGAACTCTCCAGAATCAGTAGGCTCCCATATAGGACGATCTGAGGAATCTTCTGGTGGAATTCTGATGGAAGATAACTGAGCTTGCAAACATGAAATTTCTGCTTCCAAATTAGGGAAATCAAGTCTTTTCCAGCTTCTGATTCCATTATTTGAAGAAATAAAATCTACAATTGAAGACCCAACCATATCTTTGGTGATTGCAATTAACCTTTGGAGCATAGGATTCTGAATGAGAGGACTATCACCAAGCCACTTGTCTTCCCAAAAGGAAATGGACTTTCCATTCCCAAAATGCCATCTTAATACTTTTCTCAAGAGGGAATGAGACACACATATAGATTTCCAAAAGGCAGACCCTGCTGAAGGGACATCACCAAAAAGAAATTCAGAGTCCTAAAGATATTTCCTTTTAAGAATCTTGACCCAATTAGCATTGTCATTAGAAATGAGCCTCCAGGATTGTTTAGCAAGGAGATAAAGGTTGATAATATGGATCCTTCTAAGCCCTAAACCTCCCTGGTATTTGGGTTTACAAACTTTATCCCAGGTGACTAAATGAAATCTATGTCTATTTTTTGATCCTGACCAAAGAAAATGATTTTGGATTTTTTTGATTTTTTGATAAACGTTGATAGGAGCTTTAAACAGAGAGAGGAAATAAATTGGGATACTCTGAAGATAGGCCATGGTGAGAATGATTTTACCCTCTTGAGACAAAATTTTACCTCTCCAAGTAGAAAGCTTTTTTTGAAGCCTTTCAATAACATTATCCCATAGGCTTTCTTTAACATTTCCAACAAATAAAGGTAAGCCTAGATAGGATGAGGGAAGATGATCTATAGTGCATTCAAGGATGTTGGCAATGAGATTCTGTCTATTTAAGGGAGTGTTAAGAAAATATAATTTGCTTTTTTGGAAATTTATCTTTTGGCCCGTAATTGCTTCATACAAGAGGAGAATACGTTTGATAATTTTGGCTTCATTGACGGAGGCAAAAGTAGACAACATAGTGTCATCAAAAAATTGTTGGTGGGTGATGGGGTTACATTGAGAGGTAACCTTAAGTCCAAAAATTAGACCTACATTATTTTCTTCCAGGATGGATCTTCCTAAAGCTTCAACTGCAATAACAAAAAGAAGGGGAGATAAAGGATCCCCCTGCCTTAACCCTCTGCTGCTCTGAAAGTATCCTGTAGGAGAACCATTAATAAGGATGG
This sequence comes from Wollemia nobilis, assembly GCA_028583015.1. Lineage (NCBI taxonomy): Eukaryota > Viridiplantae > Streptophyta > Pinopsida > Araucariales > Araucariaceae > Wollemia > Wollemia nobilis. The sequence goes on from JAQPPZ010002979.1 coordinate 6,924,358, forward strand.
AGAACCAAGTAGAGGAAATACATCCTTTGATTAAGGAAATCCAATCAGGATGAAAGCCAAACTTATTCAAAATGGCTAGAAGGAAATCCCAATTGAGTCTATCATAGGCTTTGTTCATGTCAAGTTTAAGAAGGAAAGCAACTCTTTTGTTGGAAGATATGGAATGAATTGCCTCATGAACTGAAATAATGCCATCCAAGATGGATCTTCCTCTTATAGAACTTCCTTGGATCTGATTTATAATTAACGACATTACCTCTCTTAGACGAATAGCAATGGCTTTTGTTAATATTTTGTAAATAACATTGCAAAGGCTGATTGGCTAAATTCATTGAAATTGCTTGCATTCACTTTTTTTGGGATAAGCACAATAAAGGTGGAGTTAAAGCCTCTAGGTATTACCTTGGAGCTTTGGATTTATCTTATGGCATTGCAAACATCCTGGCCAACCAAATCCCAAAAGCCTTGAAAAAATCTTGGAGAGAACCCATCAGGACCAGGAGCTTTATCTGGTTCCATAGAGAACAAAGCTACTCTGATTTCTTCATCAGTAAGAACAACATTGAGTTTGCTATTGATGCCATCAAAAATGATATTAGGAATAAATTGAAGGAAAAATTCCATGGCCACTTGAGAGTTTGGTCTGCTTTCCTCCTGGAGTAAATGCATGAAATGAGTTATTCCTTCATATCTGATTTCCTTGATGTCATTAATAATCCTTCCATCCTGGCTTCGAATTTCTTTAATCCTGTTGTTACTTCTGTGTCTCATAGTGGAAACGTGAAAGAATTTTGTATTGGAGTCTCCTTGCTTAAGCCACGTATCTCGAGACTTCTGCCTCCAAAAGGTTTCCTCACATTGAAGAATATTGTGATATTGAGCTAATAAGATCCTTTCTTCACTTCTTACCTCTGCTGAATAATTTCCTTTTTCCTGGCTTTCTTTTTCAATTAAGGTAAGCTTGTTCATGACATCCTATTTATTCTGGAAAATATTTCCAAAAATATCTCTGTTCCATATTTTTATGTTTTTCTTGATATTCTTAAGTTTTTGGGCTAAAACAAAATAAGGAGTTCCTTGAACATCAAATTGCCACCACTGACCTATCATGTCTCTGAAATCAGGATGTAACATCCACATAGCTTCAAACCTAAAGGGAGTTTTGAAAATTTTGGGGTTGTTGGTGTCTAAAAGGATAGGACTATGGTCAGACCCAATTTTGAGAAGAGATTGGAGATTCGCATCACCCCAAATGTTTTATATATTTTTTATTTATGTGAATTTTTTTGTTAATTTTGCAATTTTGAGAATTTTGGACCAACAAATATGCATTGATGTCCATTATGAAACTCCTTATGGTGAGAAAATGTGTGCACTTATGGGGTTGACCAGAGAACTAGGGCATATTTGGAACCTTTTTGGGAGGTATGATATTGATAATGCCCCAGTCGATGCTTGAAAATATTTTTGTTTTTATTTTATGTTATGGATGCAATGATGAATGCAATGCCTAGATAATTATTTGATTATGCTATATGGATGTAATGTACTGATGACATGCACTAGCTAGATGATAGATGTTTGTTTAGATGTTATGATCTAGATGTGTAGATGGACTACTGGTGATGTATGCATATATGGATGCAATGCTTTGTGTTAAATGCATGTTTAATTTTGATCTAATTGTATGCATTTAATTTATGTTGCTATGATATGGTAAATGATGTATGTAATATGATGCATTATTTACATGAGGATGATCTAATGTAAATGAACCTGTATGCTTTAATCACTTAAAACATAAGGAATGAATCTGATATGTGTTTAACAATCTAGTGGGTGACACCACAGAATGTATAAAAATCATGAATGTAAATAATAACTCTTATCATAATAATTAATCATTTAAGCATCCAGATGTGAGATGAGATGATGTGATATGTATGTGCTTTCTTTATAAGCTTTTGTAAATTAAAAGATATACACAAAATAGTCAGTGGCCATCTAAATATCATTGCTGATATTTATCCGGTATCTATCCTATTTCATGAACACCCTTTAATGAATAAAACCTCATAAAGAAAGTTGATTTGATTGATGAAATGATTTGTTGCTATTTAGGAATCTTTGAGGTTTTCCATGAGACTCAAACACCCTAGTTACTTAATCAAAAGTTGTATACTGACCATACAGGACTCCTGAAAGATAAGGTTTTTGTTATGAAGACCCAGATATTCATTATCCTGTGTGTGCAAATGAATATATTAGATGAAACATAAGCATACCCCAATGCCAGGTGGGATTCATTCAGCCCATTGTTGTATTGGGGATCCTCAAATGTTCATCCTAATCCTAAGTTGGACTCAGTTGGATTAGACCATTAGGCGATATAGGACACCTAAAGCTAGCTCTTTTTGCAAATTGCTTAGAACTACCCTAATGCTAGGCAGGATTCATTCAGCCCATTGTTGTATTAGGGATCACTCAATGGTTTGTGGAGATTGACCATTCTAGGGATTCAAGCTCTTCACCCCCTTCTTTTCTTCACATTTATTTGGGATACTTGCTCATGCTTAGTGATGAAAATCACTGTTTATTTTGAATTTTTATTTTTCTTTGAGCAAGGGATTTATGTAGTGATGATAATCACTATTTATTTTGCTTTTGATCTGTTTATTTTTGCTTGTTTTGATGAAAGCAAGGGATTTATTTGGGTAGGGGGGAGCTTGTCCTTTTGTCAATGATCAAAATCCTAGACCATGCGCATCACAAGATGAGCAAGTAAAAACCTTTCGCTTAGGATGCCTAGTACCACTTGGTGGTGTTCATATTTCCCTTGTTCCAACTAGGATTTTAGTGTTTTGATTAGTGATAGGATTATGATATATGCTAGGTACTATCAAAACTAGACCTCATCTTCTGCTAGTGAAGATAGCTTTCTACAAAGTTTGATAAAATCACTAGGTATGGCTGAGTGACCAAAAAACCCTAGTATATTCCTTATAGCAATAGGAAGGGGTTGTGTTGAAAAACACAATTACTCACATGGGTGATGGATGATGATGGATTTGAAGATGCATGATTGAGATACAAATGTGGTGTCATTTGTAAGATTGCAAACACAATCTATCCTAATGCAAGTGCAATGGATGGAAATGCCTAAATGCAATGCAATTAAATGAATGCAAATGCCAAATGCAAATGTTTTTGTATTTTTAATTTTTTCAATTGTTTTTGAGTTTTGATCATTTTGAATGTTTTTGAATTTTTGTGTTTTGTTTTTGACCAAAGGTTTATATTCCTTTGGAGCTTTTTGTGAGTTGACCAAAGGGCTTATGATGCCTTTGGAGCTTTTTGTGAGTTGACCAAAGGGCTTATGATGCCTTTGGAGCTTTTTGTGAGTTGACCAAAGGGCTTATGATGCCTTTGGGGCTTTTTGTGATTTTGACCAAAGGGCTTATGATACCTTTGGAGCTTTTTGTGAGTTGACCAAAGAGCTTGTGATGCATTTGGAGCATTTTGTGAGTTGACCAAAGGGCTTATGATGCCTTTGGGGAATTTTGTTATGTTGACCAAAGGGCTTATGATGTCTTTGGGGCCTTTTGTGATGTTGACCAAAGGGCTTATGCTGCCTTTGGAGCCTTTGTGAGTTGACCAAAGAGCTTGTGATACCTTTGGAGCCTTTTGTGAGTTGACCAAAGGGATTATGATGCCTTTGGGGCCTTTTGTGAGTTGACCAAAGGGCTTGTGATACCTTTGGAGCCTTTTGTGAGTTGACCAAAGAGCTTGTGATGCCTTTGGAGCCTTTTGTGAGTTGACCAAAGGGCTTATGATGCCTTTGGAGCCTTTTGTGAGTTGACAAAAGGGCTTGTGATGCCTTTGGGGCCTTTTGTGAGTTGACCAAAGGGCTTGTGATGCCTTTGGGACCTTTTGTGAGTTGACCAAAGGGCTTATGATGCCTTTGGGGCCTTTTATGAATTGACCAAAGGGCTTGTGATGCCTTTGGGGCCTTTTGTGAGTTGACCAAAGGGCTTGTGATGCCTTTGGAGCCTTTTGTGAGTTGACCAAAGGGCTTGTGATGCCTTTGGAGCCTTTTGTGAGTTGACCAAAGGGCTTATGCTGCCTTTGGAGCCTTTTGTGAGTTGACCAAAAGGCTTATGCTACCTTTGGAGCCTTTTGTAAGTTGACCAAAGGGCTTGATATGGCTTTAGGGCTTTTTGTGAGTTGACCAAAGGGCTTATGATACCTTTGGAGCATTTTGTGAGTTGACCAAAGGGCTTATGATACCTTTGGGATATTTTTGATTTGACCAAAGGGCTTATGCTACCTTTGGAGCCTTTTGTGAGTTGACCAAAGGGCTTATGATGCCTTTGGAGCCTTTTGTGAGTTGACCAAAGGGCTTTAAGATGCCTTTGGAGCCTTTTGTGAGGTGACCAAAGGTGCTATGCTCCTTTGAAGCCTTTTGTGAGTTGACCAAAGGGTTTATGATGCCTTTGGGACCTTTTATCATGGCGACCAAAGGATTTATGATGCCTTTGGAGCCTTTTATGAGTTGACCAAAGGGCTTGTGATGCCTTTGGGGCCTTTTGTTATGGTGACCAAAGGGCTTATGATGCCTTTGGAGCCTTTTGTGAGTTGACCAAAGAGCTTATGATACCTTTGGAGCCTTTTGTGAGTTGACCAAAGAGCTTGTGATGCCTTTGGAGCCTTTTGTGAGTTGACCAAAGGGCTTATGCTGCCTTTGGAGCCTTTTGTGAGTTGACCAAAGGGCTTATGATGCCTTTGGGGCTTTTTGTGAGTTGACCAAAGGGCTTATGATACCTTTGGAGCCTTTTGTGAGTTGACCAAAGGGCTTATGCTACCTTTGAAGAGACCAAAGATCTTATGCTATAGCCTTTTGTGAGTTGACCAAAGGGATTATGCTACCTTTGGAGCCTTTTGTGAGTTGACCAAAGGGCTTTAAGATGCCTTTGGAGCCTTTTATGAGTTGACCAAAGGTGCTATGCTATCTTTAGAGCCTTTTATGAGTTGACCAAAGGGCTTATGATACCTTTGGGGCCTTTTGTAATGGTTACCAAAGGGCTTATGATACCTTTGGAGCCTTTTGTGAGTTGACCAAAGGGCTTGTGATGCCTTTGGGGCCTTTTGTGATGGTGACCAAAGGGCTTATGATGCCTTTGGAGCCTTTTGTGAGTTGACCAAAGGGCTTATGATGCCTTTGGAGCATTTTGTGAGTTTGACCAAAGGGCTTATGATGCCTTTGGAGCCTTTTGTGAGTTGATAAAAGGGCTTATGATGCCTTTGGAGCATTTTTATTTGACCAAAGAGCTTATGCTACCTTTGGAGCCTTTTTGATTTTGATGTTTTTTGATTTATTTAAGTTTTTATGTTTTCTATTGTTTTCAAAATTTTGAATTTTATTGTTTTGATAGGGGGAAAGTATGATACCTTAGGTATCCCCTGTGTGTGTGCCACTCAATGAAAGTGAGGAAGGCACGATACCTTCAGAATCCTCACTTTGCCTCATTGAACTTGATGTGGATGATGGGGAAGGTACATTACCTTTAAGACCCCCAATGTGCATGTTGTCCACAACAATGTAATCAACTTGCTTAGGAAGAGTGACAGAAATAAACTCTCCCAATTGGGGCATGGACCTCCATGGGGTGCCCATGTCTTGGTGGGGATAAATGAGTGAACCATCTGCATGGAGCTCATTTCATTCTAATAGGTCTTGGACCACCTTTCAAAATGAATGGCAGTCATGGATGTCATGCCCTTGTATACGATGATACATACAATAGAGGCTTTCATCAGTGGACCCATGTTTGGGTTCTCTTTGTTTGACTTCAGGTAATACAAATGCATTTGCCTCATAAAGCTTTTGAAATAAGGTTGCGGTAGTCATCTGAAATGAAACTACTCAATGAGCTAGCTTGTTGGGCCTACGAGGCTATGATTGACCTTGGGGTCTCAACTAGGATGATGTAGCCTCTATTTTGGAAGGTTGAGGCACTATGGATGAACCATCTATGGGAAAATCCCCACTATCTATGAGATCTTGAACCACATTCTTGAATCCATAATAATTACGAATGCCATGGCCCTCTATTCGATGATAGAGATAGTAATGGTCCTCTCTATAACCCTTAGGTTTAGCTCTATTTGGGTCTAAAGGGCTGATGTCTGGTAAGGTGATGACCTTAGCTTCCTACAAATTTTGAAATATGTCTGACATGGGCTCATTTAAAGGAGTCCAAATGCATTGCTAGTGTTTTGAGTGTGTAACACGCACTAGCTTAGTTTGATGACTAGGTTGAGCCCTAGGTATTTCAATTTCTATCTTAGGGGGCTCCTCTTGATTTTTGGGTGCAAGGGATGGATTACTGACTATGGTCACTTGTTGGTTGACAATTTGAAGTTGCTTTTTTTTGAGCATGTTGTATACTATGGCTCTAAAAACCTTGACATGATTGAATATCATGACCTATTTTTTCTATGGTATACATAATGCTCACTCCTCCTCATACCCTTGGGGTTTTGGATGATTTGGATTTAAAGGTCACACCTCAGGTAAGGTGATGGCATTTGTGACACATAATCGATTGAAAATCGATATCGTAGGCTCAAGCAATGAGGGATACTTGCTAGGTTTTTGAGGTGGCTAGGTTGGCGCTTGCTCTGGTTGAGGCTTTTCCTGTGGCTACAAAGGAGGTTGTTTGTCCTTAGATGTGGATTGCTTTTATAGTTCTTGGCTCTCAAGTTGGATCAAGATACATTGCAGTACCTCATTTTGTTGCTCCATTTGTGCCTCAATATTATAAAGGTGATTTTGCATATGCTCCAAGACTGATAAGGATCTCATGTGTATTTCTAGTGATTGGTTTGAAATACCATTGTCATCAATTGAAGGAGGTGAAAGAGTGGGTGCTAAAGATCCCCAAGTATATGCAAATCACCCATTTCCTTCATTTGAGATGATGTGGATACTTCATGATGATCCACTTCGATAGTGGCATCCACATGCTCATGTTTATGACTCAGTTCATGTTTTTATTTTACTTTGTGGTGTTGAACTATGTCTTCCTTGAGTACCCCCAATCTGATATGGGGGAAACACTTGTTATTGTTCTTGAGGAGGCACCATGAGAAGTGAGTCAGGGGTGACTAATGCCAATGGTTTTGACCCCTTCAATATGGAAGCAATCATCTGGTTGCACCATATCTTGTTTTATCTACCTTAGAGTCACTTGGTCCTCTGACTTAATGTTAACCATTCCCACAAACTCATGCGAGGGCACTTCAGCATTTGGATGAGTTGTGGGTGACTCCTCAACTTGTTGAAGTTGTTCTATTTCAATTGTGGCAACTTGTATTTCCTCATGTTCAGGTGAAGAATCAAGGATGGGATCAATAGGTAGTGACTCGATAGGAGGTCAACCTAAATCCTCAATGGACTCAATGATAGGTGTAAATGTAGTGTTTGCCTCTATATGCTCTTTGCATTCAATTTCATCCACATGGAATGTGACCTATGATGTGGTGGATGAAGATGGTATGATATGACTTGATTTATCCATAACCACAATAGGTTCTTCCCCTTTGATAGGAGTAAGAGAGTCCTCTAATGACATGTTTGAGATAGCTGTGAGCATATTTGTGGTTGTCTTCATCGATTTCTCATTGCTTGGAGAGACCGAGGATGGAGGTGTAATGGGTGAAACCATGGGTGATGGTAGTGGTGAAGGCAACTTCACAGCAAGCCATGGGGTTGCATCCAGACTCTGGATAACATCATTAGGTTTAATGTTCAGATGCATGGGTGACACAATAGGCTCCTATGGATGGTCCACTGGTTTATAATACTTAAAGGGATCTATGTCAGCCTCAACTACATGGACCTTATTTGCATGAATGTACTTAATGCACTGATGCATTACGGATGGTACACACTCCATGGCTCTTATCCAAGGCCTTCCTAGCAGTATGTTATACTATCTTGGACCCTCTAAGATGTAGCACAATATAGGAATGGTATTTTGTCCCACCTCAATGGGGAGGACTATTGTGCCTACTGTGGGAGATTCCACATCATTAAAGGCTTGCAAAATGAAGGTAGATGCTCTAATGTGGGAAGGTGGAATGTTGAGATGTCTCAATGTAGTGGTAGTGATGATATTGATGGATGAACCAGTATCAACCAAAACTTGCTTGTATGAAATTTTATTAATGCTAGCTATAATGTGCAATGGTAGATCAGATTCATTAACAAGGATTGGTTTAATTTCTTGTTTGTGAAATGTAATCATAGGGTCCTCGCATGATGTAATGGAATTCAATTGTTATGAGGATTGTGATGTATGATTGTTGTTGATTTGGTTCAGCAATGGTATAGACTGGTTAGGGAGTTCCTCCTTCCCTATTGTGACATTGACCATGCTGATAATATCCTCATTAGGTGAGGCTATATGCACATCTCCTTCACCTGCTTTATTTGATCTTCCTTGACCTCAAGACTGGGTAAGGGATCTTTGGATATATCTATTTGTTGATTATTAATAGCAAGAGGTTTTTCTATCTGTTTAGGAGAATGGCTATCTACCTACCTAGGAGGCAACTCTTGATGATGCATAGGGTGCCTCATGTTGATTTGTTAACGTGATTTTTTTGCATGTTCCCTTTATTCTAAGGTACGCTGATCCCTTAGGCTCTATTCATACACGCGTCAACACCATCTCTGTCATGCCTCCTCTTGTTCAAGGGCATCTAATATGCTCTTTATCTACACATAATGCTTCATCTAACCTACGCACATGATTAGATTGGTATCCTGGATCACGGCCCACCGGGCGCCGGGCGCAACCCCCGCCAAATCCGCCATTATTATACCACAACAACACACACAAAAAGAGCCTTCCACTCAAAAAAACCCCACATGGTGCAAGTCCTCTAATTGAGCTTGGATTAATTGCTCTTTTAGGTTAATGGTAGGCCTAGGCAACCGATCTGGGTGATCCATTGTGTAAGACCGATGGCTTTCCTTCTCACTATAGGGGGTTTCAACTATGTCAGATCCTACCATGTACGTGGCAACCCTATCACTTTGGTAGGTAGATCCCCTATGTGAGGAAGTGGCTTCACGATGACTATCAGGGCATTGTGTAGGAATGATGAGATCCTTAGGAGAATATCAGAGGTGTTCAGGGCCTCTCCATAAGTTTTTTGCTTTGTTGGCTCATGATTGAGCTCGGCTATGCATAGTTGTCATGATGTGTTGACTAGGCAAACCTTGAAGGAAACCCACACTGAAGGAATTTTTGAATTCCAAAAAATATTGTGGGTGTTATATACCAAAATTATCAATGCAATGAGCTGATCACAATGGGCTATGACTCCAAAAAGTGACTTTCGGGTCAAAATTTTGTATTTTTGAAATAATTGGCCAACCGGGGCTCGTGGGGAAATACCCACTTTTAGGAATTTTTGGGAAATTTTGAAGCATGAAGAGTTAGGACTCAAAATTTTTGTGAGAGGTGCACAAGGGGCTAACTAAGACAACAAAACAAATTTGGCAATTTTTGGAGTTGTCTAGCCCATTTTATGACTATTTTAGTGCAGTTTTCCCTATTTTTGGCTTCAAAAATAGAGTAATCATAAAACCAAAATAAATTTTTCGTTATAGCTCCGATTTGCACGATTCTTAATCCGTTGGATGTAGAATAAAAAAATAGCTTTTATATTTTTTCAATAAATTTATTTGAAAAATTAGGGTTAGGTTTTGGTCCTAGATCAAGGATCTTAGGTTGATTACCCAAACAATAAAGAAACACACAAAGAAAACAATATGATTATCTCTTTTATGAATTAAATGTGTGTCCTAAGAACTTGTTTTAGTGTGTTTTAGATTTTTTGATATCTTAGACTATTCTCATCATGTTTTGAATTCGTTGATGTAATGCTTGAATAGTTAAAGGGATTTCACCTATATACTCACAACTTGACAACCTGGTGATGAAGTCACGGTCACGTTATCCAACCAAAATGTGTGGTGATGAAGTCCACACATGATCAGGGAGCACAGGTCCTCCCGATCCTCACCTAGTTCACCTACAATTGATGATATACCTCTCCAAAGAGAGATACATGCTATTTCCCATGGGTTATGATGGATCTTGGAAACCGATATTGGCCAATAATAATAGGTTCATGGGATTTGAGACAATAGGTGGAGATGAAAGCCACCTCATTGAACTCTACTAGTGGTTGGTCATGACTTCCAACTCACTAGCATTTAAGTGAATCATGGTGTGTGGATGTTATTTTTAGATTTTTGCATAAAGGAAAACAATGCATCAAGAAGCACTCATGATTTTTCTCCTACATGCCTAAGAAAAGAACATGTTTTATTTTCAGAGAAATGCATGTCTAAGTAATTTAATGACTTTTAAAGAATGCATTTCTACTTCATGAAATAATGGCCTCTGGTTGGGCCCCATGCAAGCAAGCTCTACAAACAAAACCTAGACCATTGGAGACTAGGGCAGACCTAAAAATAGAGGTCCACTATTCCTAGCAGTGACTAGAAGAAACTAAAATAAAAGACTAAGAAGCTTCAATATATTTTTCTTTTATCATTTTCTTATGTTTTCTTTAATTTAAATGTTGTTTTACTTGTTGTTTTCTAAAAATAAATTGCAAACAAAAAAGATAAAAAATTAGAGAGTACCCTAACCTAAAATCCGGCTGCCCTCTATATCTTATTCTCTACTAGCCATTGTTGATCAGAATTTCCACTTATAGCTACTATATTCAAAAGCAGCCTCTGTTTTCTAGCCGCTATCACTCAGAGCATCCAAACCTACACATAGAAAACACATAAAAACATCAAATAAATAGCCAAAATAGAAAACTAGGTGGGGTCCCATCATGATCACCATGTGGTACAACCCCGAGAAGAGTGCACCTCTACTCTAATTGCATAATAACGTCAAAATAAAGGACCATAAAGCATAGATGACATGGAAATGACAAACTAAAGAAGTATATTTTAATTATTCATGTGGATCCTGGTTATATCGGTCCCTCTTAGGGATACCTAGTTTGATACAATGAAATACAAGTAGAAGTAATGGTGTCCTTTGTAAAGGGATGGTGCACTTTGTAGGCCTCCTGGTCTCGCACATGAACTTGTATGAGGGCTTATAGATGCCTCCTTCTCCTTCTTATATAGATGGATATGTCGCTTTAAACACTTTGGATTGGTCTTGTAACCTGTATCCTATATACAAGAAACAACAATAGGAGATCAGTAGCATGGGCCACCTCTCGTGAAGATACTTTATTATAAAATTTGTGAAGCATGATACATAAGCATAATAATATTAAAATACAATAAAAATGAATGATAAATGTATGGATAACTCAGGAATAATTGTGTAAATGCATTACAGGAACCAGATATATGCTAAAAACTAAGCTAAAATAAAGGAAACGATACCTCAGATCCTGGCTACTACTGCTCAGAGCGACCATGACTGTAGGTTGTTGTTGAAGACAATGGCCACTAACCTATAGTTTTTACCTCAAGATCTAGTAGTTGTGGCACTGGATATCTTGTCTAAATTTATGTTCAAGGGTCACCTCTTTGTGTTCGTACATTGGTTGGTGATGAAGCATGTTCAAGTATGAATAGTTGGTTGGTGTGTAGTCGTTGCTCACATGAATAGGGCTTCACTACTCCTCAAAGAGGTAATTAATCTATATCTAGTTTTATAGGGCTCTGCTACACACAAAATTGTTTCTCGCTCTCTTTGGGAGGATCCATATGTAGACATCCCAGATCTATATCTGCATGCAACTGACTGTTATAGGGGAAGAATCAGTTACAAATTTACATTAAAGGAGTAATTAGGAGGACCTTTTGGGGATCCACATTGAAAAACCACTCAAAAACAATGTAACTACCATCTCTACCCCTGATTTGGGCCCTCCCTCATGGATAGTATGTGTTTCAATTCTAGCCACTGATGACAACAACAACTAGACTTAGTCACTCTGAGCTTCAATGGCTAAGATTGGTGGCTACTCTAGTTGATAGTGGCTAAGCCTGAATGGGAAATAAATACCCATTTTGAGTAGTTAGGACCATTATTATCTCTTGGAAATGTCCAATATCAGTCATATGGTCTATGGATGTGCCCATATGAGTAGCCTCTTAAACATGACATGTTTTAGGTGTCTACAGTTAGCTTTTCCTTATGTGCGATTAGAAGTCTCTTTAAAAGATATGTATCACCATGCATGAGCATACTTCACTGCCAATCAAGCATCTATATCTTCGGTGGAGACTAGCTCCATAGTCCAAGAGTTTGATATTTAGGCTTTGGGAATGACTACCTAATTGTCTTATTGGAAATGTAGTACTATATTTACAGCTTGAGGATCTATGGTGTGTGATGAAAGATTTAGAGCTTTGGCGAATTAAAATTCTCAACCTAAGTATGATGATAAATGTACCCTATCCTTACTACTCTATATCTTTTATTTGGAAGCAACTATGATAGTGGTGAAAACCACTATTTTTGTGGACTATGTTGCATGATGGGACAAGCAAGGAATACCATTTTCACTTTGAGTTTTAAACCAAGTATGGTGTTATCCCTCTTTGACACAAGATATTTTTAAGATGTGAGATTGTGTTTGGTTCAAGAGTGTTTTGGAGTCAATTCCCAGAACTCAAGATTTTCTTAGTGAAAATATGTCTTGGTCCTAAAGAAAACTTGACATGTATTTGGAGGTTGCTAGAAACACTAGGAGTGGCCAAGTGATCAAAAACACCTAGGAATTATGGAAATATAGTTTTGGAAATGAAAATTTAGATTTATGGACTGGTGCAATGAAATGGATGATGTCTGAAGGTGCCCTTGATTAAGGAAACATGACTTTATTGGACCAATTAATGTCTAAACTAAATAAATGATCCCTAAAATGAAATGTGAAATGTGTGAAAATGCTGGTGCAAACGTAATGAATGAAATGTGAGTTGTGAAATGAAATGTGTATTAATGAAATGTGTGTAATGCAATTTATACCATGCAATGTGTGTATGAAATGCAATTTTATGACATGAAATGCAATGTATGAAAATGTCATGTGTTTTTATATAATAGCCATATATATACATATATAAATCCAATTATGCATAGAATGCTCTCAAGTGTATAACATTAAATGGTTCAGGTTCTTCAACTCCCTCTAGACTGGCAAGTCTATAAGTTCCTTTACCCACTTTTTGAGTTACAATGTATGGACCTAACCAATTGGCTGTAAATTTATCACGAAGGTGTGGCAATGCATTAGTGTTTTTTTTATTCTCTTTAAGGATAAGATCTCCTACTTGGAATTCTCATAGATGAACTTTGGCATTGTAAGCATGTTTTAGGTGATCTTGATATACTCATAAATTCTCTAAAGCATTGACTCACCTTTCATCAAGAAGTGTGAGTTGGTCAAGACGTGCTTGTCTAGCAGTATCATCATCTATGAATTCCTACAATGAAATTCATAATGAGGGGATCTCAAGCTCAAGAGGTATGATTGCTTTAGCTCCATAGACCAATGAAAATGGCATTGCCCTAGTGGGTGTGCAGATGCTTATTCGATAAGCCCATAGTGCCAAGGAAATTTGTGTATGCCAATCTCTATGATTTTCTTTAACAAGTTTTTTGAGAATAGCAATTAAGGTCTTATTGGTAGCCTCAGCTTGTCCATTTGCTTGTGGGTAATAAGGAGTCGAGAAACTATGTTGGATGTTATATTTCTTGCAAAGTGCTCGAACATCCTTGTTCTTGAAAGACTTACCATTATCAGAGATGATTTTTGAGGGGATACCAAAATGATAAATAATATGATGAAGTATAAAATCCACAATTCTAAGTCCTATCATACTTGTTATAGGAATTGCTTCGATCCACTTTGTGAAGTATTCTATGGTTATGATGATGAATGTATGTTATCCCGAGGAAGAAGGAGATATTTTACCAATTAAATCTAGACCCCATTTTGAAAAGGGCCAAAGGCTTTGAATAGGTTGTAATGCTTGTGATGGTACATGAGTTAAATTAGCATGTTCTTGACATTGCTTACAATGTTTGACGTATGTGCAATAATCTCATTCCATTGTGGGCCAATAATAACCCATGCATAGAATATGCTTTACAATGTCCATTCCACTAAAATTACCACCATAAGTACCATCATGAGCTTCATCTATGGCTCTTTGCACCTCAGCAAACTCAAGACAATGAAGGAGGATTCCATCATAACCACGTCTATACAACACGTCCCCCAAGAGAGTAAAACGAGCTACCTTTTGCTTGAAAGTGTATTTAGCAGTTCATGACATATCTAATGGGAGTGTTCCAAATTTGAGAAAGGCTATAATTTGGTTTGACCAAGGCTCACATGGCTCCAAATGGATAAAGCAAACATCCTTTTCATCCTTAGATTCAACACGGACAATTGCAAATTTAGAGATCATTGAAATTATGAGGGGTTGTACCTATCCTAAGGTATCCTTTGGAATCAATGATCCAAGAGAGGCCATTGCATCTACAAATCTATTAGTCGAACGTGGCAAACTATCAATTTCATACCAATCAAACTTAGAGAGCAATTTCATTTCTACTTCATGGTAAAGCTTAATGGTAGGCTCTTTGCATTGGTATTCTCTGTTTACCTATTTGATAACAAGTTGAGAATCACCAAATATCCTGATACACTTAATACCCATAGCTATAGTTGCTTGAAGACCTAATATTAAGGATTCATACTCTACATTATTTTTTGTGCATTGGAAGTCTAGTTTGAATTATAAGGGGATGGGTACCCCTTGGGGTGTATGAAACATGACTCCAGCACCTTGAACTTTTTTGCACTTAGAACCATCAAAGAATAGTGTGATATCGATATCTTCCTCTAGAATGATATCTTCTTCTTGTTCAGTGATAGTGAATACCAAATCATCTGGGAGCTCAATAATCAAAGGATGATCACTAGGTAGTGGAGCTTTCACAAGTTGATCGGCTATAACCTGACCTTTAATGGATTTTTGGCTAATAAAATCAAGATCGAATTCAGTGAGAAGCATTATCCATTTAGCAGTATGGGTGTTATTATAAGTGCGAGACATCATATAACATAGAGGATTTTATCTAGCTATGACATATATTGTGTGACTAAGCATATAATATCTAGTTTCTTAGTGGTAAATACCACTACTAAGCATAATTTTTCCATGTAAGCATATCTAGTTTCATAGCTTACCAATGTTTGACTAATATAATAGACAACTTGCTCTCAATTGTTTTCATTCTTTTGTGCAAGCATTATCCCTAATGCAAAGTTTGTTGTTGAAACATACAGATGAAAGGGGACCCCCAAACGAGGAGGAGCTAATATTGGTGGAGAATCCAAGTATTGCTTAATGTCATCAAAGGATTTTTGAAATTCATCTATCTATGAAAATGGCACCCCTTTTGTAGCAAGTGATTGAATGACCTACATTTGTTAGAAAGTTACGTAATGAAACGATGGATTGATTGAATATTTCCTTGTAAACTATGTAATTCCTTCAAATTAGTTGGGAGAGGCATCTCCATGATGGCCTTGAATTTGTTTGGGTCCACCTCAATGCCTCTTTTGGAGATAATGAAACCTAGTAGTTTGCTAGAGGTAACACCAAAGACACATTTCTTGGGGTTCAACCTTACATTATGCTCTAGAAGTCGATCAAAGACTTTTTCCAATACACCAATGTGCTCTTGTCAAGTTTTGGATTTTACCAAGAGATCATCCACATAATATTCGATGATATTATGCATGTAATCATGGAATATGTATGTCATGGCACGTTGATAAGTAGCACCTACATTTTTAAGGTCAAAGGGCATCACCTTGTAACAAAAAGTCCCCCAAGGTGTAGTGAATGTTGTTTTGTGTTGGTCATAAGGATTTATTTGAATTTGGTTGTATCTTGAAAAACCATCCATTAGAGAAAGCATTTCATGGCTAGCATAGGTTTCGACAAGAGTATCAATGTTTGGAAGAGGAAAATCATCCTTAGGACACGCTTTGTTAAGATCTCAAAAATCAATGCAAATGTCTATCATATTTCCCCATTAGGCTTGCGAATAGGTACCATGTTTGAGAGCCACTCAAGATAATCAATGGGTACAATGAAACCCACATCTAATAGATTTTGGAGCTCTTCTTTGACCAAAATGGAAATGGTAGGATGCATCCTTCTAAGTTTTTTTTGACCAGCTTAGCATCAGGGTGTAAGGTGAGATTGTGGACAACCAAGTTAGGGTCAAGACCGAGCATGTCTTTGTAAGACCATGCAAAAATACCCTTCTTCTTCTTGAGGAGAGCAATTAATTACTCTTGTTCATCAGTGGATAAACTTTTTCCAAGTTTGACAATTTGGGGATTGTCTGCATCTAAACTAAGGTTCACATTGATAGTATCTTCAATAGACATGTGAGAACCTTCCTCAAGTTGATGGGGCATTGGGATTAGATGAATGTCATCTATGAGGTCATCAAATTATTCTAACTTATCCTCATCTATGTCTGCCTAGAAAACCTCAGGATCTGAAGGTGAAGGTGAAGGTGAAGGTGAAGGTGAAGGTGGGGGATGGAGGAATGTAGTTGGTTGAAGCCCTTAACAATTCCTTGGATAGGATGAACTCAAAAAAGGATGGTGGTGAGGAAATCTGGTCCATATCAATAAGACTCATGTCAATAGGAATTGGCTTTGCCAAATCATATGGATTACAAAGTGGGGTGAATAAGTCAACAGGATTCATGTTGACTTAAAGGGAAAATGGATGGGTGGCAAAGGTGAATGGAATGGATCCTGTTTGGTAAAACCAATGCTAGAACTCTATTAAACTTGGACAACAACAAGAAACACAAATAAATGCAATGTACATGCAAAATATGTTTGTTTTTTTTTAATTTGTTTTTTGATTTTTTTTAATTATGTACATATATTACAAACAAAGTGGCTAATGAGATGGATTAATGAGATGGAGGTGGTGGTTCACTAGTTGTTTTGGCTCGCTCTTGTGGAAGAAGCAAGTGAAATATGGGCTGATGGATGGGGAACATTTTGAGGTAAAACTCATCCTATTTAGTGTGTGGAATGATGGGGTCTGATTCCTCTTTAGATTCATCAAAAGCTATTGACATAAGGTCAAATTCTTCATAGATCTCATCTTCAAAGTCATCAATGTGATGGATATATTCTCCTGAATTTAAATTTAAGATTTGAAAATCTTGTTCAAGAGAAGAGGTGGATGAAAGTGGATGATAACCTAAACCTGAATGGTCATGCATTTCTCGATATGAAACATCAATAATCTCATGCATTCCCTATTCATGCCATCCTAGGCCATGTCCTTACCAATTAACAATGTGGAAATATCGAGATGGAAAACCCAACATATGTTGTATATTGGCCAGTGTTGGTGATTTGGGTTCATCTGGAGTAACTAGATTGGATGATGAATCAAGTCCCCCATACACAAAATTAATACTATTAGGCATTGAACCCATATTATATACCACTCCTATAGATAAGGGTGGGTCATGTGGGTGACCATAATCCTTAGAAGTTTGAATGTTGAGTGGTGTGACTATGATGTCTTGGACCACATATTCACCAATACCAGGATTAGTGAGGTGGACCTCAACTTGGGATGATGTGGATGGATTAGATGTAGATGGAACTGACTCATGGTTGGTTGATGGTATCTCACAATCCATCATTTTGACTTGTGAGACATTGGCTAATGTGGATGAATATGGATTTGGCTGGGTGGATTTTTGAATTGGCAATGATGTGGAAAGAGTGGTGGAGGATGTTGATGATGTGGCTAATGTAGATTGAGTTTGACCACATGTGCATGTATTCAATGGTGATGAATATGGGGGTATGGAAGTGGATGCTTGATGTGAATTGGTGATTGGAAGCTCCTCAAGAATAGGGGCTTTAGATGATGATATGGATGGGGTGGTTGATGAAGTGGTTGATGATGTGAGGAATAGATGAGTGGAAGGAAGCATGGACTCATAGGGGTTTGAGATAAAATTGCAATACTTAAATGGTTCAACATCCACTGGTATGCAATGTACTTGTCCCTCATGTACGTATTTCAAGCATTGATGTAATATGGAAGGGACACATCTCATTTCCCTCATCCAAGGTCATCCAAGGAGTACATTATACACCATGGACCCTTCCAATATGTGGAACATAGTATGCAATGTTTTGACCCACTTTGATGGGAAAATAGTAGTGCCAATTGTGGAGCAGAGAGCATCTTTAAATTCTTTCAAGGTAAAAGAGGATTTTGTGATGTGGTCTGGTGGAATCTTGAGATGTTGAAGGGTAGATATGGTGATGATGTTTATGGAGGAGCCGGTATCAATTAAATCTCTTTTGAAAGACTTCATATAAATTTGAGCCATGATGTATAATGGAGGATCCACTGATTCCGATGATATTGGTTTGATATCAAAATCATAGAAAGTGATGGATGGCTCCATACATGTTTGAATATTCCCCACAAAATTATTAAATGCATTAGCATCTTGAGATTGAAGTTCAATGGATTTTAGAATATCCATTAATGCTTCATGATGTGGAGGAGATTTTTGGATTAGCTCATATATAGATAGTTTGGCTGAAACTATTTTTAAGCTTGTGGTTAACTGGATACTCAATGAGATGATTGGCCTAGATGGATGATTGGAAGGATGAATGGGTTGAGATGGATGGGTTGGAATACAGATTGGCTAGGAGGTATTGGTAGAAAATTGGATGGGAGATGATGATGTGGCAGGTTGAGACACACTTGCCTGTGGAGGTATGGGTGGTTGAATAGACTGCTGCTAAATATTTTATTGATTGGAGTGTTGTTGTTGACCTCGGGTTACTACATGAATAGCACCCACAAAACCTTGGTATTGTTGAATATGATTAACCTAATTAGGAGGAATCTTGGTATTTGACCCTCCTATTTTTGGTTGTGCTTCCTCATGATGAGGAAGTGGTGTTTGATAAATCCCAAGATTTTGATTTTGTTGAGCTAGAGGACTATCAAGCTTGATAGCTCCTAACTCAATAAGGTCTTGTATTCTATCTTTGAATTGATGGTAGTTATTGATATCATGCCCATTCTGTCTATGATAAGGACAAAATAAATATTCCCTATAGTGTTTACCATGTTTAGCAAGATCATCAGGTTTGACCTCAGGCAAGGTAAGTTGATTTGTGTCATATAACCTATGAAAAATAGAGGCATAAGATTCAGCCAATGGGGTATATTGATGGGGTTGTCAAATAGATTGTCGATGTGGTTAGTTTTCCATAAGTTGCACTATGTTTTGACTTGATTGAGTAGTTGAGGGAACCACATGATATTCAATTTATCACGGTTGTTGTTGCATGGGTTGTTGTTGAACCATTACTAGCTGGCTCATAACCACTTGATTTACTTGATTGGATGAATTGGTTGGATTGGCCTGATTGGATTTTGATTGGCCAAAATAACTTCCTCTATATTGGCCCTTGTTTTGCCATTATTTCTTCTTAGGCTTAAGCACTTCTTGTATTTTTATCTCCTCAATTGTGCTAGCTTGGGCAAGAGCTTCATCAAATGATCTATGTTGTTGTAATTACAATAACCAAGATATGGGTTTTAAGCAACTCTTAGAGAACAATCGGGTCAACTCCTCCATTGGTAGGAAAAATGGTAATTTGGTGATAATAGCCCTCCAACGGTTACCAAAGTCATAGACAGACTCATCATCATATTATTTTAAATCATATATATCGGATAATGAGACTTTCTTTCTTATATTGAGGGAGAATATTTCAAGAAATTGGTCAACCAATTGCTCAAAAGTATAAATACTATGGTTGGGCAAATGGTTATACCATTCTACAACATCTCCCCCTAATGTTTGAGGGAAGTTTCTAAGCATTAGAGTGTCATTGCTTTGAATTCTAAAGCAAGAATGAACAAATGAGCTCACATGCTCTTTAGGGTTCTCCATCCCTTTAAATTTATCAAACTTTGGTATTGTGAAATCTATCGGATATGGCGATGATGGTATCGAAGGATGAATTGGTTGATTGATCAGTTGACATAGGGTAGGCTTCTGGTTTATCATGCCAGGAGTATGTTGCATCAAACTATCAATCTATTTTTGCATAGCCTAGATTCGAGGGTCCTCCCCAAGAATGTGGAAACCCTAAATCACTTGATGATTTTGTGATGGTAAGGTGGAAATATGTTGAGGTGTAATGAGGTGATGATGACTTGGTGAAGTGGATTGATGTTGATGATAATGGGGTTGATGAAGGAATGATTGTGAATGAAGATATGGAGATGATGTATGAGGGATTTGGATAGGTTTGCCAATGGGAATAGAATGGGTATGGGGGTTGGATGGTGTTGGAATGGAAACCATAGAATATTATGGTACCCAAGATGGACTTTGGCTAACAAATATGGGCTGAGTGGAAATAGGTTGAGGCTTAGGGTTGATCACCTAAAATTGTTGTTGAGCATTCTATCACTTCTTAAGAAATTTGTTGAGATATTCCCAAGTTTCATGTATTTCCATATCAGTGGTTGATGGAGTGGATGTGGATGGGATTGATGAGGTAGGTGGAGGGTAAGTTGCAATGGGAATTTCAACTTGATGGGAGACACTATATGGCATGGATACGGGCACTTGTGAAGCAACATTAACATGTGCTTCATACAAGGGGTTATCATGGACTGAGATGTATGAGGATGGGATGGATGTGCTTTGGGCACATGATGATTGTGGTATGGACAAATATTGGGAAGGTGCAGTAGATACCTCAAAAAGAGGGTTATTGTACACCTAGGTAAGGCTTGAAGGCTGGGAGGAGACAAGTTCCTACTGGAAAATAGAATCATGCCTAGGTGAGTTAGGGACTGACTCTAAGACATAGTTAGTAGATCTCTAAAGAGCTTCTACTTGGGCCATATCTATATGGGTGATGTGGTGACCAAAGGTAGGTGAGGATGACTCAATTTGTGGAATAGCCATGTGAAATTATGTGGGTGACACAGTGTGTGATGGACCCATAGACAAATCTGAATGACTTACCTGTATCACACTAGGGGATTGATCATGGAAGTGGTAGTGGAAGGTGATGATGAACACTCCATTGCTGAAGTGGTTTGATTGGTGGATATTTGATTCATTATTTTAGCTTTATTTCTTGTTAATACCATAAAATAATGAACCAAATATAAAATGTGCTGAAAAATAAAATGCAAAATGAAAAACTCACAAAATCAAACAGGCAATCCAATCCTATGTTTATGCAAAAAATGTGTCTTACCTTTGTTCTTTTTTTAATCTCGTTTTAATGTTTTTCCTTTTTTTTGGTTTTGTGTGTTTTGATGAACTAATATAAATTAAAATGGGTAAAAACTATGGCTTGGATGGGCAATGAGATTCTTACTGGTGATGAAATCCAACAAGTTTTGCTCAGGGGTGTCCTAAAGTGTCTAAGGAGAAGATATTGGTGGATGGAGATGAAACCCACCATCACCAGATCTCAAGCAATGGTTGGTGATGAAATCCAACACATTACTATTTAAAGTGATGCGTGTTGTGTGTGATTCATTTTAATATTTCCAGTTTTTTATGGTGTACACACAATGTCAAGAATAACTAATTTCATGAGTCTAAATTAGAAGCCAACACCAGAAATATTAATTTCCCCAAAAGAAGTAGAGTACACCGCTTAAGACCGCTCTCTAAACAGAGGAGGGTTCGTCTACTCTTCCACCTTGAATCACCAAATGCGGGGGTACTTTCAATATACTAATGATGTTCCTACTTAGACCAACAAAAGGAGAAATTCCTAACCCTAAAAATGCAGACTA
The DNA here is from genome assembly GCA_028583015.1 of Wollemia nobilis. Taxonomy (NCBI): domain Eukaryota; kingdom Viridiplantae; phylum Streptophyta; class Pinopsida; order Araucariales; family Araucariaceae; genus Wollemia; species Wollemia nobilis. The sequence continues at coordinate 6,946,358 of JAQPPZ010002979.1, forward strand.
TTGTATGCAATTAACCATTCATATGCAAACATAATGCAAGATTTTTAAGTGCAGCACACCAGAAAATAGTGAAATTTCAATTGGAAATGTGAAATGTGTGAATGAAATATGGATGCAAAAACTAATATAATGCCTAAAATGCAGATTAATCATGCTTGTTTTTAACATAATTTTAATAATGTTCTTTTTAACACAAAATCTGTAAAAACATAAAAATACGTAAAATAGAGAGGTTAGGATTTTTAGGTAGACTTACAGATAAGCCTACGTATTATTCCTCCTCTCTATGAAATACCTCTAGGCACCTATGAAATGCACCTAGGCATTTCTTGAATGTCCCACGAGCGTCGCAGGGCGTCCGCGCACCTTCTATTCAACTCCTGCAAATTTTTCAAAAACCTTGATTTTGCAAAATTTGCGTGATCTATTTTTTTGAAAACCTGCAACACAAAAATAGAAAACCACAAGTCAGTTAACAAGATAATTTAAAATTTAGAACCCTTTGTGGGTCCCACCATGATCGCCATTTGTGAATGCAAATTGAACAACACCAAAATATGAACTATAGAATTAAATAAGCAATGTAACACATAGAATTGCACAATGAAATAAAATTTTATTATGATGCTCGTGGATCTTCAATGTTACAATAAAATGTGCCCCAAATATGGGGTTACAAAGCTTATTATGCTTGATACAATGATTACAATACACTAGGGTTCTTCGAAACCCTAGTAAACAAATAGTGGTGGTGTCTTCACATTCAATATGATCCCAATAGAGGTGAGTGGGCTTTTTGATATCCTATGTAGGACCACTCCAACTTCAATAGCTACCAATGATATGATCCCTACACCTGCAAACAATAGACAACATACAAATAGTCAATAATACCTGTGAGGGCTCCACTACGTGAGACCCTCTAAAAATATGATTACTAACCCTAGATGTTGTAGAATAATATTGAAAGCAATAATACAAGAATGAAATAAATACACAACTATTTACCTTGTCTCACGCTGACTTGTTATCTTATGATCTTCATTGTTGTTGTATAAAATGATGCGCAGATGCCCTAGCGACACCCGAGGGGTAGTAGGGCTGCAGAACTAGGGTTGTGAACGTCTATGGGTGCTCGGTGATGGTAGGAGGTACCCATAGGAGATAGATGATGGTAGAAAGTATCCAGAGGTACTCAATGATGGTAGAAAGCACCCAGAGGAACTTCGAGGAACTTAGAGGGGTGTTCAAATATTGAACCTAAAGTTGTAGAAGCAGATATGGTTCAAGCGATATAGGTAATTATGGATGTGAAAACGATGGTGAGCGATGAAAGAGAGGAGTGGTGATAATTATTGGATGTTTTAGGACTTCAAAAACTTAGGGGTTGAGTCATCAAAATGACTCCTCTTTATAATATCTCCTAGGGCATGTTAGGGTTTCAACGACACAATTTGTGTGGTCAATATTAAAACATGACTGAGGGTGGAGATTAAATTTGGGCATGTGGCATGGATTAAGATGGACGAATAGATGAGATTAAATCATGATGGATGTCTAGGATTAATTCATACATATATACATATATTTATTAAATATATATAAATATTATATATAAAATATTATTATTTTAATATATAAATAATGGATAAATGTGGTGGGAAACTAGGGATGGATGACAAGTGGCTAGATTTTGGTATCCACAAATTTCATCGCACAAAAGAAAAAAACAAAACCCTAAGATTTATGCAAAGTTTTAATTTTTCATATTAGGGTAAATGTTTATTTCATTTTAATAAATTTTGACATTATACATTTGAAATAGACATTAGGGTTTTAATTAATTAAATTTTCCAAATAATAATAATTAAAGTTCAAACATTAACTATTTGGATAAATTTAATTAAAATCATTTTCTAAGGTTAAAATTCAAATATTTGCATTCAACAAGTTTTATTATTTGTAATATTTGTTTATTAATCATACATTTTGGCAATTAATCTCATGAACAACAACATTTTTAAAATTTTAATTTAATACCAAACCACATGCCCCTTGTTAATAGTTCCTTGCACCTCTGAGGTTTTCAACAATATTTTCACATTTTACAAGCATACAAGCACATTTTGAGAAATTAAGCAAACATAACCTTGGAAAAACTAACTATTTCTTTGCAAGAGAGGATAACTTTGATAGGATCCTAACTATGAGCGTGTTTTCATAATCGAGAAAAAATATCACTCAACATAATTGGTGCTAGGAGGGCATGAAGGTAACAAATTTGATTTTTTTGAAGCCACGTAGAGGAGGGCAAAGTCCTATAGCCACTTAGATAGGGTAGAGTCTCTTGTAGATTACACAATTGGAATAAATGATGAATTGATAATAATATGAATAAACCATTCCACATATAAATAAATGAATGAATACAAGAATAGACATGATCATTGATGAGCCAACGTATACTTTGGTATCATTACATGGCTCCCTCCCTCAAAAGCTTTGTCCTCAAAGCTTGAAAAAACTAGAAAATACTCTTTGTCTTCGATGTAGCATCTTCTTCTGGAAGTCCCTACCATTTAATGAGGAACTCTTGAATTTGGTGGCATACTCTAGATTGGAGTATTACAGGCATCATTTTAAAATTTTTATGATTTTCAATTGGTCAATGGTCACTGCCTAATATCTATTGCTGCAATGGCTAACTGCCCAACAACTAACTCCTACAATGGCTATAATCTGAATTCCAAGGTCAGAATGGAAATTTGAAATGTAATGGCTATGTCTTCGAAATGTAATGGCCTAAAATTTGAAGTGCACGACTAGATTTTCTATGCTCCTTTAATGGTTACTTTGTGATGGTTTAGTTATCTTTACAACTATTTGGTTACCTCGGGTTACACTCCTTCAACAGTTACTGTGCTAGTTTCTATATTATTTCAATGGTTACATTCTATGGTGTTTTAACTATGGCTAACTATCCACTTCCTTTGTGTGATCAAATAATAGCTAGCTCCCTAATTTTTGAGTAAAATTTGGTGTTAACCCGTAACCCCCCGATGATCAAATTGAAGGTCAAGCACAAACACACACGCATGAGTAGTTATCACTTGGAATAGTTACTGCTATCCTATTCAATGTGAGCACCAAGCGTGCTCACGTGTACCCTTATACACCTTTATTAATATAAAGTTGTGCTTGGTTATCCCGTCTATATGTGAGATTAATCCCAATATCTGAAAGAACAAATCAAAAATATTATATCACTCGTGCATGAAAATATTTGTCTTAATATTTTAACCATAAAAATTATTTTGAAGAGCAACCGTTTTAGCATAAATAAAAAATATTATATCGCTTTAATTGAGCTCCAAGTTCTTGAAGATAAAATATGTGTTACTGTGAACACTTTCTGCACATGAATTCTCAGTTTTCGTGTGTCAAAATGTGGTTGGATGAAATAAATTTAGGGTTGGGTGAACTACATCTTGGTGAGTTGTTAATGAACCAATAATTTTGTTAAACATTAATGCACGTGAAAATTGAACTTACAAAAATAATTCCTATTGGGAAACCTTAGATGCACGAAAAAAATAATAATTATGGTGTACGCTATTTTAAATGTATAACCACTTTTGAAATTCTACGTTTTCATTGACGTCTTTAATGTATTTAAAATTGAAATTATGTGGTACAAATAGATTTTATTATCTCGCCTATTCATTGATGTTGTTGCCTTATATCTGATGAACGTTGCCTTGTAATAGGTGATAACAAAAATTGCCTTCCATGATGATTTATCGAAATAAATCTATAAAATGCTATGGATTTAGAAAACAACCTTGTATACCTCTTGCTACCATCATCCCATATTCTATGGCCATGAGTCACAATTGGAATGGAGGAGCTTATTAGGGTTCTTGTAATTGTTAATATTTCTTATACCAGTTGTTTGAGCGACGTGTAGATGTCACAAAAATTAAATCATGCAACCTTAAAAATTTAGTGCCTTATTATCTAAACCATGCATGTTGATTGGTGGTTTTTGAAGAAAATTTAGATCTTAAGTACTATAGCTTTCACTTTCTGCTTGTAATCTGGGTACTAAACAAATATTTCATCACTATTTATGCTCCGAATTGAATGACACATAAGTTTTTCTACTTGTTATTCATTTGGCATGCTCTAAAATTGTTTAGATTATTGATTTTTGAAGTCCTTGAACTAGACTGTAGTAATGAAGTCTTTGGGAAGTCTTTGGGTAACCAGCACTTGATGAAGTAGAAAAAACTTGTGATAAAAAGAATGGAAATGTCAAACTGGTTGGCTGTGACTTCACGCTAGATGTCCTCTCGTATATGTTAGAATATAAGGTGAATATTGTGCTATATTTATTGTGCATTCTCTACACCCCACTTTTTACATATCTAAATCTCTGAAAAACTCTCGACAATGATGATTTAACACCATAAATATGACTACTTCTATGAATCACACACATAGAGCTAAAAATAAAAAATAAAAAACTACCACTAACTAGGTTCTTCACTGAATGCGCTAAATATTTTGCTGGGATATAATAGATTGTGAAGTCAATTATATCAAATTATAGCAACTTGCTCCTACCATTAAAAAATTTAAAACTACAAGCGCTTCAATATGGGGGCTAAAATTTTTTGCTTATTTGATGGAGAAAACCGAAAAGTATTGCACATAGGATTCATTTCTTTGATACCTCTTGAAGCGTAACGCTTCTATAAATCAAATAATTAAGCCACTTAGATGAGGATAAAGTCCTCTAGCCACTTAATTAAGGTAGAGTCCTATAGCCACTTAAATAGGGTAGAGTCTCTTATAGATTACGCAATTGGAATAAATGATGAATTGATAATAATATGAATAAACCATTCCACATATAAATAAATGAATGAATACAAGAATATACATGATCATTGATGAGCCAACGTATAATTTGGTATCTTTACAAACAAAAAAAAGTATTGCATTAGTTTTGATTTGCTATAAATTCAAAAATATTGTTATGGTTATGGTTAAATTATTGAGAATTTTTCATACATAGCTTTGCATGTTAAAGCTGGAACCATCACCTCTCCAATGACATCAATGGTAGGAATTGCATCTTGGTTAGGTGGATATTGTAGTCCATTAAACATTCCAAGAATACCCCATGAGATTCCTAAAAATGCAAAAATATATTTACCCCAGTATAGGCACGATGGAATGAGATCGGTTGAGGAACATATTCAAGCATACAAAGATACTTTAATTAATTTACAAGTTATGCATGAAGATGTTGTCTGTAGAATGTTTCCATGCACATTAGATGAATTTGATTATAATTGGTTTATCAACTTATGTGTAGGTTCTATCACTTCTTGGGCTCAACTAGAAGCAAATTTTCTCAGCTATTTTGGAAAATTGGTTGACCCAGTTATGATATTAAATTAGTTTGTCTCTATCTGTAAAGAACCTAATGAATCCATGATACTATTCAATGATAGGTTCCATAGGTGGTATACTAAACTGGTGACACATTACATCCTTTCAAAATAAGAAGCCATTAAAATATACATGGAAGCCTTAGACCCATTTACTTCTATGTTTCTAGGAAGACTTCTTAAAATTACATCCTTATCTAGAGCCTACAGTGAGGTAATAACATTAGAACAATGGTGGATTTTAAAAGGTATCAATGTGGGTCAATTATCATTGCTTAGACCTAAAGCTCACAATTAAATACCACAAATGAGTCAGGCTGATGCACAACCTACTTCTATTATGAACTATTTTCCATGAGTTATAGATCCCAACTAGTATCAATCTTCCAATCTGATACCATTGAATCAAATGATGTCTAATATGAGAAATCAATAAGGTGAAATTGACTGTATAGATGTTACAACTACCTTAGATATTGTCCAAAATGAGGTGAAAGTTTTAGAGACAATACTTGTCAATGAGAGTTGTAGGGATCAAACTAATCAGAATGTAAGGACAATTGAAGAAGATGAATCTGAAGAAAATTATAGTCTAAATGAAATTGAATTTGAAGAAAGTTATAGCCTGAATGACATTAAATTTGAAGAAATTTATAGCCTAAAAAACATTGAATCTGAAGAAGGTTATAGTTTGAATAACATAGAATATAAAGATGAATCTGAATATGGCATGAAAGAAGAGATGGAATCTCACCAAGTATTTCAGAAAGATAATGATTATGTTATTCAATACAAAGAAGGGAATCATTAACTTATTTCACAATTACTAAATAAATTTCTATCCCATTTGATGTGTAAGAAACTGAAAGCTTTGTCTTATCTATGGATCTTATATTGTCTATGCAACAAGAAATTAGTCTGCCTTTACCTCAGATAGAGAAAAATTTAGAACATAAATGTTTTAGATTTAATATTGTTGATGACCCAAAGGAAAATGTTGCTCTATTGAGATAGCTTAGGAAGTTTATCAGGAAGATTTGTTATTTAAAACATCCCTTGATCAAAAATATTTATGGTTTGAAAATGATGGGCATATTTTTAATTTTGTGACTAATTTTGGTATTTTTAAAAATTATGTGATCGAAGAATATGAAAGAATACAAGATGATGATGATGAATACCATGAGGAAAAAGAAGAAATTACAAAGGCTCATCAAGTCCTGGTAAATGAAAATGTACAAAAGGTAGAATCTCAACCTTTCTTTTCAACCATTCAAATTCTAGGTAAAATTTTGCATAATTGTATGTTGGATTCAAATGTTGTTGATAATAAATACTATTTGTGGTTAACAAAAAATTAGAATTGATTCCTGCGCACACCAGTCATAATGTTGTTATATTGAAAAAGATAGAGGTAGATGCTTTTGATTTACTGAATCATGTTCATCAAAAATTGACTATCGAACTTGGAATACAAAATTGTAATGATCCTCATATGTTAGATATTCTAGATACCTGTAAATTGTTGCATAATTATGATTGGTCTGAAACTATGAATAGTGATTTGACAGGATTGATATTTAAAGAACTCATGTTTAATCATAACAATGAAGATAACATTTGGAGCACTGAATTGAAAATGGGAATTCACACCATACTAGTAGAAATTGTGAATGAAGATAAAAGTTCAATAATAGACATCATACATAGTAAAAAATAATTAATTGAAGACCAATTATGGACATTTAAGTTGTATGGAGAAAAATATAAGTATGACAATAAAGATGAAATTAAATTGAGTTGGTGGGGTGAGAGAGGCAAAATAGAGGTATTTAAGCTTTCAAATATAATGTTACTATGGGATGATACCCATCAAAATCAGCATGCCTATCATTATGGGTATCTCTCAAATTGTTGAAATCGTGTTTGAGATCTTGAAAAATTTCATACATGATAATTCCCAAGTATTACCTTGTAAATAGTCTTGTACATAACTCCTTGTTTTTTGCATTTCTTGTACATAATTTCTGGTTTGTATGTTTGGACACAGTTTCCATTTTGTTTATTTGTTTTATTGTTTTTTATTTTTTCATTTTGTTTGTTTTTGTTGTTGTATTTCAATAATACAAGTTCATGCCAAATTTTGTGTTTTGGTTTATGTTCATGTTTTTACTTTTTAATTTTCACAACATGTTTTGGTTTTTATTCCCTGATTATGGTATATTATGTAGTCGTAATAAAATTTTATTTCTTTGAAGGATATGTTTCTTAGTAGTAGAAGATGAATTACCTATTTGAAATTAGGTAAAGCTGAAGTTAAAGAAATAAAATTAATTAGGAATTATTCTTGAATTGTGGATTTTGAAGTAACGCAACATTTTGCTAAAGCTTCACATGTAACTTCACATTTTAATGTTATTTTTGGATCCTAAAGGATGAAATCATTCTGGTTTGTTTATTAGGTGAAAATTTTATACACCCCATCCTAAGCCTTAGATTATCTCTAACCCAAGAGAAACATATGATATTTGTAAAACAATCAAATGCTTATAAAAAAAAAATGCAAATCCATCAAAAGCCTAGGTGTTTCAGATAATATCTACCAAGGCTATAGACGCCCGACTTGTAGTAAAGCAAGGTCTAGAAGAGATCAAGGTCATCTCCATCAGAGCTATGGATTCTTGAATGACAGTGGAGTAATGTAGAGGTAAATTTATTTTGAGTGACATCTTTCATAGTCTAATTGCAAAACAAATAATAGAATTATGATCGATTAAAAAAATAAAAAAATGAATGCACAAAACACACACTAAGTGGAAGCAAGTGGAGTATTTACTTTCAGTTGATACTATTCAACCCCATACTTCTTGGATATTACTAGATGATTTATATTTCACTAATCTTTGGTTTTCTTGATTTTAGATTGGGTTCTTTATCCAAAATTCTTAGGAGCATTTTCTAGTAGAGTCACCATTTGTTGTTGCCATTGCACAACGTACCCCAATTTGGGGACCCACTTGAAATTTTGGTATTTTTTGTTCTTTGTTTTTATTTATTTTTTCTCACATCAAGGTCTTTGAAAATTTGCTTTCACTTTAAAATTGTTGACATCTTTGCATCTTGAAGGTTTGAATTTAGTTGCAATGCTTTGAATTGAATATTTTTTATTATTTGCATCTTAGTTGCATTATCTCAAATCAAATAATTTAATTAAAATAATTTCAAATGTTTTCAAAGGTTTAAATAATTAAATTTCATTTTAGGGTTATTCAAATTTTATCACTTTTGCCCTAAAATTAATGCAAAATTGAAATTGACATATCTTGAGCTAGACAACTCCATTTGAGCTCATTCAAAACTTAGTAGAAATATATTAATTTGATCTTTCTAATGGTACTAAACTTACAAGATTTTAAATGTCAATTTCACCCAAAAATAGCAATTTACTATAGTAGCATATGAACTTTAAAATGTTATATTTAATGAACCATGATAAATTTTTGGATGATATCAGCAATTTTGAGTAACCTTTTGGCCTATTGAGATGCATGGGAATTTTCATTAAAATATGAGAACTTTGAATTTTGACTCAATTTTGGGTAAAAGGAAAGTTACGAAGGAAAATGAATAATAAATAAAATAAAGGTTGGCTTTATCTTAATATTATGATGAATATGTCATTATGCAGGTAATACAAGGGTTGAAGAGAATAAGTTATAAAATTCGTTCCCGAAATTGTTTTGAAACTGAATTAAACTAAATTTTTAAAATTTTAAATAAGTCAGTGAGACTCATGAAAAAGGGCTGGAAGAATTTGGAGTGAGAAGAAATGATTTTGCCATCACCAAAGGTCTCCTCCCAGGTTGCTTGTCCAAGAATACTTCATCTTTGTAATTGATTGATAGAGGTATTATGAATAAAAAAATTAATAGAAGATTTCATTTATAATATATTCATTTTATTGTGGTGAAAAATATGCATGTGGATGGTATTTTCATTTTAAATTATTGAATATATTAATCAATTCCCTTGAAGATTGCACCCAGTTTAATTTGAACTATGTTAATTCTGGTTGGATTAAATCAGGTTATGTTTCAGAATATTTTTGTTTGCAGATTTTGGATGGAGTTCTAAAATTTTTGTAACTTGCGTTTTATTTTCATTTCATTTTATTTTATTTTTATAACCTTAAGCCTTTTATTTTTTTTAATTTCATCGCACAAAAGAAAAAAATCAAAACCCTAAAGTTTATGCAAAGTTTTAATTTATCATATTAGGGTAAATGTTTATTTCATTTTAATAAATTCCAACATTATACATTTGAAATATACATTAGGGTTCTAATTAATTAAATTTTCTAAATAATAATAATTAAAGTTCAAACATTAACTATTTATAAAAAATTAATTAAAATCATTTTCTATGGTTAAAATTAAAATATTTGTATTCAACAAGTTTTATTATTTGCAATATTTATTTATTTATTTTTAATTTACATGGTGGAATCGGTAGCTTCCATGAATCTGGGTAGGCTATCTGGATTTTATGGCCACCACAGTATTATGCATTGTCCATCCCGAAAGCCACCACACAGTTCTTCATGTAGTCCACCCCTATAACCACCATGCCATAATCATTTAAAACCTTTTACACCACTGAAAGCACACAATATTTGTTTATTAATCATACATTTTGGCAATTAATCTCATGAACAATATTTTCACAATTTAAATCAAATACCAAACCATAGGCCCCTTGTTAACAGTTACTTGCACCTTTGAGGTATTCAACAACATTTTCACATTTTACAAGCATACAAGCACATTTTGAGAAATTAAGCAAATAGAACCTTGGAGAAACTAACTATTTCTTTGCAAGAGAGGATAGCTTTGATAGGATCCTAACTGTGAGCATGTTTTCTTAATCGAGTGAAAATATCACTCAACAAGATGAATTATGAAAATTTTCTCAACTATATGATTGAGTGGAATCTTGGTAAACTTTTTCCACATAAGATCGTTTAAAAATTTCACCTAGTGATTTTTTTGATTTATAAGTAATAAAAAAAAACCCAGTTGTTACCATTAGTCTGTTGTATTTTGTTTTGTATGTTGACAAGATCCACAACTAGAAAGTTAGAGAATCCATTATTGTTGCTTGAACATCCTTCGTTTAAATCAAAATGAACTAAGTCTCTACATATAGATTATTTATCAAATATTATAGATTATATGTTCTTAAGCCCTCTAGAACCCTTAGGAACATCCATTCTAAAGTCATGGCTCACAATCAATAACATGTTCCTCAAAATTTCCCCTAGTGGAACACCACTAGACCATTAGGTTTGGCACATGTTAATGATAGTCCTCAGGCAACACTCAAATCCTTGCCTACCTATGATAGCATAGGCAAAATTGCATACAAACATTACCAAGATTTGGTCTCATTGGCTACAATTCATAACATATGAGAGGAAGATATTATGGTTAGGCTTCTCGCCTTATATTTTAGAGGAAATATACTACGCTGGTATCATACTTTGGAATATATAAGTATTCATCATGGGATGATCTATCAAGGCCTTTTATTGAAGAGTTTAATGAATTGAAATATCTTTTTTCTACTCACCCAATTCATAGTTATTCAATGGCATCCTCAAGAGATCATCATAGATTTCAATATCAATTCTAGTAGAACTTGGAATATCAAATCCCTAAGATATTAGACCTCTTGATACTTTGGAATACATTTATTATTTTAGAGCATTAGGTCCTAATATAGGGCTTCAAACACATCAGTATAATGTGATAACTTTTCCCCAAGTCTATCAAGTAGTTTTCATCGCTAATAATACATTAATATCTATGGGAATGTTGCCACCTAGGGTTGTAATACCATATTTTCTAGGGATATTTTAGCCTACTCAATAGAAGTTAAATCTAGTCACAATCACACATATCCCTTTAGTTGCTCATATTCCTACTACTAAGGCATTGCCTTTGGTATCGACTTTGTCAACATTGCTAGCCTTAGATCTAAAAGACTCCAATAATGATATAGGTATTAACTACCTTGTAGACACTACATAATAAGGTGATAGCAATTGAAAAAGAGAGGTAGAGATATAATAGCCTAGAGGATTCCCCTATGTTGTTAAGGAGCAAAAATCTTCCACTAGTAATATGATAGAAAAGGTCAATAATAGTTGTAATCATCATGAACTAGAATTAGTAGTATTAGAGTCAAAAGACCATCACTAGTGCATTGTGTGTAGTTATCCCCATAATGTCAACACTTTTATAATGTATTAGCACCAAGATCAATTGGTTGTTAAAAAGATTAAAAATACATAGAAAGGTTTTGATTAGTATGTTGTGGGAACCTGAACATGTCATGATTACTTAAAATCCTTTAGAAGATGAGTGTATATAAGTGTTAACCATGTTTGGAAAGAAGCCATTATAGGTGGATTTGTAAAGGTTAGGTCTATTTTGAGTCCCAGATCAACCACAAAATCCCAAAGAGTTGATGCTATATGATTTCAAAAAATCTCTAGTCCAACTAAATTCAAGAAAGGCTTCCCCCATGCCAGAATCGTAAAAAGATTAATCAAATATGGAATAAGTAGAAAAGGTAAAAGAGACTCTATCTGAGTCAAAGGAAAAATCTTGAGACAAGCTCAAATATCTTTTTGTAACCAAAATATAGAGGATAGAAGCCACTCAAGAATATAGGAGATCTGATGAACTAGAAAGAAAAAATGAAAGAAACATATAGAATCATCTAGATTCAACATTGTTTAAGAACTAAAGAAAACCCCTTCTAAATCAAGTATGTATGATGCATTGATGTTCCTATTATAGATTAATTTTCTGAAAGCTTCATTAAACATGACCAACTTAGGAGATGAGCCAAATCCAAAATATAATCTTGCTCAATATTTGATAACTCCCAAGTCCAAAAATAATAGGCCACCTCCCTTTTACATGTCCTTAAGAATGAAAGGGTGGATTGTACATAATTGTATGATTAATTTTAGAGCTATGACTACTATGATGCCTAAAGCAGTATGTGAAGCTATGGGTATGGTACTATTAAAATAGTTGGAGTTATAAAAGATATTCCAATAACACTACACAGAGTATCAAATATTATTGTGAAATAGGAAGTGGTAACTATAGACCTTGAGCCATACTTCAATATTTGTCTTTCCAAATAATTTACAACAATATTGAGAGGCTATATGTACCTAGATTATTCCCATATGATAATATTGCATAAGGGTATATGAATTAATATCTTTCTTGAAAAGCCAACAACTTATCATATAGAGAATATGAAGGAAGAATCTATCAATATGACTATTTAAGAAACAAACCCTTTGGAAGATATTCTTGAAGAGTTGCAAATCGAAGATGAATTCTCTCTAAAATATTATGATGCCTTGGTTGAAACTAGAACTGGCTAATTTCACATAACAGAGCCAAAATAAGAAAGGATCCTAACTATGATAAATCAATAACTTTGAGAAATAGATATTTTGAAGGTTTACTTTTATGTGGCTATATGCAAGAATGGGGTTAGATCCAAGATAGTGCTAATATCTCCTTTAGAAGGAATCAAGAGTTTCTCCTACATATTTATATGGAGCTACACTAATAACGCATCCAAATATGAAGGCTTGTATCTTGGCTTGATGTAGGCAGAAATAATGGGTATTAAGTTACTCTAAATCTATTATGACTCTAAGCTTATGGTCAACCAAGTGATAAATAAATGTAGCAATAAACATCACTACTTGAAGGTTTATCATAAGAGGGTATGGGATTTGATGGAGATTTTTGAAGTGTTGAGTATAAAATCCATCCCTAGGGAACAAAACGAGTTAGCTCATGCACTAGCTTCTCAAGGATAAAATTACATACCCTCTTCCAACTATGGTAAAAATATGAATAAGATAAAGATGGTATTTAGGACAACAATCCAAGATAAATAAGTATTTTGGCAAGTATATGAAGTTTATCGACATAGTACTAATTTCAAGAAAAGTGATCTATGCAACTCAAAAAGAAGAAATGCTATAAGAATTTGACCAAAAATAAGTCATTTAGCTAAAGAACAATCATATCCCAAAATGATTGATCACTTTAGAGAGCTTGTTTGGAAATAATGACCAAATTACATGAAATAAAATAAAAATAGAAAACTAGGTTTATAGAGAGGTCCAAATTGAACCAGGAAAAATTTTGAAGGTCAAAATCCACTACTCTATAGAAGAAGTAGACATATTTGGGCCACTATGCAAATAGTACCAAGACATGATAGCATGAATGTAATGGCCCTCGTTGGCAGGACACATTGACATTGATTTATGTATTAATGTGTGGATATCTAATGCATAGTCTCATTTTATGATGTCAATAAGAGTGGGTAGTTGCACTTTGTGCTTTGATTACTATCTTTGGAATATGGTGTTGCTAATGTATTTATGGTTGTAGTACTAGGTACTATCATCAGTGGATTGGTATGGGGTAACCACCAAATATGATAGAAAATTTAGAAAATGTAGATGACTTGTTCATCAATAACTCAAGGGTAAAATAACATCTTTCATATAGATGCATTGCATATATGATTTTTGTTTGAATACATACTTGGTACATGAGATTGCTATTGGAAAATAAGTCATCCTTAGTAGGTAGGGGATAACATTTTAGTTATCTTAAAAATCCACCTACTTAAGGATAAAATAATGTTGTGTATTATTGATTTGAAAATATTTGTATTTCTTGAGTTTTGGAAGCATAGATTTAGTTGATTGATCCAATAAAGTATTAATAAGGTTAGTAATATTAATACTTGAAATATTAATATCAGAGTTAATAATTAATATTAACATCTGGTATTAATTGGTAAGTAATTAATCTAATTACCTTATTGTTAGTAATTAACATTAAAAGGTAATAATATTTTGGATGAATTATTAGATTAATTGATTAAAGAAAAAGACTAGATTAATTACTTTATTGTTTGAAGCATTGTTGGATGAATTATTTAATTAATTAATTACTAATTTACTTTATAAATATTAGGTAAATTTTCTAATGAAATAAATAATTTAATTAACCTTAATACATAGTTTATTAATGTGGCTATTGATGAGATGTTGTGTTGGAAGGCAACATGAGTAAGTCTTGTAACATTGAGGAATCTACGTTACATTGGCTCATTGAGGGTATGCAAAGAGAAAGATACCAATGTAAATTTGGAGGCTAAACTTCTTAAAGGTGAGGGGGTGATTTGGGGGTGGTTGGAAGAATCGATGAAATACATACATGGAGAAGCTAGCAACAAGTAGGAGAAGCTTGGGTTGAGCTAAATTTGGAAGAGGTAGAGAAGATATTCAGAAGGCTACCTTAGAGGTACCAAGTTCTTGGTTATCTCCTTTATGATGTTTGCTTTCATGGAATGAATGGGTTTCTTCTATGTGTATTCTCTATGTTCAATCTTGTATGCTTAGATCTTCTTTTGGAAGTCTTTGCCTACATAGCCACAACGCTCTGTTGTTGGTATTTTTACCTCTTTTTATTTTGTAAGCCTAAAAAGGTAGCTTATTCTTGCTATTGTATTATTCCTAAGGTTATTAATCAAAGCCTGGAGATTTCCAACCCATTTTTGGTTTGTAGTTTTGCAGAATTCTTTTTATATTGTTTTACCCTTTGAGAGTGGTTCGCACTATTTTATTGGTTTTGTGTGTCCTCTTTTGTTATATATTTAATATGAAATTGGTTGTGTGTCTATTTGTATCACTAGACACATTAGGATGGCCTATGTGAGCTTGAGTGTTATGGGTTTCTTTGTTTGGTTGGTCTAGCATCATCGAATAGAGTTTTACAACTTCATTGGTGATGATCTTAAGTGCCTTGCACTTCAATTTGGGCTTCTGGTGGATTCTATCTTTGTGAGGCACATCCACAATTTGTTTTTGCATGGATCATGCTTGTAGTTATGTGCACCCTTTGTTCTTCTTTCCTTGTGTTGCTTGAAAGTGATTGTTTTTTAGTTTTCTTTCATTTTGTGATTGGATTGCCAACTTTTGAAATGATTTAATAAGTTTAAATATAGAACTTTAATACGTTAAGATGTTCTTTTATTTCCAAAAGTAAAAATAAAAATTGTATTATGTTAATGATATTTTAATTTTTAGAAGAAATATAGAGATTTATCATGTTATGATGTCTTTTTAATTTTAAAATAGGTGATAGGACTTTATTATGTTGGAGTTATTCTAAAAATATTGGTAGTGCTTAATTAAATAAAGTTAATGATATTATATTTATTGATTGATTTGTTATTTGGAATATGGATTTTCCTTGTTACAAATAAAATCTTTGGTATTTTTAGGAAATTATAATGGTTTCCTAAGACTTGAGTAGGTAAGGGAACCATTATAGAGAGAAGTATGAGATTATCTTATTATTTGTTTGAAATGTATTTTGCATGGTTGCTTGCATTTATACATAGATCATGTTAAGTTGCATTGCATAAAGAGTTGTCATAATCCCTAAGTTTTATTAAATTCCATGGGATATTTCTTCATGAAGAGGATCATGAAAAGAAGGTGGTGTGAAGGCCACTTGAGTGGGCTTGATCTAATGTATTTTTGGAATGAAATTTTTTTATGTAATTGAAAGCTTGATTATGTAACACTTGGTTATTTGTTTTCCTGAATTGATAAGGCTTGGAATTCTTTATGTAAATGTATAACATACTTGAATTTTGAGCATCAAAATAAAGGAATTATATGTTAAGCTTACTTTTAGATTAAATTTAAAGGATGTTTTATGCTAGCCCTTTTTTTGGATGTTAGCATTATGAATAATTTAATCATGTTTTAATTAGAGAGATGTTTCCCTTATGTTGAAGTTCATGTTTTATTTAAGTATGGGTTGTAAATGTTCTATTTAAATCCAAGATCTAGCTTTGCATTATAACTAAGAATGTTATTTATGCTATAGCACTTTAATTATTTCATGGAATGGATGTTATAATATTTTTATGTAATCTTGGATTGGTGGGGGTTCCTGGGTATGGATCTATAACCTTATTTAGAATATCGAATCAAAGATAACCCATCCTAGGAGGAGTTGTGATGATGTAATAGCTAGGTCGTTATGAGTCCTAGAAGGAGTTGTGGTGATACAATAGCCAATTACTCATGAATACAGAAGGATTTGTACTGATGCAATAGTCAAATATTCATGATTGATACACTTTGAATGATGAGGATCAGGTGTTCTTTAACTATGTAGTTAATGGAATCATTCATGAGTCAACAATGGTGGTATCTTGAATGGTGAGAATTTAGGTGACCATGCTCATTACTAGGTGAGTGATAATGACCTTAGTTATCCTACAAAGGTATGGTAACTAAGCACCAAGTCTTTACACCATAATAATCTACATAGATGGAATTTTGGTTAGGTTAGGGAATAGACATTCCCCTTTAAGTGTTATGGATCTTAAAGGATAATCTCTATGTTATTCAAATTATTCTATACTAGTGAGGGTATGGAAAATGTGGAGGTACCACTTTGGTATAATTCTAAATGGTGAGGTTTTAGTAAGGTGAACCCCAAAAATATGGGATATTCACCACTCCTATCTACTTAAGTGTCATCTACAGTGACATTGAACTCAATGTGGTGAAGCTTTGAGAATGCTAAAAATAATAGCGGGACTCCTTTGTGAACCTTTCTTGTAAAAAAAAAAAATCTCTTGGGTTGGTTTTGGTGGGTTTTTACAATGGATTTATGATGATCTTCGGGTTTATGATAAGGAGGTAATCCAAAATACCATACATCTGACACCCAAAGCCAAGACATTTAGAAAAAATAGAGTCCTATAAATACTAAAATAGAAGAAATAATAAAACAAGAGCTTCTCAAATTATTAAATGCCAAAATTATATATCCAATCAAACATTCTATATGGGTAGCCAACTTGGTACTAGTAAGGAAGAAGAATGGAGACATCTACCTCTGCATTGATTTTTGGAATTTGAACAAAGCTTTATTGAAAGATCATTATCCTTTGCCATAGATTGATCAAATATTGAAAGCTATAGAGGGAATAGAGAAATTTTCACTCCTTAATGGTTTGTCAAGATATAATCAAATATGGGTCAAAGAATAGGGTCAACACAAAACAACCTTCACTACCAAATGGAGAACATTCACATACCAAAGAATATTTTTTGGTTTATCCAATGTCAGAGCAACTTTTTAGCATGCCATGGACTTCACTTTTGGTGAGTTGGTTAACAAAATCATCCTAATTTTCTTATATGACATGACAAATTTCTCTCATGATAAGCAAAAGCACTTAGAACATCTAGATATGGTTTTTCAAAAGTGTTGCAAGTTTGGAATATTACTAAATCCCAAAAAATTAATATTCACTATGCATGAGGGAAATTTTTTGGTACATGTCATCTCTAGACAAGGAATGACCATTGATCTAGAAATAAATCAAGTTATTTTAGCTTTATCACTCTGCCTTAATAAGAAGTCTTTGCAATCATTTTTGGGGTAGATCAAATTTATCCAAAAATTTAATTTTGACTTTGTGTAGATAGTAAAACCTATGATAGAGTTGCTAAAGAAAAATTTGGCATTTGAATGGATTCCTAAAATGAGTAAAGCATTTAAATAGATCAAATAGACTATAACTAAGGCTTCATTCTTGATCAACCTATATTTTAGTAAAGACTTAAAATTATATGCATATGGATCTAAAAACAACTATGCCTTAGTTTTTACATAGAAAAATAATAATAAAAAAGAACACCTAGTGTCTTGATTAAGCTATACATTTCATGATTATCAAAAGAACCATAATTTCATAGAAAAGTAGGTGTTCACCATCATAAAATCACTAAAAAACTGAAATTATGTATCCTAGAGCAAAACTATAGTCTATGTATTCCACTCAGATGCCAAGAATTTCATCCTTTAAAGAGAATAGAGATCAAATGAGTTGGATGGATTACTAAAATACAAGAATACGATAATAAAATTTTCCTTGGTAAAATGGTAAGAGGCAAAGTCTTATATCAATAATTGGATGTCAGTTTAGAGCATGACTACAACATGTGCATAGGAGACAACATTGGGACATACCCTAAAAGTGAGCAGCACATGAAAGAGCCTAATTGGATGGATAAATTGATAAAATATTTTCAAACAAGAAGATTTCTTGGAGGGTTGAATGCTTTGAAAAAGCATCAATATTGATTATAGGCATTAAATTATGTCTTACTATTGAAAGGATTATACCAATTTTTTTTTATAGAATTATACTTCCTTGCATAAAATTAGATCTGGTAGAGGTGTTAAAAAATTTCCACATAGGATTATTTGAGGAATTATTCAGGATAAACAACCACTACCAAAACCCTTAAATTTGGATATTATTGGCCCCCCATATTTTCATATTTTGTCAAGGTAGCTAAACCTTGTGAAAAATGTCAACAATTTGTCAAAAGAAATAAAAATCTTATGTTGCCACTATAACCAATCATAGTAGAGGAGCCTTTCTAATAGTGGGGATTAGATTTTATTGAATTTATAAATCCAAACTCATTAGCAGGATATTTTTATATTTTAACAATGGTAGACTATTTCGTTAGGTGGACAAAAGTGACAACCACAAAATCAACCAATCAATATACAACAATTTAGTTCCTAGAAAAGCTAATCACAAGGTTTGGTATATCAGAAACCTTGGTAACTAATAATGAATTTAATTTTATAGGGGTAAAATTCATTAAATTTGCTAGTAAATATGGTATCTATTTAAAAGCATCCTCAAATTATCACCCTCAAGGGAATGGGCTGGCTGAATCCACCAATACAAAATTGTTAAAGATTATCAAAAGAACCATTGGTGAAAAAAATAATAATTGGTACTTGTTACTCGACCAAGAATTATGGGAAAACTAAATAACAATTAAAAAAGAGCTAAAAGCCTCACCTTATTCCTTGTTTTATGGAAATGAGGCCATTATTGCATTACATATTGAGCTATCTACAATGAAATTGAAAGACCAAGGGGAACTTCCTAATATGGAAGCAATAGAGACTCGAATGACACAACTTCTACTCTTAGAAAAATAAAGAGAAAAGGCTTATAATATTTTTTTGATTAGATATAAAAATAAGGGGTTTTGAAAGGCTCACCCAAACCTTTTACAAGAGAAACCCTAATACAACATCATAGAAGAGACTACACAAAATAGACAAAAAGAGCCAGCTACAAAACAAGATCAACCCAACCAAAAAACACTAATAGGAGATATAAAGGACATAACCACCTAAAGATATCAACATAGAACAACCAAATCCAAAGACTAATCTTGTGAAGAGTCCTCTAAGATGATGAGATCCATAACCTAAATGTCTAGATTGTGTTTTAGTTTCCAAGATAGCTCATTCACAAAATAAGCAGTCTAATTTATTGATCTCTTAATAGATATTAACAAATCCTTAATCGGGTCACAAGAGCTTGGCGTTGCGATATAATCATCCTAAATCCTACTCCTAGAAGGTATGTTGGCCATATTCATTTGCCTCTCCTAAGAAATATGATACTCCTCTGAGTCCTTTGAATCATCAGAATCATACAATTTTAGTCTCTTTGCAACTTTGGTGTTGATACGCATCGATCTCTTAATCTCTTTGGCTTCGATCTTGGGATTCTTTAGAGAGTGAGCCTTTATTTTCTTAACTGTCTTATCCTATTTCAAATATGATGAGTGTAACAACCCAAAAATCAAGAAACAAAACACACAAAAAGAGAATGAATTTTTTTTTACTAAGGAGAGGGATTCATAAACCCCTAACCAACCTTAGATTGAATTAATTTTTAACAAACCCTAAATTTCTCAAGGACTATACCACATAGGATTCCCATCCAACAAGTCCCTTCTATGTAGGCATATCTCATGTCATGCACATAAGTCCATCCATATCATCAACCTTGATGAGCTAGACTTACCACATTCAATCATTAGAAGGTGTACACGCATCTCCATATCCCACACAAGCCATTATGTATGGGTATGCTACGTGTACTACGAGTTAAGCTATCAATATTGTCCTCTGACAAGCTATCTTAACTTTGGTACGATCTTCTAAACCTAGTTACCAATCTCCCTAAGGAGGTCTCAAGCCCTTAGGTTATCCTCTAAGTTCACCCTAGAACTTACTATTCAAATCACATGGAAAGTTATTTAGCAAAAAGTAAAAGATAAAACTAGATACTAAATCTAACAAAACATAATTCAACAAACATACAAAGGAGAACTAGAAGCATGGAATAACATTCAAAGAATAAGCATACAATAGAAGGGATTTAAATAGCAACTCAAGAATAATACAAGATACTTTTACCACATTGGTCATTTATTACATAAGAGTATGGTAAAACGTCCATACCTTAAAATAATACATTACATCAATGATATCGAGGAAATCTCCCCACAAGTCTAATCTAATAGCATAAATAAATGAGGTGTAAAGTAGAAAGTAAACTTGAGCATTGATCCATCTATGAATTTGGTCCTCCCACTCTTCCATCGATCAAGTGAGGATAGTAGGGGATCAAGACACTCATAGTTCAGGATAGACATGCTTCTAAATGCAATTACTTTCTTTACTTTGCCAAATTGCAACTATACAATTTATTTATTTTTGTAACCATCTAATAGCATAGTTGATATCATAAAAGAATCATTACTTTTACTATCTTCCCTCAAATACCTTTAGAGGGATTTTCAACATGCAACAATTAAGTCATGGTTATTACTCAAATCAAATCTAGACTTGTCTCAAAGCATTAAAACCCAACACTTTTAATCTTTAGACCAATCCTTTTGTTTATCCACTAAATTAAAGTCCCATAACTTTAATTAGAAATAAACCCTTTTCTCTTTCATTCATAAACTAAAGTCCCATACCTCCAGTTTATAAACAACATTACATTTCCATTTATTTTCAATAAACTAAAGCCCATAACCTTAATTTATGAAAATAATACATTTTTCATTTATCTTCAATAAACTAAAGCCCATACCTTAATTTATGAAAATAATACATTCTTCCATTTATCTTCAATAAACTAAAGCCCATAACCTTAATTTATGAAAATAATACATTCTTCCATTTATCTTCAATAAACTAAATCCCATACCTTAATTTATGAAAATAATACATTCTTCCATTTATATTCAATAAACTAAAACCCATAACATTAATTTATGAAAATAATACATTTTTCCATTTATCTTCAATAAACTAAAGCCCATACCTTAATTTATGAAAATAATACATTTTTCCATTTATCTTCAATAAACTAAAGCCCATACCTTAATTTATGAAAATAATACATTTTCCCATTTATCTTCAATAAACTAAAGCCCACAACTTTAATTTATCTGCAACCAAATTAATATATGATTATGGATTTGAATCTGAGGAACCTTTTCGAGCATGATACCCTCACACGATGCGCGCTTGACTCAAAAACACATCAAGGTGCATGAAATCCCTTGGTTCAACTTGGCAGCACAACAAGGTGTGCGACCTTCCTTAGTTTAACTTGGTGACACAAAAAGGTGTGCTACCTCCCTCAATTTAACTTGGTGATGCAGTAAGGTGTGCAACATCCCTTGATTTAACTTTGCAACACAACAAGGTGTGCGACCTCCCTTGATTTAGCTTTGTGATATAGCAAGGTGTGCAACCTATCTTGGTTTAACTACACTATAACCACGATACTAACATGACCAAGGCTACAATAATGTGATAGAGGAGCTTCCTGTGGTTCAAATGCACAATAGCAGTCTTTATCCACAAGTGATGGTACCTCAGTGTGGCTAGGGAATGGTAGTCTACTTGGGTGAGTGAGGTCCATCTACCATAACAAGTTGTCTATTAGGGAAATGAACAAAGCATTACCCACTCACAATGGGTAGGAAGCAACAACACACATTTTCTTAGAAGGAACAGTGAAAACAAATGACCTTCCCATAACACCCAGAAGTTCCCATGGTCAACCTTAACAATGGTACCTTAAGGCAGGCTACTCTCGTCTCCCTACCAGAGAATACAACCATTTTATGGAGATAAGGTAGGGACAGAACCCATACGTGGGCATAGGCAAGGTTTAATAAGAGATGGGGTCTCGTTAGCATAGCCAACAAGTTGGCAAGGTAAACCAACGGAATGTTGGTCAACTGGAGCAATAAGATGTCACAACTACCACCACCTTTGGTGAAAGTAAACCAAAAAATGCAGTCCACATGACCAACCATGTGATATAATAGAAAAAATGGGAATAATAATGGTAAACCAGTGGAACGTAGGCCAAAATACCAACCATGCAACATAACAAAAACAATTGAAATAGACCCAACCTGGTTTAAATCATTCCTTGGACATCAACGCAGTGTTGTTGTTCTTTGTTTATGAATTCCCAAGTTTTTCCTCCTTCTTCTCACGGTTTTTCTCATATCATCCTCCTTGACTATCTCCTCCTCCCCTTCTCTCCTCCTTTCCCTTCTCCTTTCTTCCTCCTTGACCTAATCGACCCACCGCCCCTCATAACTCCTCTAGCTACTCTGACCCGATGGCTGATGGGGAAAGCATTCTTTATTCAATGGATAAGTCCTACCATAAATGGCACCCATCCTTCCATCGTTGGCAGGATTCCCTCATAACTCAAACGTCTACTCGAAGCTCGCTGAAAAATAAATATCTTGCTTCGGATTATCATTGAGTTTGATGATTATGCTCATAATCTTCTTTTAGCTAATGGTTATAATGGAAATCCTTATGCTATAATATCCTCATTAGCTTTTAAGAAACAAACTCCAAACCATTATAGATATTTGGATTTAATTATTTTTCTTTTCTTTTGAAATAATTTTTAAGATATTATTTATAAATGAGATTTAATCATCATTCAAATAATTCCAACATTTTATTTATAAAAGAACTCACTCTTCTCTTTTAAAATAATTCTAACATGTTATTTATAAAATAACTCACTTTTCTTTTTACAATAATTCTAACATGTTATTTATAAAAGAACTCACTTTTATTTTAAAATAATTCTAACATGTTATTTATAAAAGAATTCACTTTTCTTTTAAATAATTCTAACATGTTATTTATAAAAGAATTCACTTTTATTTTAAAATAATTCTAACATGTTATTTATAAAAGAATTCACTTTTCTTTTAAAATAATTCTAACATGTTATTTATAAAAGAACCCAGGTTTAAGCATTATCATCATTCTACTCTTTTTACAAGGTTCACGAAAATAGGGAATCTTTCCAAAACAATTAGGTTAAGCATGCTCTTTTCCTAAACCAGTGATGCAAATAATGATGAAGTACAACCAATCAAACATATGCAACAAACAAATAGGGGATTCTTTCCATCATTTTAGTCACATGTCTCAACCTCTAGAACTTATGATAGCTACTAGGCTATCAGTCTAGGACTCAAGGTGGATAATTACTGATGATTATCCCTAATCAAATGCATGTCTATATGAAGGTATCCATCCTTGTTACCTTTGAGTTGTCTTATCATCATTTCCCCAACCTCAAGTACCCTTGCCTTTAGTGGATGACTCAACTTCTTCCACTTACGAGCGTACCTAATCCTACACATTGGAAATTTGTTAACAGTATCATGCTCTTTAATATCTACTAACATCGCTACTTTGCTTAATTGCACAAAATCGAGTATTAAAGCACCATCAATTTAATACATTGTTTTCCATGTCAAAAGGTCCATCTGGGAGGGTCATGACATCCTCCCCCACTAGGACTAAACACCATCCCAGTGTTTCTCATTTTTACACAAGCATAACATAATCAAAAGCAAATTATTATAGTTTAGATATTATCAAACAAAAAAGAAAAACATTTTTGCATATCTTCCACTTTCTTCCAAGTGGTATTCCTTTTCAAGAAATGATCCCACTAGACCTTACATTGCTCAAGAATTTGATTTCGTATATTTTTAGATCAAAACTCGAGAATATTTATTAGAATTACTTCAATTCGCTCTGGATTTTTCATATGCAAATTAGAAACATCCTACACATGTTCAGGTTCAGCAATATACTTTCTAAGCAAAGATATGTGGAAAGTGTCATGTATTTTTGATAGATTAGGAGGTAAAGCGAGTCGATATGCAACTAGACTAATATTTTCAATAATTTCAAAGGATCCTACAAATCATGGATCCAATTTTGTAGAATTGATTGCACTTTTCATTGGTTTAACCCTTAGGAATACTTTATCTCCTATTGAGTACTTCCTTGGAGTTCTCTTCAAATCAGCATAACTCTTCTGCCTATCAACAACTTCCTTGAGTCTTTTCCTGATTACCTTTATTTTCTCTTCCATTTCTTTGACCATTTATGGTCCAATCATAATTCTATCCTCTAGGTTATCCCATGATAGTGGTGTTTTACACTTTCTTCCATACAAGGCATCAAAAGGTACCATTCCCAAGGATGAGTGATACCCATTATTGTAGGTGAACTCTACCAAAGGTAGGTAGTCTTCCTAGTGAGACATGTAGAGCATGTCTTATAGTACTTGGTTTACTCACTCTATTTGAACATATATTTTAGGGTGATATGTCGAACTCATGTTTAACTTCCTACCTATTTCCTGGTGAAGGGATTTCCAAAATTTAGAAGTGAACTTGGAATCCCTATCTAATATGATTACCTCAAGAAATCCATGCAATCGAAACACTTCTTTGGAAAATTTGTTATCCACCACTTGAGCATCATCCTTGGTGCTCCCAGGTATAAAATGTGTAACCTTAGAAAATTTGTCAACTACTACAAGAATTGCATCATGTTGGTACTTGGTCTTGGGTAAACCTAATATAAAGTCCATAGATATGACCTACCATTTCTGTGTAGGTATACTATGTGGATACAACTGTCCTGCAAGATGTTTGCATTCTACCTTAACCTTATGGAATTCAAGGAATCGAGTGATAAAATTGGTAATATCCTTCTTCATTCCTACCCAGAAGAAGGTTCTTTTTATATTTTCCCTCATATTTGCATTATTAGATTTCTTAATTCCCATGATTTTGCTATTATGATTCTATATTTGTAGTACAAAAGTTTATCTATCATCCCAAACTCCTTATTGCTCTTAGGGTATTTTTCCATTCTAGTCCAAATTTCCTAACAATATTTATCCTGATACTACTCCTGCCTTACTTGATCCATGAGTTTTATGTGACTCTTGGTTATGGCTACTATGTGTCTCCTTCTGCTCAAGGCATCAGTAATCCTATTCTATTTTCCTTTTATGTACTCAATCTCAAAGTCATACTCAACGAGAAACTCAATCCACCTTCTTTACCTCACATTGAGTATTGGTTGGGTAAATATGTACCTTAGACTTTGATGGTCTGATTTTAACTCGAAAGGTCTTCCTACCAAATAATGGTGCTAGATATTTAGAGCATGTACCATAGTGGCTAGCTCTAAATCATGAGTAGCATAATTGACTTCATGCTTTTTGAGTTTTCTTGAAGTATAAGATACTACTAAATCTTCTTGCATGAGTACTCCTCCTAACCCTTCCAATGATGCATCAATGCATACTAAAAAATCTCCTTGAGGATCTAGAATATTCAGTATTGGTGTAGTAGTGAGTTTTTGATTTAACAAAGCAAAAAAAATTTCACACTTTTCCATCCATTTGAATCCATTCTCTTTATTTTGAAGGTTAGTTATTTTTGAAGCAATATTTGAGACATATTTTATATAATATCTATAATATCCCATTAACCTGTAGCACCCTAAAATTGGCGCAGTCAAATTGGAATAATTACATTCATCTTAGTAAATAAATTTAAATTCAAATTTAACCTCCCAAACCGCCCGTTAACCATCGAGAAACCCGTTTCCATTTTTTTCGCACCATTTTTAGAGGTTGTTTTGACCGTTGGACGATATCGTCGTCGATCAGACGATATCGCCCCAAATTTGATGATTTCGTCTGGACTAGAACGTCTAGACGATTTTGTCGCAAAATTGAATTTGCATAGTTGGAATCTGTTCCAACGGGTCTCCAATCTGGGCAGAAGCGTGTCTGCACCATTGGGACCTTCCCCCGTTGAAGATCTCCCAAATTGGGAAGATCTCCAACCTCCCAACAACTCTCCCTAAGCCTATTTAAACTCTAGGACATTCCCTCCCCAACCCTAGCTGAATTTTATCTACAATTTGAATCCCTCTGCACTAAAACACCTTAATCTTTTTTTTGCACTAGTACTATAGCAGATTTTATGCAAGTACACCACTGATTTTCAATCGAAGCCAGCACCCATCGTCGCCGACGAACCTATCAAGATCGGAGGCGATCCCGTCAAATTCGAGACGATTTTGTACTGATGCGAGATGATCTCGACTGCAGTCCACATCAAGGCAATCAGTGCCTGGAGTTTGCTTTTCTTAACTTTGCCTCGGTTATTTTGTTTTACAAATTAGATAATCTATTTAGTTTTTATCCTATTTTGCATCTGGAGTTCACCCATCTAGTCTAGATTGCATGTTAAGCTCACAATCTACCATTAAAGTACAACAATTTACTTTTATTTCTATTTTTTAACTTTGTTCAGTATTCAGTTTATTATTTGGCATATTTTGCCTCTATTTGCATAGTAGGAGTTCTTGCATTTTGCATCTATTCTCTGTTTTGCAGGTTTCTGATGAATTCGTCTGACGAATTCGTCAGATCTCAGATGATCTCGTCTAATTGTAGGCGATTCTGTAGAATTCCAGATGATCCAGACTGCATCAATCACCAGAATATTCTTCAGACATCCGAATCAGGTATTCCCCATTTTCCTCCTGTAAATTCTTTGTTTTTTGCTTTCAAAATCTGTTTTCTGTATTCATTGAAAGTTGCATTTTCATATAGATTAAGTTAGATTCATTCGGCAAAACCTAGGATGAATGCTTAAAGGATAAAATGAACTCATCTAAACACATTCAAAAACCTAGGTGTGGAAACTGCCATCAAATGTTTCCTGGTGAACCCACCATCCGTCGAAAAATCACCAAAACACACCTCCCTTGAGAGGCGGGACCTTCGTGAAGTCCTCTCATCCGAGGTACCGCACCATCATTTTCCCATCCTCATTTCGGGCGCGGATCCAATAGCCTGAAGGTAGGGATGTGAAAAATTTGGAGCGATACATTTTGGTGAACCCGACGTGAATGCATCATAACCTTTTAAAAACCAAAAACAAAAACAAACAAAAAATTAGAACAACTAAAACTTAGATGCATTTTAAAACATTTAAGGTTCAAAATCATGTTTAGATGGTAGATCCTAAAAAGAGGTTAGCAGTTACTATAAACGTAGAAAACCAATTGGCAGCTATAGAAGTTAATTATGTCCTTAATATCCCTGAAACAAGTAGAAATCAATCCTTGTGGAACGAACTTGATAGGAGACTTAGGCTTATTTCATCTAGGTCCACACAACTTAAACAGATTAAGAGGCTAGTCTTGGATAGAATCCTGGATCCTCACCAATTAGTTTTTTATCATGAACTTCAGAGAGCCTGCCATAGATGGCTAGCCTATAGGAGAGCTTTAGTATCTTCAAAATTATTTAGCTTCGAAGAATACTTCGAGAACGCAGACATTGTACATCGATTCCTAGGCCTTGTAGAAGACCAAGAGGTTGTTCTTACAGATAGGGAAATATGGAATAGAGTTCCGCATGCTGTGCTATATCGAGAGTATTTCCATGAGCTTTACTTTTATCAACCAGCATCTGAAATAGACAATATCACCATAGCCCTTTTCATCAAATTCTTAAAAGAAAACTTTCAATTTGAAGAAGAACATTTCATGACTCCTGAACAACTTGAACCTATTAATGATATTCATAAGTTATTCATAGAAGATTAGTTCATTTAATTTCAGTTTTATTATTATTGCATGCATTTATTGTTTCATTTGCTGTCTTTATTATATTGTTTCAAAGAAAAAACTAAAAAATAAAAAAAATAAAAAACAACATAGTAAAAACTTAAACATTTTATTTCAAATATTGCATTAGGTATATATAAATATATACCTTTTAATTTGTTGCATATATTTATATATATAAATATATATATATATATTTTCTAAAATCAAAACTTAGCACCATGACTAGAATTAGGAATGGTAAAGAAACTTTAGGGGAAGGAGAAGATTGGTTGCAAGATACAACTGAAAACCCAAATGTCCTTCTTGGAGATACAAATCCGGAAGGAGAAACTCTAGGTCAATCGGATGAAGACTTAGGTGAAGATAAGGAACAAGAAGGAAATGTTAAAGAGAATGAATCCTCATCCCCTAGAATAGCTCCCAATGGAGCCATCGCTTTTGACAACGCAGAACATTTTCAAAAATTTCTCAATCAGAATATCGACATCCTTAATGTAGTAGTCCGTATTGATAGAGGGGAAGTTAGTGACGCTCAAGCGCCTATAGAACGGGCGCTTGATATACACACTAATCCTTTATCTTTTGTTGATCAAGAGAGTGATAAGGGTGGACCATCCAATACGGATATGGTCACTATAGCCCAAGCCATGTCAAAACAATAGGTTACCCAACCTCCTAAGGAACCTGTTACTCAACCTAAAACCACTCCTGCACAAAAGAAAATTCCCTTCACTACTTTTTTCCGCAAAACTATTGAGAAAAATGCTTTAAATAAACAGAAATCTAAAACAAAGCCAAATACAAATTTTCAACAATCTGGAACACAACATAATCCAACTTCAAAATTCCTCCATAACATTTTTCCTACTAATGTTTTACACAGTAGTAACATGACATCTAATCTACATGTTCCTCCATCCTATGCTCATAAAACTCATGTCAATGCCCTACCGAATCAATATGGGGGGCAAACTAGTAATCTGGAAGCTATGGTGAAACAATTGGCTTCACGTATGGACCAGATAGATCCCTACCATCCCTCGTACAATTATCAAGAGATTTGTAGCCAACCATTGGATCCCATAGTGGTAGCTCAACCATACCCTAAACATTTTCCCATGCCCGTCCTACCTATATATAAAGGAACCGAAGATCCCATAGAACATCTTCGCATGTTTAGGATAGCATGTCACGACATTTCACATGACGACTTGCTATTACTAAAAATGTTCCCCAAAATTTTAGGTGGAATGGCATTAGAGTGGTACTATCAATTGCCCACTCACTCCTTAAGAAACTTTGAAGAAATAGCTGAATCATTTGTTCATCAATTTAGTGCCTACATCGAGAGACATGTAACTATTAAAGACCTATACAATTTAAAACAAGATAAAGATGAATGTTTTGCTGATTTCTTGGCTAGATGGAGACAATTGACAGGAAAACTACACTTTGTGCTACCCTATAGGGAAATGCTAGACATTTTCATCAATAATTTACAAGAACAACTTTCTTATGAGCTATCAACAGCTACTTTAACTACCTTCGATCAAGCTATAGATTTAGCTCGAAGAGTAGAAGATGCCCTCATTAGGAGAAGCCAACTTAGGAAGAAGGATGATGAGAAAACATCTAGAAATCAATATAAAAACAAACAGGTTGTTGGTGATGGAGTCACTGACAGTAGAAATGTTGCTAATGTCAATGCAACAAAGACAACAGAAAAATTCATATTGAAACCCCCTGACAAGCCTCCTCGAGAATTCACTAGATTAAACCAACCCTTGTCAACCATTTTACCTCAATTGCTTGAAAGAGGTTTAATCCAATTACCAGCTATCCGGGAACCTGACCCAAGTATACCCGGATATAGAGCCGATTTGCACTGTGACTTTCATAGAGGACCTGGACATTCTACCAATGCTTGTAAGAGATTGAAACATAAAATACAAGATTTGATTGACAATAATGAAATGGAAGTGCAAGCCTTCCAACCTATACAAAACCCTCCTAATAATGCCCAAAATACTGTTCCCAAAATCAAAATCAGAATGCCAATCAAACTTTAGACATATTTCAACACCCTTTACCAAGACATGGTAAAGAGGTAGCCAATCAAATCGAACATTATAATGTTCCCCCTCCTACTCGATATGTAGGAACCATTAGCGGATAATTACCTGTTCAGGATTCTCAAAAATTTAACACAACCTTATCCCTGGTTACAACCAGGCCCTTACATAATTTTCAAACTTCTGATTCTAGTGATATAGAATCAGATAGTGAAAGTGAAGTAGACACTATTCAATCGAATAGTTCTAAAAATGAATCAGATCCTATTCAACCTGTCACGGATGCTAATGTTCCAGAAGAACCATTTCCTAGAAGAGTCACTACTCGACCTTCTTCTAATGTAGTCCTTCCCTATGAACAAGCCATAAATTCTCAACCGAGACCGTTTCAACGTCATCACTATAACATTGTAGGTACCATCGGAGTCGTTACTCGACAACAAGCTCAAAACTCCCAATAAGAACCAAACCAGAACGATGGATCAGCTCCATTCATTTTGAAAAACCCAAATAAAAGGAATCATGCTCCTATTGTTCAACCTAAACCCCCTTACAACATTAATGAACAATTGTCTAATACCACGGCCGGAATTTCCCTCTTGGATTTATTAAGATCCTCTCCCACACATAGGGATGAGTTGATGCTTACATTGAGCCAAATGATGGTACCTCAAAACATTCAACTTGAAGCTATGGCCAATACTATCATCACTCGAGAGATTGATTGTATTGACTTTCGAGATAAAGATATCCCACAACACAGTTTACACAAGGATAATCCCTTGTAAATTACTGCTCTAATTGGAGATATAGCTGTCAAACGAGTCCTGATTGATAATGGCTCATCTCTAAACATTTGCACCTTTGACTTCTACCAACGATTTGGTTTTAGAAGTGATGAAATGAATAAAACTGATATGATTATCAAAGCTTTTAATGACGAAACACAAGAAACGTGTGGAGTCATTACCCTCCCATTACAAGTTGGTCCTATAACCCTAGAAACAACCGTGTTTATTGTACATTGCCCAGCATCGTGCAATATACTTTTGGGTCGCCCTTGGATTAACGCCATGCGAGCAGTCCCGTCAACTTTACACCAATGTGTAAAATTTGAGTTTAAAAATCAGTTGGTCACTATTCATGGTGACCCTAGACCTTTGATATGTGTGCTTTGGCAGAACCCGTTGGAGTGCAATTTTGCCCTCGCTCCGTCATCCACACATTCTAGTTCTTCTTTTTCATCTAAAACGCGTGAAACATAAACCCATAACTTCATCTATTCCTCCTCCATTAACTTCATCTTCCTATATAGACCAACAACCTTCTAAACAAATTTTAGAATCTCAAAAGGATCTCAAATCTACAACTAATCCTTCAACTATTATTCCTATAAATTCAAAACCTTTAGACACATCCATAATACCTTCCACACCTCAAGACATAAGTAATAAACCTTCTACATCTTATGCCCTTTCTGATGAACTTTTACCAGATTCATCTACAACCTTAATATCAGAAAAAATGAATGCTTTCATGCAAGATTCAAACCTTTTAAATAAATTACCACCCTCTCCTCGTACTTTGGGCCTCCCACAACCTATGGGAAGTAATTACCAAGTCGGGAGTTGTGCCTTCATTTATAAAGGATATGACTGGGGAAGAATCCCTCGGAATATCAAAACTCATCATGAGGGATATGCTCGGTGTTATTTTACCAATGATTATATTAAAGCTAAACCCATGATGCTTAAAATGGGATATAAAGGGAAAGGCTTAGGACCTTTCAAAAATGGCATGAAAGAGCCTTTCGAGGTAGAACCGTGGCCTGCCCGCTATGGTGTGGGCCTATTTCCTAGTAAGGGACAACCCTTTCCTTTTGAGGATGATGATCACCTCATATGCTATCAAGATTATTTGTATAGGCATGTTGATTTTCCTCTGAAAAATCAGTCATTTTCATGCAACATGCTATCCATAGCCTACCCTGAAATGATTGCTGACCCCGATGAAGAATTGGAAGGAGATATCTTCGATGATGTCTCTGTTGAAGAGATGTTGCACAATGGATTCTATTTTGATGGTTCTATACCAACCATAGCTCAGCTTGAGACCACTAATCCTCAAGATGACTTATCTAAATTAACTTTACAAGAATTACAAGAGTTGGGTGTTTCACCCGCCCCACCTAATTTTGAAAGAGATCTACACATGGAGGTAGAAAATGTCATTAAAATTAATATTGGAACTGAGGACAATCCTCACATAATCAATATTGGAGCAAAACTAAGTCAAGACAAACAAGAACAATACGTTGCATTCCTTAAAGAGTATGAAGATGTCTTCGCTTGGACATATGAAGATATGCCAGGTCTAGACCCTTCTGTAGTCATGCATCATCTAGTGGTCCATCCGGATGCTAAACCGGTTAAACAAAAACTCAGAAAAATGCATCCCAAAGTGGCTTTGCTAGTCAAAGGGGAATTAGAAAAACTCCTAAATGTTATCTTCATACAAGCTATTGATTATGCTGAATGGATCTCAAATGTAGTTCCAGTCACTAAGAAAGAAGCTACCAAAGTTAGGGTTTGCACCGATTTTAGAGATATTAACGCTGCATGCCCTAAAGATGACTTTCCTCTTCCAAATATGGATCAAATCATTGACTTTACTGCCGGAAGTGGGATGATGTCCTTAATGTACGGATTATCCGGTTATAATCAGATTAGGATAGCTCTTGAAGACCAGGCTAAAACAACCTTTATTACCCCCTGGGGTACCTTTTGCTGGAAAGTGATGCCATTTGGCTTAAAGAACGCCGGTGCAACTTATCAATGGGCTATGACCTACATTTTTCATGATATGATGCATGATATCTTACATGATTATGTAGATGATATTATAGCTCGCTCTCTTATTGAAAATAATCATTTAGATGATTTAAGAAAAGTTTTTAATCGATTACGAGAATATCTCATTCGATTAAATCCAACAAAATGCATATTCGAAGTTAAATCCGAAAAACTATTAGGGGTTTTAGTTTCTTTACGTGGTATCAAAATTGACCCTCTCAAAATTGCGGCTATCATAGATATGCCCGCCCCCACTAATATATCTGAACTACGAAGTTTACAAGGTAAAATTCAAGCTATTCGTCGCTTCATTGATAAGCTGGCGGACAAAACTGGTCCCTTTCTTAAGCTCCTTAAGAAGGACGTCCCATTTAATTGGGACACAGAATGTAGAGAAGCTTTTGAACTTCTCAAGCAATACCTCCTTAACCCTTCGATGCTTTCACCGCCTAAATCTGATCGCCCATTTCTTCTATATATTTTTGCTTCAGATTCTGCCTTAGGAGCTATGTTAGCTCAACTTGATGATGAAAAGCGAGAACGTGCTAATTATTACATTAGCCAAACTTTCGTCAGTTATGAAACCCGCTATACAGCGTTAGAGAAGTTATGTCTAGCAGTCGTGTTTGCTACGCAAAAATTACGACATTACATGCTTAGCCAAAAAACGTATGTCATTGCCAAATATGATCCTTTAAGATATCTTATGAGTCACCCTTATTTATCGGGTCACACAACCAAGTGGGTTCTTGCTCTAAGCGAGTTTGATCTCACATTCATAGGACAGAAGTCTGTTAAGGGTCAAATCATAGCAGATCAATTAGCTGTTGCACCCTTAGAGTCTACTCATCCTCTCATCATCGAGTTTCCTGATGAATGCCTTCAATTAGAGGTAGACCATCCTGAACAATGGTCCTTATACTTTTATGGAGCCCGATGTATGAGTGGTGCTGGTGTGGGTATTATTTTAATATCTTCGCAAAAACATCTTATTCCTCTTTCCTTCAAACTGACCTTTGCTTGCACCAACAATACTTCTGAGTATAAAGCTCTAATCCTTGGATTACGAGCTGCTTTAGCACTAAAAATTAAAAACCTCTTAGTTTTTGGGGATTCCCAATTGGTTATAAACCAAATTAATGAAGTTTATCAGACCAGAGATGATAAACTTCGCCCATATAAGGCCTATGTTTTACAACTAATGTCCTTGTTTGATCAAGTTACTTTGGAAGCCATTCCTCGAACTAGCAACCGTGCAGCCGACACCATGGCCGTCGCTGCATCCCTCTTGCCCTTGGAGTTAGACGACGAATATGCGACTATCATTATTCATCGGCTCCAGGAACCCGCCTCAAATAAGTCATGCTTAGAGCCTTTGGATGTGTTTCTAATCAATGAAACTACTCCTGAACCTTGGTATACAGACATATTTGATTTCCTCCAAAATAGGACTTTCCCTACTAATTCTAATAGAAACCAAGTGTCGGTTATTACGTCGACGAGCAAGTCGATTTGTAATAATTGGCAATACTTTTTATAGGAGATCTTTTGAAGGTATCCTATTAAGATGTTTAAATTCAGATGAGTCTAAATCAGCCTTGAGTGAAGCCCACAATGGATCTTGTGGAGGACACTTTAGTGGTAGTGTCATTGCTAAAAAGCTCCTTCGGATAGGATACTTTTGGCCTACCATGGAAATGGATGCACATGAGTATGTGCGCCATTGCGACAAGTATCAAAAACATGCTGACCTTGTCCATGCGCCTGCACAAGAGTTGCAGGCTATTTCGTCCCCTTGGCCCTTTTCTAAATGGGGCTTGGATATTATTGGTAAAATCAATCATGTGTCTTCTGATGGGCACAAGTTCATCATAACCACCACTGAATATTTCATGAAGTGGGTTGAAGCTATGCCTTTAGCTTCTTGCACTGGTTCACAGGTCTCTAAATTCATTTTTAATCAAATCATTTGCAGGTTCGGAATTCTTGCAAATCTCATCTCTGACAATGGAACTCCTTTTAAAAATAAAGATGTTAAGAAATTATGCCAAAAATACAAGATTCAACACCGTTGGTCTACTCCCTATTATCCTCAGGGTAATGGTCAAGCAGAAGCTTCTAACAAAAATTTAATCAAAATTCTCAAAATATTGGTCAATAAAACTGGCCATGACTGGCATATTCAGTTATATCCAGCCTTGTGGGCTTATCGAACTAGTGTTCGAACCCCCACGGGCACTTCACCATTTGTTTTGGTATATGGTGCAGAAGCGGTTT
This sequence comes from Wollemia nobilis, assembly GCA_028583015.1. Taxonomy (NCBI): domain Eukaryota; kingdom Viridiplantae; phylum Streptophyta; class Pinopsida; order Araucariales; family Araucariaceae; genus Wollemia; species Wollemia nobilis. Next base: position 6,982,078 of record JAQPPZ010002979.1, read on the forward strand.
TTCCATTTGAATTGGAAGTTCCTTCTTTGGATCTGCTACTTCAAGATACCAAAGTAGGAGATGAATATCATGCTGGCAGACTCAGTCATCTAGAACTCCTAGATGAAAAATGCATCAATGCTTTGGAGCATCTCCGTGCATACCAAAACAAGCTTAAAACAGCATATGCTAAGAAAGTTCGTCATCGATCCTTTGATATTGGTGACCTTGTTCTGAAAGAAAATAAAAAAAATACAAATGCAACCAAAGAAATTAAAGGTAAATTTGAGCCCAACTGGCTCGGACCATACATCATTACTGCAAAATTTGAATAAGGAGCATATAAATTATCTACCTTAGATGGTAAAGAACTTAAATAACCCATGAATATTTTACATCTCAAACGTTACTATGCATAAATTTGGTCATTTCATCCATGTATATATTTGTTCAAAGTTACTCTCTTATATTTCTTTCAATTTATTAAAAAAAAAAAAAAAAAAAAACATCAAAAACATTTATAATCATCCAAAACTCTTCAAAAAACTATCTATTGTATTTATTTAAAGCACCAGTTAAGTTCCTTTTGCTCAAAAACAAAAATCTAAATAAAAATCTAAAAATAGCTATATGCTTGACTCTTTCGAAACCAAAACAATATACAGAAGAAAGAGAGAGTCAACATTCTCCAACTTCTCAAAAATCATTTATATATATTTTCTTACAATTATTGCAGTTATATGTTTCAACTTATTTTGGATACAATTAGCATTTATTTGGCATCCCTCACTTGCACACTCACAAAAAAATAAATATCTTGCTTTTATCTGGCATGATTACTAATCTCTCTTATATCCAAGTTCACAAAATTCAAATTAAATAAATTTTGAGCATAGAGAATTGATCTTGTTATTTACTTAAACCAAGCACATCTTTTCACAATAAAATGATTATATTTGTAATTTCAATGTTTTGCTACATAGTAGAACTGATTTCTTGGGTGAAAATTTTTCCCTGCTATCCTATCATGCACATGGTCTAGAATCTTTGAGAATTGGAAAAAGGACAAGCTCACCCCTACCCAGAATAAAAATCCCTTGCTCTACAGCTAATCTGAGCAAGTATCCCTAGAACAGAAAAAGAAAAAAAAAAAAGTTCAAGAAATAAAAAAGAGAAAAAAAAAATGTTATTTCAGCAATATTCCAAGCATTATCAAGCAAAAGAAATACAAAAGAAAAAGAAACAAAGTTCAAAAGAAAGCAAGAAAGAAATAAAATCCCTTTCCCTACCCTTTGAAAAGAAAAGAAGGGTTGATGAGCTTGAATCCCTGGAATTCTCAATTATTCGAAAACTGTGAGGTAAACCCCATAACAGGTGGTTTGTGGCCAACCCGCTTGGCCTTGGGTAACTCCTAGCATGGCGATATGTCCGTCACATTAGCGACCTTATTTTTACGGACCTATGTCCGCTTATGGATTAGCTAGCTCTTGATAATCCAACCTACATAGTAGTCTAATATGGTTATATGCATCTACATCATGGTTAATGAACACTTATTTGGTTTCTTCAAATCACTTGTATCATAGTATCTTGCTCAAACCTGGTAAATGAACAATACAATTGCACACACATTTGTATTTGAGAGATTTTGTCTATCATTATGATAAATCAAGATTGGAAATGAATTCACATATGCACATGGGATTCCCTATAAATCTAATTTTTGTCTTCAAAATACTTTGAAATATTATTTTTTGCAACTTGTTTGGAATAATCAAGTACAATTATTTTTTAAAAGACAACTATATAAAAGAAAAAACACAAATTTCTTTCAAAACATATCATATATATCATATCGACTTTCGCGACGATGGTATAGTTTCAAAACCAAAATTGGAATTTTATGCCTAGCGCAAGTCCTCATTTTCATATTTTATGTTCATCAAAAATCAATCATGCAATAAAACTATCTATTTTATTTGATTTTCGCGATGATGGTATAAGTCTATACCTACATATTATATGCCTAGCGCAAACCATTGTAACAATTTTTATTTTCCCATTTATCAAAACTCATAAAAACCATATGACTTCATTTTCTTACAACAAATTTTACTTTTCAAAAGAATGCACATTTTCATTATTTCATGTCCTTATGTCAACCTTTTGCAATGACGACATAATTCCTAAGGAATTATTCAACAATTTTATCACACTTAGGAATTTATGCCTAGCAAAAATCATTTTTTACAAATATTTCATGCATAATATTTTTATGGAAATCTGAAAACAAACCATCATCATCATCATCATTTGCATCATCACAACAAAGTCTTAAGACAGTCTCTTAAGCACTCTTTCACTTTTCACAATATTTCTATAAATGGGATTAGCTTGACGACCGAGTGAGCAACGACTCCATGAAATGGTCTATAATAGCGACAATGTCCTTTGAAATTATTGTTAAAAGTCCCCTTTTGTTTTATCAAATCATTACATCACAAACAAACAATTTGTTACATCGATTATTTCATCAATATTACAAAGCATGACATCAAAAGGTATAAATTCTTTTCCAACGACATAATTACAAGCATTATCAAAATCAATTAATCAAAGCATCATCAATATACTCATAACATAAGTCATATGACCAAAAATATCTCATCTATATATATATCTCAAAAATATATATGTACATCATATCAGATAGATTGGTATGCCACAATCGATATCTTGGCATACTCAATCAAGTGTCCTTCGAGCAGTGTCTCAAGAGCCCCTAGAGCTCTCAGCCTCATCTCCTCCCCTACCCTATAGAGGACAAGGTGGTCCCATCGCAGTATGTGTGGTACTGTGAGTCCTCGTCGTCGATCGGGATGAGCTCCTCGACGACCCTGTCCTAATCGGATCTGCTATGGCAGTCGGTAGCTGTACCCTCTGGCCCTTCGGCATCGCCTGGTAGTATAGAGCCTGATAGAATGTGGTCTAAGAAATTGACCGCAGCAGCTCCTGAGTGCTCACCCCTCCACCTCGTGCCCTGAGACGTGCATTCTCATCTCGCAGCTGTGACACCTCAGCCTGGTGTTGTGCGGTTGCATCCTGTAGTGTCTGCACCTGAGTCTGCAGACGATCTCTCTTTGCCCGAAGAGTAGCCATCTCGCTACTCTCTCCTATATCCATGCCCTTGCCCTTATCGGGCGATGGTGGCCTCTCGTGGAGATGGGGGTCTCGCCTCCCTCCTCTCCCCTCTCTCTCTGCCATGGCCGCTCCTGTGCCTGTGGCCTCCTTTGATCTCTCCCGCCATGACCCTGGGCTGCCTCTATTATCGCCTGGCACCGCCTCCCTATCCGACGCACGACTGCATGGATCGGGCCATGTGCCCTCGTCATCCGAGGAGGGTGGATGCCTGCATACCAGGAATTGTAGCCATCGGCTACTCCTGCATCGTCCCCATCCACTGGCTGAATGGGGGCATCATATGAGTCCTGGCTCCAGAATCGCTGCATGTCTGGAGCCCCGCTAACAGTGGTGTTATCCCGGACGGTCCGGGAAAACTCATAATCCCTGAGAGATGGGATCCCCTGCTGTAGACCGAACTGTCACAAAACTTGGTCATAGCGGTGGAGCTCCACCTCTCCCCTCTCCATCCTTAGCCAACAAACTCGCCTGATGCGAGCCAGCTCCTGTCTATCCCCTGCCCACCCTGGATGCTGCCTCCATGGCCTCTAGGTGATCTGGTCTGGGACCAAATCATCCAGTAGTCTCCGGGACATCGAAAGGTCTATCCGTCGTTGTGATCCTCTCTGAAGCCACCAGTAGAAGACTCGGGGCCTCTCCCCGTCTATCCCTATCAGTGGAAGCCCTACCGGCCTCTACATCGCAATGTGCTCCCAGCACCAAACCTGTAGTAGCGATGTCATAACCAGAAATCGCCTACCCTTGTACATGACCCCGTAAAGGATCCTGTACAATCGACATAGTACAAAGCTACCCCATGAGAACTTGTAGTCGTGGTCCCGCATGTCGCAGATCACATCTACCAGCATCCACGGCACCCTACACCCGCTCTAGTGGCACAGCAGAAGTCCACCAACTACCCCAACCAGAACCCATGTGAGTCTCGATGCCCTAGGCATCTGGCGTAGTGCCTCGATATTAACTCCGCACTTCTCCAGGGCGAAGCTCGGGTCACCACACAGCCGTCCCATCGTGTGGCCCTGATTGGCCACCGATGTGATCATCCGTCCTTGTATGGGGATTCTCAAAATCCTCCATACATCCTCCAGTGTGGGAGTCATCTCCCCTATCGGTAACCAGAAACAGGAAGACCCTGGATACCATCTCTCTGCTAGGGCTGTCAGTAGCCCCATGTTTGTGGAAACCTGTGGCATCTCTGCCACATGCTATAATCCAGCTTGTGCCAGCAAAACCCGCTCCACCTGGGTGAGAGCGGACAAGTCATCTCTCAATCCACCGTACTTCCACTCTCTACTTTTTAGTAATCCTCTCTGCAAACATAAAACAACAAAACAACAAACAATAATTAATCAATAAATTCCAGTAATTAATAATGCAACTTAAAGATCAATTTTTTGCAATTGATGATATCACCCACTATTGGACGATATCATACCAAATTTGAGCACGATCGTCTCCGATTTTGTAGTTTGAAATCGTCTCTAATTTGACAAAATCGTCCCCCTTTCGACGATTTCGTCTCGACGATGTCGATGACCAAAAACGGCCGCGATGCTCCAAATTCACTTAAAAATTCATCTAGAAAGAATGTAAAAGCAACTTAAATCAATCTAAATTGAGTTTAGACCCTTACCCGTAGACCGCGTCGTACCTCTACAGATCTGTGTGCTGTCTCAACCATTTTTTTTGCTCCAGAGCTCTAAAACAGTAAAATGAACAATAACAATGAATTAGGGTTTTACCCTATTTTTATTAATTTTATTCAACAATAATTTTTTTTGCTTTTTCGCGTTTTTACCTCAAACGTTCGATTTGGGTAAAAACACGGAGGGGGCACCATAGTAAGCTATCGTACGATTTGATCAAGAATCATCACCTAAAAATGGGAATAATTTTTGCTTTCTCGTAGATCGAGAAGAACTCTTCTTTAATGCATTTTCTTCGAAAAATTTGCTAAAGAGGGGGCAAAATGTAGCACCCTAAAATTGGCGCAGTCAAATTGGAATAATTACATTCACCTTAGTAAATAAATTTAAATTCAAATTTAACCTCCCAAACCACCCGTTAACCATCGAGAAACCCGTTTCCCCTTTTTTCGCATAATTTTTAGAGGTTGTTTTGACCGTTGGACGATATCGTCGCCGATCAGACGATATCGCCCCAGATTTGACGATTTCGTCTGGACTAGAACGTCCAGACAATTTTGTCGCAAAACTAAATTTGCATAGTTGGAATCCATTCCAACGGGTCTCCAATCCAGGCAGAAGCGTGTTTGCACCGTTGGGACCTTCCCCCGTTGGAGATCTCCCAAATTGGGAAGATCTCCAACCTCCCAACAACTCTCCCTAAGCCTATTTAAACTCTAGGACATTCCCTCCCCAACCCCTGGATAAATTTTATCTGCAAGTTGAATCCCTCTGCACTAAAACACCTTAATCTTATTTTTGCACTAGTCCTATAGCAATTTTTATGCAGGTACACCACTGATTTTCAACCGAAGCCAGCACCCATCACCGTCGACGAACCTGTCAAGATCGGAGGCGATCCTATCAAATTCGAGATGATTTTGTACTGATGCGAGACGATCTCGACTGCAGTCCACATTGAGGCAATCAGTGCCTGGAGTTTGCTTTTCTTAACTTTGCCTCAGTTATTTTGTTTTACAAATTAGATAATCTATTTAGTTTTTATCCTATTTTGCATCTGGAGTTCACCCATCTAGTCTAGATTGCATGTTAAGCTCACAATCTGCCATTAAAGTACAACAATTTACTTTTATTTTTGTTTTTAAACTTTGTTCAGTATTTAGTTTATTATTTGGCATATTTTGCCTCTGTTTGCACAGTAGGAGTTCTTGCATTTTGCATCTATTCTCTGTTTTGCAGGTTTCTGACGAATTCGTCTGACGAATTCGTCAAATCTCAGATGATCTCGTCTGATTGCAGGAAATTATGTAGAAATCCAGATGATCCAGACTGCATCAATCGCCAAAATCTTCTTCAGACATCCGGAACAGGTATTCCCCATTTTCCTCCTGTAAATTCTCTGTTTTTTGCTTTCAAAATCTGTTTTCTGTATTCATTGAAAGTTGCATTTTCATATAGATTAAGTTAGATTCATTTGGAAAAACCTAGGATGAATGCTTAAAGGATAAAACAAACTCATCTAAACACATTCCAAAACCTAGGCGTGGAAACTGCCATCAAATGTTTCTTGGTGAACCCACCATCCGTCGAAAAATCACCAAAACACACCTCCCTTGAGAGGTGGGACCTTCGTGAAGTCCTCTCGTTCGAGGTACCGCACCATCCTTTTCCCATCCTCCTTTCGGGTGCGGATCCAATAGCCTGAAGGTAGGGATGCGAAAAATTTGGAGCGATACATAACCCCATGAAGCTTCTTACATCAGTAATATTAGTAGGGGGTGGTCATTTTAATATGACCTCAATCTTCTCTAGATCCATATCAATTCCTTCTGGTTTATATGATATGCTCTAAATATGACACCTCAGAAATATAGAAATTGCTTTTGGCTAGATTTTCGTTGAGTTGATTTTTCCTTAGTAACTCTAACACGATCTTGAGATGTTTATTGTGTTCTTCCTTGTTTCAAGAGTATATTAGTATATCATCTAGAAATACAATGATAAACTGATCCAGGTGCCTTTTGAACACACAGTTCACTAAATTCATGAAGGTGAATGGGGCATTAGTCAGTCCAAAAGGTAGGACTATGAACTCATAATGCCCATACCTAGTCTTAAATGTCATCTTGTGAGTATCCTCCTCATGTATTCTCAACTGGTGATACATTGATCTTAAATCTATCTTAGTAAACACCGTGGAATATCTCAATTGATTGAATACATATTTGATTCTAGGTAGGGGATATCGGTTCTTGATTTTAGCTTTATTCAACATCCTATAGTCAATACATAATCTTAAAGAGTTGTATTTCTTTTTTATGAATAAAACAAGTGCACCCCAAGGTGACACACTTAGTTTTATCAATCCATTTTCCAAAAACACTTGAAATTGTACCCTTAATTCTTGCATCTTGATAGGTTTCATCCTATACAAAGATCTATGAATTGGTTCCGCTCCTAGCATAATTTCAATATTGAAATCAAATACATGCACAGGAGGAAGCCCAAGTAAATCCTCAAGAAATACATCCTTAAAATCTTGTAAAATTGGGTGTGTCTCCACCTCTTTCTTTTGATCTTCACCAACTTCATTTAGCTTTATTACATAGATAATCCCTCCTTTTTTGAGGGCTTTCTTCAACTGTATAGCTGAAAACATCTAGGGTTTGAATGTCCCTTATTCACTATGAATTCATAGTCTTTTTTTGCCTTCCTTAGAATATTCAATCCATCTATCTTGGAAATTGATTATGGCTTTATGGAATTGTAACCAATCCATCCCTAGGATCACATCGAATGAATGAAGTGAAGTTACATATAGGCAACCTTTCATGGTTCCACTAGATAAATTAATTTCCATAATCATAAAATATTGGTTTATGGAGTAGGTCTATCCAAAACCATACTCAAATTTCCATCCTTGAGTCAAATACCCTAGTATTTTAGGCATATCTTTTTCTTACTTAAAAGAAATAAAGCTATCAATGGATCCACTATCAACTAAGATATTCACTTGCTTATTGAAAATATTACCTTTTAAAATCAATGGGGTGGCTTACCCATTATGCTTTTGATTCCCAATCATAGCATATATCTGGTGTGCAGGTTATTTTCCTTTAATGTTGGATGTACTCAGCCCTGGTCGATATGAGCACTAAATAGAAAAATGTGAACCTCTACAATGGTAACATCCATCCTTAGCAGGGTTATGCATAAGGGATCAACCCCAAAATGTATTTATAAAAATTTGGTGAATCAGTTTTGAAATCTAGGTGAATAGTGTCCAAACGCATGTAGAAGGTTCACTATTATTAGGGGCAATGTTGGAAATTTAAACTTAAAATGGTCAAATTATTATAAAATTGGGGTGAATCGACCCAAAAAAATTGCACCCATAAATTTTTAGCTAATGAGCCTTGGTCAAGTGTCCCAAATATTAGCCAATTCCAAATTTAGAAAATCCTAATTTTAACCAATTTGGTGATAAATAGCCATTATGCATAACCCTGATCCTTAGGCCCTTGTTGCTTTTCTATTTTCTACTCCTCATATTTGATTGTTGGAACTAAAACCTATGATTCCTATGGTTGAGGCTTAACATTATTGAGGTTTTTGCCTTTCTTATAAAATTTTTTCTTGAACTTCTTTTGGTTCCCATTAAATTTCTTTCCAATATTTTAGGGATTTTTGGCTTTTTGTTCTTGTTCAGCCTCCCACTTTACTACCCCATTGTTATTCCTATTATTTAATTCTTGTCGCTCTTGCTTAGACAAGGTTTCATATTTATAGCAAAAGTGTGACTCTTCTTTCTTTGCTAAGTCATATGCCTTTTGCAATGATTTGGGTTCCTACATCTCTACATCATGCTTTATCCTAGATTGCAACCCATGAGTAAAATTATGAAACTATATATTTTCATAATAAGTAGGTGCATACTTCAATAATTTTACTAGATTCTTATAGTATACCTCCACTAAGTTGGTTCCTTACCTTAAACTGGTAAATTCCTCAAATTTTAAGGCAAAATATTATTTTGTGAGGAACCTCTTCTTGAATATGACTATAAATTCCTTCCATGGAATGTCTACTAGTTCAATATTGGTTTCCTCATAATAAGTTTCCCACCAATCGAGAGCGGCTTCCTCAAGATAAATAGTAGCCCAAAAAATTTGGGTTCTTGAAGAATACTCCTTTACTATGAATAAAACTTCTAGTTCCCTTAACCAAGACTCTTCTGCATCTCCCTCTCATTTTCCATTAAACTTGGAGATATAGGCATTATTTAGATCTCTTACTATTTCCTTCTCTAAGAGGGTTCTAGCTTGTATCTGATCCACAGTCAACCCCTCAGTTTGGTTAAATTTTGAATCTCTAGCTTGCAATTTTTGGTTTGCAATAGTCTCTAACACTTGCATTAACTAATATTGCCATGCAACAACTATGGTCGTGAGATCTTCCATTCCCGTATTGGAATTTTTTGGACCCTCATTCTAGATACCTCCTTCAATATTACTTTGTTTATTTTTTCTAGATGGAGGTATTTCTCTCTTGGCCTTCGATGGCATCTTGATCTGGTTTCAACCAAGAAAAGAATTAGATTACATCTTTAACCTAAAACTAAATCACTAACTCAAACCACTTTACAGAGTTCTTGCAAAATCATTAGAAATCTAACTAGGATAATGTTTGAATATTATGATGTATCATTAATACCAAATCCCATACTGAGGTATCATAACATTAATATACCCTTGGTATCTACTCCATTAGATTCTAATAAGTAGAGACTCTAGGTCATCCTAGCTTTTAGCTTAAACTTAAGCAAACCTTAATTGGATACTTCTAAATATCTTTTACCACATAATAAGCTCCATACCCTCATACTTAGAGCTCTGATACCAAATGTAATGACCCAAAAATCAAGAAATAAAACACACAAAAAGAGAAAGAATTTTTTTGACTAAGAAGAGGGATTCATAAACCCCTAACCAACCTTAGATCGACTTAATGTTTAACAACCCCTAAGTTTCTCAAGAACTATACCACACAAGATTCCCCTCATGCAAGTCCCTTCTACGTAGGCATATCTCATGTCATGCACATAATTCCATCCATATCATCAACCTTTATGAGCTAGAATTACCACCTTCAATCATTAGAAGGTGTACACACATCTCCATATCCCACACAAGCCATTATGTATGGGTATGCTATGTGTACTACGAGTTAAGCTATACATCTTGTCCTTTGAAAAGCTATCTTAAATCTGGTATGATATTCTAAACCTAGTTACCAATCTCCCTAAGTGGGTCTCAAACCCTTAGGTTATCCTCTAAGTTCACCCTAGAACATACTATTCAAATCACATGGAAATTTATTTAGCAAAAAGTAAAAGATAAAACTAGATACTAAATCTAACAAAACATAATTAACCAAACATACAAAGGAGAACTAGAAGCATGGGATAAAATTCAAAGAATAAGAATACAATAGAAGGGATTTAAATAGCAACTCAAGAATAATAAAATTTACGTTTACCACATTGGTCATTTATTACATAAGAGTATGGTAAAACATCCATACCTTCAAATAATACATTACATCAATGATATCGAGGAAATATCCCCACAACTTTAATATAATATCATAAATAAATGAGGTGTAAAGTAGAAAGTAAACTTGAGCATCGATCCATCTATTAATTTTTTCCTCCTGCTCTTCCATCGATCAAGTGAGGATAGTAGAGGATCATAACACTCATAGTTCAAGATAGACATGCTTCTAAATACAAATACTTTATTTACTTTACCAAATTGCAACTATACAATTTATTTATTTTTGTAACCATATAATACCATAGTTAATATCATAAAAGAACAATTACTTTTACTATCTTCCCTCAAATAGCTTTAGAGGGATTTTCAACATGCAACAGTTAAGTCATGGTTATTACTCAAATCGAATCTAGACTTGTCTCAAAACATTAAAACCCAACACTTTTAATCTTTAGACCAATCCTTTCGTTTATCCTCTAAATTAAAGTCCCATAAATTCAATTAGAAATAAACCATTTTCCCGTTCATTCATAAACTAAATTCCCATACCTCTAGTTTATAAACAACATTAAATTTCCATTTATTTTTAATAAACTTAATTTACGAAAATAATACATTTTCCATTTATCTTAAATAAACTAAATCCCATACCTTAATTTATGAAAATAATACATTATTCCATTTATCTTCAATAAACTAAAGTCTATAACCTTAATTTACGAAAATAATACATTTTCCATTTATCTTTAATAAACTAAAGCCCATACCTTAATTTATGAAAATAATACATTCTTCCATTTATCTTCAATAAACTAAAGCCCATACCTTAATTTATGAAAAATATACATTCTTCCATTTATATTCAATAAAATAAAACCCATAACCTTAATTTACGAAAATAATACATATTCCATTTATCTTCAATAAACTAAATCGCATACCTTAATTTATGGAAATAATAATTTTTTCCATTTATCTTCAATAAACTAAATCCCATACCTTAATTTATGAAAATAATACATTTCCTATTTATATTCAATAAACTAAAGCCCACAAATTTAATTTATCTACAACTAAATTAATATATATTTTTGGATTTGAATCTGAGTAACCCTATCAAGCATGATGCCCTCATGTGATGCACACTCGACTCAATAACATAGCAAGGTGTGTGACCTCCCTCAGTATGATTTGGTGACACAGCAATGTGTGCAACCTCCCTCAGTTTAACTTGGTGATACAACAAGATGTGTGACCTCCCTTGGTTTAACTTGGTGACACAACAAGGTGTGTGACCTCCCTTGGTTTAATTTGGTGACACTACAAGGTGTGCAACCTCCCTCAATTTAACTTGGCAACATAGCAAGGTGTATGACCTCCCTCAGTTTAACTACACTATAACCATGATACTAACATGGCCAAGGCTACAATAATGCAATAGAGGAGCTTCCTATGGTTTGAATGTACAACAACAATCTTTATCCACAAGTGGCAACACCTCAATGCGGCTAGGGAATGGCAGTCTACTAGGTTGAGTGAGGCCCATATACCATAGTAAGTTATCTATTAGGAAAATGAACAAAGAATTACCCACTCACAATGGGCAGGAAGCAACAACACACATTTTCTTAGAAGGAACAGTGAAAACAAATGATCTTTCCATAACACCCAAAATTTCCCATGGTCAACCTTAACAATGTTACCTTAAGGCAGATTACTCTCGGCTCCCTACCAGAGAATACAACCATTTTATAGAGATAATATAGGGACATAACCCATACATGGCTATAGGCAAGGTTTAATAAGATATGATGTCTTGTTAGCATAGTCAACAAGTTGGCATGGTAAACCAATGGAATTCTAGTCAATTGGAGCAACAAGATGTCATAACTGCTAGCACCTTTGGTGAAAGTAAACTAGTAAATGCAGTCCACATGACCAACCATGCGATATAATAAAAACAATAGGAATACCAATGGTAAACCAATGGAACGTAGGAAAAAATACCAACCATGAGATATAACAAAAATAGTGGAAATAGACATAACCTAGTTAAAATTATTCCTTGGATATCAACATAGTGTTTCTGTTCTTCATCTATAAATTCCCAAGGTTTTTCTTCCTTCTTAATGTTTTCCTTGTCTCCTCCTCCTTGACTATATCCTTCTCCCTTCTCTCCTCCTTTCCCTTCTCCTTTCTTCCTCTTTGACCTGATTGACTCACCTCCCCTCATAAATCCTTTGGCTACTTTGACCTGATGGTAGGCAGGGAAAGTATTCTTTAATTGATGGATAAGTCCTACCATAAGTGGTGCCCATCCCTCCATCACTGGTAGGCTTCCCTCATAACTTAAATGTTTATTCAAAGCTCATTGAACATCAAATATCTTGCATCATATTATCATTGAGTTTGATGATTATTCTCATAATATTCTTTTAGCTAATGGTTATACCAAAAATCCTTATGCTATGATATCCTCAGTAGATTATTAGAAATAAACTCTAAAACATTACAGATATTTGGATTTAATTGTTTTTTCTTTTCTTTTGAAATAATTTTTAAGATATTATTTATAAATGAGATTTAATCATCATTCAAATAATTCCAAAATTTTATTTATAAAAGAACTTACACTCTTCTCTTTTAAAATAATTCTAACATGTTATTTATAAAAGAACTCACTTTTCTTTTAATAATTCTAACATGTTATTTATAAAAGAATTCACTTTTCTTTTAAAATAATTCTAACATGTTATTTATAAAATAACCCAGGTTTAAGAATTATCATCATTCTACTCTTTTTACAAGGTTCACAAAAACAGGGAATCTTTCAAAAAAAATTAGGTTAAGCATGCTTTTTTTCTAAACTAGTGATGCAGATGATGATGATGATGAAGTACAACCAATCAAACATATGCAATAGACAAAGAGGGGATTATTTCCATCAGTTTAGTCACTTGTCTTAGCCTCTAGAACTTATGATAGCTACTAGGCTATCAGTTTGGGACTCAAGGTGGATAATCATTGATGATTATCCCTAACCGAATGCATGTCTATATGAAGGTATCCATCCTTATTACCTTCAAGTTGTCTTATCATAATTTATCCAACCTCAAGTACCCTCACCTTCGATGTATGACTCAACTTCTTCCACTTACGAGCGTACCTAATCCTACACATTGGCAATTTATTGGCACAATCATACTCTTTAAAATCTACTAACATCGCTACTCTGCTTAATTACACAAAATCAAGTATTAAAGCACCATCAATTTAGTACATTATTTTCCATGTCAAAAGGTCTATCTAAAAGGGTCATGACAATGAGTCACTATCATCTGACTTCTACAAGATTTGAAAAGGATAAAGAAGTTTTGAATCTTGAATACCACCCTTACTAAGTTGAAGGTCTTCCTCCTTCATCTTAGGGCCTAAACTTACATCTCTAGAAATTTTCCCAACAAGGTTATCCAAATAAATATTTTCTAGAGGTTGCTTTAGTTTGGGCTCAAGGAGACATTCAAGACCAACATTTTCATCCTTCAGAGGTATCAATCCAATCCACCAGAGACAAGATAATAGGTATCAATATATTTTCCAAAATCCAGTGAAACATACAACACCATCCCACTTTTATCCAAGGAAATAGAACCATTCTTATAAGAAATATAATTCAATTCTTTGGATAGAAAGCCTACAATGTTCATATGCTTCTTCCTGCTGAGGTGATTTGCTAGTGTTAGATGAAAACTATGGACAACATCTTTATTGCATTCGAGGGTGAAAATTTTATTAACACAAAGATGACCCTATTCCACGGTGCTTTGAAATATCTCATTTTATAACCATTGTGGTATTTCTCTAGATGAATATATTTACACCCAAATAGGTCTAGCTCCTTGGCTAACAATTTTTTCTTCCTATCAATGTAGTCCCTTGAGTTGAAACTCTAGTTATTTTAGCCAGCAACAAAATGGAGATAGTAAAACCAATCCCTTTCAGTGACACCTTTCCTTTTCTCTAGGAGTGGATCATCTATCTAGCAAATTTCTTATCATGCCCATTGAATTTCCTTAGAAAGCCTAGTAAACCATATTTTACCAGAATATTTAAAACCTTGTTATCCACCTCCATCGAAGAAGGTTTGATCCCTTTGAATTATTCCTCCATGATAATTAACCAACCAATTAGACTCAAAATTAAACCAATTGGAGTTAGAATATGAGTAAAAAAGACTCAATACAAATGAGATATTCAAACTAGCCCGGGCCTCCTTAAATAACACTCCTTAAATAATAGACTTTAGGTAGAAAGAATTGATCTAACTAAAAATTTGAAACTGATAGAGACACCACCTTGAAGATAAAATCTTGCATGAAGATCAACAAATAACCTTCTCTAATGGCCAAATATCTCGTAAAAAAATGATGATAATACAAATAATTAGGTTGATTTGGATGCATCAAGAAATAATTCAAGCCATTAGAAATAACAATGATGATGACATCCCACTCCAAAATCAAGATGGTACATGTGCAACATATGTGTGTAAGTCTCAAGGAATGCCAACTTGGCCACGAAGGAAACAATTTCAAAAATACAAAGAAATTTTTAGCAATACTCTTCATGTGACGAGGACAACTCCAACCAACACAATGAATGTGCTCCCAATTCAAGCCAATACACCACAAAAGGAGGCACCAATTCCCAAATAATCAACATTGAAAAAACATAATCTTTAAATCATGGTAAGACACACCCACTTTCTAAATTTGAGCTCCAATCCCAATCCTTCTATGATCAGAATCCAAAGAAACATCATTCTCTCTCCAAAAATAAAGGATACCCAACTTTAAAATTGGGCCACCAAAAAGATTTAAAAATAAGGAATCATAGCTAAATACAAAGCAAAATTGTCTCTTTGGAACTCTACCAATATTTGAACCTAGATACTGGACCTTGATAAAGATTAAAACACTATGATGGACCTTCATTTTGAACAAGTTAAACGAGCTCCTGGGAAAAATATTGCCTCCAAACCCTTAAACCATTTTGCAACAAACCTAAGTTTACCAAAAAATCCATTACCTTATTTCCTTCTCTGAAAGTATGCTCAAATTTTAGAGACTCGTAACCTCTCAAACATCTAATTGTGTCACCCATCATATTATCAATGGATCAATTTACAACTTGTTTACCCAAAATAATATTGATTATATTTAAATAATCTCCTTCACAAATAAACTTCTTACCCTGAAAGGAAATGAGGAGGAAATATCCTTGATGAGAAGCTCTTGCCTCAGCAAAGTGACTCAATTGATAGCCCAAATTCTTAGTAAAAGCCAAAATAATATCACCTTTATCATTTCTTAAAATTCCACTAGCTCTAGATGGCCCCAAGTTTCCTTTAGATGCTCTATCAAAATTGAATTTTAACCAACCAATTGAAGGTGGTTTCCAAATAGTCTTATGTCTAGTTCAATGATTAGATGAATAAGCAATACCTCTTGGAAAACCAAGAAGTTCAGCAAGTCTAAATTCCTGAGGAGGTTCTTTCTCTTTTGAAAAGGTAAAACAAGAGATATTTTCTTTAAGAGCATAGAGGATTCTATTACTAATTGATATGCATGCTCTACGACTGGGATATATGGCATATTTAGAGGAATTCTTAAAAAATTTACTATTCCTCTCTTTCCAAATACCCCATAGGAAATGGGGAAGAAGAAAGGCCCATAAAGTCCTGCATATTTTACTAAAAAAAGGTTTTATCCATTACTCAAATAAATCTATAAATTATTGTAGGAAGACCCAGGAGATTCCAATCGAATGCAAAAGGATCTGAAGGACTTCACAAGAGAATGGGAAGTATAAAAAAAAATGTTTTGAATTTTCTTCATTTTGTCCACAAAGAGATCATTTGTTAACCAAAACAAAACCTCTCTTCTTGAGGTTATCAATGGTTAAAATTTTGTTCTGAATAGATAACTAGAGATTTTTTTTTATCTTAGAAGTCAATGCTTTAAGCTAGAACTATCTCTTGGGGACTCAAAAATCTCTCTCTGAAGCTATAAGTCTATAGGAATTCAACTATAATTCAGTGATGGTTTGACAATAGTATCACATTTCATGATTATCAAATCAATGATCTTATACTTAAATGGGATGAAGATAAATAAAAGCCAAGGAATCATAAAAAAAATGATTCGT
The DNA here is from genome assembly GCA_028583015.1 of Wollemia nobilis. Classification (NCBI taxonomy): domain Eukaryota; kingdom Viridiplantae; phylum Streptophyta; class Pinopsida; order Araucariales; family Araucariaceae; genus Wollemia; species Wollemia nobilis. The sequence continues at coordinate 6,998,666 of JAQPPZ010002979.1, forward strand.
TTTGGTCTAGACCATACCACATCACCACCAAATGCAAACATAATGTGTATGAGCTATCAGATACCAATGGCCATATTTTACCTATACCAGTAAATAGCCAACACTTAAAGTGCTTAATTTAGTGTGCTACCACTCTTTGTATCATATGTACATAGGAATACAAAAATTAAATAAGCCATAGCAATTCTAAATTAAGTTGAAAGTCGATTGGCCAAAACCAAAATCAATTCATACTGATTTTGAAGCCTCATGTGCTTATTCATCATATCCACAACAATTGAATCTAATTGATATGCAAATCTCCTATACGACCTTGTGAAGTGTGAAATCCAATCTTCAAGAAAAATATGAACATACAATTCAACTACTATAATAACTACTCAATGGCTAGTATAATGCTAGTAAAGCAAACACTTTAATGAAAAGTCATGCTATAAAGTTGTTAAGAAAATAAATTCTCTAGCCAAAAAAATATCTTAAACTATAATTGTGTAACCAATGATGAGAAAAATTTACAGAGTGTTAAACAAAGGGATATACAAGTGTGGACTTGAAAAAAATGGCCAAAAATATGAAAGCTCTTATCAACATTAAAAAATGCATAAGGAAAAGAAGATACTTCAATACCATACTTACATAATCAAGGATATAGAAATCACACTCAAGTCAAAACATAAACACTTTCAAGAAGCAGTAGAAAAATGAGTGAAAGAGATATCACCTAGCTTACCAGGTGAATTTGCATGGCACTATTTCCTATCTTCTTACATTGATAAGCTTATTCATCCTTACCCTAAGTTAGTATTAGTTATCACCCAATTTTACAACCCATAAATGAGAAAAATCTAAAACTATAGGGGTCAAGAATTATTCTAGTGTACTCATGATCTCTTCATCGAGGCCTTTACATTAGGGGTTAAAATTGAAACTTCCCCCAAGTATTTCATTGATAAAGAATAGAGGAAGTACTATGACCTCAAAATTCATAAAGGAGGTAAGTTTTTCAAAAATTGGTTGAATCAGTAACTGTACAACCCTCCACCTAGTAATGACCTCCCAAAAACACCAATTCCTATTTTTGAATTAAAATTCCTTGATATGTTTTTATTGTTGGCCATCATATTTGGGTTACCCATTGACAAAGAAGTCCATGATTATTAGATTTATCTATCATATGTCATTTCTAATCCACATTACTATGATGAGTCCCACTCTAATCAGTCTAACAATCCTGTTAGGATCCTCAATCCTAACATTATTAGTTAGTATTAGTTAGCATTATTAATCATTTAATTATAATAGTATTAACTCATAATGTGAACCATCATGTCTCTTCATAATGTGAACCATCACATATATTCACCAACATAGCTTTAGGGTAGATATATATATTATGTTGGCCATCCATATCAAATCATCCAACAAGAAGAATATATATTATTTAAACCCATTGGAGGGATTTCCCAAACCAATGCAAAAGGCGATTCATATCTAAAAGCGATTATTTTAACTTAGATGTTATTTTAATTATTTATTTATTAAAATTGTGTTAGAACCTTCAGGGTTCTACCATTTGGTATCAGAGCCATGTGGGACCCAAACATGTGGTATTTTCTCAAGGATCATCATCAAATCACTTATGTGTGTGAGTATCAAATGCGGTTTGAGGATATATCCAAACACAACACAAGGTTGGATGAATCAATTCTCATCAATAACTTCATTAGTTGATTAAAAGAGGAAATTAGAATGGAGGTGACAAGGTTCAATCCCTATACCATGATGCAGACCTATGGATTGGCAAAATTAGCTGAAGATAAAATAAATGCACAAAAATGATTAGAGAAACCACCTATGGAAAAATCGTCGACCACTTACATCGCTCCTAAACCTATGCATAATGGAAGGGCACAAAGCACTTACACAACCCCCAAACCTAACCACACTTTACCAATTAAACATCTTATCTTTGAGGAGATGAAGGAACGACAAGCAAAAGGCCTCTGCGATAATTGTGATGAGCAATTTGGATCCCACCATAAATGCACTACACTAACATTGTATTTATTGAAGGAAATTGATCCTTGTCTCTCCATAGAGCAAGAATATGAGGTAGTTGTGTCCAAAGCGACCAGTGCACCTACTCACATAAATGAAGACAATGAGGTTGATATACAAGAAGTGACTGAAACACTTGATCATAGCCATGAAGACAATGAGGTCGATGTGCAAGAAGTGACCGAAACACTTGATCATAGCCATGAAGGCAATACAGTTGATATGCCAAAAGTGATTGATGCATCAAGTAAGGATGAGGTAGACATTCTTGAAATGACCCATTATGGCCAAACTCACTTTCTACAAGAACTACACTCAAATTTCCCTCCAATTGTGAGTTCTTTCCATATAACCAAACCTATTCAAAAACAACACAAAAAGGTGATTACACACTCATTCACTATTGGATCTACCAGGGAACCACAAATGGATTTAGAAGCATTACCACCACTTTTGATGCATCATTCTAATGTGTTTAAGGGACCCCAAGGGTTGCCCTCCCATCGTCATCATGATTTTCGTAAGGAATATTCTACTCTTGTTCTTGGCGACCCCCCACTAACGCTTTATCCTTCGTGATACCCCTGCCTACGGAAGGATGACATTAAAAGAGTCCAAGAACTTATACAAATCCTTCTTGGAAAACAAAGGATAAATCTTCTCACTTTGAGCTTTGAGGACAAAGCTCTTTTTAAGGAGGGTGGCATGTTAGGATCCTCAATCCTAACATTATTAGTTAGTATTAGTTAGCATTATTAATCATTTAATTATAATAGTATTAACTCATAACGTGAACCATCATGTCTCTTCATAACGTGAACCATCACATCTCTTCACCAACATAGCTTTAGGGTAGATATATATATTAGGTTGGCCATCCATATCAAATCATACAAAAAGAAGAATATATATTATTTAGACCCATTGGAGGGATTTCCTAAACCAATGCAAAAGGTGATTCATATCTAAAAGTGATTCTTTTAATTTAGATGCTATTTTAATTATTTATTTATTAAAATTGTTCTAGAACCTTCAGGGTTCTACCCAATCCCCACTTCTTTTATTGGGCTAAATTTATATGTGAAAGCATGCATGAGCAGCTCATACAACTGCAGATTTTAAAATATGGTGCTTTTTGATATCCTTCACACTTAGCTTGGCTATTTTTGTACATCATAATAGAAATTATGATATGGATAGGGTAAATAACCAAGGATAAAAAATAGTGGTAGTGGATTAGATGATTTTAATTAAGGCTTTTGAGTCCTACTATCATTTCAACAAAGAATTTTGGGACTGACTGAACCTCATATATGATGAAATATATGTTTATCATGAGCAACAATTATAACACTACAAAGTCCCCAAATAGAAGAAGACTGGTATTGCCTAATAGAGGGAACTATGGTAAGACTATATGGCTTTGTGGGAAAGCCTTTTATGTTGTCATACTATATAACTAACCAAGTGTTTTCCATTGAATATTGTCAAAAAATGGATACCATAAATGTAGCTTTTGGCTCAAGCATAAATAAAGCTTCCACTTGTGAGTATCCTTTCACTTTTGAATCCATTATAGTCACGGTGAAAGGACAAGAGGAAATTATGTATAATAAACTTGAGAAACTAGGATTATGGGAAATAGCACACAAATGGAAGTATGACCCCACTCTTAAGGACTAGAGGTACTATTTGTTGGTGAAAACTTTTGTGCTAAGAATAGGCCACCAAAGTCTAAGGTTATTCTTTATCCAACCTATGTTGAATGCAAGGCAAAGAATATGGATAAAGTTCCTAGCCGAATATGACTTTGGTATAGAGTATATCAAAGGAAAGGAAAACAAGGTTGTTGATGCCTTGAGTAGGAGAAGGTATATAACAACATTGACCTGAAGTCATGTAGACTTGATGAACAAAGTTAGGGAAATGCAATTATAAGATCAGTATTGCATTGGAATCCAGTCTAAAATTAAGAAAAATCTTGAGGAAAATAAGAATTTCAACATAAAAAATGGACTTTTATGTTTCAAAGATAGGGTTGTCATACCTAAAACTGATGATTTATCAAGATTGATTATTCATAAGGCACATAGTTCTCCCTATTTTGCTCCTCTGAGAGGTGCATATATGAGATAAAACATGAAAAATACCTTTTATTGATCTGAAATGAAATAGGATATTAATAGTATCATTGCTATATATTTAGAATGCCAGAAGGTTAAGGTAGAAAATCAGCATCCAACAAGAAAATTATACCCACATAATATACCTACTTAGAAGTCGTAGGTTATATCTATGGATTTTATTGTGGGTCTACCTAAGAAAAGGTACCAAAATGATGTAATAATTGTGGTGGTAGAAAAGTTGAATGAAGTTGCATATTTTATATTGGAGAACATCAAGGATGATGCATTGGTTGTGGTAAATAGGTTTGCCAAGGAAAATTTTAGGTTACATAGTTTTCTTGAGGTGATAATATCAAACATAGATTCTAGGTTTACATCAAAATTCTAGAAGGCTCTTCATAATGCAGTGGGAACTAAATTGAATATTAGTTCCACATACCATCGAAAAATAGATGGAAAAACATATAGGGTTAACCAAGTTCAAGAAGACATGCTTCACATGTATTGCATGGATAAAATATCTAAATAAGAACAATTTTTGCATTTGGTTGAATTTGCATATAATAATAGATTTCATTAATCCTTGGGAATGGCTTCATTAGAATATTTATATGGAATAATATGTATAACATCTCTATTGTAGGATAATCTGGAAGATCAAGTGGTGATTAGATCAAACATTGCTACAGATATGGAGGAGCAAATCAGAATGATTTGACAAAGGCTCAAGGAATTAGTAAATTGCCAAAAGAGCTATGCTGATATGAAAATATCACCAAGAGAATTCTCTATGGGATACAAAGTCTTCTTGAGGGTAAGACCCATGAAAAGTGCCATCAAGTCAACTAATTTGGATTCTCATTTTTTTGGGCCTTTGGAGATCATTGATAGGATTAGTCTAGTATCCTATAGTCTTGCCTTGTTGCCCAACCTATCAAAGATCCATGATACTTTACATATAATCCTACTTAGGAAGTATGTTTTTGATCCTTCTCATATTTAGAATCTATTAAAATTGTAGATTGTATATCCCTAGGTCATTAAGGTGTGGTCGGTAAGAATCCTAGGGTTTTGTTTTGATAAATTAAAAAAATGAACCCTATAACAATGTAAGGTGTAGTAGGACAATTATTTTAAAAATTGTGCAACTTGGAAAGATGTGTAAATGAGGAAGCAATTCCCTTATTTTTTTGAATAAAATTTTTGCTTATGTTTTAGAAAATATAGGGGGTTGTGTTTAGTCCAAGGGGAGTATGTAACGACCTCCTTGGTATAACTTGTTCTTGATACTTGATTTATGTATTGATGTTTGGATATCAAATGCATAATGTTATTTTATATTATCAAGATGTTTTTATAGTTGTACTTATGATTTGATTATACTACTTTTGAAATAGGGTACTACTAATGAAATTTTTGGTTGCAAGACTAGGTACTCTCATGGGTGGATTGGTATGGGACAACCACTAGAGTTGAGAGAAAAAGGGAAATGATGGATGAAATTCTCATTGAAAAATAAAAGGAAAAATAAACCCTTCACGTAGGTGCATCACATTTTTTTATGTTTTATTGAATGCACCATTGGGCAAGGAGGTTGCTATTTGAGAAAAATCACCATCCTTCGTAGAAGGGTGATAATGTTGTAGTTATCGTAAAGCCTTCTAATTAAGAAAAAAAAATTGTGCATCTTATTGATTACATACTTGTTGGATATGGATGGATTAGCAAGAGCCCTTGATTTTTTGTATGTGGAATTGTTTGATATCGATGCTAATGGTTAATATTAGCATTTGATAGTATTTAAATTAATTATAGTAGTTAATTTAATTACTCTAATGTGGGTAACTTTAGAAATAAATAAATGTTAAGTGTAAGGAACCTACTATTGAAATAAAGCTCACACACACAAAATATAGAAAAATAACTAAAATACATGCAATAACAGAATAATACTATGCAGAAAGTAATTGCAGAATTGAAACAATCTCACAAATAACTCAGAATTGTAGGCCTCTTCGAGGGGGCAACCTCCTTCAATATTTTATTAAATTGCAAAAATATATTAAATTGCAAAAATATACATTCGTACATGGCTTCATATATTTTAAAATAATACTTCATGCAACCCTAAACCTAAGCTCAAGAGTTGGCTTACATGCAAAATGCCACTCAAGCTAAAATCTTCTACCAAATGTCGGTTACAATATTGATAACGGTTACATCAAATGACCCCACTTGGCTAGGAGTGTAACTTGCCGCATACATTATGAAATATTGTAAAATAACATTATATATGGTATCCAAAACATTGGAAGTATGTCATTATATAATAATTAGAATAACAAAATAGCGTTAGGATAGGATCCTAACATGTCCACCTTCAAAAAGCTTTATCCTCAAAGTTGAAGGTGAGGAAACTGGTGTTGGAGATAATGGATAGACTCCCATGTAGAATCATCTGGTTGGATTCCATGCCATTTAATAAGAACTTTAGTAATGGTGTGGTTGTGTAGAGTATGAGTCTGACGATCCAACAATTATTCAGGTTTAAACAAGATAGAACCTTCTTCATCTAACTCTGGAAGTGCACACTAAATCTGTACCTAATTACCCACCACCTTTTTGAGAGAGGAAACATGAAAAATAGGATGGAGCTTAAATGTAGGTGGAAGGGCCAATTTGTAGGCTATGTCCAATATAATGTAACACCTAGTAGGGTCCATAGTATTTTGCAGCAAGTTTCTAGTATCTATGAAGCTGGAGGGACAACTGTTTGTATGGTTGCAAGTGAAGGAAAACCATATCACCCACATCAAAATTGCACTCAAAATGGTATTGGTCAACCTATTGGCACATTCGGTTATGGGCTACATCTAGATTCATATTCAATTTATGGAGGACTTCAGTGTGTTGATTGAGAGTAGTGTCAACTACATGGATCTTGGAGATACTTAGAATGTAGGAGGAAGGCATGGGTGGAGGGCACCCATAAACTACCTCAAAATGTGTAACCTTGGTTGCTATGTGATAGGAAGTGTTGTACCATCACTCAGCCAAATAAATCCATTTTACCTAGTGCATAGGATGATCCGAGGTAAAGCATCGAAGGTAGGTTTCCAAAAATTTATTGACAATCTCCATTTGGACATCCATTTACAGATGATAAGCTAAACTCATTTTGATATGAGTTCCCTGCAACTTAAACAATTCTTACCAGAAGTGACTAGTAAAGGTTGGGTCACAATCGGACACGATGGAGGAGGGCAAACCATAAAGGTGAAATATAGAACAAAGGAAAATTTGGGCAATGGTGGATGTTGTGTAAGGATGGGATAGGTAACAAAAGTGAGCATATTTTGAAAGATGATTCACTACCATGAAGATAACATATTTGCCTCTAGACTTAGGTAATCCTTCAATAAAATCTATAGAAATATCTGTCCATACCTATTCAAGAATGGGTAAGGGTTGAAGAATTCTTGGAGAACACACTGTTTCACCTTTCATTCATTGATAGGTTTCACAAGCTACCACAAAATCTTGAATTTCCTTTTTCATACCCTTCCAAAAAAAAGTGTGCTTAAGTCATTCGTATGTTTTGAGAAATCTTGAATAGCCAAAATATGAGGTAGCATGCAGTTCTATCATGAGAAGTTCCCACAATGGGGACTTGTGGGGAAAAACAAGGCATTGGCAGTAATGAAAATCTTGGCCATCCCACATGTAGCCTGGACATGAAGTAGGATTAGTTTCTAGGGAAGCAACCAAAATCTATAATTCAAAATCTTGAATTACCTCTTGATGTAAGAAATTGATCCATTGGGTAACTAACAATGAAATGGCACACAACATATTGAGAGCCTCAAATTGATGAGAGAGAGCATCGACCACAACATTCTCCTTGCTCTTCTTATAGGTGATATCATAATCATAGCCCATGAGTTTAGAGACCCATTTTTGTTGTTCAAAATTGGTAACCCATTGCTCCAAAAAGTATTTAAGACTCTGATGGTCTATTTTAATGGATAAATGATGCTCGATGAGATACAGTCACCAATGGGTTACTGCATGCATAATTGCCATCATCTCCTTGGCATAAGTGGATCTTCCTGTAGAAACCTAAAATGTGTCATGTTTAGGAGACTACTCATATGAGCACATCTAAAGACCATATAACCAATTTTAGACCTTTACAAGGGCAAGCAGTGGTCCTAACCACTCAAAATGGTAGTTTTAGCCCATTTAAGCTTAGTAGCTATAGACTAGAGTAGCCAGCTAGTAGTTGTAGACTAGAGCAGCCAACAATATTGGCCACTACATACTAGAAAGGCCAGGTAGCAGCTATAGCTGGCAACTGTAGACTAGAATAGCTAGAAATATTTGTCACTATAGGCTAGAGCTACCAGCTACAACTCGCTATAGGATAGAGTGGCCATAACTAGCCACTATTAATGATAACGACTAGCCCTGAAATATGAACTACCATGAAGGATTGCACAAATCATGGGCGGTAACAACAGTTTGCATGAATTTCGAAGGGATCTCGATGAGGAACTCCTAGAGTTCCTCCTAGCTGCCCCTTCCATACAAAGTCAAGAATAAAACTTCCCTCTATGATAGTTAGTTGGAATGCATATCTAGAGCTTGGTTTCCCTAGGAAGCCAAGCCCTAGATCTAAACTTGAAACCCAAAATTCTATATATGCATATTTCCAATAAGGAAAAAGGGGATGAATGTTCAAATATTATGTAGTAAAGCCCTACCCAATCAGATATACAGAGAGTTCAAATTATGTGTTGTGGAGCCCTATAAAAATGGAGAGCCAATCTACACCCCTTTGAGGAACATTGGAGCGTAGTTTAGTTGAGCCACGTCCATGCATCAATATTCATACCCATCATTCTTAACCACAAATCAGTGTAGAAGAAACACCTGGTGATCGTTGAACATCAATTAAAGCCAAGGAGTGATTAATTACAACCCATAAGACCTGAGGTAACCTATTAGTTAAAGGTCATTGTCTTTGACAGCAGCCCATAAGCATATCCAGGTTTTAATATAGTTGTTCCTTTGTTCTTAGTAATAGATATGCATTTATTACTATTTCATTTACATGTCTTTAGCATATATCTGAATCCTTCATTGCATTTAGATTAATATTTCTTATTTTCATATTCATATTTCCCAGATATGGTATATTTCAATACACATTATGCTTATTTATTTGAATTATCATATTTGCTAATAATATCCTCTTCTAGAGAGGCAACCCATACTACTAAGTGTGCTTTGTTATTTCCATGTATGCAAATCTATAGGTTTACATGACTAGATCAAGACATTCGGAGCATGAGATCCCTATTGGATGAGAGAAGGAGAAGGAGGCATCTATGAGCCCTCAAACAAGTTCATGTGTAGAACTAGGAAGACTACAAAAGCGCACCACCCCTTTGCAAGGGGATTTTTTATTCACTTGTACTTCATTGTATCAAAATGGGTATCCCTCAGAGGGACCGACATGTAACTAGGTTTCAATATAAATAAAAGGATATCTCTTTATTATTTCTATGTTATATGCATTTCATGGTATTTCATTTCATTTTAGTATAATATTGCAAGTAGAGTAGAGGTGTGTGCTTCTCGGGATTGCTACAGATGGCGATCACGGTGGGACCCCCACCAATTTTTTTTTTTAGTTGTTTCACTGATGTTTCAAGTATTTTTTTGTGTAGGTTTGGTCACTATGGTTGATAGTAGCTAGCAAAGCTTAGCATCTATAGCTTATAGCAGCCAGTTTAGTAGCTATAGCTATTAGCAACCAATAGATCTTAGCTGTTGTAGCTGACAGCGACCAAAAATTAGCCGCTCTGATCAATAGTGGCCAAATAAGGAGTGCAAAAGATAGAAAAATATTTATTTTTTGAGTGAGGAATTGAGGATGGTACACATTCTTGATTCTCTATGATTTTATATCTACATTTATTTTCTATAAATAGTAAGCAAAAACATAGTTTAAGTAGGGAAAAATGAAGAAAATAAAAAGAAATTTGCATTTTAAGTTTCTTAGATGTCTTTAGTTTCCTCTAGGCACTGCTAGGAATAGTGGGCCTCTACTTGTAAGGTCTACCCTAGTCTCCAGCATGATAGGCTTTTTTATGTTGGTTTACTTGCATGTGGCCCAATCAATGGCTGCCCCTTCACAAAGTAGGAAGTGCATTATATGAAAAATAATTTAGATTAAATTAGATATACATCTTTATGAATTCAAAATGTTCTTTTTAGGAATGTAGGAAAGTAGTCATGAATTTTGGTTGATGCATCACTTTCCATTTCAAAAATCTAAAAATAACCCCACACACTTGCACGTTCTACCATAACATTGGGAAGGTTGGATTTCATCACCAACCCCCAATTCAGACCGGTGACATTGGAATTCACCTCCTTCCATTGACTTGCCCCTTAGATTTATTTAGATAGAATACGTAACTTAATCATGATGGTTCTAGTCACTCGTGTTAAAACTATCTCCCACTATTGGAACAATTTATTTTGGTTCAGAGTGGAAGAGCTAGGCGAACCCCCCACTCGGACTTCAATAGTGTACCCTAGCCTCTTTTGAGAAATCATGTTTGGCACTAGTGTTCCTAGTCACCACTTTGATTAAGTTCCCTCATTCTAAGTCCAAAACATGAACAAGAAATAAAAAGCAACAACACATCTGAAACACACTAAAACAAGTTCTTAAAATAAATATTTAATATTTAAAAGAGATAATCATATTGTCTACTTTGTGCATTTCTTCATTTTTGGGGTAATCAAACTAACCCTAATTTTTCAAAGAAATTTATAACACCCACAAAATTTTTTAGAAGTCAAATTTCACAAGGTTATGGTCAATACACGAGGTAATCCCCAGTCTAAGACTGAGATTTCATCCAATGCACCAGAGGGCCCGGACCACCCTAAGGGAAGCACACCTACCCAAATCATGTCTAAAAAACTTTAGGTAGTCTCAGGGGAGACAACACCACTCACAATGGATATCACAAAGAAATCCCATTCAGGAGAACCAACACTAGATCTTCTCGTGACCTAAACAAAAATACTTACAAACACACCATATCTCATTACACTGAGAGTTCAAATCAGGAAAATGAGGGGCAAGATAGAGGGAATAGAGTTGCCAACCTTGTTGCACAATTCAAAGTAGATAAGAACTCTCACATAGATTTGTGGTGTCATAGATCTAGCATAGCAAATCGATCAAATAAGTCACATGGGTCACATGCAATTCAAAGAGAATAAATACTCCAAGATAAATTGGAGGAGTTGGATCGAATTTATTCAAGACCGACTCCTAGAACCATAGCCACAAAACATTTTGCATATGGAAGCTCACAAAGCATAACTTCTAAATGCACCACTCAACCCAAGGAAGCTTCAAAGCAACCTTGCAGTTCACATATAGTGTCCGACTATAGGGACACTTATCAACATACAAAATACATAGAGCAAGTTACACTAGCTAGCCAAAGTAGAGAAATAGTGGAAACCTCTTCAATGGACATGTGAATCAAAACTACACTAATAGAATAATATAGATATGAACCTTCTCTAACATTGCAATCTGACCATGTGTGACGGTTAGAAAATGTATTGCATCAAGAGTGAGAGCTAGTGGAAGCTCTTGAGCATGAAAAACAAAGAGAAAGGCATTTGTGCCGACATGAGCAGTGTTTAAGAGAAGAAGCTGAGCATCTAGCTCATATCAACCTACAATCAAATGGTAATGATCACCAAAGAGATAAATGTGCTGATTCACCAAAATAAGGGTGCATTAGGCAATAATAAATCCCATATTGAAACCATCACTCAAATCATGAATAAAATCAAACTAGTGGGGAAAGGGTAAACATGATAAATCAGGATCAAACACATCCTGAATCCCCTTGTAGGAGGGAAGAGAATAGAACAAGTCAATTGGATAAAGGGTTACCTCCATTACCACCGTGAGTGGGCCTGCAAGAAGAGGAAATCCTTGCCTCAAAGGTATTATAGGAACTCGCTAAAAATATCAAATCCTTTGAGAAGCAAGACATGGCTTGGCACCAATCAACACTGAGTAAAATACACAACCAACCATTGTGCCCATCAGTTCCTAGCCCCGCATATCCCAAGCACTTTGAGATGCCTAGGTTAGAAAAATTTAAGGGTGAAGAGAATGCACAAGATCATGTTACCAACTTCATCAATGCATATTTTCATCTTGAATACATTGATGTTCTTATGTTAAGAACCTTAATTATGACATTTTTGGGTGCTACCACTCAATGGTTCACCCAACTGCCCAAGCAGGGTATATCCAGTTTTGAACAACTGGTGAATGCATTATTAAAAATTTTCTCTTTTGGTGCTAAGAAGAAGGTGAATCTCTCATACCTGGCTAACCTAAATTAGTATGATGACGATCCAGTCATGGATTATGGGGACAGATGGAAAAAATCATGGTAAAATTATCATTTTTCCATACCGATCGAAGAGCTAATATGAATGTTCATAAAAAGCTATTCCAAGCACATCTCGTTACTATTAAAACTATAGTAGTATGATACATTAGAATAAGCATTGGCTCAAGCCAAGCATATTGAAGACATAAAGTTGGAAGAAGGATACCTGAAGCTCCATAGCAAGGAAGAATGGAACAAGAGCATGCAATATCAATCACAATAGGCCCAACCTATGGATGTCATGTTAAAAATTCCAAAAGTAGCATATATCCAACAACAAGAAAACTATCAGGCTCAACCTCCTACTATGCATTACAACCAGTGCAACAAAAATCAAGGTAGGGGCAAACAAAAACAACCCCCTCACAACTATACACCATTGCCTGAATATTTGGCATCAATTTTCAACCACCTTTGTGAGGCCAAGGTTTTAAACTTGCCTAAGGAGCACATCTTGGATCCTAATTGCCCCAAACCTAAGGGGTATAGGGAAGATCTCTATTGTGTTTATCATTGGCAAACTGGCCATGATATCCAGGATTGTGTTGCATTCAAGAATGTAGTGCAAAATATGTTGGATAAGAATGAATTGCAGAACATTGACATATTCAAAAATTATCTTTCCAATCATGGGGCCAACAACAATCAAGTTGAGTACATCAATGAGGTGCATATAGCTCTTCCTGATGAGGGTTTTATCGGTATGATAAATACTACAATAGGAACAACCCAACATGCCAAAAAAGTCAACTAAAGCTGATAATCTATCACAATACATACCAACAATGAGTTCAACTCACTTACAAAAGGACCCTATGATTACCTTTCATAGATAGGAGATTAATCCAATCTCTGAGGATGAACTCGATCCTCCACTGCACATCATAGTAAGCATCAATTGAATTCCATACAAGAGTCTTGATTGACATTGGGCCATCTATCAACATCATCATAGTTACATCCTTGAAGCATTTAAATTTACCACCATCACATATTACAGACTCAACATTCACATTGAGGGCCTTCAATGATGCTACTTCCCCAATAATTGGCACAATAATTCTACCTATACAGGTTGGGATAAAGACGATATCTACATTGTACCATATATTGGGGGGTTACAAGCAGTATAACCATGGATGAGGGATATGGAATGTAGGCCTTTTATAGTGCAACAAAACCTAAAATTTATACATCAAGAACAAGTGTATGTGGTCCCCCATGATCCTGAGCCATTCAAGTATTACAATAAGGTCTATGAGATACAATAAAAAGTGTCATCTCAAGAGTTTGTGTCAATGGTCAATAGCAAGATAGAGTACCAAGGGACTCTAAAGCAAATAAAATAAGATGTGGAGCAATTAGATGTTGCTTCCCCATTGAAGGGATAAAAACCATTGGATTTAGTCACCCCTAACTCACTTCTCATGATGCCTCCTCAAGGATAAGAATATTTTATCCCCACATCATACTAGAGGTACCAGATTTGACACAATTCAACACCACCAAGTAAGACAAAAACATGAAATGAGTCATAAACATGAGTATGTGGATGCCACTATCAAATTGGGTCATTATGTATCCTCCAAATCAACTCAAATAAAGGAAATTAGTGACTTAGAGTTACCTGGTAGATCTTTAACACCTGTCATTTTACCTCCTTTAGTAGACAATGGTATTTCAAACCAATCACTAGAAATACACATGGGAGCATTATCAATATTGGAGCATATGCAAAATCACCTCTATAATATAGAGGTCCAAATGGATAAACAAAATGAGGCATTGCACTTTATCATGAACCAACTTGAGAGCCTAGAATTATGGAAGCCACCCTCATCTAAGATCAAACCACATCCTATGCATCCAGAGAAAACTCCTCAACCAGAGCAAGCACCAAATCGATTGCCTCAACAACCTAGCAAGAATCCCTCATTGTCTGAGCCTGCATTATCAATTTTTAATCGGTTAATTGCCATAAATGTCATCACCCTACTAGAGGTGTAACATTTATATGCAAATCATCCTAAATCCCAAGGGTATGAGGAAGAGTCACACTCTCTATATCATAGGAAAAATGGGCATGATATTCAATCATGTCGAGGTTTCAAAGCCATAGTACACAACATGCTCAACAAAAAGCAACTTCAAATTATCAACCAACAAGTGGCCATAGTCATTAAACCATCCCTTGCATCCAAAAATCAAGAATAGCCCCCTAATACAACAATATAAATGCCTATGGTTCAATATGGTTACCAAGCTAGACCATAATGGGCTAAACACTCAAAAAAATTGCAATGCATTTGGACTCCTTTAAACGAGTCTATGTCAGACATATTACAAAAGTTGCAGGAAGTTAAGGTCATCACCTTACCTGACATAAAACCTTTAGATCCAAATAGAGCTAAACCTAAGGTTTATAGGGATGACCATTATTATCTCTATCACATAGTGCAGGGCCATAGCATTCGTGATTGCCAAGTATTTAGACATGTAGTTCATGATCTCATAGATAGGGGGGCATTTCCCATAAATAGTTCATCCATAGAAACCCAACCTACCAAAATAGAGTCTACATCATCCTAGTTGATACCCAAGGTCAGTCATAACCTCATAGGCTAAGCAAACCACCTCAATGAGTGGTCACATTTCAAAATGACTACTGTAACTTTATTTCAAAAGTTGTATGAGGCAAATGCATTTGTGTTTCCTAAGGTCAAGCAAAGAGAGCCCAAGCATGGGTCCACTGATGAAAGCCTCTTATTTATGTATCATCGTATATAGGGGAATGACATCCACAATTGCTAATCATTTAGGAAGGTGGTCTAAGACCTTTTAGAATGAAATGAGCTCTATGAAGATGGTTCACTCATTTATCCCCACCAAGAAAGGGGTACCCCGTAGAGGTCCATACCCCAATTGGGAGAGTTGATTTCTATCAGTCTTCCTAATCAATATGACTACATTTCATTAGGAAACATGCACATAGGGGGCACCTAAGGTATCATACCTTCCCCCTATAAAACCAACAAAATATCAAAAACATTCATAAATTTCAAAATTATAAAAACAATAGAAATCATAAAAATCCAAACAAATTGAAAAACATTAAAATCAAAAACAAATTGTCAAAAGGCTCCAAAGGCATCTCCAAGCCATTTGGTCAAATCATAAAAAGGCTCCAAAGGCATCTCAAAGCCATTTGGTCAAACCACCAAAAAGCTCTAGAGACATCTCCAAGCCATTTGGTCAAATCATCAGAAGACTCCAAAAGCATCTCAAAGACGTTTGGTCAAACCACCAAAAAGCTCCAGAGGCATCTCCAAGCCGTTTGGTCAAATCATCAAAAGGCTCCAAAGGCATCTCAAAGTTGTTTGGTCAAACCACCAAAAAGCTCCAAAGGCATCTCCAAGCCATTTGGTCAAATCATCAAAAGGCTCCAAAGGCATCTCAAAGTCGTTTGGTCAAACCACCAAAAAGCTCCAAAGGCATCTCCAAGCCATTTGGTCAAACCACCAAAAGGCTCCAGAGGCATCTTCATGCCATTTGGTCAGATCACACAAGGCCCCAACAACACCATAAGCCCTTTGGTCAACAATTCAAAAACAATCAAAGTTCAAAAACAATTCAAACATCAAAAATTCAAAAACATTCAAAACAATCAAAGTTCAAAAACAATTCAAACATCAAAAATTCAAAAACATTCAAAACAATCAAAGTTCAATAAACAATGGAAAACATCAAAAATACAAAAATATTTGCATTCATATAGTTGCATTGCATATAGGCATTGCATCCATTGCTTCTACATTAAAAACAATTGTGTTTGCAATCTTACAAATGACACCATGTTTGTACCTCAATCATGCATCATCAAAATCCATCGCCATCCATCACCATCCATCACCCATGTGTGTAACTATGTTTTTCAACACAAATCCTCCTATTGCTATAAGGAATTTACTAGGGTTTTCTGGTCACTCAGCCATACCTAGTGGTTTTATCAAACTTTTTGGAAAGTTGTCTTAGCTTTTGATAGTTGAGGTTTAGTTTTGATAGTACTTGGTATATCTCAAAATTCTATCACTAATCAAAACACTAAAATCCTAGTTGAAACAAGGGAAATATGAATGCTACGAAGTAGTATTAGGTATTCTAAGGTGAAAAATGTTTATATTTCTCATCCTTCTGTGCGACCAGTTTGGAAATGCTAAGAATTGGAAAAAGGACAAGTTCACCCCTACCCAAAGAAATCCCTTGCTTTGATCAAAGCAAGAAAAAATCTTGTTCAAAGCAAAAGTTCAAAAACAAGTGATTATCATCACTACAAAAGTCCCCAAACAAATCAAATTTCAAAGTTTAGAATAATTCAAAAGTACAAATAAATAGTGATGATCATCACCACATAAATCCCTTTCTCAAAAGGAAAAATAAAAAGTCAAAATAAACAGTGATTTTCATCACTAAATTATGAGCAAGTATCCCTAATACATGTGAAGAAAATAAGGGAGTATTAAACTTGAATCCCTAGAATTCTTAGTGTGAACGAGCCTTACGCACGATGATATGTCTATCACATTGGCATATTAATTCGGTATAGACCAATGTTTGCATGTGGAAGAGCTAGCCTTAGGTGTCCTGTATTGCCTAGTTGTCTAATCCAACTAAGTCCAACTTAGGATCATGATAAACATTTGAGGATCCCCAATACAGCAATGGGCTGAGTGAATCTTGCCTGGCACTGGGGTATGTTTATGTTCTATATAATATATTCATTTTCACACACAGGGATAATGAGAATATAGGTCTACATAACAAAGCTTTATCCTTCAGGAGCCCTGCATGATCAGTATACGACTTTTTATGGAGCAATTAGGGTGTTTGAGTCTCAGGGAAAACCTCAAAAATATCCTTAGCAAAAAATCATTCCATAAAATCATACATACATATCACATCATCTCATCCCACATTTTATGTTTAAATGATTAATTATTATTATAATAATTATTGTTTATTCATGATTTTTATACATTTTGTGGTGTCACCTATTAGATTGTTAAACTCATATCACATGCATCCCTTATATTTTAAGTGATTAAATCATATAGGTTCATGTATATTATATCACCATCATAATGCATTTCACACATTTCATTTATAATATCATAACAATATAAGTTAGATGCATACAATTAAATCAAAATTAAGCATGCATTTAACAATAAGCATTGCATCCATAAATGCATACATTACCATAGTGCATCTATACATCTAGTTCATAGCATATAATAACACATATATCATCTAGCTAGCACATGTCACTAGTACATTACATAAATTTAGTAAAATCAAATCATTATCTAGGCATAGCATCCATCCTTGCATCCATAACATAAAATCAAAACAAAAATATTTGCTAAATATCAACTAGGGCATTATTGGTATCATACCTCCCCTAATCAAAAATAAATCCAAAAAACTCCAAAGGTATCCATAAACCCTTTGGTCCACTCAAAATGCTCCAAAGGTATCCATAAGCCCTTTGGTCAACCCAAAATATCCCAAAGGTACCATAAGCCCTTTGGTTAAACCAAAATACCCCAAATGGGATAAGCTCTTTGGTCAACCCAAAATGCCCCAAAGGTAGCATAAGTCCTTTGGTCAAACTAAAACACCTCAAAGGTAGCATAAGCCCTTTGGTCAACCCAAAATACCCCAAAGGTAGGATAATCCCTTTGGTCAAACTAAAATTCCCCAAAGGGATAAGCCCTTTGGTCAAACCAAAATGCCCCAAAGGGGATAAGCCCTTTGGTCAAACCAAAATGCCCCAAAGGAGATAACCCCTTTGGTCAACCCAAAATTTCCCAAAGGTAGCATGAGCCCTTTTAATCAAACCAAAATGCCCCAAAGGTAGCATAAACCCTTTGGTCAAACCAAAATGCCCCAAAGGGGATAAGCCCTTTGGTCAAACCAAAATGCCCCAAAGGGATAAGCCTTTTGGTCAAACAAAAATTCCCCAAAGGGGATAAGCCCTTTGGTCAATCCAAAATGCCCCAAAGGTAGCATAAGCCCTTTGGTCAAACCAAAATTCCCCAAATGAAAAGGATTGAAAATCCAACTAAGAGTTCTATTATTTACAAATCATTATATAGGCACTAATGGCCCAAAATACATAACCAACCCATGAAATCATGGATTTGATTCACACGCTTAACCCAAAAGCTACAAAGGTGCAAAGAAGAATGCACGTAAACTTCTAAGTTAAGATTGCTAACTAGAAGATCCATTTTAGCTAACTTGAAGCTCACACTTCCTACTTTGAGTTCACACTTGCTAACTAACACTCTAAAAGACAACTAGAAGACAACTAGTGCCCACAAGTGCATGTGAGAAAGAGACTCACTTACAATATCAATTTGCTAGAAATAAACTAAGCAAACCTAAGCTAGGAACTACTAGAGGGGTCATATGAAAGATCATACATCAATCCTCATCATGCCTCCCCACAATAGAAGCATTGGACTCCAATGCTTTCAAAAGAATAGGAAAGTCACGGGACATCTGATGAAAAGAAATCCAACGAGCCTGATGCGGCAACTGTCCTCGCCGAGCCACAAGATATGAGGTGGTAGACCCCTGACGAGTCTGCCGAGTCTTCGTGTCATAGATCTGATCTGCATCCAATGGTAACTGTGCTTCAGGAACCACGTCCACAGGATGGCTGATAGCTGGTGCAGTCTCCAATGTAGAGTCAAAGTACAACTTCAAGAGATCCACATTGACGACGTCATGAATTCCCAAGTGTGCGGGAAGATCAAGGCGGAAAGCATTCTCGGACACCTACTGAAGAATAGTGTAAGGCCCATAGCGAATTGGTTTGATTTTTCTATGAGTCTTATTAATGAAACGCCGCTTGTCAAGATGCAACCAAACTTTATCACCAACCTGAAAAGGATGAGGAATTCGATGTCGATCCATGGCCTTTTTCTGTTGCTGTTGTGTCTTTTGCAAAATCTCAACCACCTTTGATTGAAGATTGTGCAAGTGTTGAACAAATGAGTGTGCCTTGTCTTGCTCCTTCTGAAGATGTGAAGTGACAGGAGAAGGCAAAGATAAAGGTAACTCATAAGGTGCCAAGGGCTGAAATCCCATACAAACTTCAAAGGGTGAATGACCTGTAGAAGAGTGTAGGGCCCTATTATAGGCATGTTCAATATGCGTGAGACTCAAGTCCCACTTTTCTGGTGAAGCGTGATGATAGATTCGCAAACTTTGCACAAGTGTACGGTTTACCACTTCAGTCTGCCCATCGGACTGCGGATGATAGGCGGTAGAGAAGTTAAGGGAAACTCCCAAAATCTTCCACAAAGAACGCCAAAAGTGACCCACAAAGCGTGAATCACGATCCGAGATAATGCAGGTAGACCAAAGGAACGCCAAATGCTATCAAAGAAAAATTGAGCTAAGTCTGATGCAGAACTTGTCTTGCGGCATGGAATGAACTTAGCCATTTTGCTGAATCTGTCAACCACCACGAACACACAATCATGTTGGCGCACTGTCATAGGAAAACCACTAACCAAGTCCATGGAAATGCTTTCCCAAGGATGAGAAGGAATGGGCAAAGGCATGCCTAAGCCAAACTTTCTATTAGCTGGTTTTGAGCGACAACAAACTGCACACTGCTTGAGAAATCTCAACACATCCCTCTCGCATTTTTGGCCAATAGAAAAATCGTTGCAAATGATGAAGTGTTTTATGCTTCCCAAAGTGACCACCATAAAGTGTAGAATGAGCTTCCTTAAGAAGCGACACTCTAGGTTCACAAGGAACACAAACCTTGTCCAATTTGTAGAGAAGTCCTTCTTTGATGTAGAAATCTTGGAAAGGACGCAAATTGGAAGAAGAAGGCTTACTCACTTGCTCAAATATTTTTCCAAAATCAGGATCCTGAGAATACTGATTAGGCCAAGTCTGAAATCCCAAGTGTGAAGTGGACATGATTGTTAAGGCAAGAGCGGTAGGAGGCCTACTCAAACAATCAACAACTGTATTACTCTTCCCCTTTTTGTACTTGATCACCAAGTGAAATTGTTGGAGGTAAGAGGCCCACTTCATATGTCTTGATTCTTCAATTTTACTTTGAGATTGTAAAAACTTGAGAGGCATATGATCAGTGTGTACTACTGGTATCTTTTCCCAAAAGATAGTGTCTCCAAGACTTAATGGCTTGAACTAAAGCATACAACTCCTTGTCATATGTAGAATAGTTCAACTTAGCAAGAGAAAAAGTTTTCGAATGATAAGCTACTCGGATGACCATTCCGTTTGAGCACAGCTCCTAAGGCAACTTTAGAGGCATCTCTTTCAATCTCAAAAGGTTGAGAAAGGTCGGTAAAGTTAACACCGGTGTTGTACACAATTTCTTTTTGAGTTTCTCAAAGGCAACTTCTTGGCTTTTCTCCCAATGAAATGGAGTTTTGGACTTAGTGAGATAATGCAATGGAGCTGCAAGGGTGGAATATTGAGGAATGAACTTGCGATAAAAGTTCGCAAGTCCTAGGAAACTCCTTAACTCAGTGAGAGTTGTAGGAGGGGACCACTTAAGCAAAACATCAACTTTAAGGGGATCTACCTGAATTCCACTCTCACTAATCACATAGCCAAGGTAAGAAACTGAAGTATTGCCAAAAGAACACTTGGAAGAGTTGGCATATAATTGATTCTTCGCAAGAAGATCAAGGGTTTGTTGGATATGCCTAAGGTGTTCCTCCCAAGTTTTTGAGAAAATCAATATATCATCAAGATATATAATGACAAATTTGTCAAGGACTTCACGAAATACATCATTCATCAACCTCATGAAGGTTGCAGGAGCATTAGTAAGACCGAAGGGCATGACCAACCATTCAAAGAGGCCCATCTTCGTCTTGAAAGCTGTCTTCCATGTATCCTCGACTTGGATACGCACTTGATGATATCCACTTTTGAGATCTATTTTTGAAAAGAACTTAGCTCCTTGAAGCTGATCTAATAAATCATCAATGCGGGGTAAGGGATATCTATTCTTCACAAAAATTCTGTTCAATGCACGAAAATCAATGCATAATCTCCAAGTGCCATCTTTCTTAAGAACTAACAAAATAGGTGATGCACAAGCAGAAGTACTTTCCTTAATGAAACCCTTAGACAACAAATCTTCTATTTGCTTTTTTATTTCTTCATTTTGCAAAATAGATTGTCTATACATGGGAGCATTAGGAAGAGAAGAACCTGGAATTATTTCAATGTCGTGATTAATTGTGCGAATTGGAGGAAGAGACTTTGGCTCCTGAAATATGTGTGAATAACTTTGCAATATTTTATCCATTGAAGAGTGTTGCTTTGTAATGGATGTAGATGTAGAAGTGTTTTGAGAGCGAATGAAAATTAGAGCAACATCACCACCTTTCTTAATTACTCTTTTCGTTTGCTTGGAACTTAGAATGATATTAGGAGTGTTGGTGCTCTTAATGAGAAAGACCTTACCATATTTTTGAAGTGTGTAGGTTCTTTTAAAAGCATCATAAATAGCTCTCCTATCATACTGAAAAGGTTGTCCAAGCAAAATCCCACAACAATCCATAGGAGTCACATCACAAGTGACTTGATCTATGAACTGTGGGCCAAGTGCAAATTTTAAAGTGCAAGTGTGAGTGATTTCTGAGCCTCTTCCACTATCCTTCCAACCCAAAGAATAAGGTTGAGGATGAGGCTCCATAGGTAAATTCAAACGCTCGACAATGGACCTCGCAATTAGATTTTTCTCGCGAGCCATTGTCCACTATACAATCAGTTGCAAAGTTGTGAAGTAAGTGGGCTCGAGTGATGAACAAAGCATCACGAGCTCCATCTGAAGAACTTACATTTACTAAGGTAACTTCATTAAGCTTACCTCGTAATTCCGTATATACTCTACTCTCTCCTACGGACTCAAGGGGACCCTTGGAAGCATCCTCCTCTTGAGTAGTAATCACTAAACTCTTCTTTTTGAGCTTAAAGCAATCAGCTTTCTCATGCCCTTTCTTCTTACAATAATTGCAGAATTTCTTAGAAGAAGAAGATGAAGATTTAGAAGAAGAGGAAGAAGGAGTAGAAGCGGAAGGGGAAGGAGAAGAAGGAGATGGAGAAGACACATTCTTCTTTTGAGCAAAATTCTTCTTTTGAGAGAAAGAATTATTCCCTTTTGATGAGTTTCCAACCACTTGAGTAACGAGTGTGTGGAATGCCCGTGATTGCGCCTTGAACTTGTCCTCCGCAAGCTGCGCCTGATTGAAAACTTGATCCAATGTTTCCATAGAAACAAACATTAGTTCCCTGTACAAATGTTCTAACAAGCCACTTTGAAACTTGAGAATCAAACCTGGAATATCATCCTCCACATTTACAAGTATTCTGAACCTGTTAAATTGGAAAATATATTCTTGTACAGACATATTAGTACCTTGGCGAAAACGAAACCATTTA
Organism: Wollemia nobilis; assembly: GCA_028583015.1. Classification (NCBI taxonomy): domain Eukaryota; kingdom Viridiplantae; phylum Streptophyta; class Pinopsida; order Araucariales; family Araucariaceae; genus Wollemia; species Wollemia nobilis. The sequence goes on from JAQPPZ010002979.1 coordinate 7,021,866, forward strand.
ATAACCAATTCTCTAGAATAATTTGAAGGATAGAAATTGGTTTTAAGACATTGTACAAGCTCCTCCCAAGTGGTGAGTTCTTGCCCTCGTTTCGTTCCACAAGTACTTTGGCTAAGCCGGAAAGTTTAAGCTTAGCATAAGGCACTACATCATCTTCTCGAAAGTTGAGAAAAAGCAAACCAAGAACTCATGTCAAGAATCCAACTATTCAAGACATCAGGGTTCCTGGATCCATCATACAATGGGACTTCACAACGAACTCTCAAACGTGAATCATGAGCAGAAGTGGAGGTATTATGCAAAGAAATGTCATTTACCTTCATGGCAAGGTTGCCAAGGACTTTCGCCATTGTAGTGTCATTTGCCTTATCGGCCAAAGTGTTTACAACATGGGCCAATTCTGCCACTTGGGCAGCCAAGTCAGAGGCCATGTGTTCTCGGGTATAAGCCAGAAGTAAAGTTTAAGAAAGCACTAAATCAAGGAAGCAAAAATGCAAATTTCCTTGTTACAATGGAGTGCTGCTTAAAATTGAAATTTTACTCCTAAGGCATAAATTTTGAAAATTTTTAACTAATATAAAGTGCAAAATTTAAAATTTATTAATTTAAAAATAACTTAAAAAATTAAATTGCAATTAATCAAAAGATTAAAGAATTTAATTAAGTCATTAAAAATTAAATTAATAAAATAAAATTTTAACATGCACTTTAAAATAGTAAAAATTTAAAATTTTTACAATAAAGTTACCCTTATTCTGCTGTGGAACTGGACAAAACTGAACTGCATGAAAAAAAAAAAAATTGTATGCCCCCAATTTGTCCTCTGCACGCTTCCCGAGGCACAAAATTCAGTGCCTAACTGTAGACCTGGCGTGCAAAAATGATTATTGCCGACTGGATCCTGCACCTCTACGCAGGCGTCAGTCCTCAGCCGTGCGGCTGGGTTGACCGCCGCAGGCCGGACAGCAGATAAACCTGCCAACCGCGGCAGGTCTGGCAGAATTCTGCCGACCTGTCAGATGCGGCAGCAGGTTGCTGTCCGCCTGACAGTGCGGCAGCAATTCGCTGGCCGCCTGGACTGCGTAGTCAGACCTAAGTCTGACTACCAGCTGACAGGTCCGTCAGGCCCTAAGCGCCTGGCGGTTGTCAATTGGCGATCCGAGCCTATTGGCGCAGTCACGGCCGTGCGCCTAGCTCGTCATGCCTCGACAGTGTGTCGAGCGACAGATCGTCGCCGCCAAGCAGACAACGCGGTGGAAGGCCCAAGACAACGCTCGTCGGCTATGACGAGCAGCACGCTGTCACGCCCGACAGAAATGTCGAGCGTCGACCGCACGTTGTCGATCGACGCGTTGGTCGTATGTCGCAGATCGTCGGCCGTCGGCTGTCGGCCGCGCCCTACCGCGAACGTGCGGCCGGGTGCTGTCGGGTAGCGCCGACCGCCGCCGCCTGTCGAACGCGGCCGAGGTCTGGCCGAGGCTGCCGAAGACAGCCGAGGCCGGCCGAGGCTGCAGAGGACAGCCAAGGCCGGCCGAGGCTGCAAAAAAAAAATTAAAAAAAAAAATAATTTGATGGATCTATATATATATTTTTTTTTTTTTACAATATAGAACTAAATGCAGCCATCTACAATAATATATTATCAAAATAATATATTAATAAAATTTCAAAGCCTTTTTAACACAATATATAAAAAATTTATAAATTAACCAGGGGGGTTAATCCAAAATTTAAAAAGCTTGAAATTATGCAAATGTGAGCATCCAGCTCCCACCAGTAGCTCTCCTTTCAAGATCCGGTCGACACACGACCAACGTTTGAAAGGCATCCAGCTCTAAGTCGACACACGACCTAGCTTTGGAGTCCTCCTGAAGCTCTTCAATACTCAAAAATGGGGGGGGCAGCAGGGTCAAAAGGCTCCCTAATCCTAATTGGACCGTAGCTACGATCCAATCCCTTCCAAGGATCGGTATACGAAGAACTTTGGGGCAAACTCTTCCTATACTTTTTAAGCATAAGCAAGAAGTTGGAACGAGGGGTTTGTCGGCGAAGGAACTTCCTTCTCCGAATGGTTTTCAAGCTCCCTTTGGGCTTAAACCTAGTCCTCAATGAGAAAACGTTTCTCATAATAATCCTATCTCCTATCCTCTCACCTCACAAGCCCTAGTGCAAACATGAACTAGGCTCTGATACCAATGAAAAGGATTGAAAATCCAACTAAGAGTTCTATTATTTACAAATCATTATATAGGCACTAATGGCCCAAAATACATAACCAACCCATGAAATCATGGATTTGATTCACACGCTTAACCCAAAAGCTACAAAGGTGCAAAGAAGAATGCACGTAAACTTCTAAGTTAAGATTGCTAACTAGAAGATCCATTTTAGCTAACTTGAAGCTCACACTTCCTACTTTGAGTTCACACTTGCTAACTAACACTCTAAAAGACAACTAGTAGACAACTAGTGCCCACAAGTGCATGTGAGAAAGAGACTCACTTACAATATCAATTTGCTAGAAATAAACTAAGCAAACCTAAGCTAGGAACTACTAGAGGGGTCATATGAAAGATCATACATCAATCCTCATCACCAAAGGGGATAAGCCCTTTGGTCAACCCAAAATTCCCCAAAGGTAGCATAAGCCCTTTGGTCAAACCAAAATTCCCCAAAGGGGATAAGCCCTTTGGTCAACCCAAAATGCCCCAAAGGAGATAAGTCATTTGGTCAACTAACAAAAGCCCCAAAGGCATCATAAGCCCTTTGGTAAACTCACAAAATTTCCTTCAAGCCCATGACTTGGGGCATCCAATGTTGATCAGATCAATGATCATCACACACACTACAATATGGCCCTAGGTGGTCTACTTTTTTGCTTTGTGTTGTGTTTGGCTCACAACGCATCCCAAAAATGGGCATCTGTGGATACCTAAAATGTGTAATTTTTAGGAGACTACTCATATGAGCACATATAAAGACCATATAACCAATTTTGGACATTTCCAAGGCAAGAAGTGGTCCTAACCACTCAAAATGGTAGTTTTAGCCCATTTAAGCTTAACAGATGTATTCTAGAGTGACCAACTAGCAGTTGTAGACTAGAGTGATCAACAATCTTGGCCGCTATAGACTAGAGCAACTAGCTAGTAGTTATAGCTAGCAGTTGTAGACTAGAGTGGCTAGCAATCTTGGCTGCTATAGGCTAGAGCAACCACAACTAGCCACTACTGATGATAGCAACTAGCCCTGAAACATGAAATTTTGTGAAGGATTACCCAAATCATGGGTGGTAATGGTATTTTGCATGCATTTCAAAGGGATATTGATGAGGAACTTCTAGAGTTCCTCCTAAATATCCCTTCCATACCAATTCAAGACTAAACCTTCCCTCTGTGATAGTCAATTGGCATGTAGATTTGGAGCTCAGCATCCCTAAGAAGCCAAGCCCTAGATCTAAACCTGAAACATGGAATTCTATATATGGATATTTCTAGTAAGGCAAAAGGGGGGATGAATGTTCAAATCTTATGCAGTGAAGCCCTACCAAATTAGATATACGAAGAGTTCAAATTGTATGCAATGGAGCCCTATCAAAATGGAGAGCCAATCTATGCCCCTTTGAGGAGCATTGGAGCACCGTATAGCTGAGCCATGTCCACACATCAACATTCAGAACCATCATTCTTAACCACTAATCAGTGTAGGAGACACACCTAGTGACCATTGAACATCAGTTCGATCCAAGGAGCGATAAATTATAGCCCATACGACCTGAGGTAACCTATTAGTTAGAGGTTGCTATCTTTGACAATGGCCCATAAGCATAGCCAGGTTTTAATATGGTCATTCCTTTGTTCTTAGTAATAGATATGCATTTATTATTATTTCATTTACATGTCTTTAGCATAGATCTAAATCCTTCATTGCATTTAGATTAATATTTCTTATTTTCATATGCATATTGCCCAGATATGGTATATTTCAATACATATTATGCTTATTTATTTGGATTATCATATTTGATAATAAGAGCCTCTTTTGAAGAGGTATCCCATACTACTAAGTATGCTTAGTTATTTCCATGTATGCAGATTTGTATTTTTACAAGACCATATCAAGACATTCGGGGTACGGGATCCCTCCTGGATGAGAGAAGGAGAAGGAGACATATGTGAGCCCTAAAACAAGTTCATGTGCAGAACTAGAAAACCTATGAAAGCACACCATCCCTTTGCAATGGGATATTTTATTCACTTGTATTTCATTGTATCAAAATGGGTATCCCTTAGAGGGACCAACATGTAACCGGGTTTCAATATAAATAAAAGGATCTCTCTTTGTTATTTCTATGTTATATGCATTTCATGGTCTTTCATTTCATTTCAATATAATGTTGCAAGTAGAGTAGAGGTGCGTGCTTCTCGAGGTTGCTACACTTTCCAAATTATGATTGGAGAGAGATTTACTACTGAAGACCAAGGGTCTCCCTTATGCATCAATACTGCACCAATACCATGACCTGAAGCATCACTTTCAATGAAAAATAGTTTGGAGAAATATGGCATAGCCAAAATAGGCATAGTGGTCATAGAATGCTTTAATTATAGGAAATCCTATTCAGCAGGTCCCATCCAAGTAAAATATTCCTTCTTTAACATGGAAGTGATGGGAGCTACAATTTTACCATAGTTATGAAAAAAATTATGGTAATAACCTATAAGCCCTAAAAATCCCCTAAGACCTTTGAGAGTGTGAGGTTTTGACCATTCTTGAACCGCTTGGATCTTCTTGGGGTCAACTTTGATGCCCTCCTTAGTGACAATGTGTTCCAAATATTCCACTTCTATCAACCCAAAAGAACACTTGGAATGCTTAGCATAGAGTTGATGTTGTGCCAACAACTGGAGAGTCTGATTCACATGAATAAGATGCTCTTCCCATGAGCGACTATACACCAGAATATTATCAAAGAAGACTAGGATGAAATTTTGAAAGAATGGAAGAAAAATATTGTTCATGAGGCTTTGGAAAGTGGAAGGTGCATTAGTCAAGCTGAATGGCATTACTAAAAACTTATAGTGACTTGCATGAGTACAAAATGCAGTCTTGGGAATATCCTCATCCTTGAGCCATATTTTATGGTACCCCGAGCGAAGGTCGAGTTTGAAAAAATTCATAGTCCCATGAAGTTCATCTAGTAATTCATCCACCATAATAATAGGGAACTTTTCCTTGATGGTGAGTTTATTAAGCTCTCGGTAATCGATACACAACCACCAGGACCATATTTCTTGCACACCAGTAAAACTGGATAAGAGTAAGGATTGTTTCTTGGTTGAATGACACTGGATTTTAACAATTCTTGTACTAATTTCTTAATTTTTGAATTATGAGCATGAGAATACTAATACAGTCTAATGTTGGATGGTGCATTACTAGGTAACAAGGGAATAGCATGGTTATGAGAGTGATGAAGTGGTAATTATATTGGCTCGATAAAAATAGAGTTGTGCTTGGTCAAAATAATTTGTAAATATTTAGGAATAGAATCCTCATCTAAAGTATGAGGATGGATCACAAAAATCTAAGCTATGACACCCCAAAATGATTTTTTTAACAACGTCTCCATCCGAATGGAATTGATAATCTGTGAAGACCCTACTTTTAAGCCATGGAGAGTGTAGGAATGTCCATTCTATTAAAAACACATCCAAATCTTGGAAAAGTTCCATGAGATGCCTCCCAATGTGCCGAACCATTGAGCTTCCAATATGATATCACATCCCCCTAGTTGAAGTGCAAAAATATCTTGTTTGAGCTCATAGTCCTCAATATTGACCTTAACATTACGATATTTACCTTTGCAAGGTAAGGTCCCACCATTTGCTACCATAATCTCAAAGGAATTACATGTATGTATGTAACGGTTTTCTTGCTTGGCAATGCAAGGATCAATAAAATTGTGTGTACTACCAGAATCAATCAAGATGGTAAGACGTGGGCCCTTGAAAAAATCCACAACTTTCATATTTGGGGAGTACTAATGCTCACAAGAGCATGAATATAAATTCTAGCCTATGGTTCATTCTAGTTTTCTTCCTCCAATTTGGATGAGTCCTCTATTGATTTGATGTCATCATCATTGTGGTTGTTGGTGTCAGGATCATTAGCATCGATGAGGAACAACTTCTTTTGGGTGCACCTATGCCTGTGAGAAAACTTTTCATCACAATTGTAGCACAACCCTTGGGCGTGTCATGCATCCATTTTAAAAGTGGTTAAACATTTGGGTTCAGTAGTGGGTGTAATAGGTTTTGTTTCATTCTGATTGTGGAATCTAGGAGGAAAAGAGGGTTTAGCCTATGGAAATTTAGATATCCACCTTTGAGCTAAAAAATTAGACTCAACCAAACGAGCCAACTGTATAGCCTACATCATGAATTGTGGTTTAAACATTGTGACCTTGTCTTTGAGATATTCCCTCAAACCACTAACAAAACAACTCATAAAGAACCCTTCATCCAATCTTGTAGTTTTGTTTCCCATTATCTCAAATTATATTTTGTAATATTGGACAATCGAAGTTTGTTTATCTTTGTCAACTATCCTATAAAATCATCATATTCACTAGAGCCAAAGTGAGTGAGTAATTGAGACTCAAAGTCTGCCCAAGAAGGACCGGGTAGAATTTTTTGCAACCATTGGTACCACTATAATGCTTGATATTCCAAATTGAAAGAATCCATTTGAACTCGGTGATAAATAAGGATATTGTGGAGTCTAAACAATTGAGCAACACGACATAACCACCCATCCACATCCTTCCCATTGAACTTAGGAAATTCTAGTTTCAACATCTTAAAGTTAGTATCATGATCAAAGAGAAGGTGAGAGTCATATTTTCTATTTCCTTGACCTCAGTCAAAATGTGAGTGTTCAGTACGATACTCATACTTGCTTGGAATACCTTTTAATTTAGACTCAACTTCTGCAAGCTGGTCTTCTAGGCAAATTCTAAAGGTATCCTGTTCAGCTCTAAAAGTTTGAAATTTTTCCATCAAGGTGTCACTTGTTGTTTTCAAGCTTGTAACAACACTCATTAGGTTATCCAAAATTGAAGCAGTGTTTTACTCTACTTAATTTTGATGTCCATGAGTTCCACTTGCCATTTGGGATAGCCTTGAACCTTTTTTACTGAATTACTAAAAATATAATTGTGGTTGTAGGAGTTACTATTTTTAGTAAAGAGTCCAAAAAAGTGCTTGGATGTTATATATCAAGATGATTAGCTTGAAAATACAATCACAATGAGCTATATTCCACAACACATATTTTTGGGCATCCTAGACTCATATTTTGTATTTGTGGAATATTTGGCCAAAAAGGGCTAGTGGAAAAATGATAAAATTGAGGAATTTTGAGAAAAAGAGAGTTAAGACTCAAAAATTATGTGAGAGGTGCAGAAGGGGTTAACTAAGATGAAAAAAACAAATTTGAGGGTTTTTGGAGTTGTCTAGGGCCTGTTATGACATTTTTTAGTGTTATTTTTCCCTATCTGTGAGAGGTGCAGAAGGGGTTAACTAAGATGAAAAAAACAAATTTGAGGGTTCTTGGAGTTGTCTAGGGCCTATTATGACATTTTTTAGTGTTATTTTTCCCTATATCTACTCTAAAAATTACTCAAAATAGAGTAATGATAAAACCACTACAAATTCTTTTTATAGATTCGATTTACATGATTTCTAATTTTTTGGGTGCATAATCAAGAAGTAGCAAAATCTCCTTTTTTTCTTTTTTTTGAGTCTACTTGTAGTTATTTTTTTATTTGTGCATTCTGTCAACTATTCACCCTATCACTATCTTGTCACCTGTACTATATTTATTGACACTGACGGTTCTATTTTTGACCCTGACCACCTATATTTTTTACTGTTACTATTACTGTTGTTGACCTGACTGTTACTGTCACTGACATGACTATTACTATCACTAACCTAACTGGTTGTTACTGACCTAATTGTTACTACCACTAATCTGGATGGTACTAGAATATTTTAGACTATTAGAGACACTTGCAACTCTATCCTAACTACTGGTGCATGCAAAGTGCGTTCTTCTATGATAGGGAAGTCCTTCGTATGCTCACTTTTTAGGATTATGAATGCAGGTTCAAAAAAAAAGGATATGTGTATTTTTGCAGGTTGAAGTGTTTAATAGAACTAGGGTATGCTAGGTAGAGGATTATGTAACACCCATAGGCCCTTTATTATACCATAGTGATGAACAGTAGTGCTCAAACCAATATTTTAGACCACTACCCAAAGAGGATTCCACATATACCCTTGAGCACACTATCTACCTCTCTGACAGTACGAGAGGGTAATCGTCCGAGATGTTGTGTCCCATGGACTATGGATGATACAATACCAAAAATATTCCTACTAGATAAAAGTTTGTTCAACCTATAATGGACTCCTGATACACCTGAAGATGTGTGGGAGCTTGATTTTGTGTGAGTGTTGTCTGAGACCTGGGTATTAGAGCCTAATCACCCCTAACTTCACTAGATACTTTATGGGCTATATAGCTTAGCCAATAATGACAACTCCACGATGTTTTAAAACCCCTAACACATGGTTTCTAGCCTACTCAACTATGAAAAAAAATAGACTGTATTTTTTTGTTTTTGCAGATTTTTTTTAAGCTTTTTGAATAAAGGAAAACATAATGAAAAAATATAGAAAAATTATACCTAACAAGTGGAAATGGTTGAGTAAGAATTATCACAGTCACAGCAGAAATTGGCCTTGGAAAGTGCTCTGATACAACTTGTAAGGAACCTACTATTGAAATAAATCTCACACACACAAAATACTAAAAGATAATTGAAATACATGCAATAACATAATAATACTATGTAGAAAGTAATTGTAAAATTGAAACAATCTCACAAATAACTCAAAATCATAGGCCTCTTCGAGGGGGCAACCTCATTCAATATTTTATTAACTTGCGAAAATATTCATTTGTACATGGCTTCATAGCTTTTAAAGAAGACTTCAAGAAACCCTAACCCTACGCTCAAGAGTTGGCTTACATGCAAAATACCACTCGAGCTAGAATATTCTACCAAATTTCGGTTACAATATTGATAACGGTTACATAAAATGGTCCCACTTTGCTAGGAGCATAACTTACCACAAACATTATAAAATATTGTAAAATAATATTATAGATGGGATCCCCCATGTTAGAAGTGGGTCATTACATAATAATGAGAATTACAAAATAGCATTAGGATAGGATCCTAACACACTAGATGTATTCCTTCTTAGATTGATACTGAGCATATTTCATGCTTTCCTTAGCTCTTAATTGTACCACCTTTACTTGCATTTGATTAAAATCATATGTACCCTACCCACCTCCAAGCAGCTAGGTCCACCCAACTATCAACCCTATTACTTAATTTTGAAAAGCATCTCATTCTACCACAAGTCTCTCCCTCTCCTCTTGATGGCTCTATAATTTAGCCTACAAGGTGTTCCTCTCCTATGAGTAACCCCACCATCGTTGTCGATCTCACTCCTAATAGCTCTACTCAATAGCAGAGGTTGTATCCCTGTCTGTCTACTACCCCCTAAAGGATACAATCCTACTCTCTTAGAGAAACAATCTACTCTTGTGTCTCCTCCTCATTAACCTCATCCTCCTTGATCCTTGTAGGAGCCTCCTTAGTGGCTCCTATATATCCACTCACATCCCTCTCCACCCAGTGATGCACTCATCACTGTGATAGATCCTTTACTATACCAGCCATCCCTATCTATCCAATCACTACCCCTCATTGAATTAATTGATCTACCCACCAGGAATTATACTATGGTATAGTCCTAAGATCCTCTAAATATGCATCTATCAAGACCTCATCTACCTCCTCACCTAGAGGCTCAAATTATGGCCACACCAACTGGGTCTCATTCCCCCTCTGTCTATATACCACTAGATCCTTAGGGATACCCTACCTCACTATGATTTGGTGGGTCACTTGTGAGTACTAGAAGTTCTCATGCTCTATCCCATGGTGACCAGTCAACCACCTATCGCATCACACCTACCTCAAGTGCTCACCCTCCTTAGTCTAGATCAGTGCTCCCCTCCAAGGTCTTCATATTACCTATCCTAGATACAGTCTAGCCCATGTATTTGTGTAGTGCTCTAGGATAACCTAAAATGGGTGGTTCTTGTCTCACTCTCACTCATACAACCATTGTATCACATAAGGGATCTCTATGTCTACCATATCCCTATGTGTGGTTCATGAAAATCTAGACTTCATAAAAAAGCACACACACATAGAAGCACAACCATGTCATAACAAGATGGTCACAAAGCACAACCATCTCATGCAAAGATGATCACTAAATGAAACCATCTCAGCCCAAGACATTCACCACATGATGTCATATCAAGTTGAGATAGTCATGGAAAGGAACCATTTTGACTTGAGATGGTCTCTATTTCACATTAAATAATAAGCAAAAATAAAAAGCAACAAAATAGGAAGAGAAGGAAAAAGCATCAAAAGTTGTCTACCCATCATCCCACCCATATTTTCATTCACCTAAAGCTAACCCATTTCATCCCACCTCATCCATTCATTTACTATTAGTTTTAATTTGGTTCATTTTTGTTAATAAATAAAAGGTAGGATTTTTATCTTTACCTTTCTTGCATCAGATCCTTCACTCATGGATGCACCTGATTGATCCATTATGTCACTTGGATCATCAAAGAACAACACTTTGTTATAGAAAACTGACTCTCCTCCTCCTCGTCTCACTCTCCTCTCATACAGTATGGTGAAAATGAAAAATTTTCTATGAAATTCGCTATTTATAATTTTTTGCAGATGCAACCGTATAGGATGATTGTGTGGCATGGCATGACCATCCAATATGATCACATTTTTGTTAAAAAACTAATTACAATGAAATCATCTTGGGTCAACATGGTCTCAAAATTTCACTTTTTATAGGGAAACCATGCTAACAATCACCTTTCATCAAACACCTCATTACTATCATCATTTTACATCTACTCCATAGACTCATCACTTGAGGAGGTAGTCAATAGCTATAAATTTTGCATCTCAAAATCAGGTCAATAATTAAACACTCAAAAGTGGAAATTATGTTCATCCAAGAACCATTACCAAAAACTATAATACACCCTCCATGTTGGGGCAAAATCAAAAATTTCAACAAAAAAACACTTGGTATACCTAAGGCCTAAAGCATGTAGACTAACAATGTCTAACTATGGCTAAAAGGTTACCTAGATCAAATCAAACTCATCAACATGTTGGAAGTAATGATTCAATGACGCATGCCTTTCCCATACTTGAGGTATCTCACATTGACTTTTTTAACTAACATCATCCATCATCAACTCAACCATTTTAGATCATCTATTTTTACTCTGCATTGTGCTCACATAAAGTATCCCAAAAAGGGTATATGTAGACACCTAAAATACATTATTGCATGGAGACTCCCAAAAAGGATCCTTTCTAACTCTCATCATTCATCTTGGATAGCCTTAGGGCTAATTCAATGATCTAGTAGTAGGAAATATTTTCCCATAGGAATCCTGATCATATTGGGTTGAGATGATCTCAAGATTAGGACCGTCTCAACCTGAGATGATCATACAAAACCAAAATTAAAAAAATTAATAGGTAGTGAAACTGCCTATTAGCATCATATATAATTTTGTGCCTGTATTAGATGCCCTACATGTGGTAGTTTTACTTGCCACCTACAATCATCTGGTTGAGAGGCAATCAGGCTACCCCTAATTGCCACTTGCTTCTTGGTTGTGTGTCAAGGAGGCTATTTAAATGGCATTTTCCCCCACTATTTTGATATCCAAAAATCAAATGCTACTTCCACAAAGTGCTACCAAAACAATTCACCAAGCTTTCCCATTTCTAAACTCATGATGTTGGATCACCATGCTAAGTTTGAAGCTACATTCCTCTCCTTTGCATGATCGATGCCATAGATCTGATAATCGCTCAAATCCTCTAACTCACCTCCATGATCATGAGAAATATATTTATAATACCTCCATGCATCACCCAAAACATAGGCTAAACATGGTTTCACAGAAGTGCAGGTCTATGATAATGGTCATCTCGTCCTGAGATGATTTGCAAATGAAACCATATCAATCCAAGATGATCTCAATCAGGTGACTGGTTTCCTTGTTCTTTCTACATTTTAGCTTAGATCTATGCTTTTTAGCTTTTTGAATCAGTTTATATCTCATTATCACATGCATGCATCTACTTTTTGTTTTATTTTGTATCTTCTAATTGAATAAGGGTCCAACCTAAGTGGACCCCTCATGTGCTACTGATCCACTTTTATTTTCTTTGTGTGCAGGTCATAGGACAGTGAAAGATCCCAAATATGACTCTTGTGTGACGGTCCCAAGAAAACTCTCTCCATGATGAACTATGTTGACATGGAGATATTTTATATTGCACCTGGACGCTTCATTTATAACATTGTATCAAATGTATCATTGGTAAAATCCCCTCAAAATAGGATCCTGTTGTAACACTTTGAAAGATAAATATCAATAAAAAGTATTTGTTTTACTGGTTCAATCATTGTGTTTCATTGGTTTACTTTATTGGGTGTAAATTTCCATCCTTCACTCATAAACTAAAAAAACTCCTTATAATTGGAATAAATAAAGGGCTTGTTAATAAAAATAGACTCATCCCAACACGATACTATTACCATTTCTAGGGTACCAAGGGATGTAATCCCTAATGATCTATACCGATTTAACAATCAATGTCCAAATTTTAGAGATACCTATTTTTTGATGGTTACCTTTGAGTAATAGCATGCCATGGTTGACTTCACCATACTTGTGAATAAGAAGCTAATTCCAAAGCATCATTGGAGGGCTTATTAATATTTAGATAAGTGTGTCCTTGAGAGCATTGCTTATAATAAAATAAGATCAAATACCCAACCCCATTGAAATTTTCCTTTTATCACTTGACTCTAGTTGACAATATGGTATTTCTTCCTTTGAGATTGTCTTCCTCCTTGCCAAATAAAGTTCTTTATGTTTTCAAGTTCTTGAAGGATTGAGACAGGAGTATGATAAATCATAATCTAGTAGATAGACAAGCTTGAAATGACATATTTAATCAAAACCAATCTTCTAGCAAGACTAATCCACCCATTTCTATAAGTTAATATTCTCCTATAGACCTTTTCCAACAATTTAGACCAGAAATGATAACTCTTTAGCTTAAAACTCATAGACACCCCTAAATATTTAAAGGCATCAATTTCCCCATAAAAAAACTGAAGGATTTGAGCAAAGCTCCTATTTTCAATTGGGAAAGTGTTGATAATGTAAAAATTATATTTGTTGATATTAATAGCTACTCTAGAAGGATTTAGAAAGAGGTCTAGGAATCCTTTAATCCTTTTGACATTTAGCTTGGAGGCTTCCCCCATCACTATAGTATCATCAAAAAATTGGACATGAGTAATTTCCTTGACCCCAACAACTATTTAAATTCTAGTTATTTTGTTATCCCTTATTTTACCATAGATAGATCTACCCAAATATTAAGCTAAAATAATATAAAGATAAGGAGATAGGGGGAAGCCTTGGCATAAACCTATAATAGCTCTAAAAACTCTTGTTAGAGAACCATTGACAATAGTGTAGGCAACAAATCCACCTCCCAAGAAGAAGAAATGATTTTTGGATTTGCACAATTTTGTTCAGTTTTGTTCATTTTTTATTAAAATGTACAAGTAGGTGTAAAACGTACAAGGTTTGCAAATGTACAATGTGAAATGTCAATGAAATTAGGTGAAATGTGCATTTGGGATGAATTTGATAAAAATCAAATTAGACTTAGTAAAACCTTGTAATGAATTGTTTTGAGATAATTTGGGATGGCAGTTGTAAGTAATGTGATGTCTCAGAAACCACTTTGGAATGGCCTGGGCATGCATTATATAGCCCCCCATTCAATTTTTTAGGTTGTTCATTCATTCATGGAGTTATTGATTGTTCATGGTAGAGTTGCATATTGTTCATTGTTGATGTCTATGGTTGTTGAGTCCATTGTTGTGATCAATGATGATGGATGTATTGTACAAGAATGCTTATAATCTGAATATAACATCAAATCTCTTTGATTCCATGTCCTTGTGAATTCCATTGTACGTTTTGGTTATTGCAGGTTGTGTAATTGATGTTTGGATGCATAACTTGTTATGTTAATTTGATGGAATTGCATTAGGAATGATTTTGATCATCCTACAAACCTGGTGTGAGGATATGAATTGATTGCATGATGAATTATGGCTGTACAATTATATTTCTAGGTAGTTGTATGATTTTTGGAAATGTCCTTGATGATTATAATTCATTGCCATTGAATTAGGGTTTGCATGTTGGAAGGAAAGTGAGCAATTGTCATAAGAAAACATCCCAAAACTTGTCTTGAAGAGAATGGTTGTGCAGGTTGGTAGATCTAAGTATAAGTTGTAGCAAGGGTTTGTACAAACCATACACAGGTTGTACCAAATCGTACAAGTGGTCGTTTACCCGATTTGGTAATAAAATTGCAAGACAAAACCTGCCAAATAAGGAAATTTTGATGTTTCGGAGAAATCGATTACAAAACTGATCGATTTGAGTTGCAAAACCTGTTCCAGTGGATTGGCTAAGTGGCAAATCATACAAGGTATAGTGTTGTATGATTTGGATCATACAACTGTATGATTTGGTGAATCCGTACAAGTTGTTTTGAAAGATTGACATAGTGCACAAGGCAAACCGTACAAGTTGTACGATTTGGGCAAGTTGGGTTTGAGACTTTGGGAATCATTTCTAGACCTTCTAAATCACCTCCCCCTCTAGGAATACTACACCCCTATGCTACATTTGGCATCATTGCCTTATCAAACTTTGGCATTTTTGTTAAAATAGGTCAAAATTGTTGTAGTTGAGAAGATCCTGCAAAGTGATAAATTGTGAGTACCACAAATTGGAGGTGAATGATAGACACAAGTGTGCAAAGGTGTAGGATATGAGATCAAGGAGAAGATATCCCAGTTAGGAGGAGCATGAGAATTGCTCAAAGAGGGAACGTGAATAGTGTTGAACACAATACACATGAACCAGTGATAGAACAAGTATGGATATTTGATGAAGGAGATATTGAGAGGTTGGATACATTGTTGATCAAAATGGAAGGAGAGGAGCAAGAAGCACCTAGAGTCGAGGAGAACGTTGATATAAGTAAATATGTTAATGAGGAAACTATGTGAGATCGAGGTGAGTGGATGGTAACACCTGAGAAAGTGGTAGATAGGTTGCAAAGGAGTGTGGTGGATGGGAGTCAGGCACCAGAGCAACAACACATGAGGTCTCAGGAGGAAATACCAAGGCCACAACCTACACACCAATGAAGGAGGTCACAGAGTGAAGATGCATAGGATATTGGTAGATGACTATTTGGTGAGTATAAGATTCCTCGAGTAGATGCTTTTGATGAGGACCAGTAGAGTGAGTCACCTACAAGGAGGAATCAATCAAGGATTCTAGGAGATACTTCATCAAGTGAAGAGGAAGAACCACCAATAATGGCCAACTTAGGCAATCGAGTAGGAAAGAAAATATGCCCACCCTTTATGGGTGAAGGAAAGGAAGACCCGATGAGACACATCGAGACATGCATAACCATTTGGAAAGCAAATGGTGTGGACCAACCAGATGAATGGTTGTGATTATTTCCTACTACATTACGAGGACTTACTATAGATTGGTATTTGAAAAGATAAAATACACCAAATTTTTAGGCTTGGAACATAATGAAGGATGAATTCATTGAGGAATTTCACCCTTTGAAGGATGATGGAGATATTGTAACTGAACTTTGTGCCACTAAGAAGAAAGTTGATGAAGATGTAAAGTCATATAATCATCGATTGAAGTAGTTGGTGGACAAGATGCAAATACCTCTAGCAGATGTACTGGTAAAAATATGGTTTGTAGATGGGTTGTTACCCAGATATAAGAAAAATATGAAGGTAGTTCCATATTCCACATATGAAGAAGCCTTGGAGAATGCGAAGAATTTTGAAAGTGAGGTTAAACAAACAATCATTGGAATGATAACACATTCTAAGCATGATGATTCAGATAGTGATGAAGATGATACAATACAACAGATGGTACAATCATTTCAGAAGGAATTTGATAAGATAATAAAAGAGGTGAAAGGTAAAGTTAAGCAAGATAGGAAGGATATTTGGTGTACAGAATGCAATTTTTAAGGTCACACAAATGTGACTTGTCCTTGGAATGACTATTGCCACATTTGCAATGTACTTGGACATGAAGTGGTAGAGTGTCCATTCAATGCAAAGGTGCACCCATAGGTTCTCTCAATCCAAGAACAGGAAGAGAAACCAAAACCTCAAGGGAGTGGCCAGCAAGCCACCAATGGTGGTTATAGGAATAACCGAAGAGGGGGAAGACAATACCAAGGCAACCGATAGGGAGGACAGAGCCACTTGCAGTATGATTCGGAAGGAAGACCAATCATACAATGTCACAATTTCCAAGAGTGGGGGCATTTTATGAAGAATTATCCTTCACCTCAGAAATAAGAGACACAATAGACTAATGCTACACACATGTGTAGATGGTGTGGTCCAGGGAACCACAAAGAAATAAATTATCCAAAGCAAGCGAGTTCTAGTAACCTACAAAATGTGAAATTTTTGGACATAGAGGTACCTCCAGTTAGAGAGGAAACCGAAGAAGTATTAGTCATGACAAGGAATCAAGCTAAGAAGGACAAGTATCCCAAACCTACCAAAGAAAATAAATGATGGCAAGTGGAAAAGAGGGTACTTGAGGAAGAAGCACAGAAGGCAAAGCAATTGAGACTAGTAGGAGAAAAAGAGTTAAAGAAACCATCAGAAGACAAAGTAGTTGTGCAAAATCTAGTAGCACAAGTCTTGAATACAACTATCGAGATTAAGGTGGCAAGTTTGTTAGAAGCCATCCCATCATTACATAAAGTAATGGTGGAAGACATACAACCTCATAAGGTGATGGAAGTCTAGAGCCAGCCAATCAAGGAAGAAGAACAAAAGAACTATTTTATGGATCCAACCATATTGATGATTGATGTTGGGAAGAAACCCACATTAGTCCATATGGAGATCTTGGGGCACAAGTTGACACAAGTCATTATGGATGGAGGATCCAATGTTAATGTGTTACCCGAGAAGACTTGGTAAGATATTGGTGCTCCATCATTATGGGCACCTAGATTTCGATTGTATGGTGCTGACCAGTACGGTATAGAGAAAAAGGGTGTCTTGACCACACAACAAGTTATAATAGTTGACCAAGAATTCATCTTGGATTTCATTGTGATTACCATGAAAAAGCTAGCATATGATGCTTTGTTGGGGAGAGGATGGCTACGAATAGCCAAAGTTAATCACAACTAGGAGAAAGGACCAGATCACCTTCAAGAAGGGACAGCACAAATACATGATCAACTTGAATAACCAGAGGATCAGTGAGGATGTGGCCATGATCGATGAGTCAGGCAGTTCTTCTGGTGAAGAGGAGTATGAGCCTAATGAAGAAGGGATGTTGTACCTAGATGACTGTAGTGAAGATGAAGCTCGATCTGATAGTAGACTCCTCCATTGGTAGATGGAGGAGTACAAGGTTTTTCAGCCCACATACCTCTATATTAATATAGAGGAGACCACAGAAAAATAAGATGAGATGAAGGTGTCAGCTCGGAACCAAAAGAAAGAAGAGGAGAAATGGATATTCCCTAAAAGTTTTACAGAATATACAGTGGGAGATGTTGAAATTGATGCAAGACTAATGCATCCAATGAATGTGGAAAAGGTAGTAATAGAGCCTATGAATATTAAGTATGAAGGACCTCGGATAGTGGATGTAAATCTAGGAATAGAGGAGGAACCTAGGATGATCCATTATGGTGATGATTGGAACCTAGTATTGAAAGTAACAACTTTCAAGATATTCTTGGAGTACAAGGATGTCTTTGCTTGGATGTATAAGGACCTGAAAGGGGTACCACTAGAGTTATGTGTCCACAAGATCATGCTAATTCCTAGGGCACAGCCAGTGAGAAGAAGACCTTATAGGATGAACCCTAAGTATGTCGCATTGGTAAATGCAAAAATTGAAAAGATGCTAGATGCAGGCATCATTTTCAGAGTCACTACTAGTGACTGGGTTTCACCTATTGTGGTCACTCTGAAGAAGGAAGTGGATAAGATCTGAATATGCATAGATTTTAGGAGTTTGAATGTAGTGACGATCAAATATCCCTTCCCTATTCCTTTCACAGACTCAATTCTGGAAGAGGTCGTAGGACATGAAATTTATTCATTCTTAGATGGGTTTTTTGGGTACAATCAAATAAGTATAGTCGAGGAGGATAAGTTGAAGACCACATTTATTATGTAAAATGGCATCTATGCATATAATTGAATGCCATTTGGGCTATGTAATGCCCCAACCACATTTCAATGCATTATTCTGTATATCTTTGATCAATTGGCCACAGGAAATTTTAAGGTATTTTTGGATGATTGGTCCATTTATGGTAAGATCAAGGATCATCTACCTAGCCTCAGTGAATGTATGAGTAGGTGTAGGAATGCACAAATCTCCCTAAATCTAGGAAAGTATTTTTTGATGGTACCTTATGGGAAAATTTTAGGACATATAGTGTGCAGTGAAGGGTTGAAGACTGATCCTAACAAATCTATGTTATATTACACATGGAGGAGCCATATGATGTGAGCTCATTAAAAACCTTCCTTGGATCCATGGGATACTATCAAAGGTTTATCAAGAACTATGCACATGTGTCCTACCCACTAGATTCTTTGACTAAGAAGAATATTCCTTTTAGATGGATGGAGGAGCACCAAGGAGCTTTTGAAGAGTTGAAAGCTAAACTTGTCAGTAGTCCCATTTTGGTGTTCCCTAATTGGGATAAGGAATTCCATATCCATATTGATACCTCAAACTTTGTGATTGGATGTGCATTGGCACAAGAGGGATAATTTAGGCTAGATCAACCTATCTTTTTTGCAAGTCACCTATTATCATGAGCGGAGAGGAATTATAGTACAATAGAGCGAGAAGATTTAGGGATGGTATATGTTATACAAAAATTTAGGTATTACCTATTGGAAAACCCTTTTGCTTTCTACATAGATCATCAGGCCTTGTTGTACTTGATAAATAAGCCAGTCATACAAGGATGGGTCAATAGGTGGCTCATCACTTTACAAGAATTCATATTTCAAGTAGTAGTTCGACCTAGTAAGAAGCATGTGATTGTAGACCAGTTATCTCGAATACGATCAGGAGAACCTATAGGGATAGGGATTCTAGATGAATTCCTTAATGCTTAGTTATTTATAATTAATGTTGTTCCATATTGGTACAAGTTAATTGGACAATACTTATCCATAGGTGAGTTGCCACAAGATCTGACAAAATAGAAAAGAAAAAGGTAATCATAAAGTCAACACCTTTTCAGTTGATAGTTGGATTGTTATACAAAATGGGTATTGATGGTATCCTACGAAGATGTGTGATGGATGAGGAAGTTAAAGCAACATTGAAAGAAGCTCATGAAGGGTTGGTAGGAGGACACATGGGGCCTGATGCCACTACTCGAAAAGTACTCTTAGTAGGATTATGGTGGCCCACATTATATAATGATGCAAAGGAATATGTATGAGCATGTGATACTTGCCAAAGAGTAGGGAAACCAGTACGATGAGACTTTATGCCCTTACACCCATCACAACCCTAAGAACTATTTGAGAGATGGGGGTTGGAATTTGTTAGACCATTAAAAACTACTCATAGGTGGAAGTGTCGATACATCATGGTAGCTACTGAATACCTAAAAAAATGGGTCGAAGCAAGAGCACTACCAGATAACATGACAAAGAGTACAACTCGATTCTTGTATGAGCAAGTAATTACAAGATTCGATATTCCACTACAAATAACAAGTGATCGAGGAGGTCACTTTGTGAATGAGATTATCAAAAAGTTGACAACTAATTTCAGGATTTTGCATTCCTTGTCTAGTCCGTATTACCCTAGAGCCAATGGGAAAGCGGAGGCGACTAACAAAGTCCTAGTGTCAACCTTGTACAAAACCTATGGGATAGAAGGAGCAGATTGGGAGGAAAGGTTACCATATATTCTTTGGGTATATCGAACTACCTTTAAACCAATGATAGACCATACACCATTTCAGCTAATGTATGGTCAGGAGGTAGTAGTGCCAGTGGAGTTCTTGGTACCAAGTTTGTGGGTAGCTATGGAGCATCACTTAGGTGACCAAGAAAGTCTAGAGGAAATACTAATGACACTAATCAAGTTGGATGAAAGAAGAGTCATGGCATAATGGGTGATCAAAGTGGCCCAGAAGAGAAGGAAGTTGTGGCATGATAAGCACCTTCGAAAGTTAGAACTTAAGCAAGGTGACTTAGTTCTAAAATTTAATGGGAAATGAGAAATCAAGCCAGGAAAGTTAAAAACCTTGTGGCTTGGTCCCTTTCGAGTTGTAGAAGTGAGGGATAATGGGGTAGTCAAACTACAAAACTTGAATGGAACTGAAGTGCTAGACACTGTGAATGGTTCGAAGTTGAAGCCATATAAAGTGCAGTGTCTGTTTATTTCTTCGAAAGAAATTGAATGAAGATAAAGGGAGGAAGCTCAGTCTGATGAACCGTAGAGAAGAATTCAAGGTCCATTATGGGAGGACCTTGACATGGGACTTGCATGCCTATTTGTAGAAGGGGAGGAGGCAAGGCCAATTATTGAACAACAAGAATTGGTACCTCAACCCGATGAGAGAAGAAGGATGCGAGTACATGTAAGGTTCATAGATGGGACTGAATGGATCAAAGAAGAAGATGAAGAAGGGATTCCTCCAAATGAGAGAAGGAACCAAGAAGAACAGGGAATTGTGTATCCATAGTTGGAGTATAGAGAATTACCTCAACCAATAGAAGATCGATGAAGGATACGACTAATGGTACGATATGCAGATAGGATGGATACCTTTGATATGGAAGCTCCAGAAAGGAATGAAAGTGAAACCACAGATGAAGAGCTCATCGGACTTACTCTATTAGCTCAGATAGGATTATTGTAGCAAAGGATGTGACACCAGATCCAATAGTTGCAAGAGGAGTATGAAATATTGTAAGGTCATACTACAAGACTCCATGAACAAACTATCCAAGATTTGGATGAGATGATGCAAAGGATGGATGAGCAAAGGATAGTGAGGTTACAGGAATTAGAAGTCAGAGGAGAAGAACATGAGGTGACACCACAAGTAAGTGGTACACACCATGAGGGTGCAAGTACTAGTAGGGGAGAAAGATCACAAATAGCACCACATGGCATGCCCAATGACCCATCAATGATAGAAGAAGATGCGAAGATAGCTTGGTGAGACATTGAAGAAGATATTACATCACCTGAACCACAAGGTAATATACATGAGGATTCAAGTGAATCCAATGATGGAGAGTTACCTTGGTTAGTAAGAGATGATAGTTCAGATAGCAGTGGTGATGACTTCTTAAGGAAACCATAGGTACCTCATGCTCATCCTAACCCTAAGACCTATGCAATAGCCTATCGATAGTTGAGGCAACAAAGGAGAGAAATGGATAGACTTCAAAGGCTAATGAACTTTACAAAAAAATGGTCAAAATAAAGGGATGATGATCGTAATACTTCTAGTTCAGAGTTTGAGTTTTCAAAACCATATAGGGAAACTTTGGTAAACATGTCTCCACAAATATGATGGAAGGAAAGGTGATGGACACATCGATTATTATATGCATACCGTCAAATGTAAGCACTATGATAGTTGTCACCTAGAATGCAAAGAAATGAAGGTCACTTGGCCAACATAGAATTGGTGGATATAACTCTTGGTACTCGAGAAAGGGGAGGAAGGAACCAACAAGGATCCCCAAGGTAACAATGAGGCCATAGAGGAGGAGTACATCCACTAAATATTGGAAGGGGTAGTTGGGATATCCCACCTAGAGGAGGTAGAGGATGAGGGAGGATTCAAACCCCTACTCCTAGATGGTCGAGAGATACACCATTGGCCTATTTGAACTAGACCAAAAACCTACAAGGTATCCCCTGGTTGAGAGGGTATGTACCAAACCTTACTCAAGGACACCCAATTGGATGACCTCCATTGATCCGACAAGGACCAAGAAGAATTGAAGTTAGAAGAGGATTGCCTCAGGAAGAGAAATTCCATTTAATGTTCGAAGAGGTCTTATGTCGAGAGGATTAGGTCATGGAAGACATATGCAAGGAAGAGGACTTGTTGATAGGGGAAGAGTACACTTTATAGATGAAAGAAGTCAAGGATGACAAAGGATTCATTCACCAAGTTTGGAAGCTGATTTGATACGAGGAGATAGGTGGAGGAGTCACTCAAATGATAGTAGACCAGTAAGAGCACCCCTACCTCATGATCAATCACTAGAATGATGGAATGAAGTATTACCAATAGGAAGTCCTACAATTTGTAATTGTATGATTCCAAATTGTACACATGGCAATGAGAGGATAGTAAATGATACAACCTTGCAAAGAGAAAGGGATCAAACAAATGATTGGTTGGCACCTAATGACATGATTACTCATAATGTAGAAGTGGGACACCCAACTGATGAGTCAACAGAGGGGATCATACAAGTGAATGTCACTATATGATTCCCATGATGGTAAGTTGTTAGGATATTAAAAAAATAGAAAAATATCTTAATTGTGAAAATCCTTCGAGATACAATTAAGATGGAAGGTGGTTGAAAACCAGAAATGGTGGCCCCTTTTAAGAAAAAAAGAAAAATAGAAAATATCTTAATTATGAAAATCCCTCAAGATGCAATTAAGATGAGGTGGTTGAAAACCGAAAATGGCCCCTTTTAAAAAAAAAAAAAAAAAAAATAAAATAAAATAAAAAAACAAAGAAAAGGACAAAAGTGAGAAAAGGATAAAATCGCATGCACAAGGAGACGAGTTGTCAATCATCCATACAAGAGGACAAAATTACATGCAAAGGAGGCTAAGGTGGTAGAATTTCATGCATTAAGATGTTAGGGTTTCAAAAATAAATAAAAAGTAGGTGCCATACAACTTTTTGACAAATCGTACACATGCAATTTGAAATTCGGAGGATTTGAGAGCAAAAAGGGTGCAACCAAATAATTTTATTCTATATGGGCATTTGAATTCAATATTTTGCTACAATTTTTCATGACCCATTCCATATTTGCACCATAGAACCTTTTTTATTTTAAAAAAGCAAACCAGATTGGAGAAAAAGCTACCAAAGATAGGGTTTTACTTCAAAAAAGCTAATTTTTTAGAAATCATGTTGCAAGTGGAGAAAAGCTATTGTAAAAATGAGGGTTTGTAGGAAGGAGGCACCCAAGGAAACCCTTATTGTAGAAAAAGTAGGGCTAGGGTTTGATTTTTCCAAAAATAGTGAAGTGTAGGAATTGCAAGGAGGCAAAATGATAAACCCTAGTACAAAAATCAGCCATAAAAGCACAAAATATTTTTCTAACTTTGCATGTGTGAAAAAGCATGAAAGGATGGCTATACAATGCTACCATACTACCAAAAAAATTTCTTGGAGAAAAATTGCACAATTACATTAAAATTGCATCGAAAAGAAGATTGCACACTTTCGACAAATGGGTATTCCAAAAATCATACCAATTTGAAAAAACAAGGGTTTTTAGCCAAGTGAAATTTTTCAAGGCTATATATATGATTTGGAGGTATGATTGTATGATTTTAGGGTAGATTGTATGATTTCAAGGCTTTCAAAGACCCGATTTGTGCATTTTGGAGGAGATTATACAATTTTTTTATAGTTGTATCAAAATTTAATGAGATTGTATGAAAGGGAGATACCCTTGTATGATTTGGGAGCTACTTGTATGATTTTATATTGATATTGTATGATTTGGAACCCCATTTGTACGATTTGATGCATTTGTACGAAATCGGGTGTAATTGAACGATTTTGGGTGGAGTTGTACGATTTGGAAAGGGTTGTATGATTTCAAAATGTACATGTATGATTTACTGAGGCCTTGTATAATTTTTGATAGTCCTTGTATATTTTGGAAGTAGTCATATAAATTTTGAAGTGATTTTGTGTGGAGTTGTCCTGAATTGCCAAGTTGATCAGAGAGTGTGCGAACGAGGTTTCCACTCGATGATGGTAGAAGCATGAGCTCCAAGTGAGAGTTTTGAGCTCATTTTGATCACATTGCAGCAACTAGGGTGGAAATATCACTAGGACCACTACACTAGAGAGATTCATGACCCAGAATGATCTCACTCAATTTACCCCATTCAAGACCAAGGATATCAATTTTAGTCACATGAGAGGCATGGTAATCATCCTTGGAGAGGGAGAGGGTATAGGCCATGGAGAGGTCAGAGATATTGGTATGGTGGTAGAGGTGGTGCACCACTACAATTTAGGAGGGAGGATATGGAGCCACCCAGGGCACACGAAGGGAACTTCACAATGAAGTTCATCGAGAGAAGACTCTAGAGGAGCAGGAAGAACTACTCAATGAAGCAGAATAAGAGCAAGTGGATATCAAGGATATCACTTTTGGATAACCAACAATAAAATTTTATAGGAAATGGTGGGAAAGGAATGAGGCAAAACATCCATTAAATCTTACACTAAGGAAGGCCGGAGTGAGCACCATCGTGCAAATCCCATCACAAGATAAAGTATTCTTCAATGAATACTTGCTACAAATTCTTCAATCCTATGAACCCACTATGAATCACACTATTATGAGAGTGGGTAATAGGTACATCAAGGTGGAGTTTTTATGGAGGTATTTCGAAGAACATTTGGATTGCCCAAGGAGGGAGCTCCAATTTTGAAGAAGATAGTAGATCCAATTGAGGCTCACAGGTTGATTACGACACTCACATCTATGAAGTCACCTATGGTAGCCAAGATTTTTGGTTCTAGAACTCATGGAATTAAATAGAGCCAATTGAAGACTAATGAATTGGCATGTACAATGAATATTGTCATGGCTCACTTGTCAAGAGAATCATGAGCTTCTAAAATGCCAATATAGATGGCACAGTATGTGGAAGGTGTCTACAATGGCATGAAGTATGATTGGGGAACCTATTTAGAGGAATAGATGCAAAAGTTACTGACAACTAGGAGGAAGACTTTCACCATGAATTTTCATGCCATTGCTCTTCTATTAGATGCAGTATCTAGAATGGGTATTTCCTTTCCTAGTAGGACCCAACCTCGAGATTTATCACTAGATCAACCTACCATACTATGATGGGCAAATACTATGCCTCTACTAAAGGTAACTCTAGAGAAATCTAAGGCCAAGAAGAGCACAAAACAACCAATACCTTCGATGTAAGAAGAGGCAGAGACTACATCTGATGAAGATGTTCATCCTAGGAGGAAAAGAAGAAGATAGTTGGAACCTACCTTAGAATAATAGGCATAGGACCAACAACTATAGGAGCAGCCAACCTCTTTTGAAGAGGAGGAGAGAGTAGAATGACAATCTAATCCTATAAATATTCAAACACACAAGCAATGAGAGAAAGAATCCCATGTAGAAAGAGCAACCCGAGTCGATACCAGAGGAAGGGTACTCAAACTCGAAAGGGTTGGATTTGTTAAATTTTAATATACCTAGTATGGAAGAAGTAGGAGGAGCAATGGGATCTCCAACATTGCTTTAGACCTCTAATTTTAATTTTTTGGATTCATCTAGATATTTGGTAGGAAAAAAATGGTACCACTAACTCCAAAAGAAAAAGTAGTGGTGGAAGTTCCATTTGAGGAACCCAAGGGAACAAATAAAATAAATATTGTGATGAGAGGTGGTAATAGTCAATAGGAGCAGGCAAGTACACAACCACCATAGGAAGATTTTACTCCTAACTAGATAGTTGCAGCACTAAGGGGAGTGCAACCGAACCCATAGGAGGAAGGGTTGGTAGAAATGCAATAAGAGGACTTACCTAACCCACAAGAGGAAGTCCAAGCATCGATGATAGAGCAGTAGTCTCTACAGGAGATCATCAATGTTGAGGAGATCAGATCACCTAAAGAAGGAGAGACAAACAAGATAGTAGCACACATTCCGCTACAAGAAGAGAAAGTAGCCAGTGTGATCAAAGAAGTTGGAGGAAGTTCAAATCCATAGGAAGAGGAAGAGGAAGGATAGACCCCACCACAAGATAATACTGTAGAGCTTCATACAAGATTTTTAGTTGAAGTACCTCACTTTGGTATTTTGGGGGATGAGGGTGAAAATACTGATGAATAGGTGGAGCACTTCTTTGACAAGCTAGTGAAATGTTTGCCAATGCTAGGTTGCAATTTTGTATTGGTGGTATTGGATAG
Source organism: Wollemia nobilis (assembly GCA_028583015.1). Taxonomy (NCBI): domain Eukaryota; kingdom Viridiplantae; phylum Streptophyta; class Pinopsida; order Araucariales; family Araucariaceae; genus Wollemia; species Wollemia nobilis. The sequence goes on from JAQPPZ010002979.1 coordinate 7,048,495, forward strand.
TTGAAATAGTGGAGGGAGCAAACCTTCACTAAATTGGAGAATATTGTGGAGTGGGTGTGCAATGAAGATCGTACAAGGTAGATAGCACACATTCATGCACAACACCCATGGTTGTTACCTAGGGGAGAGGTAACTATGATGTTAGGAAGATAGGATTTACCAAAGGGAGTGAAGACCAATTACCATAAGTTTCCATGAGATAAGGCAACCTATCAGACTTGTCCATTGAATACAGTGGGTACAAAATTTTGAAGAGTACCTTTGAAATTGGCCTTCACCCTAAGGAAATTGAATTTCTTAACATACTAGATCGAGTGGCTCAGCTTGGGTCTTGAACAGATTTATCAAGCCAAGGAAGCACAATGGGAAGAAGTGGAAGCTACTCAAAAGGAAATGGTTGTGATGGAAGAAGAATTAGTATGCAAAAAAATAGAGGTCGAGGAAATATTGAAGAAGGTAGAAATAGAATGGGCTAACATCAAGTAAGCTTATGAGGATAAGCTACGCTCATAGGAGGAGGAAAAGTAGCTTGTGATCCAAAAAGTGGAAGAGTGCATGAAGTAGTTGGAAGCTCAAATGGTAGCACAAAATGAACAATTGGCCAAACAAGAAAATCAGTTGAAGGTAATAGAGGAACAACTATAGGAGAGGAATCATAAAATTGAGGAGATGGCAAAGGATGCCAAGTGCTACAATGAGATCATCATGGATCATAAGGCTCGACTTAAGGCTAAGGATGAGTGTATTGTGGCTTATGAAGCTGACATTCATCAGAATCTATAGGTCATTACAAAAAAGAATGAGGAGTTATCCATAGCAGCCAGAATAGAAGCCATGTTGATAGAGAAGTTATGCAAGGGAGCATCCAAGTGTGAGAAGGAGCTAGCTGCACTTTTGGCTACTACAGAAGAGAAAGCCAATGAGTATGGGTTAAAAGCCTTGGAAGTCAATCAATACATAACTCGATTGAAGGATGAGTGTACTACTTTGCATATGCAACTTGATGAGTACCACCAAGGTTCATCGACCAAGACTAAGAAGACTGAGTCGATGAGGACCACCTGATTTAAAGGGGAGGGCAGATGTAGGCAACAAATCCACCTCCCAGAAGAAGAAGAAATGATTTTTGGATTTGCATAATTTTGTTCAGTTTTGTTCATTTTTTATTAAAATGTACAAGTGTCAAAATGTACAAGTAGGTGTAAAATGTACAAGGTTTGCAAATGTACAATGTGAAATGTCAATGAAATTAGGTGAAATGTGCATTTGGGATGAATTTGATAAAAATCAAATTAGACTTAGTAAAACCTTGTAATGAATTATTTTGAGTTAATTCGGGATGGCAGTTGTAAGTAATGTGATGTCTCAAGAACCACTTTGGAATGGCCTAGGCATGCATTATATAGCCCCCATTCAATTTTTAGGTTGTTCATTCATTCATGGAGTTATTGATTGTTCATGGTAGAATTGCATATTGTTCATTGTTGATGTCTATTGTTGTTGAGTCCATTGTTGTGATCAATGATGATGGATGTATTGTACAGGAATGCTCATAATATGAATATAACAGCAATTCTCTTTGATTCCATGTCCTTGTGAATTCCATTGTACATTTTGGTTATTGCAGGTTGTGTGATTGATGTTTGGATGCATAACTTGTTATGTTAATTTGATGGAATTGCATTAGAAATGACTTTGATCATCCTACGAACCTGGTGTGAGGATATGAAATGATTGCATAATGATTTATGGTTGTACAGATATATTTCCAGGTAGTTGTATGATTTCTGGAAATATCCTTGATGATTATAATTCATTGCCAGTGAATTAGGGTTTGCATGTTGGAAGGAAAGCAAGTAATTGTCATAGGAAAACATCCCAAAACTTGTCTTGAAGAGAATGGTTGTGTAGGTTGGTAAATCTAAGTGTAAGTTGTAGCAAGGGTTTGTACAAACCATACACAGGCTGTACCAAATCGTACAAGTGGTCGTTTACCCGATTTGGTAATAAAATTGCAAGACAAAACCTGCCAAATAAGGAAATTTTGGTGTTTAAGAGAAATCGATTACAAAACTGATCTATTTGAGTTGCAAAACCTGTTCCAGTGAATTGGCTAAGTGGAAAATCATACAAGATATAGTTTTGTATGATTTGGATCATACAACTATACGATTTGCAATCTGTACAAGTTGTTTTGCAAGATTGACAAGTTGCACAAGACAAACCGTACAAGTTGTACGATTTGGGTAAGTTGGTTTTGAGACTTTGGGAATCATTTCTAGACCTTCTAAATCACCTCCCTCTCTAGGAATACTACACCTCTGTGATACATTTTTTCTCATTTCCATAGTTGTAAGGACCCGTTGATCGATTAGGTAGCACCAAAGTATGCTACATTTGGCATCGTTGCCTTATCAAACTTTGGCATTTTTGTTAAAAATGGATCAAAATTGTTGCAGTTAAGAAGATCCTACAAAGTGATAAATTATGAGTACCACAAATTGGAGGTGAATTATAGACACAAGTGTGCAAAGGTGTATGATATGGGATTAAGGAGAAGATATCCCAATTAGAAGTAGTATGAGAATTGCTTAAAGAGTGAACATGAACAGTGTTGAACACAATACGCATGAACCAATGATGGAACAAGTATGGATGTATGACAAAGGAGATATTGAGAGGTTGGATAAATATTTGATAAAAATGGAAGGAGAGGATCAAGAAGCACCTAGAGTCAAAATGTACAAATGGATCATACAAATGTACGATTTACAATCCGCACAAGTTGTTTTGCAATATTGACAAGTTGCACAAGACAAATTGTACAAGTTGTATGATTTGGGTAAATTAATTTTGAGATCTTGGGTATCATTTATAGACCTTCTAAATCACCTTCCCATTTGGTAATACTACACCCCTATGCTAAAAATAGGAGCAGCCCATGTGTCTCTAATGCAACCAAAAATTCACTTGGAAAGAGATAAAGGAAATCCAAAATAACTAAGCACCTGAGCTAAAAACTCTAGGTCTACTCCATCGAAGGCATTGGCCATGTCAATTTTAACCATGATATTTTTTTATTCTTTACTATTAGTATGTAAGGCTTCATGGATGATCACAATTTTATCATATAGTTTATTTCCATGGGTGAAACCTCCTTGTTCAATAGAGATAACTTTATATAGATCCTTTTTTATTCTAGTGGCTATGATTATGGTAATAAATTTATATGAAAATTTTCACAAATAAATAGGTTGAAATCGACTAAAGGTTGAGGCATTATTTTCATTTTGAATCAAAGCTAAAAATATGTACTTAATAACACCAATCAACTTCCCTTTTTTACAAGCATCCTCGATCATTTGAAAAAGATCTACAACTACTTAATAAAAAAAATAGTGGTAAAAAGTAGTTCTAGGGTAAATCATAGGTTTTTGAAATGGGTCCCATTCCCCTTGTGTCAATATTTGAACTTGGATATCATGGATAAAAACCAAAAACATACCACTATAGTATCCTTCATGGGATGGTTCTAATTTCTTACCATATGATATAATACTAACGTATTAACTTTGTCATCTTCAATATCATTGTGTGGTTCTAAGGAATATTGGATAAAAAACCATAATATATATATTTTTGCTAGAGAATAAGGGGTTGTACTAGGGTCCCCCACCCTTGAAAAATCACAACTATATCCTTTATATCTTGAGAGTTTAAAAATAGATTCAATTCTCATCTCAATTCAAATGCTATAGCTAGATATTGTTGGAAATTTTGAGTATAGTGTGTTGTCATTGATGTCAAAGGATTGATGTCATAGGTTGATGTCAAAAGAGAAGATGTCAATGGTTGTCATTGATAATATTATAATATTTATTATTATAATATTGGTTGAAGAAAAGCATTATAATATCTACATTTTAAATATTATAATGAAGGACAAAAGGCTTAAAAGCTTTTTGGAACAATGGTTTAAAATGAAGGTGAGGTTCAAAATAATTAATATTATTGATGGCAATAATATTAATTATGAAGGCAAAGTTCAAAAGAATTAATATTATTAATATTATATAATATTAATTATAAAGGCAAGGTTCAAAAGGAGCAATATTATAATATTATTATTATAATATAAAGTTTTTAAATAATATTTGAGTGCCAATAAATTGAAGACAATTTGAATTATTTTCAAATAAAGTGACCGATGTCATATGGATGAAAAACAAATGTGGCACCAACGTTGGATGAAGACCAAATGAAATATATAAATACCAGTGCCTAAGATCATTTGCAAGGGGTTTTGAAATCATGCAATATAATTCACTGAAATTTGATGCATTCGGCAGAGAAGAAGAAGGAAGAGGAAGCATAGTCTTTTGAGGTGATTGTGGAGGTTTCACATTGGAACTAGTACGTGTTTTAACTTATCTAGCCAGCTAGACTAGTTGGTGACTGAGCCAACATGACGACATTGTCAGAAGGAGGTTTTGGGTTTGAAAGCCATCGTAGACCATTTTATTTTGGTTTGGGTTTATCTTGTGATAGGATAAGATAAAAAGTGTTTGGTGCCTTAGAGATCTCATGAGCTGCATTAGTGCAACCGATCGTGGTCCCTTGGTTGGGTTCCTTACTCTCATGAGGTGAGAGGTTCGAGTCATGTTGAGGGTAGAATAAAAGGAGGTATTTGATTTTTAATTTACATGTGATTTTTGTGGAGTTATAAGGTTAATTTGGTATTTAATATTTGCACATTTGATATAGGAGAAATAAGTTTTGTAAAGGGTATTTTGGTGTTATAATTTAAATCTATTTAGAAGGATAAATAATGCATGAAAAGAGTCTTTTGATATTATAATTTAAAACCTATGTAGAAGGAGAAATAAGGTGTGATAAGGATATTTTCATTGTATGAGTTTATTGTGTGTGTTTTTAAAAATAGGAGTTATAAGGTTTTTCATATTAAAATTTGAAGAACACAAGCTTATACTGAGAGGGGGGTGAACAGTATAAGACCACTTTTTACTTTTTCTTCCAAATAAATATTATGTTGTGTAAAGATAGCAGTATCAATAGCAATAATCAAAGCAATGCACAAAAAACATACACAATATAGACACCACAATTTACGTGGTTCACCCAATGTGGGCTACTCCATGGAGAAAATATTTTACTAAAACTTTCTCAATAAATATCTTTGGGAATCACTCCCAATTACAATGTTTATGGACCTTTGTCCAAAGGAGATGCTGATCCCCTAATCTCAAGTTCATGGATCTATTCCACAGGAGAACTCTTTTCCCTTCTACTCTAGCTATGTGATCTTCTAGAAGACTCTATCTCTATGTTGCACTAACTGGTGGACCTCTCTCCACTTGAAGACTCCTCACTTAGATATGTTTTCAACTATGTTGGCTACTAGATCTTTATCCACTGAGACTCTATCCTTTGTATGCTATCACCTCCAAAGCTCTATCAATAGGCTCATTAAGAACGTACTCAATAGGATCACATAGAACCTACTTAACAAGCTCACATAGAACTTTTCCAATGCTGAATAAAAAGCTCACATAGAACCTATTCAATATTGAATAACAAGCTCACATAGAACTTGTCCAATGCTGAATAACAAGATCACATAGAACCTGTCCAAATCTGCTCCAACAAGCTCACTACGAGCTTTTCCAAATCTACTCTAGCAAGCTCACCAATAACTTGCCCAAATATGATCTATCAAGCTCACCAAGAACTTGCCCAAAATTGTCCACAAGTCTGTCCCAACACTGTCCTCAACTTTGTCCTAAAGGCCTTCTCAAAGCCTCAATAAATCATGCTCAAGTAGTACTCAAAATGATCTCAACAATGAATGGTAATCTCAACTCAAATCAGCTTCATATAAGCATAAAGAGAATTGTTAGAGACTCAATATATTATAATCTCACTCTCAACCCAAATCAATCTCAACTCAACTCATAGAAGCATAAAGAGAATTGTTAGAGACTCAATATGTTCTAAACTCACTCTCAACTCAAATCAACCTCATAGAAGCATAAAGAGAATTGTTAGAGACTCAATATGTTCTAACCTCAATCTCAACTCAACATAGAATGATGGAATAATTTGTTTCATAGAACTTGAACAATCACTTCACACATCACTTGACTAGGCTCAATCAACTCAACTCAACCAATCATCACAAGGGACAACTCTATCTCACACAACCCTAGTCCAAGTATGTATCAACCAACTCAAATGTTTCCAACAATGCTCAACCACAAATATCACATAAAAATGATACTCACATTCTTTTCAAAATCATGTTCTTTCACAACCAATGGGCTTCAAAAACTATGCTTATACAAAAAAGTTTAAACACAAATCTCAATTCAAAAAACCTTGAAACATTCAACCAACCACTTTCAAAAAGGAAACCACAAATAATCCTTTTCCCTCCAATGATATTTTAGAAATCAACCACCATAAACAATCAATAGAAGAATGTGCCCATACATTTTATGAAGATGAAAAAACCTCTTTGTAAATCTGCCACAATCACAAAATTCTTTTGCCAATCTTCACAAGGGTTAGTAGATCACAAAATAATCAACATTACTCCACTTTTCAATAATCATCACCAAGGCCTTTAATTGCACAAATTCCTTATCTCTCCTAAAACAACTTGTACCATAAAATAAAATAAATCAAAACATTGCATAACCTTTTCACTCCCAAAACCACTTATACCATAAAATAAAATAAATCACAATATTGCATACCTTGTCACCTCATGAAAGAATTAATCCTCTTAAAAAAGAACAAGGTAAACTTCAGTTTCAGAACCCCTTTGTAAAATCAGAAATATCTCTTTACACACACCTTATTTCTCCTTCTAAATAAGTTAGTCAAATATCCCTTGAAATAGGCTTTCCGACGATATATAATTTTCCCCCTTTCCGAAATAAATTGAAACCTTTACAATATATATATATATATATATATATATATATATATATATATATATATATATATGCCAACCTCCATTAATTGCACATAGGTCGGCCCTCCATTAATTTAAACTTAAACTTTAAACTTTAATATATTCATCACTGGAGGTCCTTTTTCAATGAAACAAAATTCCACCTTGGCTTTTAAGAAAAGCCCTTTCCACATAAGCCCACCATGGTTTTAAATAAAACCTTTTATTTTGTCTGCCTTGGTTTTCATAAAAACCTTGTATATATCCATGCTCTCCGAAATATCATAGATGATTATCTATGAAGTTATTTTACCACAAAAAATCAATGTGAAATCAATGATCCATGTGAAATCAATGAAAACATAAAATTCCTCAAATTAACTCAAATTTCTAATAATCTTCCCCTTTGTTATTGATGGCAACACCTCTAATGCAAACACCGTAATCACTATAAAAACCATATCTAAGAATCAAAGCTGATCCCCCTGACTCAATACTCTCTATGGAGGATGCTCCCCCTAATGCAATATTCTCTTTGGAGGCTGCTCCCCTAACTCAATACTCTCTTTGGAGGCTACTCCCCTTAACTCAATGCTCTCCCCCTTACTCAAATCTCTCCCCCTTGACATCAATTGCAAAAGGGACACCTATGGGGCTAAAATATATGACTCTTAAGCTTAGTCCCCTCACCCCCTTATCTTTTGAGGTGATTAATTTTGGGGTGTGAGTACTTTTACTCCCATATCACTTTATTTCTTTCCTCTATCAACTTCCTTCCACGTTTTTCTGATATCCTTATCTTGATGAATTACATGATCTTCTTGTCTAGAACCTGTTTGACCTTCTTGCCTTGAACTTGTTTGGAATTGAGTCCTACACTATCTTGCAATATGCCTAAAGTTATTGCAATTAAAACACTTGATATTGTAGCCTTTGGTTGGTTCCCATGTCCTAAAATTATTCTTAAAATAATTTCCATATCTATTCCTTTCCTGAACCCTGTATTCTGAAGCTCTATTTTCATGACCATTATAACCATGACTTCTGAATTGTGTAGATCTAAAACCAAAACCATGTTTCTCATTTCATTTGCATTGAAAAGCTCTATGACCAATCCTATTGCATGAGAAGCAATGTCCCTAAAAACCATACCTTCTTCCCTTGAATTTTCTTCTAGCAAAATCAAACTTCTTTGATCCATGGATCTTGCAATGTATAGCCCTGTGTCCAAATCCATTACAAGAAAAACAATATCAATGAAAAGCCCTTTGTTCATGCCTTGGTTCTTCATACCTTTCTGACCATTATCATTATGATCATCTTCAACTTGTGCATTGCATTCTTGAACCTTATTTGTAGCATCTAAAACCTCTTACTTAGTTTCTTCCTTGCCTTTCTCTTCAATAATTTATTTTCTCTTTGAACTTGATTCACCTATCTCAAAACAAGAACCAAACTGAATATTTGGAGCCATAGGAACTTTGGAAGTTTCCTCAAAAATATTAGGTGCTTCCTTGCTTTCATATTTTAGAACTTCCTTTCCTTTTGAGTGTGATTCCCCAAACCTGAAATATGGGACCTTTGGTGCTTTGAAACCTTTCCAAAACTTGTGCAACTTATCCTTGGAGTCTTTCATCTCCAATCTTAAGGAAAAAACTTCATGTTCTAATATTTCACATTCTTTCTTCCTTACCTTTAATTGTTCAATCATATCTTATTCAATTTTCTTTGCCTCTTCAACCATGATTTTTAGATCAATGAGATCTTGTAGGAGCTTTACCTTTATCTTCTCATCCTCTTGTGCTTGAGCCTTTAGTCTTGAGTTTTCTCTTTTTATTTCTTCAAAAGCTTGTTCTGACACTTTATTTTCTTCATGATCATAATTGTGCCTATTTTTCTCTTCATGATAAATTTTTACTTTAGATTCCTGCTTTTGATATTCAGTAGGAGCTTCGTCTTTTTCACTGAATGAGAGACTTTCATTATTGCTGCTAGAAGCACTGATTGTTTCTTCCATATACAAGCTCTTCTTGCCATGCCTGCCTTGATCATACATGTTTTCCTTTTCTTTTTTATTCTTGCATTCATATTCACTATTTTGATTGTGCATATCTTCCTTGAGTTCCATTTCATATTCACTATCACTGAAGCCATTACAATAACCTGAGACATGATCGAGTTGACCACAAGTAGAATATTCTTCTTTTGAAACCTTGAATGCTGCCTTTTGAGAAACAATATCTTTGAAAATCCAGTCAAGTTCCATTTCCTCTCTATTGCTGCTATACCCATTTTATGGACAATAAAATGCCATGTGACCAAGCTTACCACACTCAAGACATCTTACTGATTTTTCTTCTTCCCTTCTTAGAGCTTCAAGATCAGATTCATTTTTATTCTTAGATCTCATGGTTCTTATTTTGCCTTTATTTTCCATGTGTGTTCTTGTAGAATCTTCCCTCAAGTTTTTACCCTTTCTGAAGAAAACTGCTCTGATACCAATTGAAGAACACAAGCTTATACTGAGAGGGGAGGGTGAATAGTATAAGACCACTTTTTACTTTTTCTTCCAAATAAATATTATGTTGTGTAAAGATATCAGTATCAATAGCAATAATTAAAGCAATGTACAAAAACCATACACAATAGAGACCACAATTTATGTGGTTCACCCAATGTGGGCTACTCCATGAAGAAAATATTTTACTAAAAATTTATCAATCAATCTCTTTGGGAATAACTCCAAATTACAATGTTTATGGACCTCTATCCAAAGGAGATGTTGATCCCCTAATATCAAGTTCATGGATCTCTTCCACAGGAGAACTCTTTCCCCCTCTGCTCTGGCTATGTGATCTTCTATAAGACTTTGTCTCTCTACTACACTAACTGGTGGACCTATCTCCACTTGAAGACTCCTCACTTAGATCTATCTTCAATTGTAATGGGTACTGGATCTTTATCCACTAAGAATCTATCCTCTGTAATCTGTCACCTCCAAATCTCTATCAATAGGCTCACTAGGAAACTTCTCAATAGGCTCACATAGAACCTGCTTAACAAGCTCACACAGAACTTGTCCAATGTATAATAACAAGCTCACACATAACCTATCCAATGATAAATAACAAACTCACACAAAACCTGACCAATGCTGAATAACAAGCTCACACATAACTTGTCCAAATATGCTCCAACAAGCTCACTAAGAACTCTAGCAAGCTCACCAAGAACTTGCCCAAATCTACTCTAGTAAGCTCACCAAGAACTTGCCTAAATCTGTTCTAGTAAGCTCACCAAGAACTTTCCCAAAACTATCCACAAGTTTGTCCCAGCACTGTCCTCAACTTGTTCCAAAGGCCTTCTCAAAGGCTCAATCAATCATGCTCAAGTAGTACTCAACAATGAAAGGCAATATCAACTCAAATCAACTTCATAGAAGTATAAAGAGAATTTTTAGAGACTCAATATGTTCTAATATCACTCTCAACCCAAATCAATCTCAACTCAACTCATAGAAGCATAAAGAGAATTGTTAGAGACTCAATATGTTCTAAAATCACTCTCAACTCAAATCAACCTCATAGAAGCATAAAGAGAATTGTTAGAGACTCAATATGTTCTAACCTCAATCTCAACTCAACATAGAATTATGGAATAATTTTTTTCATAGAACTTGAACAATCACTTCACACATCACTTGACTAGGCTCAATCAACTCAACTCAACCAATCATCACAAGGGAAAACTCTCTCACACAAACCTAGTCCAAGTATGTATCAACCAACTCAAATATTTCCAACAATTCTCAACCAAAAATCTCACATAACAATGATACTCATATTCTTTTCATACTCATGTTCTTTCACAACCAATGGGCTTCAAAAACTATGCTTATACAACAAAGTTTAAACACGACTCTCAATTCAAAAAAACTTGAAACACTCAACCAACCACTTTCAAAAAGGAAACCACAAACAATCATTTTCCCTCCAACGATATTTCAAAAATCAACCACCATAAAAAATCAATAGAAGAATGTGCCCATACCTTTTATGAATATAAAAAAACCTCTTTGTAAATCTGCCATAATCACAAAATTCGTTTGCCAATATTCACAAGGGTTAGTAGATCATAAAATAATCAACATTACTCCACTTTTCAATAATCATCACCAAGGCCTTTAATTGCACAAATTCCTTATCTCTCCTAAAACCACTTGTACCATAAAATAAAATAAATCAAAAAATTGCATAATATTTTCACTCCCAAAACCACTTATACCATAAAATAAAATAAATCACAATATTGCATACCTTGTCACCTCATGAAAGAATTAATCCTCTTAAACAAGAACAAGGTAAACTTCACTTTTGGAACCCCTTTGCAAAATCAGAAATATCTCTTTACAAACACCTTATTTCTTCTTCTAAATAAGTTATTCAAGTAGCCCTCGAAATGATATTTATGGCGATATATAATATGTCCCCTTTCCGAAATAACTTGAAACCTTTACATATATATATGCCAACCTTCTTTAATTGCACATAGATCAGCCCTCCATTAATTTAAACTTAAACTTTAAACTTGAATATCTTCATCATCGGAGGTCCTTTTTCAATGAAACAAAATTCCACCTTGGATTTTAGGAAAATCCCTTTTAATATAAGCCCACCATGGTTTTAAATAAAATCTTTTATTTTTTCTGCCTTGGTTTTCGTAAAAACATTGTATATATCCATGCTCTCCGAAATATCAAAGATGATTATCTATGAAGTGCTTTTGCCACCAAAACTCAATGTGACATCAATGATCCATGTGACATCAATGAAAACATAAAATGCCTCAATTTAACTCAAATTTTCAACAAAATTATTGTGTGTAATTTTTGCATGGTGAAGGAAAGTTAAAAGGTTTTTATTCTTCAATTAAAAGCCTTGTTTTGAGAAAATAAAAAGAGGATAATTTTGTGCAAAATTTTGAGGAAAGGTTATTGTGTTTGATTTGAAAATAATATTGGCTAAAATCTTTAAGTGGCAAAAATAAAATTATTTTAGAACATGTTTTGAGGGCATCTTTCATCAAAGCAAATTGAGAGGTATGTTGACATTATTCCTTCTCTAGAATAGTTGGTTGAGCAAATATTCATAATTATAAGGTGGAGATAAAAGGGTTGATTAGTGTGTATTGTTGGAAATATTTGAGGTAGGGTTTGAGAATAAATTATGCATCATTGATTAGTAAATTTGGAAACACTTGAGTTAGGGTTTTTTAGAACAAATTGAGTATTCATTGTGTGAATAAATTTGTGAATCCTTTGAGCATTTATTTGAGTGATATTGAAAAGAAAATATTGTGAAATTATATTACATATCATTTCTTATGTTTTATTGAATAATAATTATGGTTAGAATATGTTTGAAATATTATGAGCAGTTTTGAGCATGTGTTATGAGCAGTAATGAGCATGTAGTAGAGCATAATTGAGAAGAGACAGTGAGCAATCTACAGTAGGTTTGAGGTAGTTTTATGAGTAGGTTTGAGGTGGTTTTATGAGTAGGTTTGAGGTAGTATTATGAGCAAGTTTGAGGTAGACTTATGAGTAGGTATGAGATAGATTAGTATAGGCATTTGAGTAGATCTAATAAGAGGCGAGAATAGATTTGATAAGAGTAGTGAGTAGATTTTATCAGAGTTGAGCAGAGCTAAGAACTAGATTTGGAAGCCAATTAGTGCAAAGGGGATAGAGTTCTCCTGTAGAGAGAGATCTACAAACTAGAGTATAGGGGATAGATTTCTCCTATGGAGAGATATCCAAAAACCAGAGCAAAGGGGATAGATTTATCCTGTGGAGAGATATCCACAAACTAAAGCATTGGGGATTGAGATATCCTTTGGAAAGAGGTCCATAAACCTTGTAATAGGGAACTAGTTCCCAACAAATTTTTTGAGAAAAATTATAAGAACTATTTTCTTTGTGGATGTAACCCACATTGGGCGAACCACATTAAATCATGTATCTCATGTGTGTGATGATGTGTGTATTATTTACTACTTTGATATTATTGTTGTTATCATTTGGATTGAAAATTAAAAAGTTTTATCTTATACTATTCACCCCCCTCTCAGTATAAGCTTATGTTCTTCAATTGGTATCAAAGCGGGTTCCTTCATGAAAATCCTAACAGTTTGAAGGAAGATCCTATAATAACATATATGACCACAAAAAATGGAGAAGAAGTCATGATTGACATGAAAGAGAAACTTATTGCTGCTCTTATAAATTTTGAAAGAGTTAGAAATATGAATTCGAGTTTGAAGGCTCAAATTCAAGAGGATGAGGAAGAAAAGATAAAACTTCTACAAAATCTCATAGACCTAAAGGTGAAAATTGAAGAGGCAAAGAAAATTGAAAAGGATATGGCAGAATAGTTAAAGGTAAAAGAGTTAGAATGTGAAATATTGGAACTTGAAATTATCTCTCTAAGAAAGGGAGTTGAAAAGTCTAAAGATAAGTTACAACAAAATATAAAGTTAGGGAAACAGAAAGAGGAGTCAAGCTCCAAAGGACCAAAGACATCATAGAAATAATATCCCATGACCTATTTTAATATATTGAAAGGCAAAAGCATCAAGAAGGAAGAAAATAGAGAAACATCATGGACAAAAGTCAATTACAGAAACAACAAAGGATCATGTGACCATCTAATAGGTTACAAAATTTCTTCCATGGTTATTATTTTTTCATGTAACAAATATGGTCATAGAGCTATTCATTGCATGATCCATGTGAGAAATAATGTTGATAGAAATTTCAATTCATTTGCACCTCTCATGGATAACAATATCATCTGTTACAAATGTAATAACTTTGGGCACAAGGCCAAATGGTGTAAAATAGTATTTTCTAAATCAAGAAAAAGGAAGGAGGGTCAGAAGGTTCAAAAGAATACAAAATCAAAAGTTTGGAAAGAGAGAAAAGAGCCAAAAAAGGAGAAGTCAACTTTGGTACAAATAGTTCTTCATGCACAAGATAAGACAAATCAATGGCTTATTAATAGTGGTTGTTCGAGTCATATAACAAGTGGAAAAAGTAAATTTCTTACGCTTAAAGAAATCAATGGAGGATCAATGAAATTTGGTGACAATGGTTCAAAAACATTGTTGGAAAAGGGACATTGAGTTTAGATAATGAAAAATAAAATACATAAAATGTATTTTATGTTAAGGGATTAAAGCACAAATGTAACTCAACTTTTTGATCAGGGGCACACAATCACTTTTCATCCAAATAGATGTGAGATCATAAAATCCAAGATAAGAAAGCATTTTGTAGATGCCAGTAGAACTACAAACAATCTCTACATACTAAGTTAAATTAAGGGAGAAAAATATTTCTTATCACAAGAGGATGAGAGTTGGTTATGGCATAGAACAATGGGTCATCTGAAATTTTAAAACATAGTGAAAATAAGCTACAAATAGGCCTTTAGATATTTACCCAATATAAAAAGACCACAAAGCACAACTTGTGCACAATGTTAGCATGGAAATCAAACAAGAACAAGTTTCAAATCAAAATAATTTACTTCATATGAACCATTAAAACTAGTTCACACTGATTTATGTGGTCCTACAAGGACAAAGATTTTACAAGGTGAAAGTTACTTCATGCTATTTATAGATGATTTCTCCAGAATGACTTGGGTAACTTTCTTAAAAGAAAAGTTAGAAGCTTTTGAGAAATTCTAAGCATTCAAAGTTCTAGTAGAAAATGAAACAAGTTAAAAGATCAAGTATCTAAGGTTAGATAGAGGAGGAGAATTTACTTTAGGTGAATTCATAGAATTATGTGAATAACATGGGATCAAAAGAGAATGCTCAGCAGCAAGGACCCCACAAAAAAATGGAGTAGTTGAAAGGAAAATATAACTATTGAGAATATGTCTAGAGCTATGCTAAATGAATCCAATATTTCATATGGGTTTTAGAGAGAGGCAGTTCATAAAACTGTCTATATCATCAATAGATATTAGGTAAGAGTAAATCATCATAAAAATATATATGAGCTTTGGAAGGGAAGACTAGCTACTATGAAGTATTTCAGAGTTTTTGGAATCAAAGGCTACATTATATGGGAAAAGAAAAAAATTGGGCAAGTTTAACTCAAGGTGTGATGAGGGTATCTTTCTTGAATATTCCACTAAGATCAAAGCCTATAAATTCTATAATAAGAGGACACATACAATTATGGAAGTATAAATGTGATAGTTGATGAAAATATATGGTCAAAAGAACCAACTCAAGAAATCGTATATCAAGAAGAAGAAAATTGCCAAGAAGAAGTAGGTGAGGAATCAGAAGAATATGAAGCACAAAGAACACCACCTAAGACTCCATCCAGGTATGTACAAAATATGAAGAACACAAGCTTATACTGAGAGGGGGGGTGAACAGTATAAGACCACTTTTTACTTTTCTTTTCAATTCAATATTATGCAGTGTATAGATAGCAGTAATCAAAGTAATGCACAAAACACCATACACAAAAGTGAAAAAAAAAATTATGTGGTTCACCCAATGCAGGGTACTCCATGGAGAAAATATTTTGCTAAAAAGTTCTCAATAAATATCTTGGGAATCCCTCCCAATTACAATGTTTGTGGACCTCTATCCAAAGGAGATGTTGATCCCCTAAATCTCAAGTTCATGGATCTCTTCCATAGGAGAACTCTTTTCCCTTTTGCTATGGCTTGTGATCTTCTAGAAGACTTTGTCTCTCTGCTGCACTGACTGGTGGATATCTCTCCACTTGAATAATCCTCACTTAATTTTGTCTTCAATTTTCTTGGCTACTGGATCTCTATCCACTGAGACTTTGTCCTCTGTAATATGTCACCTCCAAATCTTTGTCAATAGGTTCACTTAGAACCTCCTCAAATCTACTCAATAGGCTCACTCAGAACCTACTCAATTCTTCTCAATAGGCTCACTAAAAACTTGCTCAAATCTACTAAATAGGCTCACTCAGAACTTGCTCAAATCTGCACAATAGGCTCACTTAGAACCTACTCAAATTTGATCAATAGGCTCACTCAGAACCTGCTCAAGTCTGCTCAATAGGCTCACTCAAAACCTGCTCAATAGGCTCACTCATAACCTGATAAAATATGCTCAACAAGCTCACATAGAACTTATCACAATGTTCTCAATAAGTCCTCTCTAGGACTTACTCAAATCTACATAACAAGCTTTCACAAAAGCTTACACAAAAACAATCCACAAGCCTTCTCAAAGACTTGCCTCAAATCAACTCAAAAAAATCTTAACTCAATCTCATAGAAGCATAAAGATAATTGTGAGAGATGCAATATGTTCTATACTCAAATACCAATCTCAATTCAAAGTAATCTCAACTCAACTTAATATTATAGAAGCATAAAGAGAATTGTTAGAGACTCAATATGTTCTATACTCAAATCCCAATCTCAAATCAAAGTAATATCAACTCATCTCAATATTAATTCAATCTCATAGAAGAATAAAGAGAATTGTTAAAGACTCAATATGTTCTATTCTCAAGGCTCAATCTCAACTCAATAAGAATATAGAATAGTTTGTTTCATGGAACTTGAACAACCACTTCATGCAACCACTTGACTAGGCTCAATCAACTCTACTCAACTAATCACTTCAAGAAACAACTCTTTCTCACAAACCCTAGTCCAAACATGAATCAACTAACTCAAAATATTTTCAACAATGCTCAAAAACAAATATTACATAACAATGATACTCATGTTCTTTTCTAACTCAAGTTCAAGTTCTTTGCATCACCCATTGGTTTCAACAACAATGCTAATAAGACAAGGTTTTAATCACAACTCTCAATTTAGAAAACCTTGAAGCATAAACTCAACCACTTTTGAAAAGGAAACCACAATCAATCCTTTTCACTCCAATGATATTTCAAAAATCAACCACCCAAATAAAATCAATGGAGAGTATTACTCATACCTTTTGATGTCTTATGAGTTGTCCACTAAATTTGTCACACTCAACACACTTTATTTTTCAACTCTTAACAAGGGTTAGAGATCTTGAGTAATAACACAACAATAATATCCAAATAACACCTTATTACTCATACTTTATTTTAACATCCACCAAAGTTCTTTTTAAAAGAAAACCCTTACTCAAAATAACTTTCACTAAAAAGAAATTTATCAAAAACCCTTATTACTCCTAACAATTTCAAAAATCACAATTAAAAATAATTCACAACTCAAATAGCCACCATGACCTTATTCTCTAAGGTTACTCAAAAAATCAAATAACGAAGCACCTTTACCGCTTATCACTCCACCTTAGGCAATCCAAACAAAATATTAATAAAAACCTTAATACCTACCTTGAGGGGAATCGAACCCTCATATTTAACCAACATGAACACCCTAGCCATGACCAAGATGCCACACGAGCTGCAGGATCATTGGTGAAAAATAAGCACCACCCACTTCTTATCCTTCACCCTCTTCCGCCAAGTGAAATGTATGCGCCTTGGGCACCTCAAAAAAACAAAGACAAAAATGATGCTTGCAGGAATCGAATGCACAACCTCATTATCACCAACATATTTGCACAATCCACGCTACCACTAGTCCACACTGCCCAATGCATTTTGGGAAGTGGTCATTATCTCCCTTTAATGTTCCCTGCATCACTTAAATGAAAAACACTAGCTCTTTTTCTTTGCAAATACCAAGTGCAAATATCAATGAGCAAGGATGAATGAATTAAAAAATTCAATGGCATATTTATATGCCTTCCCTTTGCTTTGGAAACATCAACCTTTTTGAAACTTCCTTCATGACGTCGACGGATAAACTTTTAATTTTAATTTTAAAATTTAAACTAAATCTTTAAAATTAAATATCTCCATCACCGGGGCACCTTTTTCGATGAAACAAAAAGCCAACTTGGGTTTTAATAAAAACCCATTTGCAAAGCTTTCATTGAAGCTCCTTTTGGAACCAAATGCCATGCATTCCTTCTTGAACCTTTGATCAAAAACCTTTGCTTCTCATGAAGCTCTTTGTAAAGCACAAACATAGTGCTTACTTACATAGATCCTTTTGACATCAATGACAACTCTTAGCTTAGGGGCTCAAAATATCCAAAAATATCTCCCTTTGTCATTGATGGCAACCTATATCCTTTTACTAAAATATGACTTTATTTTCTACTCCCCCTGGGACTTTGCTCCCCCTAGATCAAAGCTTTCTCAAATATTAAATTTCTCCCCATATAAAAAACTCTCCTCAATATACACAAATCTCTCCCCATTTGTCATCAATGGCAAAGGGTCACCTTTGGGGCTTGAGGCTAAGAATGAGCCTCTTAGCTTAGCTTCTCCCCCACCTCCACATGAGGTGGTTAATTCTGGGGTGGGAGTATTCGAAAGCATTGCTCTTTACCTTTAACTTTCTCTCTTTCTTTCTGAGTTTTTTGAATCCTCTCACTGTTTCTTACCAAGTCATCATCCCTGTTCCTGTCATCACTTCTATTCCTATTCCTATTCTTGTTCTCATCCATGTTCCTATTTTTATTCGTGTTCTTGTTCTTATCCATGTTCCTATTCCTATTCATGCATGCTTCTGGAATATTTGCTCTACACCATCTTACTATGTGACCATCATTATTTCACTTATAACACTTAATGTTATTATTCCTTGGAGGTGCAAATGTCTTAGGATATCTCCTAGTGAAGCTATATCCTCTTCTGCCATGAACCCTACAATTCATTGCCTTGTGACCAAACTCATTGCATGAGTAGCAATACCCATGGAAAAGCTACCCTTTCCCATATTCTTGTATTTTTTATGACTTACACTGTGAAACCATGTGCCAAAACCTATGATATGAGAAGCATATCCTATTGAATCTTCCTTGCCTAAACCTCATTGCTCTCCTATTCTAATTGTTGTTCCATATGTATCTTCTTTGTGCATTGTTTCTATCTTTGACCTATTTGTTGTCCAAATCATCCTCTGATGTATCATTCAAACTTACACTATTATTTTCTAAAGTATCTGCTTCTAAAATTCCTTCTTCTTCTAGACTTGAAGTAGACTTTTCTTCCCATTTATTTTGAGCTTGTTTGGAACCAAGACCTGTCTTGTTTGTTTCTCCTCTTTGTATCTTGATTATTTTGTCTACACTCTTTGCACTATTCACATATTTGTACAAATTTTCCTTGGAATCCTCTAAATATTCCTTTAGTAGTGCCACTTCTTGTGTTAACTTTTCACACTCCAAAATCTTTGCTTCTAACTTATCCTTGAACTTACTTGCCTTATCCTTTGACTTTTCTAAGTCCTCTATGAGCAATAATCTTTCTTCATAACATTCTTGAAACTGAATTTCAGGCTTAGAGTGTTGCTTTCTTACCTTCTTTATTGTGTCAAGAGCATATATAAGTTCTCCCTTGAGATCATATCGATTCTCCACTGAATAGTCCTCTATTTGTTTACCTTTGTCTCTATCATTACTTCCTTTTGGCTTGTCTTCTATGGGATCACTTACTTCATATTCTAATGCCATTAGAATATTCTCATCTAGTCTTTCAAGTGCATATTAAAAACCATCATCACTAAAACTATAGCCATCCCTAGTGCAATAATCTTCAAGATGTCCAAATTTACCATATCTAAAACACTTGAGAATAACTGGAGTCCTTTTATCTCTAACCATAAATATGACTTCATCTCTATCATTGTATGAAAAACTAGCATCACTATCATTTGAGTACTTACTTGCATTATCTGCATAGTAGCTTTTCTTTTGCCTGAGGAAGAACTTCTTTCCTTGTCTACTTTGTCCATCCTTGCCTTTCTTTTTGTACCTATGTCTTTTTTATTCTCTGTACTTGTGATCTTGTTTTTCTTTGTCACTGTTGTACTTTGTCTCTTTGCACTCTATTGCATAGTGTCCAAACTTTTAAAAATTTAAGCACTTAATAGATATTACATCTATAAATATTTTGGAACCTTTATCTCTTCTACCATAGTTAGCTTCTTCATCACTAGATGACTCACTGCTTGATTATGTCTTTTTACCCTTTTTATTTTTGTCCACTTTGAATGCAACTTCTTTCGGAGGAATAGGATATTTTGTTCTTATCTCAAAATTAGTAAGCATGCCAAGAAAATAATTCCTTATCAAATAATAACTATCAATTGATGTTTCTATAGAAGAAACCTTTTCACTTTACCTTTTTGGAATAGTTCTCAAGATCTTATCACAAGCATCAGATTCATCAACCTTCATTCCAAGACCTCTCATCTCATGTACAAGTTCATAAATCTTATTGAGATAATCACAAATATTTTTATCATCTCTCATTCTTAAGTTCTCAAATTCTCTTTGAGATTTCTTATATTAGATTTCCTGAAACCTTTATCACCCTCATATATATCATGCAGGAGATCCCACATATCTTTTGTTGTTTTACAATCCATAACCTTCATAGATTATGATCTACCCAATCCTTTTATAATTACATTTATAACTCTTGAATTTGCATGTATTAGAAGCTCCTTATATGTAGGAGGATTTACTGTAGAATCATATCTAAGTTCCACTGCATCCCAAACTTCATTTCCAAGTGCCATCAAATGAAATATCATCAACATACACCAATACAAGAAGTCACTTCCATCAAATACTGGAACTACATTATTGAAGGATCCATCCTTTTTATCCGTGTGATCCATTGTGTTCTTAGATCGCTTTTCCTTCAAGCTGTCAAACTCTTCAAAAGGAACCTTCTTTGATACCAATTGAAGAACACAAGCTTATACTGAGAGGGGGGTGAACAGTATAAGACCACTTTTTACTTTTATTTTCAATTCAATATTATGTAGTGTATAGATAGTAGTATCAATAGCAGTAATAAAAGCAATGCATAAAAAAAGTGACACAACAATTTACGTGGTTCACCCAATACGGGCTACTCCACGGAGAAAATATTTTGTTAAAAATTTCTCAATCAATCTCTTGGGAATCCTTCCCAATTATAATTTTTATGGACCTCTATCCAAAGGAGATGCTGATCCCATAAATCTCAAGTTCATGGATATCTTCCATAGGAGAACTATTTCCCCTTTTGCTCTGGCTAATGATCTTCTAGAAGACTTTGTCTCTTTGCTGGACTAACTGGTGCATCTCTCTCCACTTGAAGAATCCTCACTTAGATTTGTCTTTAATTATCCTGGCTGTTGGATCTCTATCCACTGAGAATTTATCCTATGTGCTCTGTCACCTCCAAAGCTCTGTTAATAGGTTCACTCAAAACCTCCTCATATCTGCTCAATAGGCTTACTCAAAACCTACTCAATTCTACTCAATAGGATCACTCAAAACCTGCTCAAATCTGCTCAATAGGCTCACTCAGAACCTGCTCAAATATACTTAATAGGCTCACTCAGAACCTGCTCAAATATGCTCAATAGGCTCACTCAAAACCTGCTCAAATCTTCTCAATAGGCTCACTCAGAACCTGATCAAATATGCTCAATAGGCTCACTCAGAACCTGCTCAAGTTTGCTCAATATACTCACTCAAAACCTACTCAAATCTGCTCAATAGGATCACTCAGAACCTGCTTAATTCTACTCAACAATATCACATAGAACTTGTTCCAATCTGCTCAATAATTCCTCTCTAGGACTTGCTCAAATATGCATAGCAAGCTTTCACAAAAGCTTACACAAAAACAGTCCACAAGCCTTCTAAAATACTTACCTCAAATCAGCTCAACAAAATATTAACTCAATCTCATAGAAGTATAAAGAGAATTGTTAGAGACTCAATATGTTCTATACTCAAACTCCAATCTCAATTCAAATAAATCTCAATTCAAATAAATCTCAATTCAGCTCAATCTTATAGAAGCATAAAGAGAATTGTTAGAGACTCAAAGCAAAATCAACTCATCTCAATTTTAACTCAATATAATAGAAGCATATAGAGAATTGTTAGAGACTCAATATGTTCTATTCTCAAGGCTCAATATCAACTCAAACATAATATAAAATATTCTGTTTCATGGAACTTGAACAACCACTTTATGCAACCACTTGACTAGGCTCAATCAACTCTACTCAAACAATCACTTCAAGAAACCACTCTTTCTCACAAACCCTAGTCCAAGCATGAATCAACTAACTCAAAATGTTTCCAACAATGCTCAATAACAAATATTACATAACAATTATAATCATGTTCTTTTCTAACTCAAGTTCAAGTTCTTTGCATCATCCATTGGTTTCAACAACAATGCTAATAAGACAAGGTTTTAATCACAACTCTCAATTCAGAAAACCTTGAAGCATAAACTCAACCACTTTTGATAAGGAAACCACAATCAATTCTTTTCACTCCAATGATATTTCAAAAATCAACCACCCAAATAAAATCAATGGAGAGTATTACTCATACCTTTTTTGTGTCTTATGAGTTGTCCACTAAATTTGTTACACTCAACACACTTTATTTTTCAACTGTTAACAAGGGTTAGATATCTTGAGTAACAACACAAAAATAATATCTAAATAACACCTTATTACTCCTACTTTATTTTAACATCCACAAAAGTTCTTTTTAAAATAAAACCCTTACTCAAAATAACTTTCACTAAAAAGAAATTTATCAAAAGCCCTTATTACTCCTAAAAATTTCAAAAATCACAATTAAAAATAGTTCACAACTCAAACAACCACCATGACCTTATTCCCAAGGTTACTCAACAAATCAACTAATGAAGCACCTTTACCCCTTATCACTCCACCTTAGGCAATCCAAAAAAAATATTAATAAAAACCTTAATACCTGCCTCGAGGGGAATAAAACCCTCATCTTGCCCCAATGTGAATGCCCTAGCCATTGCCAAGCTATCGCATGAGTTGTGGGCTTGTTCATAAAAAATAAGAACCACCCGCTTCTTCTCATTCACCCTCTTCCTCCAACAAAAAAGTATGCACCTTGGGCACCTTAATAGAACAAGGCCAAAAATGATGCTTGTGGGAATAAAATGCACAACCTCCTTGTCACCAACACATTTGCACAATCCATGCTGCCACTAGGCCATGCTACCCAATGCATTTTGGGAAGTGGTCATTGTCTTCCTTTAATGTTTGCTGCATCACTTAAACGAAAAACATTAGCTCTTTTTCTTTGCAAATAACAAGCGCAAATATCAATGAGCAAGGATGAATGAATTAAAAAATTCAATGACATATTTATATGCCTTCCATTTGCTTTGGAAACATCGGCCTTATTGAAAATTTATTCATGACGTCACTGGATAAAATTTTAATTTTAATTTTAAATAAATTAAAATTTAAACTAAATCTTTAAAATTAAATATCTCCATCATCGGGGCACCTTTTTCGATGAAACAAAAAGCCAACTTGGGTTTTAAGAAAAACCCATTTCAAATATGCCATCCATGTTTTTAAATAAAAACCTTTTGCAAAGCTTCCCATGAAGCTCCTTTTGGAACCAAATGCCATGCATCCCTTCTTGAACCTTTGATCAAAAACCTTTGCTTCTCATGAAGCTCTTTGTGAAACACAAACATAGTGCTTACTTACATAGATCCTTTTGACATCAATGACAACTCTTAGCTTAGAGACTCAAAATTTCCAACAAAAGAATCATCCAAGAGATTTGATTATTGGAAATCCAGATGATAGACAAGCAAGGAGGAAGATAATAGGAACAAGTGAACATGCAGATATTTCTTTTCTGTCTAAAATTGAGCTTAAGGATTTCAATGAGGCAAAAGAAGATAAATTTTGGGTCAAGGCAATGGATGAGGATTTGTATCAGATATAAAAAAGTGAGACTTGGGAACTTGTCCCACGATCAAAAGACAAAAATGTAATTGGCTCTAAATGGGTTTACAGAAATAAGTTAAATGAATATGGTCAGGTAGTCAGAAATAAAGCAAGACTGGTATGCAAAGGCTATGCACAGGTTGAAGGAATTGATTTTGATAAAAAAATTTCTCCTATTGCATGACTTGAGGTCATAAGAATATTTTTGGCTTTCTCAAGCTTAAAAAACTTCAAAGTATATCAAGGGGATGTAAAATCAGCCTTTCTCAATGGCTTCCTAGAAGAAGTTTACATTGAGCAACTTGAGGGATTCAATCTGACTGATAAGCTAGATTGTGTATGCATATTAAAGAAGGCTCTCTATGGAATAAAGCAAGCTCCTAGGGCTTGGTATTCAAGGTTGGATAAGTATCTTCAAGAATAAAGTTTCAAAAAATTAATAGATGATAGCAATTTATACATCAAAAATGAAGGTAATGACTTGTTGATTGTGGTTGTCTATGTGGATGATATCATTTTTGGAGGTAGTAATGATAAGATGTGTTAGAAATTTGCAAAGTGTATGCAAAATGAATTTGAAATATCAATTCTTGGTGATTTGGCCTTATTTCTTGGACTACAAATTTTACAATTAGAAAAGGGTGTATTTCTCTCACAAACCAAGTATATAAAAGAAATGTTGAAAATTTTCAAATTGGAGGATTGTAAACTAGTGAGTACCCCCATGGTTATAGGATGCAAGTTGAGTAAATATGATGAATCTCTTGAGGTAAAACAATTTTTGTATAGATCCATGATTGGTAGCTTCACAACTACAAGACCAAATATAATGTAGGCAGTGGGACTAGTGATAAGATTTCAAGCAATGCCAAAGGAAACACATGTACTAGTAGTGAATAGAATTCTTAGGTATTTAAAAGGAACTATGGATTTTTGAATATAGTATCCCAAAAGTATCAACTTAACTCACAACATATACAAATGTAGATTGGGTGGGCAGTATTGATGACATAAAAAGCATGAGTGGAGGAGCATTCTTTCTTAGAGATTATTTAGTCTCTTGGCTAAGAAAGAAATAAGCTTCGATATGTTTATCCACAATAGAGGCAGAGTATATTGTAGTAGTTTCTTGTTGTACACAAGTGTTATGGATGAAGCAAACTTCAAAATATTTTAAGATAGTGCATGATCATCCCATATCCATACCATGTGATAATACAAGTGCCATAAACATTTCAAAGAATCCAGTAATGCATTCAAGGACCAAGCACATTCCAATAAAATATCATTTTAGAAGAGAAAAGGTGATGTATAAGAAAGTCAAATTGGAATATGTTACTACAAAGGAATAGATTGAGAACATATTTACTAAGCCACTTCCAAAGGAAAATTTGAGTATCTTAGAAGAAAGTTGGGAGTAGATTTACTCCCACCCCAAAATTAATCACCTCAAGGAGAGGAGGTGGGGAGGGGGATGAGCTAAGAATATTATATTTAGCCCCAAAGGATTCCATTTTCCATTGATGTCAAAGGGGGAGATATTTTAGTAAGTGGGAGAGCATTAAGTCAGAGGGAGCAGCTTCTCAGGGGAGCAAATTTGGAATCTAGTGGTTGGAAAAGGAATTTTCAGAAAGGGTTACCATCAATGACAAAGGGGGAGATTGTTGGAAATTTTGAGTATAGTGTGTTGTCATTGATGTCATAGGTTGATGTCAAAAGAGAATATGTCAATGGTTGTCATTGATAATATTATAATATTTATTATTATAATATTGGTTGAAGAAAAACATTATAATATCTACATTTTGAATATTATAATGAAGGACAAAAGGCTTAAAAGATCTTTGGAACAATGGTTTAAAATGAAGGTAAGGTTCAAAATAATATGAAGGCAAGGTTCAAAATAATTAATATTATTGATGGCAATAATATTAATTGTGAAGGCAAAGTTCAAAATAATTAATATTATTAATATTATTGAAGGCAATAATATTAATTATAAAGGCAAGGTTCAAAAGGATAAATATTATAATAATATTATTATAATATAATTTTTTTACAATTATATTTGAGCACCAAGAAATTGAAGATAATTTGAATTATTTTCAAATAAAGTGGCCGACGTCATATGGGTGAAAAAACAAAGGTGGCACCAACGTTGGATGAAGACCAAATGAAATATATAAATACTAGTGCCTAAGGTCATTTGCAAGGGATTCAAAAATTGTGCCATGTAATTTGCTCGAAATTCGATGCATTTGCCAGAGAAGAAGAAGGAAGAGGAAGCACAGTCCTTTGAGGCAATCATGGAGGTTTCACATTGGAACTAGTACGTGTTTTAACAAGTCCAGCCAGCTAGACCAGCTAGTGGTCGAGCTGGCATGAAGATGTTGTGAGGAGGAGGTTTCAGGTTCAAAACCCATTGCAAACCATTTTATTTTGGTCTAGGTTTAGCTTGTTGTAGGAGAAGATAAAAGTTGATTGATGCCTTAGAGCTCTCATGAGCAGTGTTAGTGCAGTCGGTCATGGTCCCTTGGTTGGGCACCTTGCTCTAACGAGGTGAGAGGTTCGAGTCACGTTGAGGGAAAAATAAAAGGAGGTATTTAATTTTTAATTTGCATTTTTATTTTTGTGGAGTTATAAGGTTAAGTTGGTATTTAATATTTGCACATTTGATATAGGAGAAATAAGTTGTGTAAAGGGTCTTTTGGTGTTATAATTTAAATATATTTCGAAGGAGAAATAAGGTATGAAAAGGGTATTTTGATATTGTAATTTAAAATCTGTTTAGAAGGATAAATAAGGTGTTGTAAGGATATTTTCATTGTATGAATTGATTGTGTGTTTTTAAAAGTAGGAGTTATAAGGTGTTTCATGGTAAAATTATTGTGTGTAATTTTTGCATGGTGAAGGAAAGTTAAAAGGTTTTTATTCTTCAATTAAAAGCCTTGTTTTGAGAAAATAAAAAGAGGATAATTCTGTGCAAACTTTTGAGGAAAGGTTATTGTGTTTGATTTGAAAATAATATTAGCTAAAATATTAAAGTGGCAAAAAGGAAATTATTTTGGAACAAGTTTTGAGGGTATCTTTCATCAAAGCAAATTGAGAGGTATGTTGATATTATTCCTTCTCTATAATAGTTGGTTGAGCAAATATTTCAGAAATATAAGGTGGAGATAAAAGGGTTGATTAGTATGTATTGTTGGAAATATTTGAGCTAGGGTTTGAGAATAAATTGTGCATCATTGATTAGTAAAATTGGAAATATTTGAGTTAGGGTTTTTGAGAACAAATTGAGCATTCATTGTTTGAATGAATTTGTGAAACCTTTGAGCATTGATTTGAGTGATATTGAAAAGAACATATTGTGAAATTATATTGCATATCATTTCCTATGTTTTCTTGAACAAGAATTATTGGTAGAATATGTTTGAAATATTATGAGAAATTTTGAACATGTGTTATGAGCAGTTATGAGCATGTAGTAGAGTAGAATTAAGAAGAGATAGTGAGTAGTCTAGAGTAGGTTTGAGGTAGTTTTGTGAGTAGGCTTGAGGTAGTCTTATGAGTATATTTGAGGTAGAATTGTGAGTAGGTATGAGATAGATTAGTACAGGGCAGATCTAATCATATGCGAGAACAAATTTGATCAAAGTAGTGAGTAGAGTTGAATGGAGTTGAGCAGAGCTGAGAACTTGCTTTGGAAGCCAACTAGTACAAATGGGATAAATTTATCTTATGGAGAGAGATACACAAACTAGATAAGAAGGAATAGAGTTCTCCTATGGAGAGAGACCCACAAACTAGAGCAGATGGGATAGAGTTCTCCTATGGAGAGAGATCCACAAACCAAAGCATTGGGGATTGAGATCTCCTTTGGACAGAGGTCCATAAACATTGTAATAGGGAGCTGGTTCCCAGGAGATTTGTTGAGAAAATTTATAAGAAATATTTTCTCCGTGGACGTAACCCAAATTGAGTGAACCACGTTAAATCATATCTCTCATGTGTGTGATGATGTGTGCATTATTAAATACTTTGATACTATTGCTATTATCATTTGGATTGAAAATTAAAAAGTTTTATATTATACTTTTCACCCCCCTCTTAGTATAAGCTTATGTTCTTTAGATACCTACATCATTTGATATAAAATGACAAAATTCTTGACTTTCATTTTCAGGATCTTCTTATTGTTTTTGTGTGAATGCAAGCTTTTTAGAATTCAACATCCTTCTTGAAATTTCCTAAAATAGCCTTCTTAATACCAAACATTCACCTATACTATCTATGCATTGCATATTAGTAGAATAATATTTCAAAACATTGCACTATCATAGTCTGCTTTACTAGATATGGATTGTTAGTTTCCTTCCTTAAGCATAATTGCAATCACAAAATTTGTAATAAATAGTTTATATGAAAACACATTATTGCCAGGATAAAAAAAAAGTAACCTTAGAGAAACCCAAGCTTAAAAGAATTTGGAAGCTAAAAATCATCCCTAAGGTTGCTATGTTTTTCTAGACTGCCATTCTCAATAAGATCCTCACAAAAGATAATATGTTCAAAAGAGGAATTGTGGTTCCAACTATTTGTGTCTTATGTAACAAAGAGGATGAGTGCATGGACCACCTGTTTGGAACTTGTGATTTTTTGATGATATCCTAAATATTTTATTGAGAGAAGTTAATGTTGCTTGGTTCATTCTATATTCTCTAATCAATATTTGGGAATAGTGGCACTTAGGAAGCGGTATTTTTTGGCAAAAATGCATTCCACATATTTGTTGGGGGATTTGGTTGGAAAGAAACAAATGGGTATTCAAAAATAAAACTAGAGGAATAACTAGGGTTTATGTCAAGATAAAAATATCTCTATTAGAGTATTGTATTAAAATCATTATCAGCCAGGAAAATCTTGTAATGATCCTCTCTAGAGAAAAAGATGTCTTAAATATGAAAAAAATCAATAAGGTGAGACTAGGTACTATATGGGAACATCCTCACAAATATTAGGTAAAAATTAACTTTGATGAGGCTATAAAAGGTAACCTAGGTCATGCTGGTGGTGGGGGCCTCATTAGGAATGACAAAGGTCAGGTAGTGGCTGCATATGTTGAGGATATAGGAATTACCACAAATCACAAGCAAGGGTGATGCTTACAAGCATTTGAATTGTAGTGAATTTGGATTTTAGAAGAATTTTTCTTGAGGGGTATTCCAATAATATTATAACTTCCCTTTAAAAATTGGAGTTAAATAATTCTATCATTTTCCAAATAATTATAGATACGAGGACTATTTTGGGAAACCTAGAATAAAGTCAAGTTAAACATATTTATAGAGAGGGAAACAAAGTTGTCAATAAAATGGTGAATATGGTAGTTAAATATGAGAATTTCAAGGTCTGGTCATATGCCCCCATGGAATTGGAAGAGATTATAAGAATTGATAATGAAGATAGCAGATAAAGAGCATAGAACAAAACATAATACTTATTGGGATCATACGATGAAGGATTTGAGCACACTAAATTACATTGTTGTCAGAAATTTCTTTATTAGTTATGTAAAGCATTGAGCACTACATAAGCCATGTCAAATAGAAGAATAGCAGGAGGGATATTATTTTAGCTTCTCCATCAATAGGTTTAGCCCAAGTTTGTTTGTTTTACTAAGATAGGGCTATCTTGCATTTGTATGATCTTCTCTTGTTTTTTTATTGTACATATTTCAATATTTATGTAAAGAGTCGAGGCCCTTAGACCCCCTTTTTTATCAATACCAAAAAAAACAATACTACTATAAAATAAAGAAAATGCTACCAATGTAAAACATTAAAGTAAATCTTAATAATTATTTAAATCAAGTAGTCAACATTTTCTTGTTAGCTTCAGCTAAACTTACTACTTACTCTAACCAAGGAAAATATAGTTTAACTTCAATATCCTTAATTAAAATCCCTCTATCTGCATATTTGTTTCCTTTCCTTAATGTATGTGTAAACCTAATTTCTTAAAACCCTATAGCAAGGTCTTTTATTTATACAATTATATCTTGTATGTTCCATGGAGCCTTTACTTTCCTTAAAATTACATTTATTACTATGAGTGAATCTTCTTCCATACATACTCTATTCCATTTCATTGTTTACATATTTTTAAACCTTCTAAATCTATCCAATA
This sequence comes from Wollemia nobilis, assembly GCA_028583015.1. Taxonomy (NCBI): domain Eukaryota; kingdom Viridiplantae; phylum Streptophyta; class Pinopsida; order Araucariales; family Araucariaceae; genus Wollemia; species Wollemia nobilis. Next base: position 7,078,558 of record JAQPPZ010002979.1, read on the forward strand.
TTCAACTTCATTATTTATCTTAAATCGACTATTGAAAGCATAATGAGACAAAACATCTCCATTATTTATAATTATTCCTCCCCTCCTATTGGTGTTGTATTCCCTTTAGATGCTTCATAAAAATTTAATTTGACCAAATCCACATCTGGTGATTTCCACTTTATATTCTTAGCCTTCTTTTTTTCATTATACATAACATCATAATTCCATTTGATGACTTGAATCCAACTATCAAGGCTTAATGCTTCCAGCTTAGGGATTGGGAGAATTGATTGGGTTGGTTTATACTCCTCTATGGCTAAACAAATATTCTTTCTCATTACCTCTAAATTGATTTCCTTTTCATTAAATATACTTCTATTCCTTTCTATCCATATAGTCCAAAGTATTGTATCTTTTGATATATCCTAGATTGTCTATAAAGCCTCACTTTTAAAAGTGTTTTGTCATTGCTTTAACCATTCTTCAATTCTATCATTCATCACCATGAATTTACCAAACATATTAAGAATCCATTGCCACAATTTCCATATTGTTAAACAATGTCCCAAGAGATGGTTTATACTCTCCTATTTTTTACAAAGAACACATTGTGAGGGGCTATGAAAACCCCTTTCCATAAGGTTATCCCAAGATAAAATTCTTCTATGACCTACTAGCCAAATAAATATTTTGACTTTAGGAATTCTTGGGCTATCCCAAATATCTCTCCATATTCTTGTGATATTCCTATTTTATTGGTGCTTTACATTATATCCACTTCTTGTTGTGTATTCTCATGAGATATTCAACTCCAAAATCAACTTATCTTTGGCTTCCCTTGAAATAATCATTGTCATTATCTTTCTACTCAACTGCCTCCTAGCATCAATTTCTTCTATATTTGTAAAAAATATTATTTCCATTTGTATCTTCCTTTCTAATCCTTGTACAAAATGTTTGAAACTATATCACCATAATTATCTTGAAGTAATCTCATCCATGGTTTTAAAATTGGATCTAGATTGGGTGGGTTTTTATCACACTAAGTATCCATCCAAATGAAAAAAAAATCTCTAGTTTCCAACACCCATATTAAACATTTAATCACTAGATCAATTAATTTTTTTAATCATTCCATAGTGCAAAACCATTTTGTAGAGATAATGTAGTAAATATTAAGCTTGGGTCATTCATATCAACATACTTAGAATAATTCTTGTCCATTATATTTGAATCTCTTTTTACAATATCCAAATTACTTATCCCCTAAGAGCTAAGTTTGCATCCGTAAGAACTCTTAAATCAAGACCTCCCCTAGTTTTATCATCACACACCTTACTCCATTTCAACAAAGAAAATTTGATTTTTTCATGTAATGCTAACCATAAAAATGATTGTATAATATAGATTAAACTTTTTATATCAATTTTAACATGGTATACAGGGACATATAATATGTTGTAATGACTTGTAAGAATGATTTTATAAGTTGCTCTCTTCCTGCTAATGATAACCATCTGCATTTCCATGCCATAAGTTTTATTTTAAACTTTATTTATAATTGGATTCCATAATTCAATCCTCATTCCCCTTTGAATAAAGGCATCCCTAGATAAATTTTTGGAAAATTTGCTTTACCATTTTTTATTCTAGTTGGGGTGTTTAGGAAGTAAATATTAAATCTTGTCCTATTAACATTTTTCCTTTATGTTCTTTCATATTCCTTTAATAAGTTATTCAAATATTTGACCTCGTTTATCCTTTCCCTCCCAAAAATGGGTGTATCATGTATATATTTTTGATGGGTGATTTTGTTCATGTTATTACTAGACTTAAGTCCACTTATAAGCTCATTTTGTTATCCTTCTTCAAGTTCCTACTGAAAACCTCTACCATAATAATGAACACATATGGTGTTAGAGGATCTCCATGTCTAAGACCTCTCTTGGCTATAAAATATTATGTTACTAACCCATTAACCAACACTAAATATGAAACTATAGAGACACAAGATTTAATCCCTCTTACCCATTTCTTCTTGTGGGTCAATTTTTGACCACATTCAAAGGATAAAGAAATAGCTGCTAAAATTGCAAAAAGAATTAAGTGCTACAAAATTGTTGTATCGATCCATGGTTGAGAACACTCTAAATACATGGATGATGGGAGAAAATTTTAGCAACAAACAAAATATTAGCATGGGTAGAAAATATTCAAGTTGGCATAATACAGAGATTTATCAGAATCATATCAAAGAGGAGGTTGATAGCTAGAAAAAGGTGTGACATCACAAAATATTGATCTTGGGGCTGATGGGTCAAAAGTGTAGTCAAACCTCATCACCTACCTAGGGTTGTAATAGCCAAAGTACATCCAGACAACAAGTTCAAGGCCACACTATCTTGAACAATGACATCATCAAAAGTAAGATATGCCGGATGATGTGCAAAATAGATTAAAGTCACCCAAAATTAGAAGATGGATTGAAGTTGTGCCATCTTGATTGATGATGTCAAACTTTCTTGAGGCTACGCTTAAATAGAAACGATGTATAAAGAGCCCAAAAGCTCTTGAAATCAATACTTAAGCTCAAAACTATGACCTCTCTACAAAAAGAAACATAAGAGCAGTAGCTAATGTTATTTCAAATATCCCCCATCATAGTGCTCCCAACCAGAACCTCAATAATGTAGCCACTTGCAAGAATTCATTGTAGATCAATGAGCTAAATTTAAATGTAGACACAAAATAAATTTGGACCATTCATGCAAGCTTTTGGAACCTTTTGTACAATTATTTGCACCTATTTTTCACAACTCAATGTAAATATTACATTGTAAGATTAAAAAATGTAGCCTATAAATATAATTTTAGACCTCATCCAAAGGGCTAGTTCTGTAGTGCTTTTCTGGTATCACAATGAAATCAATGTTTATCAACGAAGTGGTAATTTTTTGGTCTCCATGGTTTTTGCATCTATAGGTTTTATAAGAATGATATTTCTAAGTCATTTCTATTACACTATAGTGTTGGTTTATTATGTTAAAGTAGTTCTATGTTTGAATTACCTATTGGATTACTAGCATTTATGGTCCTTGGAATGATTAGAAGCCTTATACATTCATTTTAAGTTATTTCTATTACATTCTATATTTATTTTATTCTATTAAAGTGATATTCTCATTGCCTATTGGATTGCTAATTATGAGAATCCTTGGGATGACTAAGATGAATGTAATGGATTGAATGAACCTGCATATGTAATTTTTGATGGTTGATCTGTTAAGTGCCATGAAATGGTTTTATAGTTGATTATATTATGAGATACAATAAAGATACACTATATCCTAGCCATTTTATTGCTTACCCCTAAACCCTTTATATTTCTTTCCTTTACTTGTTTCCTAAAAATTTTCTTTAAAAAAACATTCACAAGGTGTTGGCATTCTCTGGAGCTTGAAACTAGGGTAATCTTGTTTCATCCAATTACTATACTTTGTCTAAAATTGACGGGCACAACATCTTTCCACAACAATGGTAGATTTTATTCCAATAATAGAGTAATTTTTTGGCACACCCGGTGGGATGAAACTAATAATTTTGTTTCATTTTCCTAGAGGATCCAATATTTGATGGATAATCTTGACCTCATAGACGAATATTGTATGTTCATTTGGTGACTCCCATTTACATATAGAACCTAATAAATATTAATCATCAATTCCATTTTCACCTTGAATCATGGGTGTAAGTGCCTAATTTTCTTTTTAAATGATTATAAGCCTTGAGATGTCAAATTGTATATGTCTATGAAGTAAATAAAATCATCCAATCCTAGTCAACCTGAGCTTAATGACCCAACAATATTACCCATATTGGTATGATACATATCCTCTCAACATCCCAATCCTTCATGAGATACCTAAAATTACCTCAAAAACCCTATCTACCTATGAAGGCAAAGAGAAAACTACCTTTGAACATTGCCAAGATATAGCCTCCTTGACTATTATCCATAATATTATGTTCAAATATGTAATAATAAAATTATTGATTCTTTCTTTCAAAGGCAAAGTGCTACTATGGTACAAATATTTGGAGAATAAAAGTATTTGCATGTGGGTCGATTTAGTTGAGGCCATTGTTAATGAGTTTGATAATTCTTGATATCCTTTCTTGTTGCTTGCTCAATTTAATTCATCAATAAATCTCCCCATGAAAACATCTTTGAATTCAATGTTCATTTTAAAAGAGCCTAGAGGAGAATCCCCTAAGAGTTCCAACCCTTCCCTGCCAAAGCATATCTCTACTATATCCATGATTTCAATCTAGATCTAAGCATCCTCATTCAATAATCCAAAGAGAGAAAATTCCTCCATATCTACCAAGAATCCATATGTTAATCATAGCAAAAAAATCCTTCCTAGAGATGCCATCTCCCCCTTTGAATTTTGCATGAGCCCATCTCATATACCATCCTCAAAGAACCTCGAGTCTTACTCATCTCAAGCAAGGTTATGCATAGTGGCAAATATTCACCAATAGGGTGAATTTTTGTATTTTTGAAAATTCAAAATGGCAAGTTTGGGGGACCCTAGACATCGGTCCTTTCGCCCAAAATTTTTGGATTTTTTTTCAGGTGTTGGTTTGTCATTCGTTGATAATAGTATTACATTTATTTTTTTGAACTCGACAATACTCTTGCCTAAATTGTGGATCATTTTCACCTTAAATTTATAAAATTTGTAATTTATCCCACCCAAATCACCAACTATAACACTATAAATAACTAGCACGCAAGTGATACTTTTTCACAACCGAATCGAAGAGTACATTTGATCTATTACAAAATTTTGCTGAAGTTAATCTAGGTCCAGAAGCCCGTCGATCCAGTTCAAAACTCCACTCAAACTGAAAAGAAAAATAATACCTACACCTAGAATGATAGACACACATTTCTATACCTAGACTGACATCTGGGTACTATTATGCAACTAGGATGAAATTCATTCACCTGACATAGTTCTACACATAGACTAACAAACAAAATAGTTGAACATCTATACATACAGATCAACATCCTGACTTTGTTCTATATTTGAACCATCACACAAAACTAATTTGTAGCCGTTCAAGTATTCAGATGACCTAACAAAGTTTTTCTTTTAGATATTCCACATCTTCTTGTTTTGTATCTAGGTCAACATCCAATATCTATTATGTACATGGATCAACATTCAATTGGTGTTTGTAACTGGATAAAAATCTGGTCCTTGTTCTGTTCCTAGACAACCATTTTGTACTAACGTGTACACATATCAACATTTATACTAACTACAAATGACCTGACACATGACTACAACCGACACTATTATTAGAATGGGTTGACTCCTGATATTTTTTCCAACCACATCTACCTCCGAACATTTTTCTACACCAGGTACTCTATTTATTAAAATATTGTGAATCTATGATGTGTTTTTTTGCTTTTTTAGAGAATATGAGTTGAAGTAGTTGTAGAAATAAGATAAGTCAATGCTCTGTTTTTAGAGAGTATGAGTTTTAGAAATAAGATAAATCAATGTTCCCCATGTTTTTTAGCATTTTCTCTCTTTCTGTAACACCTTGATTCTATATTTCTATTGAGATATGATTTTTTATTTCAATATTATGAGTAGGTAATTGCTTCGATTCTCTAAGGATATTGTGATTCTCTATTTCACATACACGTTTTTTTCTTACATTGATTTGAATTTGTATATTGATTAGTTTTATGCTCTTCTTAGTTACAAGTGCTATCTCCAGTGTAGTGGCAAAAAAAACACAATAAATCATGTCTGGAAACATGTATGTATTTTCTACCAAACCACCATCTTTTTGTTCTAATTACTACATTATCTTGAGCCCTCACAGAATTAAAATCTCTTCATTTTATTAGTTCTCTAAATTGAATTTTTTTTTTTTTACAAGTAAAATATCACCTACTGGAAATGCAAAGAAGGGGGTCAAATATCCTAATGAAAAGAGTATCCTAAATTATTTTAGCAATATATCAAAATCCAATGGGCCATCAACATCGGAGAAAATCAAAGGTACAAATGATTTTTGACTTCTGAACAGTTAGTTGTATATTCAATTATTATTTCAAATAATGCTTTCTTTCTCAAATAGTTAACTCACAATATGTGCCTCTGTCCATATTTCATGATGATATGAATCTTATTCATGTTTGTAAGTTTTTTTTTGTTAAATCCAAAAATGATAAATAATATTATTATATACTACTATGCAGAATACCCTGTTGACCTTGATATACCTCCACTTGAAGATATTCCTCACAAAGATATGCCTCCTAATGAAAATTCTCTTAACAATGATATCCAAAAAACACTTGAAGATATTCCTCAAATGAACATGCCAGCTGAAAATGAAAGCGATAAATCAAATACATTAAAATATTCTTTCAAATATTCAAGAAAAAAACTAAAAAGAGAAAGACATTTAACTGGGCTATTGGAAGGGAATTTAAAAATGAATGGGCATAAACATTTCCTATGATAGAGCCTATACCTTCCATGGATAACCAATTTGAACAAAAAAAATGTAGATGCAAAATTTGTAGTTGGAAACTAGGTAAGGATCACACGTTGCAAAATAATAAAGATACAATAGAAAAACATGTTGGAAAAGTTTATGTAAAATTTTGAGGAAGTGATGGTAAAATTAAAAAATAAGTTAAGTGGAAGGATGCATCAGAATGTATGCATGTCATATATGTAATAGAATAAGAAAATCACTTAAAGCAACAAAAATCTCTTTTTGAGGAAGGTGGAATGATTAAATCCTAATTTCAAAAAATGCACAAGACCATTTTAGCTTCAAAAATTTTGCATATGGTTGTTGTATATAATATTCTCAAAAAGGGTATACCCATTTCTAAGTTTAGTGATTATAAGTACCTGTTTGAAATTGTTGATGTGCAAAACCTTCCTAGTTTTCGTTGGTCAAATTGAAGTGGTTGGAAAATGGAAAAATGTCTATCATTAGTTTAGGAGGACCTGAGGGAGAAAGTAAAACATGCTAGATTCATATCACTTTCTATTGATGAGGTGACAACTATGAAAAACACATCATGGATTTGCATGCATGTGTACACATTTTAAAATCATGTAAGGCAACCTAGTTTTCTAGGATTACATAAGATAGTGGAAAGTTCAAATGCAAAAAATATCTATAATTTTGTTGTGAGTAGTTTAAAGGATATTGCAAGAATGAATGATATAGATATAGCCACAAAGTTAATATGCATTAGAGTTGATGGTGCTGCTATAATGCAAGGGCACAAGAATGGTCTTTGTGTTCATCTCCAAATTTTAGTTGCCCCATATATGATACCCATTCATTGCATGGATCTTAGAGTAAATCTAGCATACAAAATCATGAGCTCTTTTTAAAATGTTGCAAGAGTAGAAGACCTTATTCATGAAATACATTCTTATTTTTCTTACAGTCCAAAAAGGTTCGCAGAGTTTCAAAAATTTGCACTAGGAATTACAGAAGGAAAAAAAATGTTAAAAGATGCGGATACAAGGTGGATTTCAATGTATCAACCTACACACAGAGTTTTTAAAGAGTATCAATAATTAACAAGGTTGATGTATGCAAATCGTAGGTTTTTTGATAAGGCAAAAGATCTATTGTTCCATTTGACTGACTTCAAAACCCTTTTAACATTATGTGGTATTCTTCTAATTTTACATGAAATGAATAGGTTGATTAAACGTGCACAAGAGAGATCCATATATATCAATTATTTCATAAGGATGAGAAAGCAAATATGTGTGATTATTGATAGATTATATGTTTCCAAAAAATATTTTGAAGATCCCTTGTTTGAAAGTTGGAATACATTGACAAACGTAAACAATCCAAAAAGCTTTTTGAAGTTTGACATCAGTGATCATATTTGTATTAATGTTCATGGAAATATGATACTTTTGTATTGTTTTGAAAGGTAGGTAAGTATAGTTGTTGATGATTTTGAACAATTTCCTGTGACACACAATAGATTTGAAGTTTTTTTACACAAAATAAAGATAAATCTATTTAAAATAGTAGAAATATTGATAAAAGAGATAAGAGAACGATTTCAAAAATATGAGTTGCTTGAGGCAATGGGTGTGGTTAACCCCATGTTTTGGAGTCCTTGTACTGAATACAATTATGCACATGAGTTTTTTGTTAAATATATGTTCAAACTTATCAATCATTTTAGTAAAAGTGTGGAAGTCAATGGTGTTGAAATCAAAGGTATACTCAACAAAGATCTCTTAAAACAACATTCATCGCATTTTGGTGGAACAATGGTTGAACAAAAATCACTTTTGGGCAACATCCATGAGACTAGTTCCATTGCAGGTTTGTGGAAAAAATGGTATCCAAGTAGTGTCTTGAAAGATACTATTAGTGAATACTTTTGTTTATATGAATTATTTCAAACAATGATATTGGAATTTTTGAAGATGAGAGGGTTTTCAGTGCACTATATTCCATTAAATCTAAACTTCACAATAGGCTAGACAAAAATTTAGAAAATTATTTGAGAATTTATGTATCATCATATCAGTTGAACACATTTCCTTATGACAGGGCATTGGCATATTGGAATTCCCTTGTAGGCAGAAGGGGTGTCGAGAATACAAATGATAATGATCATTTCAAGGATCATATTATTAGGACATAGATAACTACTACACAAAGTAATAATTTTGGACAAGCTGATAAGTGTTTCTTTCAGCTATCTAATTTGTGAATTTTCCAGTATTGTGATTTTTCTAGTATTTCACAACATTAATAAATTTGAATTTATTTGATATCAGATTTCACAATAGTGATTCTAGACAAGCTGAGAATGTTTGTTTTAGCTAACTAGTTTGAGATTCTAGACAAGCCAAGAATATTTGTTTATGGATCCAGTGTTATTTTTAAAATAGTTTTAATTGCATTTTAACATAGCATTTTTTTGTTTTAGTTACCTGAATTGTAATTTTTACAATATTTTACAACCTTGTTCAATATGAATGTGTTTATTGTCATTACAATATTGTTTCATCTATCTGAATTGTAACTTTTTTCTTTATCACACAACACTGTATTTCAAATTATATGTTTTATGATGTAAAAGATATAATTATCTTTCATAATCAATTTACAATATAATTTTTAAAAATATAGTGTACTAATATTAATGTATGGGATAACTGATTTGAATAGTGAATATAGTTTAATCGTTCATTTCTTTTCAGATTGTAATTGTGAATATAGTTGAATCGTTACAAATTAAAAAAATAGCACATGAATATAAATATAAACAACCAATGAATGATATAATTTGTAGAATATTTTAAGGTTCATTTCAAACTATTCTTGATTAGTTGTGATAAATTGATTAAGTGCATTTTATTGAGATTATATTGCAATGATAAGGTGTAAATTCTTAGTGCTTTAAAAAGTAGAATTTGTTAGATTCATTTTCACTATAATTACTCCAAAAAGAAATTAGTTTTGTGCATTGAATAAAAGGTACAAAATCTAGTTTGCATCAAGTTTCTAAAGACACTCTTAAAGCACAAAAACTTGGAACTCTTAGTGAATATAGTTGAATCGTTACAAATTTAAAAAACAACACATGAATATAAATAGAAACAATCAATAAGTGATAAATTTCAAATTACCAAAAGCGTTTTTCATTAATTGCATTGAAAATAAACAATACAAAATTTTTTATACAACCACCATCCAAAAATTTCTTTCCACAATGAAACATATTACAACAAAGCATTTTTTCAAGCGTGAGCAGGGGTATATTTAGATCCTCCTTGTGCGCATGGATCACCTAGGCCTTGAGATTTAGTATTTCCTTGTATATCTGCATCTCCTTGAGTTTGAGATGCTCCATGTATATCTGCATCTCCTTTACTTTGAGATGATTCCAAAGTTGTAAGTTATTTTCCCTTATTTTTTGTACCAATAACTTGCTTAGGCCGGTCTAGTGCTCTTGTTCTGATGAGGCCTTCCTTTGCATTTTGTAATCTCCCCAACAATAATCTATCATCTTTGGTTGGATCCTCAAGGACTACATGTTTATTTTATTTAAGTTTCTTCTTAAGCAAGATATTTGGATCTATTTTGTGCTCGAGGATAATTGCTTTTAAATAATTAATATCCTTGACCTTAGTCCGTAAGGTATCTTTCATTGTTATCGCATTCAAGATTGATTTCTTTGCAGCCTCGAGATTAAAAACCAAGAAATTAACTTGTTTCTATAAATTCTAGAAATTTACCTACATTAAAATTAAAGAACAACTTAGTTAGTTGAGAGTAAAATATAATGACAAATTTGATTGAATTTAAAGCCTCACCTCTGTAGCATCTCTTGCAGCATCAAAAATTAAAATTATCTTCTTATCAAAAGCCCATAGGTTGTAGTACACCTAGGCTTTAGCATTCAGGTTCTCTAAATTTGTCATCATAGTCTTTAAAATATTATCATCATATGAAATAGAAGGGTTCACCGATATTGATTGGGCTTGTTGTAGAAACCTAGCAAGCTTCTTAGGTTGGTTTCTAATAGGGTCAAAAATATCCTCTCTTTTATTATAATTTTTATAGTGGGCATTTATTTTCTTGATAAGGATCTTTGCCTGTAATTCCCAATCCTTCAATTCATTCATTTTTTCAAGTAAAATGTCCTAGATCAGTGAATAAAAACCATCAAAAAATAACTTATCTTCAGAAACTGTAACTTCTTCATCCTCAAGATCAAAATTGAAGGTGTCAGAAGGTGATGATGGAATTATCTGAGCTTCTGGTTCTAGTTGCAAATTTACCATATTTTACACTTTTAACCCTTCAATGTTCCCCTGTAGAAGATAATATTGATCAAATTCTGGTACATTTAAATCAGAGGTCAAAACATCTTTCAAAGAAACACTAGTTGTTGAAAATGACAAAGCTGGAAATGTAGATGCATATCCCTATGTGTACGAATGTGTGGGTCCCCCCGTGATCTCGGTCCATCAATATTTTTTTCTATTAATTTAACCTCACATAAATTATTGTTGTTTTTGAGATTGTTGTGCTAGTGGTGATGGACCTGGTGGTGGTGGTGGACCTGGTGATATTGAACCTAGTGGTGGTGGTGGTAGTGGCATCATTTTCTTCCTTCTTTCATGAAATTGTGGGGAGAGACCTAAAAATATTATAATAAGATATTAATAAATAAAATTAAAGGAGATAATATTTATAATTAACAATTAAAAAAATCACATACCCGATGAATAGATCTCGTGTTGCCCTTCAACCTATGGATACAATTGGGTGTGAGTGTTTGTGGTGGTTTTACGTAAAACTAAAAAACATACTGAAAAATGAAAAATAGATATAATTTCAACTAAATATAAATGGTAATGAATCAACAAAAACTTGAAATAGTAAACTTACCCATCGTTGGTGCGACATAATTGGATTCATCTTCCATGGCATTTGATTGCACATGTTGATGAGAAGCAAAAGAAGAAGTTGGCTTCTACCGTTTATGAGGTCTCTAGGGTTGAAATTAATTCATTATCCCTTCTGAATCACCACTGTCCTATGGCATGTGATTTTTTAACACAAGCATCCTTCTTTTCCAGTGTGATGGCTACCTTACTCTACATTTATATGCAAAAAAAAGTTAAAACATAAATTAAAAACATCTTAAAATATAAAAATTACTATTGATGAAAAATAGAATAATTACCTTAAAATCTTTGACAGTCATAGCAATGCTTTGTAATTTTGTGTGAAAAATATTTGGTGAACCAGTATCTTGCAAATTATGAAAAATTTCATGCTAAAATAAAATTTACCGAAGAAATCATGAGAGGTTTGTCTTACTGGCTAGTTTGAACAATATAGAGTTATGATCTAGTTCAATTAGAAATATATGTTTACTAGTCGAATATCTCATGGTACTATAAAAAATGAATAATATAAGCCAATGACCAGAATAGAATCTTTGATCTTCCAAGAAAAAATAGTCTTGCTTGGAAAAATTCAAGAATTGCCTTGAAATCATCATTTGAAACATAATTATTGGTTAACCCTCTCTTCGACTTCATCATAGATGCTGCAAAAAAAAATTAAGTGACAACAAATTTTAAATTATAAAATTTAATATAATCAAATGAAGAGAATTATACCTGACAAGAATTCTGAAGAGATGTTGAAATGCTCCACCAAGAAAGCCTTGTCATTCTTATTGAGAAGAAGCTTCTGTGATACTACAGTGAGACCCTTCTGTTGAAGTCCAGTCAATCTCTAGATATCAGAGGGTTTGATTGTAAAGTATATTTTTTGATTATGTGTCAAAATAGTAACGATACCAAGATCATTGTTGTAAGCATCAATTATGTTGTGTATAACAAATTTATCTGTTCTAAATTGGGGCATAAAAGCTAAACCCCCAAAACTAGTATTCTAAATCCATGTGTGGTCAATGCCATTTATCCTAGCTAAGTACTCTTGAAAAGTGATACAAATTTGATTTTTGAATACTATTTTCTATGTCGTCATGGTCACCATTGCTCTAGAAAGGTGTGGGGTAGTGGTCTCTTGGGGAAGGGAAGTGATAACAATGCTCTAATCTTGTGCAGTGGAAAAAAGTATGTAAAAATAACTCCTGATACCTTTTTATAGATGATACTGAGTAGGGTGGACATGTGGTAGCGTGTTATTTCATATGTGTGGGGTGGACATGTGGTAGCATGTTAGTGGATATTCGTGTGGCAATGTTTATCTGCATTACTATACCTGAGTTGTTTGCATCACCACATATGGTCTATATGCATTAATGCACTCGGTTTGTTTACATTTTGTGCAATCATATCATATGTATTTTTTCTCCCAGCCCATCTATATTGCTACACACAACCCATGTATTTAACTTCACCTGGTCTAAATTCATTTCTTTAGTCAGTCCATTTGTGATGTTACACTTGACTTGTTTGTAATGTTGCACCCAACCCTTCTGTAATGTTTTACCTGGTTCGTCTTCGATCCTTCACCCGGTCCATTTACATTTATGCACTTGGACCATCTTCAATATTGCACCCGGTCTGTCTATAATGTTGCACCCGATCCATCTTCAATCCTTCAATCGGTCCATCTTCATTTCTTCCCCCTAAGTCATCTACATTTTACACCCATTTTGATTCTGGATTGTATTTTACACCCAGTTCTAGCCTAGATATTTTTTTGCACTAGGTTCAAGCCCAGATCTTATTTTACACCCAGTCCAAGCCTGGATCATGTTTTGCATCAGCCTAGAAAAACAAAAAAATATTCAACTTACCAAGTTTTTATAAATTTTTATTAGAATATAAGGTAATTCACCATTGCCTTTGATGTAAGGTTGGCCAGGATTCACCATGGTTTCAAAATAGATTCACACATTTTCTATAAGTACATTTTGGCTCTGACCTCTTATGCATAACCCTGATCTTAAGTTACTAAAATCAATAATATTTCCACGACTCAAAGGGAACAACTCCAAATATAATATGATCTAAAAGTCATGATTCAGAAGTTGATTGAAGATGTTAAGAAAATGGAAGAATGAATCTCATAGCCTAAAAGGGATGATCCTGACTATGATGGTGCTGCATTAATGGAATCTTACCAACATATTAGTCTTTAGCCTCTTATTAGTACATAATGTAATATGAGAAAAGAAAATAATAGTATACTTGTTTCAATTGAACCTTCATCACATAAGGAAATCTAGATTGAAGCAAAAATTTCAAGCTAAAGAGCTTTGCATGGATTCTAATTGGTATTTAATGTGATAGCCTTCAACATAATATCCAATCAAGAATATTATGAAGATACAAGTATCAAATCCATTCAATAGAAATGTTGTAATAATGATTACTCTCTATTTCTACAGACTCAAGCTATAGATAAATAATATCAAGCATGCACTCAATTATTGGTATCAGAGGTAAAATATTTAAACCATAGGAGAGTTCAGTCCTATAAAAATTTATATTTCCCAGCTATGACTTCAAGATATAGAGTAGGAATGGTGGACTAGTTCCATAACCTAGTCAAGAATTATGTTACAACACCAAGAGATTTAAGGGAATACTTTTTGATGGCTGAAGAGGTAGATTTTGTATACATTTCCATTGGGTAATAAAAAAGAGACAATTATATACATGTAGGAAGCATGCATCAAGATTACACAACTATGTAGTGGACTCAAAAACTAAGATCTTAATCATACCAATAGAAAACTGTAAAATTTTGGGGTTGAATGTAGATATGTTGGAACTTGAATGACTATATTTCAAGGGAAAACTGGTAAAAAAATAGGCATTTAAAAAATGATGATGGTATATGGACACTCAAACTTGGTTGTTATCCAAGACATAATGGTTGTTGATGTAACCCCATTGTTCAACATGTGCTTGTCTAAAGATTTCTTAAAATATATTGGGACATGTCTAAACCAAAAATGAGATCAAATGGTAATCCTAGGTATCAAGAGGATAATTAGAGTACCAAATTAGGGATTATATCCTTTTCATATTAAGAATTATAGAGAGAAAGAAGCAAGCCTAGAAGTCATTCACAATGTAAATATGAAGGCCAGTGAATTGTTAAGAATAGAAATAGTCCATTATGGGCAATATCATCTATACTTTGATGACAATCCACATCATGATCTAGCAGTAAGCCTTACTCTTTACTAGGATACAGAGGACTCCAATTCCCCTTGGTATTGTACATCAAATCAAAATTAGATAGCAATAGAAATAAATAAACAAAAGGTAGGGAACCAAATAGAACCCTGGATGGAGAAGTATACATGAAAAAGGTCAAAAGACTCAATATATAGCTATATGGAGTTCATTACAAAGCAAAGTGCTATAATGTTCACATGTTTCCAAAGCACATGATCTTCAAAAGAAAATTCACAATCAGAATGTACTCTAGGAAAGCTTGATAATAGTTTTGAATCATTGAAAAATAAACATGAAGAAAAACTCAAATTTGGCATCATATAGTTTGAACATTGGAAATTCACAAGATAGTCTTCAATGAATTCTCTAGGCCAAGCATGGGCAAGCATACCATATTTTTGTATACATAGCCAATAAATAAATAAAATAGTTGATTACAACTATAATGAGTGCAATAATGAAAATCTTGTGTGAGAGCATGTCACTCATAGAATTTTTTACATAAAGTAATAGATATAAAAGAAAAGGGATCATTGCAGCAAATAATTTTGATTTAGTCAAACTAAAGGCATAGCAAAATTTTAGCAAAGTAAATGGAGAAAGGAATTTGAAACAAATTATGGTTACTACAAAAATTTTCATATAGGACTTTCCACTCTCCCTCCATATTCTTCTTGAAGTATATCTCCATCATTAATACTCAAACTCTGTATCCCAATGGAAAATAAGAAAATAGTTCAAACACCATAGGGGATGCACCTCAAAATATAACATAGCATGAAGCAGAACTAATGCAACCCATTTGATAAAAATAAACATGTCATACTATATCAAGCATGATATCAGTAGGATAAGAAATAGTCAAAAAAAGATGGTCTCAATTGACATAAAAATATATGTTAATTCATGGAAGGCCATTTTTTTTTAAAAAGCACTTAATCAAGAGGTACAACTTTGTAGATGCCAACTGGAAAAAGCATCATCTAGAACTCAATATTATATAATGCTTATTATGCAACATGAATTGAAAGAAGATATTCTCAAAATGAATATTATTCCAAAGGTGTAAGCAAAGACTCACATGGCAGAGAGCAATCAGCAGAGGAGGTTCCTATTGGACTGCTTGAAAAATAGAAAAGAGTGCAAATATGATGAACTCTAGCCTAAAAACGACTAGAATATTTTCTCATGGCAATTTATATGTTCCTAAAGTAGCTTCTAGCTACAGTGGAGTATGCTCACAGAGGTGTGATTTTTGGGGGTGTCCCATGAACTAGGTATTTCTTTACACCATTTTTGTGGGGTAGTCCCATGATTGCCTTCCTTTTCATTTCTTATTTTTATGTTGAAGTATCATTTCTTTGGGCGTTCATCTATACACTTCACCATGAATGACTATAATTATCTTCATATGCATTTATTATTTATACATTACCTATAAATTAATATTATGTATTTCAACATGTTGTTGTCCCCATGTTTTTCCATATTTTTCTCTTTACTGCCCTTTGCCTCCTTTTCATGCTTGTATCCACTTATCACCCCATATCTATTTTTCTTCTATCACCCACCACCCTTATTTTTCTCATAGTAATTATCAGTTGTATCTCTCACCCATTCCCTATCCCTCCCCCTATATTTTATTCTAGTTCCTTTTTTTACTTTCCTCCTTATTTTAAAGTTCTAAGTTCAAAAGATAACCATTTGAGTTATCCATTCCCATGAGAAAAAATACCCTGAGAGGCAATTAAAATGTGGATGGATTTTTGACCACATCCAAAGGACAAAGAAATAGCTTCTAAAATTGTAAAAAAGGACTAAGTGTTATAAAATTGGTGGATTCATCTAGGACCAAGAACAACCGAAATCCATGGATGATGGGATTAAACATTAGAAACCAATAAACTCTTAGTGCAAGTAGGCAATAATAAAATCGGTATAATGTAGAGATTTATTGGAGTTAGATCAAAGAGAAGGTTATCAGCTAGAAAAAACTCAATGTCATGAAATATTGAGCCTAAGGTAGGTGGATCAAAAACATAGTCAAAGCTCATCACCCACCTAGGGCTGTGATAGCCAAAGCACATCTGGATAACAAGTTCAAGGTCATGTTATCTAGGACAATGACATCATAAAAATGAAGAGATGTCTGGTGTTGTGTAAAAAAAATTAAAGTTACCCAAAAATAGAAGGTGGCTTGAAGTCACACCATATTAAGTGATGACATCAAACTTACTTGGGGCCACACTTAAATAGCAAAGATGTGTAAAGAGCCTAAAAGTTATTGAACCTAGGACTTAAGCTCAATATTGTGACCTCTCTGCAAAAGGTAATACAAGAGCAACATACAATGCTATTTCAAATCTTTGCCTTCATAGTGTTGACCAGATATTTCCATCCAGAACCTCAATAATGCAGCCACTTGCAAGAATCCATTGTAGATTAACAAGCCAAATTTAAATGTAGCCACAAAACAAAATCTAGACCATTCATGTAAGCTTCTGGAACCTTTTGTACATTTTTCTACAACTATTTTTCATAACTAAATGTAAATCTTGCACTGCAAGATTCAAATAAGTAGCCTATGATCTTAGACCTCATCCAAAGGGTTTGCTCTATATTCCTTTTCTGGTATCATAATGTAATTTTTGTTGATCAATGAAGTGATAGTTGTTTGGTCTCCATGGTTTTTGCATCTATAGGTTTTATAAGAACAATCTTTCTAAGTTATTTTTGTTACATTGTAGTGTTGGTTTATTCTATTAAAGTAGTTCTATGTTTGAATTACCTATTGGATTGCTAGCATTTACAATCCTTGGAATTATTAGAAGCCTTATACATTCATTTTAAGTCATTTATATTACATTCCACCTTTAGTGTATTATGTTAAAGTGATATTCTCATCACCTATTGGATTGCTAATTATGTGAATCCTTGGAATGATTAAGATGAATGTAATGGATTGAATGAACTTGTATATGTAATCATTAATGGTTGATCTATTAAGTTCCATGAAATGGTTTAATAGTTGATTATTTTGTGAGATCCAATGTTGTTACACTATATCCTAGCCATGTTATTGCTTATCCCTAAACCCTTTCTCTTTCTTTTCCTTTACTCTTATTCGAACCCTTTTCCTTCAAACAAAATTCATAGGAGTTTGCCTTCTACAAAGGTTGAAACATAGGGCAACCTTGTTTCATCCAATTACTATACTTTCACTAAAATCAATGGGCACAACGTCTTTCCACAACAATGGAATATTTTAGTCGAACACTTCCCAAATCCAAAATTTTCTAAAATTTCAAAAATAAAATCCCATTTAATCCTATCATAGGATTTACTCATAAATTTTTAAGATCATTTCTCTCTCTTTTATTGAAGTTGTTGAATTTAACTTCATGAGCTAGTATGATCCTATCTAGATTCTATCTCCCTTTCACAAATCCTCCTTGGTATTGCAAAATAATTTTGTCTAACAATGGTCTTAAATAATTCACCATCACTTTGGAGATAATATTATATGTCATATTACGTAGGCTTATTGACCTAAATTAATCAAACAATTTTGTATCTTTATTTTTTGGGATCAGGTTAAGATATGTTGCATTTATTTGATTGGGTATGTATTGTTTTACCCTAGATTTTTTTATTACCACCAATAAAGAATCCTTCATTGTATCCCAATAATTTTGATAGAATGCTATGGAGAGCCCATCTAGACCTAGGGATTTATCCTTACCAAAGGATAAAATAGATAAATGAACTTCTTCCAAAGTAATAGGATCCATAAGTTTCCTATTGTCTTCATCTGTTATAATTGAAGGTACTTGTGGCAATTTATCATTAAGAAGACAATCATGATATATTACTTTTGAGTTTTGTATCAATTTTGTTTAATCTAATTGTACTTATAATAATATAATTATAATAATAAATACATAATAATTACAAGTTAATAATGATACTATGTCAAGGTCTCGAGGTGTAGAACAATTGGTTCGACCAAACCCCGTAAGGGGGGCAGATATCCAAGGTTCAAATCTCGGGCCTCATCAAACTGAATGCTTGTTCCTTTCCTGGTGCTTTCAGCAGCGTAAAAGGTTTAAAATAATTATGGCATGGTGGTTATAGGGGCAAACTGCATGAAGATCTACGTGGTGGCTTTCGGGGCGAACAATGCAAAATACTATGGTGGTCATAAAATTTGGATAGCCTTCCTAGATTTTTGGCGATTATCGATTCCACCATGTAAATTAAAAAAAAATAATGATACTATTTTTTATTACAAAAACCAAATATTTAAATTCAAAAAATGGTTATAAACTATACTTCATTTGAAGGATGATTGATGATTAGGAAGGATTGTTAATTGTGTTCTTTTTTCTACTTAATAAAAATGGATTGTACTTGAGTCTCCCACACTTGAAAAAACATAACTCTATCCTTTATAGCTTTAGAGTTTACAAACAAATTCAATTCTCATATTAATTGAGTTTCTATAGCTAGATACCTATTAGGAACTATTACATTATAGTAGGTATTTGGTAACCACTCAAAACATGGTTTGTATGGTCTACTATAGGACAAAGGTATAACCACCATCATAGTCCATGTGATAGGGCATGTGATCTAACCACCCTTCATAAGGTCCATGCATGTGGTATAGGACAAAAGTAGTTACAAGTTTGTTATGCCTAAATAAGGTATCCTATGTACTTTAAATACCTATCATTTTGTAATGCAAAACTTTTTTTGAAGCTTAAGTTATAACATGTGGTATTAAAGTAGGTATAAGAAAGAAAGAATTCTCCTTCTAACCCTCTTCTAGCTTCAACATAGAGAAATACAAGGTGCACTCTGTTTAATAAAATTTTTAAGTTCGAGAGAAAATATTTCAAGGGAAATTTACCCTTCAAAAGATTGTTTGAAGAAAATTTTTAATATTTGAGAAAAGAAGTTTCAAGAGAAAAAGGACCTTGTATAAGATTTTCACCGAGAAGAAAATTTCCATGGGAAAAATCTTTAAAATTTATTGAAAATTTTCAAGGGCAAAGAACCTTTTAAAAATTTTGGTTGTAAAGAAAAAATCCATGGAAAATTATTTAAAATTTGAAAAAATAAAACTCATTAAAATCATAAACATTGCATAAGAGAATGAAAGAATCTAAAGCCTCTTGAAATATTGCATATTTGAAACACAAAGAAATACCTTTTCCAAAAATCACTTTGGTGTTTTGAATAGAAGATAGAAGCAAGTTGTTTGTCTCAAAAACTTCAAATTAAACTGGTACAACAAGATAGAATATGCAGTTCATTAAAAGTACATTTAAAAGTTTGAACCATTACTCTAAAAATAGAGTAAGGTATGGCATCATCCAACCAAAAACAAATTAATTTTTGGCACTATTTTAAGCCACATGTGTTTAAAATAGTCAAATAACGCAAGATATTCTATATACAACTCAAAGCAACAAGACTGTGAAATACAAGCAACTCGTGTGTTGCATGCAAACATTGAGAAAAACCTATATAGCTTAAGTGACAAGCACATTCTTGACTAACTGGTGCAAGAACTTGATAAAGTACATACAAAATGTAGAAGAGAGTGAACTAAGTGCAAGAAGAACATATTTCTAATATGTTCAAACATTCAAGAGACTAAATAGTTGTGTGGTCTAAACATTGAGTAGCCTAAATGTTGAAGTGAAGCACAAAGTGGACATCATCCAAAATAGAGCACTGAAATGAGATAGGGATTATGTCAAACATAGAGTCTCACAGAAAAAATGGAAGAAATATTTGTAGAAAATATTTTGATAAAGATTCATTTGTTCAAAGCCAAAAACAAAGACAAGTAATTGCTCTAAGGAAATAAACATTGTTTTCCACCACAATAGTAAATCGGTGAAGTATTGAAAAGAACAATAATTAAGTTTGAAATGAATTGATTTATGTTTGTGAAATAAAATAATTAGGGAAGACCAACGTCGATTTATGGTGCAACAAAAATCATCAAAGCATCCATAAACGTTTCAATAAAAAGGTTGGGAAGTCCAAGATTAAATAAAAAAGTGACAAATAGAAATCTATAGAAAGCCAACATTACATATATAATGGAAATATATTTTTAGAAAATTTAAAATCATTTGAATAAAAGGTCTCCCACATTGCTAGAAAATAAGGAAATTAAGAGGTATAACCATTATCACTTCCATAATTATATTTTTTGAAATAATTTTGTTTGAATAAGTTCTTGAAGGTATAAAGTTTTTGAAAGACTTTAAGGGAATTATAAATTATTATTTTGAAAAATAAGGAAAATTTTAGAAGTAAAGAAAATACTATTTGAAAGATTAAATCTCACATTCATTGTAAAGAAGAAGAAATAAGGGAACAAAAGGTATAAAGACCCTTTTTTTTTAAAAGAAGAAAGATATTATATAGAAGAATAAGCATTCCCTCTACCTCACTTGGTGAAACACATTCTTTCTTGCAGTTTTGAAACATTATTTGAAAACTGAGTATAGGAAAATATATATTTGTTGGAAAAATAATTTCAAGGGGGACTCCATGGAAGAGAAAAAAAATAATGTAAAATTTTACTATGGCTTTTAGAGCACCAAAATTCTTGTCACAAGATTCCCAATTATTAAGAGGAAACAACAATGTTGTCTAAAAGACCAAACTCATGACATAGCTTGAGTTTGAGGAATATTGGCAAGTAACAGATGGAACTTTGACTATGATGTAATACCGACGAAATTTTATAAAAGTATTACATCATAGTAGGTATTTATAAGTTGTGTAACCACTCAACACATGGTTTATATGGTCTACTATAGGAAAAAGGTATAACCACCATCATAGTCTATGTGATAGAGCATGTGTTTTAACCATCCTTCATTAGGTCCATGCATGTGGTATAGGAAAAAAGTAGTTGCATGCTTGTTATGCCTAAATAAGGTATCCTATGTACTTTAAATATCTATCATTGTATAATGCAAATATGTTTTTGAATATTAAGTTCTAACTATACCTACATATTTTTTAATAAAAATTTTGAATTCTTGATTTTCAATTTTTGGATCTTCTTTAATTTTATTTATGAATAAAAATGTTCTAGAGTTCAACATCCTTATTTTTGATATTTTCTTGTAGTAGCCTTCACAATACCAAAACTTCACCTCTATTTTCTATGCATTACATCTTAGTAGAGTAATACTTATAAAAAATTGCATTATCATAGTCCTCTTTACCAGCTTTGGATTGTTAGTTTCCATCATAAAGCATAAGTGCAAGCACAAGAATTATAATAAATACTTTACCAATCATAAAAATTTGAAATATCATGATAAAATATTATCAAGGAATATATGCATAATTACAAAACTATAGGTCATTATATAATACAAGTGAAATTAATTTTCATCTCAAAAACCAATTAAAAAAATATTTTATCATTTTAATGGGTCTTTAAACTAGTATCATTCATATTATAATGACATTTTAACAAATCATAATGGTATTATTTTAATAAATAGTTTAGCAGTCTAAAAAAGTTGAAAGTTCCAATCCATACTTTGTCCCATAATCCAACCAACAACCAACAACTCAAATAATCCATTCTTGGATCCCATAGATTTCTTCACTTCTTGCACAATTTTGGTGGTAGTGACCCAAAACTCTCAAGGGAGTTCATCAATTCATGGAAAAATGACATAGTGATGCTCCATAATTGCACTTTCAAACTAACCATAAACATGTTGGTGGAAATCACAAAGTTGTTCAATGATGGTGTTGTCATACATCGAGACAAACACTCCATGGCAGTCAAGCTTGGGTCTTTTCAAGATAAAGGAAAATTACTTGCTAAAGAGAACAATGGTTTCTTTAGAAAGGATCTCCCTACACCCTGGGATAGGGTTATTATCCCAATTATGTAGTATTTCATGATAGATGATCCAAATTCAATCCTAAGAAGCTTCCACATGGTGTTTCTTAATCATTTAAGAGATGTCAAATTTATCAATATTTTAGAATATATTTATAGGTCCATGGAAATATTAGTTGGCAAGGTGAGAGAAGGTAAGTCATCCCATCCAAAGCACCAAGGGATTCACCTAATTATTTTCAAGCATGTTATTCAACTCTAAGCACAAAATCCTACCCTTTTCATGGTTGGTAATCCAGATCATCATCCTTCAGGCTTGGCTTCCAATCAAGGGTCTCCTCTAGCTTCCCAATGAATTGAGGTGAGTGATTCTAAAGAGGAAGGCAATCTCACTGGATCCAACAATATCAATAAAAATAAGCATACCCATAGATCCTCTGACGTTGCACTAACTCCTTGTTGATGCTCGACCAAGATTAGATCCTTGGGAGATAAGCTTAAAGGTGTAATTATCATTGACTAGGACCAGAGTTTTCTTGAGGCATATCCACTAAAATTTAATAAGTTGAATACTAATGCAATCCCAAATCAAGATCTCTTCAAATATAATGTTGTGTATGCTTCTCCTGAGGGAACTTTGGTCTAGCCTATGGAAGCCTTGGATACCCTTGTTGATTTGGATGACCTTGTGTCTATGTCTTCAACCATGCTCCTTCAAGCAATAAAGCTTATCAATAGGCTAAAATCTCAAAAGTTGGTCAATTAGGCAGCTAGCAGTGGAAACTTGGAAAGATTCCTAAGTATAGAAATCAAGATCATCCTACATCCTTCGATTAGTCAGGATGATCCTACCTTTGGTGGTTGGTTTTATCTAAGGTGGTTTGTCTATCTCCTAGTTTTTTTCCTTCTATTTTGGGCCTATCTTCAGGGTTTGTCCACCCTTTGTATATTTGTTGTTTCAAAATGGTTAGGGATGTTCCCTGCCTTAATATTCATTTGTAAATAAGGTTTAGGAATCCTTTAAAAATCCTTTTTGTAAAATATTTGGGGATCCTTTCAAAACCCCTTTTACTAATAAAAAAATCCATTCAACCATGAAGTCAATCTGATATCATCTTCTTCTGCTTCAACATACAAAAATTCTACTCACTTCACGAAATCAGAGTCTACTTCACAAAATTTAGAATATTAGTTTCCTCCAATACATTGATCTATAAATGGATCCCTTGAAATATTTTGTAATCCTCTAGACCATTATTTTGAATTTTCTTCTTTCAAAATTTTCTTGTTAGCTTCAACTAAACTTACTACTTCCTCTAACCTTGGAAAAGAGAATTTAACTTCACATTCTCTATTAAAACCCCTCTATTGGCTAGTCTATATACACATTTGTTTCCTTTCTTTAATGTATGCATAAATCTATTTTCTTCAAATTCTATAGCAAGGGCTTGTATTTCCACAATGATCTCTTGTATGTTTCATGGAGCCTTTTATTTTCTCAAAATTGTATTTATTATCTTAGTGAATTTCTTTCCATACATACTCTATTCCATTTTATTTGTTTGCATATTTTTAATCCTTCCAAAGCCTCCTAAGCTTCAGCTTCATTATTTTTCTTAAATCCACTATTGAAAGTGTAATGTGACAAAATATTATCTCTATTATTTTTTATTATTCCTCCTCTTGTTGGTCCTAGATTTCCTTTAGAAGCTCCATAAAAATTCAATTTGACAACCTCTACCTCTTGTGGCCTCCAATTTATATTTTTTTCCTTCCTTTTATTTCTCTTGTACCCACCATAATAATGGCAATTAATGACTTGAATCTATTTATCAAGGCTCTTTGCTTTAATATTAGGGATTGGGTGTATTTATATAGTTGGTTTAGACTCCTCTATGTTTAAACAAGTCTCCCTTTTCATTACCTCTAAATTTATTTCCTTTCCTTTATATATTATTTTGTTCCTTTCTAACCATATGATCTAGAGGATTATATCTTTCAATGTATCTCAAATTTTCTATAATGCCTTACTTTTAAACATGTTTTACCATTGCTTTAACCATTCTTTAATTTTTCCATTCATCATCATGCACTTACCAAACATATTAAGAATCCATTACCATAGTTCCTAGACGATTGAGTAGTGTACCAAGATATGGTATATACTCTCCTCATTTTACATAGAATAAATTATGAGGGGATATAAAAATATCTTTTCATTAGGTTATCCTAGGATAAAATTTTCCTATAACCTACTAGCCATAAAAACTTTTTGACTTTTGGAATGTCAGTCTATCCCAAATATCTCTTTAAATTTTTATAGTATTTCTATTTTTTTGGTGATTTACATTATATCCACTTCTTGTTATGTATTATTTTGAGCTATTCAACTTTAAAATCAATTTATCCTTAGTTCTTATCTGAATAATTATTGTTGTTATATTTATGTTGAACTATGTCCTAGTAACAAAGTCTAGTATACTTGTAAAAAATAGTATTTCCATTTGTATATTCCTTCATGATCCTTATATAAAATGTTTAAACTCTATCACCATATTTATCTTGAAGTAATATCATCCATAGTTTCAAAATTAGATCTAGATTGAGTGGTCTTTTATCACACCAAGTATCTGTCCCACCACCCATATTAGACTTTTAATCACTAGATCAATTGATTTTTTAAAACCATTCCATAGTGTAGAACCATCTAGTAGTGAGAATGTAGTAAATATTAAGCTTGGGTCATTGGGATCAATGTACTTAGAAGAATTCTTTCCCATTGTATTTGACTCTCTTTGTAGAATATCCAAACTACTTTTCCCTTTAGAGCTAAATTTGCATCCATACGAAATCTTAAATTGAGACCTCCCATAGTTTTATCATCACACAAGTTGCTTCATTTTACCAAAGGAATTTTTCTTTTATCATGTAATCCTAACCACAAAAATGACTGCATAATATATATTAAACTTTTTTCTACCATTTTTGGAATAATATACAAGGACATATAATGTGTTGGAATGGTTTGTAAGGTTGATTTAATTAGTTCAATTCTTCTTGTTCATGATAATCATCTACCTTTCTATAATGGTAGTTTATTTTAAACTTTACTTATAACTAGATTCCACAATTCTAACATCATTCTCCCCTCAAATAAGGGTATCCCTAGTTATGTTGTTGATTTGCCTCCTCCATTGAAGTAACATGCATATCCCTACTTTCATTCTAGGTTGATTTTTTAGAAAGTAAATTATGGATTTTGTCCTATTAAAATTCTTCCTAGATGATCTTTCATATTCCTTTAATAAGTTATTCAAATATTTGGCCTTATTTTTTCCTATCCTTCCAAAAAGGGTTGTATCATCTACAAACTATTAATGGATGATGTTGTTGATGTATTAATTGTACCATGTTGTAAAAGGGTAGTTTTTATTTATTCCCACTCTTTTCAAAAAAGTAATGAGCTTTCTTCTTTTTATCAACTAATAATAATCTTTTATTATCTTAAGTTAAAATATTCTAGTTAACACACTCATCAAATATATAAACTCAATGACAATTGAATGCTTTTTAATGACCATGTTTCCAAGATGGTTAGTGACATAGAATGTCACCTTAATTTAAATTCCAAGAAAGTTACATAAGGATTGATAAAATTTTATACTTAATGATGTTACGATATAGCATTGATATTAGAGAATGTGGATATCCTATTGTTCACTCACTACAACCTAGGATGGGAATGGAAATAGTTAAAATTATAATCTACTTCATGGCCAAGAGCCAACATTGTATGATGTATTAGATAGGTCTAATGTGTGGAGTGGCATTGCTTGGTCACACAGGAAGTACCTTTAGAGCCTCTAGTCCTTCCAAACCACAAAATAAATTTATTCTCTTCCACTTTTTAAATAGTTATAATTTTATTCTACTAGTTATTTCTCTTACTTAATTTTGATTAGAGTTTATTTGGCTCTCCATCCAATTTTTTGAACTATATTTAAGATTTTTTCTCATTCTCCTCTTCTCAATATAAAGAAAAAATAGAGGGAAGATATATTTTTTAATTTGAATTTAAAAAATTTGATGCCATATGTATTTTATGCATGCACTCATGTGCACTTCTCATAAATTACATTATTTACTTTGAGTGCTTCTGATAGGACCTTCATGGGAGTTCATGCCAGCTCTATTTGCAATGGAGGGGTAATACAATGGTTTCATGATGGTTTATGTGATATTTGGTTTTAGAGGATCAAGGGTTCAATTCCCCACATGACCTAGCATTTTTTGTATGGTAGAATAGTAGCAAATAAATGGTTTTACAAAGCCATAGTTTTCTAGTCAAAAATAAGGCACAAAAAACAATAGGACAACTATAGGAGGATAGAAATATGAAAGTTATATGTTTGATCCTTCATAGTGTCCATTTTGCTATTAAATAAAGGATCACATGACATTCACTATAGCATAATTAATGATCTTATTATAGAAATATTTAGTGGCTTTCTAGGAAGGCTACTCCCTAAAGCATGTTTGAGATCCTAAGGTTGTAGGGTTGAGTCTCTATATAAAACCTTTTTTGGGGGTCTGATTCAAAGGTCAAATGTATACATGGTGTCTTGGATTTTCCTCATCAATGGAAGGCTTTGTGCCTTGGTTACACTAAGGCTCTTAGTAATGAGAGTTTGATTTCAAACCTCATGGAAGAATTTTTTGGTTTATTTAGAGCATACCAACCCCATCGGTTGATATGGTGGCCAACATGGACCTCTTGAGTTCCACGTGAAATAACCATTTTCTATATATATATATATATATATATATATATATATATATATATATATATATATATATATATATATATATATATATAGCATCATATTTATTGGTTGTATATATATATATATATATATATATATATATATATATATACAACCAATAAATATGATGCAAGTGTCAATGACAAGGTAAACCAAAGGAGCTAAAGTGGCAAAAAATGATTGGATCACATTAGAAAATCAAATTCCACCAAGTGGTAGGTCAATATTGATCCTTATAACCATAAATTTTGAGTTTCTAATTTTTTATTTTTTAGGGTCCATTAGGGAAAATATTTTAGAGGCCATAACTTTTGCATAAATAAGTATTTTACTTCTTTTTTTAAATAAGATTATTTTTGAGCTTTATATACTAGTATTAGTTTATAGATCTACTAATGTGTTAGGGGTTAGGTTTTATAAGATGGTCTATAAATCTCTTGTTACTCATGTTAATGGAAAAACCATAACATTTGATCAGTCCAAATTATCAACCTAATACAAAGTAAGAACCTATGGTGCATCTTTAAAGAGGATAAAGCAACTATTTTTTATGATGAAGCTTGGAATAAAAAGTTAGAAGAGGCTCTAGGTTTGTTTTTATTTTCCATATCAAATAAGAGAGTGACTCTATCAAGGTATGGTCAAAAATTCATGAAATTTTTAGAAACATTAATACTACTAAAGTGGTTCACTTGGAATTGAATCTAATTTTTAGCTTTCGATGCTATAAACTTAAAGGAAATGCAACCACAAGTAGTAAAATAAACATGCAATGTTATATCTATGATAATGGCAATATAATAAGCAAGTAAATAGCATGAGAAACTTCTGAAATAACTCATGAAATAGCCATTAATGAAAGCTCACAAAAATTTGAACTTGTTACAATATGTGGAGATCTCAATGCTCCATACTTCATACAAGTTCTACATTGTATCTACTCTAGTCTATCACCTCTACTACTCTTGCTTGATTCCTCTCTCAACTCATCTACCAAAGGCCTATATATAATGAGACATGACTCTTGGCCTTCCACCTTCCTATGACTCTTCATCTTCCTATTCTAAGGACTCATGTACATGTGGACACCATGCACATTTACATCATTGCACATTCTAATAATACTTGTGCATTTATTACATTACATAAAGTAAATACTCAAGCCTTAATCTAAGACACTCTCCTAATCTAATGATGTACCCAAGATGGTACATTAGCATGTACCAAATAATATAATATATTCCAACACCCCCTTGTATTACATTATTTGGTTATTGAAGACTTTAGTCTTCAATATGGTCTTCGTTTTGGTTTTGGAATTTGTGCTCTTCTTTCTTGCCTTCTTCATTTTGCTCCTTGTATGTATCTTGATCAAGTAAATAGTTAGTATCTTCATAAAATGCTATTTTTTTGAGAGAGCTTTAACTTCATGTTCATCTGTAGGTTCTTCTAGTTCCTGAATTTCTTGAATCTCTTGAACTAAGTGTCCTTTTTGTTTCCCTTCTCTATATTGTAGTTGTGGATGATTGTATTGATTCTGAGAAGTATATGGATACTGAAATTGTTTCTGATGTGGATTGTATTGTTTCTGATATTGTCTTGGTTGGAATGGCCTATTTTATTGGCTTCCAAAATTTGTTTGATTTCCTTGATACTAGTTTCTAGGATTGAATTTGCAATAATTGGTACTATGACCTTTCTTCCTGCATACTTGACAATATCTATTATTCCATATTGATCTTCCTTTTGGAGATGATGCAACATTTCCTTGTGGATTATCTTTTGTAACTAATGCATTATTAGTCATTTCATATTTTACTGTATTCTCTACCTCATATTCTTGTAGAATATTGACTAACTCATCAAATGATGTATCTTTACTTAGAATTTGTAAATATGTAACTAAATGCTTGTAGCTTTTTGGAAGTGCTCTCAAGGTTACTTGAACAAGAAACTTATCTTCTACCTATTCTCCTAAGGTTAACAATTTTCCTTTTATATCTGCTACTTTCCTTAGGAACAATTCTATACTTTCACCACTATTCAATTTTAGAGAATGCAATTGAGTTTGAAGATTCAAGATAGTGGCTTTATTCTTTCCTTCAAATATCTTGGCTAAGGTTTTCCAAGCTTCTGTAGAAGTTGCTGTTGAACTAATGTATGGTTGTATTTCATATGTAATTGCAAAAGTTATTATCATGAGTGCTTTTGCTTCATTTTCTTCAAACTTTTGAATCTCACTATCCCCTATAGTAGGTTTAGTTTTTTCTCCTTTAACAATATCCCAAAGCTTTTCAACTATCAATATTGACCTCACTTTGTTTTTCCATGAAGAGTAATTAGGTCCTTTAAGAAGTTGGGATTCTATAAGAATGAACTTATTTGTTGTCATGATGATGCTTGTAAGCTACCTTATATCTCCCTAGGAGTATGTGATCAAATTTGATAAGACCTTTTCAATTTTCAAGTTTTGTAAAATACTTTCCACCTTGCAAGTGTTTTGAATGTACTATGATCTTGATAGTATGCTTAGCTTTCTTAGTTTTCCTAGAGTTGAATCCCTTTTATCTCCCTAATGTTCAACTTCTATTCTTCACCTTATTTCTCCTATTAATGTATAAATAGAAAGCTAAAGATAATTTTGATGATTCACCTTCAAGTTTTGATAAGGTTCTTTACCTTCAAGACCTTTTAGTTGGATTTCTAATGTCTCATAAATTAGAACAAGAGACTAATTTTAAATGCAATTTCCAACTTTCTATCAATGCTATGTTTTGCTTCTTTCAATTTTCAATTCAATAATTTCTAAATTTCAATAATCTATATTGATGTAGAACTCCTTATATCTCCCTATTTGGAAATTTAGAAACTATGGTTATTTGCAAATTTAATGTTTTTCAAAGTCTATGTAGAATTCCTTTTTCCTCCAAATGTTATTTGCAAATAATCCTAGTGCTTGAATAAAGTAAATTCAAATGCTTTTAAATTAACCTTCCTTGCTTCAAAAATGCTTTCAAATATTTTAATAAAGCATTTAAGGTTGTACTATATCAAAGCAATTCCTTATATCTCCAACTATCTAATTAATCTCAAGCATTAAAGAATTAATTAGTTTCACCTTAGTAATAAAGTTCCTTATTCCTCCTTTACTTTATAAAAATGCACTTTGATTTAAATAAATTCTATACCTTATTTAACTTTGGTGTGCACTGAATCTGAAGTCTTCCTCCCTTTGACTTCCTACAAGTTGCACTTGTCTTGAGATGCTATTCAATTCTCCTTCTCCAATGCTTATGACAACATTAATTGCACTTGCTTGTTACGTTCTCCTCACTATGCATTGTGTCTTACTTCACTTTTCTCTTGGACTTTTACTTCACTATCCTCTATGCTTTCAACATTGGTCTTCACATGCTCCTTTTGTTGTTCATTGGCTATTTTCAGCCCATGCACTATATATGTGCACTTTGGACGTTGCTTCTCCCTTTAGTTGTAACTGATATGCAATGTATCTAGTGCCAAGTGGCACTTAAGGTCTTGCAATCCCTGGTAACATCTCTTGTGGTGCTTCTACCAACCTCTCTTTGCTCAATGCTTGTACCAAGTGGTAATAATGATCCTTGCTCTTCCTTCTAACATCTTTTGTGGTGCTATAATCAACCCTCCTTACTTAACGCTTCCCAAGAGCATTATACTTCATGAGTGTGAGGGTATTAGGTTTACTTTAACATAGCTTCTCCTCTATCGAATATGACATGCTCTCCAATGGGATATGGCACCTTCTCCATGTGGTGAATATCCTCTTAACACTTGGCCTTCCCTATCATGTAACTTACACACCCTAATATTGGTTCTACCTTATCAATTGATGCTCCTTAATGCTCACTAAGATTATTTCACCTATAACTTCTTCAACTCTTCTCCTCTATGGTAGATTTTACGTAGCTGAGCTTACAACTGGTTTGGTGGTGATTTCTCCAACTTCTTGATGGCATTATGAAGATGCAAGTAGCTCTTGTTTTCCAATGCTCCTCTTAGATGCCAACTGTGCATATGTCATGGCCTATAGTGTTGATGCTAGCAGTGAAAACTATCCTTCTTTTCCTTACGTGAGTGGTGCAACCTCGGTGACTCAGCCCTATAGATTTATGCTTCTTCTCTTCTCACTGGTGGTGCAAACTTGTTGGCTTAACCTTGCAGTCCATGACTGGTTTCAACTGCTTTACATTGGTTGAATAGTGATTGTTCCTCTCTCCCCCCGCTATATTCTTCAAAAATATGATGTTGCTTGAGGTAGTCCTTTCTATGCCTTGTTAACCTTACCTTCACCAAAGGATTTTTGAATACTTGACACACCTTCTTGGTGTCTTTAGGTTTTACTATTGAGTCTTCTTTTTTTCTCAATAGACCTTAGAAAAAATATGTACCTTGAAGAGTCTAAAGCAATCTGATGCTTTCTTCTTTTATGACTTCTTCTCTAAGCAATATCTAATTTGCTTTATTGCTTGTTTGAAATGTGCAGGTTTGATGATGTCCAAGATGTCTCCTTTTCACCTTGGAGATACTAAACCTTAGAGCTCTATTTAATGGCTCTAATGTGGTGCTTTTGTAATCTTAAAAATATCTGATCTAAATGCTTATAACAACCTCTATAGCACCAATATAACTAAGTCTTCTCCTAACTTAGAAGATGTAAACTCAAAACTTTTCCTTTTGCTACTCAACTATG
This sequence comes from Wollemia nobilis, assembly GCA_028583015.1. NCBI lineage: Eukaryota > Viridiplantae > Streptophyta > Pinopsida > Araucariales > Araucariaceae > Wollemia > Wollemia nobilis. The sequence goes on from JAQPPZ010002979.1 coordinate 7,110,772, forward strand.
GTGTTAAAAACTTAAGAATACTTGAATAATAAAACTTGAATAACACCAATTTTTCAAACCTTATATTGGCCTCCTTTGTAGCAAGCTTTCTTGGTGATTCGATCCACCTAATTGTTGTCCTGGTTTTGTAATTTATGCAGCTTCAACTCCTTGATATTTTCTGCCCAAAACTCCTCTATTTTGCAGCTCCAATTTGATATACTTTGCTGCCCTAAACTTGTCTATTTTGTAGCTCTTCAATGCTGCCTATTTCTCCTTCAATTTGTTGTTCTAGGACCCTGAAATTCGTAGCTATTAGTGCTTCCCAAATTGCTGCCCTTAACTCTAAAATTTTTAGATTCTAACGTAGTCAATTTCTCCTTTGATATGTTGTCCTTAATCACTTGAACTTATGCTGTAAAACAACAATCTCCTCTTCCACAAATCAGCCTTCAATGGCAATCTCCAAATCTCTCAAATTTGGTGGCTTCTTCTAGCTCCTTTCTCCTCCTTAGCTCCTTGTCAAATTTTGACTTCAATATTGGCCTCTTTGTTGGCCTTCTTCTCAAGAATCTAAATGTCTTGAGGTCTTTGGAAATCCTTTCCAAAATTTGGCAAACTTCTTGCCAAATATTTCTTCCTTTTGGGCTTGTTGTTGGATGGTGACAATTGTCCCAAATTCTTCTCTATCAAGAACTTCTCCTTGCTATCAATCTTCTCACTTGAGTTCTCCTCAAATCTCCTCCAATGGCCTTCTTCAAATTCTCCAATGAGGCTTTCCTAGCCTTCTCCTTCTTTCTCCTTTCAAGTTTTCTTGAGGCCTTCTTCTCTTGGGCCTTCAAATTTTGTAGCTCCTCTTCTTCTCAAAACTTCAATGAGACCTTTCCTTGATCTCTTCAATATTTCAACTATGGAAGTTTTGCAATGAGATCTCTTTCTTGGATCTCTAAATTTTGTTGCTTCTAAAATCTGCAATAGGACCTTTTCTAGTCCTTCTCTATCTTCAATATTCCAAATATAGAAGTTCTTCAATGGGACCTCCTTTGGGTCTTCTCTTCAATATTCTATGTGAAGTCTTCAATATTCAATGGAGATCTCTTTCTTGAGTCTCCTCAATATTCTATCTTCAATGGGGTCTTCTTTCTTGGACCTCCTCCTTGATCTATAGTCTTCAATGTGGCTTCTTTGGCCTCTTCCTCTCTTCTCAATATTCTACTTGGAATATTTAATCTGCAAATCCTGCAATGGGACCTTTTTCTTAGGCCTCCAAATCTTCAATCTTCAACTTGTTGCTTCAAGTACTGGATTGATTCCAAAGAAGATATTCTTCCTAGCTCTTGTAGGAAGCTTCTCAACTTTCTTTGAATCTCCTATTTTCTACAACAAAGTATTATAAAATGATAATAGTAATTTCTTTAAATCTAAAGAAAATAAACTTCACTAGTTGATTTGTCAATCTAGTGGAATCAATGTTGAGTCCTAGTCTTCACAAGTTTTTTTGCAACTCTGTGGAAAGACTCTAGCCAAATACAATTTCAAAAATTTGAAAATGAGATTTCCTATCTCCTCTCAATCTCTCTTGTGGCTCTCTCTATTTCCTATCAATCAACCTAGTGCTCTGATACCACTGTTAGCTTTTGATGCTATAAACTTAAAGGAAATGCAACCACAAGTAGTAAAATAAGCATGCAATGTTATATCTATGATAATGGAAATATAATAAGAAAGTAAATAGCATGATAAAATTCTGAAATAACTCATGAAATAGCCATTAATGAAATCTCACAAAAATTTGAACTTGTTACAATATGTGGAGATCTCAATGCTCCATACTTCATACAAGTTCTACATTGTATCTACTCTAGTCTATCACCTCTACTACTATTTCTTGATTCATCTCTCAACTCATCTACCAAAGGCCTATATATAATGAGACATGACTCTTGGCCTTCCACCTTCCTATGACTCTTCATCTTCCTATTCTAAGGACTCATGTACATGTGGACACCATGCACATTTACATCATTGCACATTCTAATAATACTTGTGCATTTATTACATTACATAAAGTAAATACTCAAGCCTTAATCTAAGATACTCTCCTAATCTAATGATGTACCCAAGATGGTACATTAGCATGTACCAAATAATGTAATATATTCCAACATAATTCTTTTAAATTAATTATGTTTGATAATATTTAGGACTATATTGTGAGATTACAGGCTTTGAGAGAATATATTGCATTTTCTAGAGGTAAAAATAAATATGATGTAGAATACATTAATATTGTACTTTTTAATCTCTCACCCTCATTTAAAATGTTGAACCTAATGGTTCATATGATTATAATATTTTCATAATCTCAAAATACTTACTCTTGATCAATTATTTTCTCTCCTAGTTTTTTTTTAGGTGGCAATGTAGAATAATGGATGAACTCCATAAATATAGTCTCATGCAAAAGAAATTAAATATAAGGAGGCTAAGATCCAAGGGCCCAAGGACTAGGCTAAGTCTTCAAAGAAAATGAATAACACTTGTAGATACTATAAAAGGGAGGGATATCCAATGAATAATTGCTTCCTAAAGCTACAAAGGATTAAAGCTAAATTCTTGAAGTTAGGTGGACATATTCAAAATGATGAGGGATATTTATATGGATCTAACTAAATTTTAGAGGCCCACTAGAGCACCCATCATGGGGTGAGATATTATTTTCACTAATGTCTTTTCCCCTTGTCCCATCAGTTTAGATTTTGAGGGGGTATTTAAAATTATAATTTGCTTCATGGCTAAGAGCCAACACTATGCAATGTATTAGATAGGTCTAAGGGCATTTCATTGTACAATACATTTATATTTTGTAGTATTTTATTATGTTAGCCCAATGGGACTTGGTTAACCTTATTATGGGTAAACCCTATTGATTGTTTATAATTAACCTAAATATCACTTATTATGTTGACTTAGGTTAAACCTTATAACATAATTAGGATGTTTTTATTGCTACAAATATCCCTCTCACACTCCTCATTTCTTATCAAAGTTTTTCCCAATAATATCTACCGATAGTAATTATTTATGGTGCTTATAGGCACTAAAAATCTCTTTCGATCTTCTTTTGTTTTTTGTATAATATTTGATTGAAAATTATTTATTCCAATAATTTTTGGAAACCATTGTGAATTCCAAGAGAAATATCCATTAGAGTTTATAAAAATATCCAATTTGACTTTAGCCAAAGGTAATGGTAGATGTTCAAAATGTAATTAAGTAGTATTAGATGATAAACCATGAATTATAAAATGTAATCCTTTGAGCACAATATTATACAAAGTATGAATTTATTAGGCATAAATTCATGGATTAGAAGAAACACATTTTAACCTCAAGATATGACCAAAATTTTTAAATCAAATCAAACAATGAAATGTAACTTAGATTCTAAGATTGGATCATAAATAAAATTATTATATTTGAGTACTTTCATAAGGAAATTGAGTGTTAGAATCATAATTTATCACATATTTCAATGGTAAAATTTAATTAGGTGGAATTTCCTTATTAGATTATTTAAAAAATGTGTCTTACTTTTATTACCAATTTGTGTAGTTTTATTTCAAGTTTTCATGAGGTATTACAATGTAAAGATAAAAATCTATTTTAATAGCATGCTTACAATGGTAACCATTGAAATTAGTTGAATTAGTAATAGACATGCTTATGAAGGTAGCTATTGGATTTTTCTTCTTGTATGTGTCAAAGGGAATTAGGTTTCACTTGAAGCTCTTACAATGACTTGGAAAAAAAATTCATTCTCATTAACTGGATTTAGAGAAAATTTACCCTCTAATATACTTATTAGATCATAATCTAGAATTATTCATGTATGTTGTGGTGTATTCTTGTTGGAATGTTACTTCGACATTTATCTTTGAGTTTATTTCTTATTCTTCCATTCCAATGAACACCTATTATTTCTATATCTTCTCATCAAGTTTGATATTCACCTTTTCTTACTTCCATATCATGTTCAGTAGCATTATGATTTGATTTATTTCTATTCATGAATATCTTTACAAAATATATGTTCAAGAAAGGCATAAACTAGAAATGCTATCAAAATGCTAGAGTAGATCAATGTTATATATCATTCTATAAAGGATGCTTATTCATATTAATCTCTCTTCCCCCACTTATAAATTTTAGCAAATGTGCATATTAATATAATTAGTATTAAAGTTTAGAATATTAGATGTGTGTTTTGATATCATTTACATTGTATTCCATGATTTTTAGGTGTATACACCAATAAACTTACATGGTGGTTGGTGTTTAAAAATTTGTATAGACCATGTAAATGTTTTTATAAGGATGTCATCATGTGGAAAAATACAAACCTCATGCAAGTAGATTGATTGAGGATAATAAATTATTTTTTTTCATAAGCCTAGAACCTTGAATAAATTTGTTTCCTTAATATGGTATAATTAATTGAATTTGTTATTAATTTTTTTTTTGGTAAATAAAAATCTTCATTAATTACCGGGTTTTGCAGGTTAACCCAAAACCTATTACAATATCCAGCCTTCTGATGATATTGTAGATCCTAGTCATCCTTGAAACTTTCTTACCAGAACTTGTGTTGAATCCCCTACTACACCTTACTAACAAGGCACACCCATACCTAAACATAATCGTAAACATTACTTACATTGACAGGAAATTAAAGTTTCGAACTTTGCACTTGTGAAACCTGTTGCTTGCCCATTTCCTATTCTCTGTCGAAATCTTCCAAGGCTTACACCCTGTTACCTTCATTTCCAATTTGGTATGATTTATAGGGAAACCCCATAGTTATTACCAGCTCCATGGGGAAAGAACACCCATTCATATTTATCCTTAATGGGTAGGTTTCTTTTCATGACTAATAATGTTTTCCACTTCACGTGGCACACCTTGTGTCCATGTCCTTGTGAATTTGTTATTAATTTATTCAATGAATCCTTGTATAATTTAATAATTCAATATATGGTTAGGATTACTTGTCTGAGCATTGTCTCATATTTATTTTGAGACATGTAATATGGCACATGATATTTTATCTGATTAACACAAATAAACTCTTTTTCCATAGCTTTATGGAGAGAAGTAGCACTTCAATTAGGGTGAAAGAAGTAATTATTTTAAATAATTATTTATCTCTAATGCACTAGAAAAAACTTAGAATTATAAAGTAAACTACGCTAATAATAGTGAATAACAATATCTAAAGGTGTAAACTCTTACATATAATTAATAGCTGAATTTTAACAAATAAAATTTTATAAGATAAAATATTCATTTCGATGTTATAATTTAGCAAGAAGATTGTGTATTAAGTTATTAAGGGTGTATTAAGAAGATAGTTATATAATTCAAATGGTATGAGTTCAAGTGGATGTAACTACTAATATTTAAGCTAAATACTTAGGTTCTAACTTTCTTACCATATGATTTGCTACTAAAGTATTTAAACTTTGTCATCATAAATTCTATTATGAGGTTGTAAGGAACATTGGATAGATGATAATTATATATTACTTTGAGCATCATATTATTATTAATATAATTATATTTATAAGAGTATAATTTTAATAATAAATAAACAATAACAATAAATTAATAATGACACTATATTTGATGACAACAACCAAATATTTAATTTCAACAAAATCTTATAAACTCTTCTTACTCCATTTGGAGGATGCTTGACAAGTAGGAAAATTTATTAATTGTATCATGTTGCAATAGAGATATTTTTAAATTCTTCTTTCCATTTTGAAATAAATAATCAAATTTATTCTTTTCCTCAATCAAAATTTATTCTATACTATCTTAAATTCAAACCCTTTAGTCAATACCCTCATCAAATATGCAAACTCAATGGTAATTGAATACTCTTTAATATCCATGTTTCTAATATGGTGAGTGAGATAGAATCCCATATTAAATAAAATTTCAAGAAATTTATATAAGGATCAAAAACATTCTATACCTAATAGCATAGGCCTTAGATATTGATAACTATCCAACTAGTCACTCCCTAGAGCCTAGGATGTGGAATGGAAATATCAATTAGAGCTAATAAAAAATTCAGAGATGGATTTTTTTTATTAGATAAAGGAAGGGGTATTTTTAAAAATATTCCCCAAACATTTTTACATATGGAGATGAGGGAGATCTGGGCCCAACCCTGAAGCTCACTCAAAGAGACCAACCAAACAAAATTTAAAATTATCTAACAGAGGTTGCCCCACAACAACATACCAAAAGGGGAGCACCCAACCTTGCAAGACAAAAGCAAGATGACCAAACAAATAAAACAACACCCAAAATAAAACACTACCAAACAAATCCAAAGAGAAGAACCAAGCCCCACTAAAAACTAAGAAATTGATACATCCTTCTGCTACTGCACCATTTTATGGATCTCATTAATGAACGAGATCATCACCTAGAGTGATCTCAACAGTGCCTGGTGTTTTTCATTAATTTTTTTAGGAATGGTTGGATGATAGGTGTTTCAAATCCTGAAGAGGAAGACATCTCTTTATAAACCTCTAAGTCCTACGCATACTTGTGGATTTTATTCACTGGTAAACTCTAAGATGAGTTTAGACAAAGAAGACAATGGTAGATATTATAAAGTTAAAGAGTATTAAATGTTATATTATGAATCATGAAATATAGACATTCAGTATATCATTATATGGAGTTTGAATTGATTGGGTATAAAAACATGCATTAGAAAAAACACTTTATAACCTCAAGATATCACCAAGAACTTGAGATCAAATTAAATTTTTGAATTTAACTTATATTTTGAGATTAGATCATGAATATCATGATATATTTGAGTACTCCTATATGGTAATGCTTGGTCTAAAATCTGCCTAAGTTGATGAGATGGACCCTAGGTCTTGGCCAAGATTGAAAGACTAAAAATTCTTCTAAGTTAACCTTTAGAGAAGGCTGGCTCCTTGTATAATTGATTAAATATAATGACGTTTAAGACTAAAGTGAGGGATGCAAAGCATTGGTTTTTAGGCCTTAATACTACCACAAATATCATAGGTTAAATATCACAAGATCATATAATATAGCCACAATACAATAAGGTCAATATAATGATATGAGAAAATCAAATAACATTCACTAATAAACAATAATATGAATGTAAATAGCCTAAATCATACATGTACAAAGCATGTAGCACAAATTACAATATTAATTGCTCAAAATGTATGTAATATTTATTACTCCTCTTTCTCTTACATCTATAACAAGAACTTGCTCTTCTCTGTAATGTAATACATCTTGATATTGATAATAAGATACTTAAATCCTTCTTTTTGGAGTACTATATAGCCATAGTAGAATGAATCTTTATATACTTGATTATTCCTTTCCATATGCCATGTCTCATAACTCTTAGCTTCTCTATATGACACTTGCATACTTGATGAACACATGAATCTATATTGTATGCACACCTAGACATGACTATTAACCTTCACTTTGTGCACTCTAACCTAAGATACTTGTGCACATATTTATATTACATATTTGATCTCTTACATACAAGATACTTGTGCACATATACTCAACTTACACTTGCACACTAACTCACATGACACTTGTGTATATCCTGCACATTCACACTTACATGATACTTGTGCATATCTTTCACATTCACACTTACATAAAAAGTAAATATAATAATCACACTCTAAAATATGACTCAAACCTAATATAATATTCACATATGTACCATGAAGGTACCATGGGGTACATTTTTTTGATAAGGTACAAGAAGGGGTTTTGAAAGATGCCTTGAACCTTATACAAAAATGAGAACCTACCAATCCAATGCAAAGGCCATTGGAGGTACGAAGAGAAACAATGAACATAGGATAGACAACCACCTAAAGGAAAAATAGTTGTTCAACAAGGAAGAGGTAGCAAAACAACAAGAAGCCAAATCAACCTTAAAATCCACAACCCACATAGGGGAAGGACAAAAACTAATAACATCAAACATAGCACAACTAAAAATAGACTAAGAGACCTAGAGATATCAATTATTTACCTCATTATCTCTAGATTCTCTCTTCACTGGATCCGTAATCAAATTCCACTGATCCAACCTCATCATGACCTTTATTTCCTCTTCCCAAGAGATGGCTGAGTGGAGAGAATCAACAAGGGAATTGTGGAATTTAAGCACCACATTCCTATAATACTTAGGATTCTTAGGAGAATCCTAAGAACTTTAGGTTTTTCCTTTATGCCTACCTGTGGGATCCATGGAGCTCTTAAATTTCTTGGCAAGGGTGGGGGTATCCAAATTTGAGTCCTCAATCATGAGGGAATTCTTGTCAGCACACACTAAGGAAGACCCTAGAGACTTGGAGTTTCTAGTTCGCACAACACTCCTCTTAGATCCAATAACAGGGGAAACTCCCACTTCTATAGGAAAATCTAGACCTTTAAAACTCAAAGCTAGAGCATTGATGATAGGGGTATCTTCCCAGGATTGAGAGTCACTATGATCAAGTTAAGAGGACTTCGACGTTACAACTATTATCAATATTGAATGCAAAGAGTTCAAAATTTCTTCCCCCACAATTCCTCTTATTTCAACCACAAGTTCAAAGATGAGCTTTTTCAACCCATGATAAATTGGTTCTAATGCTTTACTTCTTTTAACTCAAATTGCAACTTTTTCCATTGATTTAAAGAGGAATGAAGGGATGTTCATGAGTCTCTTTATACATAGTATGTTAAGGAACATGAAATGGTAATACTGCAAAATATCCTAGTTTTCATATAGAGTAAAATACAACATAATCACCAAGGCCACCCTATCCCAAGGAGATTTGAGGGAGGTTATTTTGAAATCATTCTAAAACCTAACCAATTCCTCTATTTTTCCAAGGAAATTCTAGGTTTTGCAGGCTAAGGGGTGCTTCTCCCTATTGTGATAGATCTCTTCTGTAGGTAAAATAACAGCTTCAGGAATTAGAGTTATGGATGTTTTAAACTTGAGACTACCAACTCTAACCATCCCATCATGCATAGTACATCATATGCTTTGCTAACAACTTATTGTGTTTGTTGAACTTTTCCAATGTAACAACCCCAATTGTTACCACCTCTTATCCTCAATTTTGTTTTTAATATAAATACATATTTCATGAGGAAATGTACATAATTATGATCTAATATAGAATCATTCCATTTGGATTGTAAGTTATCAAGGTAAATATTATCAAGATATATTGAGACTTGATCAGAGTTACTCTTGAGTAGAAGCAATCAGCTTCTACGAAACCCTCATACCACCCAGATATGAGAATGCTCAAAGCATTAGGTTTCATCCCTTATAAAAGGTAAATCGCCCTATATAGGCAAATGCCTTGAAGATGGAAAACCATCATAGATGAAATAACCTCAATAGTGGTTATTCATAGATCTTAGATCCTACCCACATCTTCTCAATGGAGTCACTAAGATAAAAAAATCACTACATGTGATTAAAATTACATAATCCTTGGAATTCCATCTTATTTTTTTGGTGATTTATTGTCATCCTCCCAAATGTATTGAGTTCTTGGTTTGATTCTAATTAAATTATATTAATGGTATTGTTCTGTCTAGTATTGTTGTGTAGGTCCTCCATAAGTTTCCCTCTACACTATTGTAATAAATAAGAGATAAAAATTATAAACATTCATTAAAAATCATATATTTGACAAAATATACTAATAAAAGAAAATTCATTACTTGATCAATTTCCAAAATATATATCACTTAACATTTGTTAGAGGTGAATATTACAATATGAAGAATTTATCTCTAATTTACAAATCCAGTAATAAAATACATAAAATATTACAAACCATGTCTAATTTTCCATAAATTATTTTAGCCGTACATAATTACATTGGATATATGTCAATTCAAGCTTATTCATGGTTACAATGAGAATATATCAAAACATAAAGTATAGTCTTCAAAATTTGTTTTCTGGTTCTCCTCTAATTTGTCTTAAATCTTCTTGGTGTAGACACCTAAAACACATCATGTTTAGGAGACTACCCATATGGACACATTCATAGACCATATGAATCCTCTTGGATCTCTCCAAGAGTAATTAGTGGTCCTAACCACTCAAAAAGGGTAGTTCTAGCCCATCTAGGCCTGACCACTCTCAAGTAGAGTAGCCACCACATATGGCCACTGAAGAGTACAGTGGCCACACCTAGCCACTGAACCTGATAGCGGCTAGCACCATGCATATTCTAGATTTGAATATGGGCCTATATCATGTAGTCTGACTACACTTTGCATTGTTTATGGGTAAATTTTTATGAGGAACTACCTAAGTTCCTCCTAACTGTCCCTTCAATGCCAGACTGATGCTTTCCACCCAGATGATCAGTCACATGAGATTTGGATTGAAGATTCTCTAGGAAGCCAAGTTCTATATCTAGAAGAGAGGGAAGTCTATATATGGATTCTACCACAAATAGGAAAATATCCATGATTTTAAGAGTTTATGCAATGAAGCCCTGTCATATTGGAGAGTGAAAATATGCATACTTTAGGAGCAATGAACTGCTATCCAACTAAGGAGAGACTACACATTTACTATTCACATCCATTATTATTCACTACCATTATGTGTATCTAACACATTTGGCAATACTTGAACATAAATTGGAGCAGAGAACCTGGTGCTACAACCCTTGGACTACAAGGAGAAAGGTTTATTTCACAACCACTATCTTGGACAGTGGCCCGTAGGTATAACCTAGGTTTTAGACATTAGTTTCCTTTGTTCTAGCATTAGATTTGATTGCTTTTTGTTTTAGCATTTATGTCTAGTATAGATCTAATTTACTATATGCATTTACATTATTGTTCTCTGAGATATGCCCATATTTTTCATTAGTTTCATTTCCTTTAATATATTATGCTTATTTATCTTGTTTATCAGGTTTTATACTAATAACCTCATATGGGGATGCAACTCAGACTACTAAGTGTGCTTTGTTATTTTTGTGTATGTAGATCTGCAGGTTTACAAGACCAAATCAAGATATTCGGAGCACGAGATCCCTTCTGGCTGAGAGAAGGAGAAGGAGGCATCTGTGATCCCTCATACAAGTTCATGTGTAGAATCGAGAAGCCTGTGGAAGTACACCACCCCTTTGTGAGGGGATTTATCCACCATGTGTCCCTCTTTTAACTATCAAAAACTAGGTATCCCTCAAAGGTATGAATATGCAATCGAATTCATTATTGAAATTAATAAAAAGATGACCTTTCTTTGTTAGTTTTATTTTTGAGTTATGCATATTACTTTGTACCTTTTATTTGATTTGATATAACAATTATTTAATTACAAGTGGGGCTATGATGCACACTCCCTGGGGTCACACAGATGGCGATCATGGTGGGAACCCCACCAGGTTTTATTTTTTAGTTGATTTATTGACATTCACAAGTTTTTTTGTGTGCAAGTTTGGCCACTTTGGTCAATAGTGACTAGTAGGTCTTGGCCACTCTGGTCAATAACAACTAGCTTATCTTAGTTGCTGCTATAGTCAGTGGCCAAAACCATCCACTCTAGTCAACAAAGGCTAGCAAAAAAGTGTAGCAGATAGTAGGGAGTTCATCATCATATGAGGAGTTAAGGTTGGTACCATCCTCTATTTTTCTATTTTCTCTATCTACAACTTTTTATTTCTAGAAACAACAAGTGAAATCATAGTTTAATCAAGAAAATATAAAGGAAAATAGAAAAAGAAATTTCATTTGATGTATCCTAGGATTTTTATTTGGTTTTCTATAGGCATTTATAGGAACATTAGGCCTATGATTGTAAGGCCTTCCCTAGACTCCAGTGTGCTAGGCCTCTGTATGTTTAGTTTTCTTGCATGCAGCCCAGCCAGTGGCCATTAATTCATAAAATATAATGCATTCTCTGAAGTTCATATAAGCTAAATACATGCATCTTTATGAAATGAAACATATTTTATCTTAGGCATATAGGAAAGATCATGTTTTCTAGGTGATGCATTTTGTTTACATGTAAGTTTAAAAATAACCCCACACACATCATGTCTTATCTTTAACATCAGCGAAATTGGGATCTCACATCCAACCCATTAATCGATACCAATAGTGGAGTTCATTAACACTTGGTTGGCTTGTGAGAAAGAGTATCATTGAGACTCGTCCATGGTCAAGGCCAACCCAAGAACTATCCTAACCATGAAAAATATCATGCACTCCTCCTTGATGGGTGTATCGTTGCACACGGGGTGCTGGTTGAGGGTTTTTAGTACCTATGCTGCCTCATTGAGTATGGATTTCATCACCATATTTAGCTTGTGTGAGTATATAGGTGAAATACCTTAAATAATTTAAGTATACCATCCAAAAAAAAGTGTAAAACATGATGAGATTTAGCTTATATATCCAACGAATCAGAACACACCAAATAGTTTAGGGAACACACACATAAATCCTTAAACAAGATAAACATTTTCTTGTTTTGTTTGTGTAGTTTGGAATTCACCTAAGAATATAACTCATAAGTAAATATGGTATACACTCGAAGCAACTACCCTCCGTCCACCATCGAGGCAAAAATATATGCTCCATACACTCACAGTCACACTGGCATTGAGCCACCCACCCATAGTATCATCGAACGAAGTTTGACAAGTCTTAGGGGCGATAAATCAACCCTTGTGATGACTCCTCGAGAAACCCTAACAAGAGATCCATATCCTACTTCCTCATCACATAGACATGAGGAGGCCTCATGGCCTCTCTCATTACTCAAACACACAAAGGCATCTTGACCTCCTTCATCACACAGATATGAGGAGACTTCAAGGTCTTCCTCATCACATAGACAAGTGGATGGATCATGACCTTCTTCTTCACATTGATATGCGAAGGCATCACTACCTTCCTCATTGCATAGACATGTGGAGGCTTCAAGGCCCCCATAATAATGCAAGAATGAGGAGGTATCAATACCTCCATCATGAAATAGGTATGTAGGGGTTGCAAGACCCCAATCAATCTTCACAAGACACACATAGGACAAATCAACCCACTAAGAGGTAAGATACTAGGGCTACACCCAGTCGTAGACCCAAGATATCTTATAGCCTCCCTAATGATAGAAGGGTACCCTTGAATTATGATCTCATTGGTGCCAATGGGACTCCACAGGATCAACCATGGAGAACCCGACAACTTGAAGAGTTGGATCAAGTTTCCTCAAGACCAGCTCTAAGAAGTATTGCTATCGAATATTCTACTTTAGGAATTTTGCATAGCATAGCTACTAAATGCACCAATGAACCAGGGGAAGCTTCAAAACAACATCATAATATATACACCACTTTCGATCATGGGGGTACTCAACCCATAACATAGGATACAAAACAAGTCACCCTGGTGGACAAGGGCAAGCACACAATAGGAACCTCCCCAAGGGGCCTAAACTTTAGAACTCCTCACATAGAGTTAGAAAGGCATGAACCTTTAGTAGTAGGTCGATGACCCTATATGTAGGTTAGAGGAAGCACTACGCATCTAGAGAGAGCGTGTAGAAACTCTTGAACAAGAATAGTGAAGGAAGAGGCACCTGTGCCTACAATAATAATGTTCAAGAGAAGAAAGAGCTTAGTGTGAGGAGCTAGCAGAGAGGCTAGCTCGAGTAGATGCACACATAGGTGGTGAGAGATATTGACATGAGAGACATACTAATTCTTAGTAGGAGAGAAGCACTAGATAATGAAATGAGCATGCTCACCACACTTTACAACATCAACAACACCTGGACCTCAAACAAACACAATTAAATGAGGAAGAGATAGAATATCAAGAACAGACATATCATGAACCTCCATCCATAGTTATGGGAGATGAGTATAGACACCCAAACTAGGCAAACACAAAATTATATCCCATACCACCATGAGTAAACCTTTAGGAATAGGATATTATTTCCTCAAAGGTATAACAAACACTCAGTAAGAGATTCAAGTCTCTCAAGAAGTAGAACATAGGAGGATAGAAGCCAAAAATGAGCAATATGCACAACCAGCCTCTGTGCCCCTCAGTCCTGAGTCCCACATATCCTAAGCACTTTGAGATTCATAGGCTAGACAAGTTTAAGGGAGAGGGAGACACACAAGAACACATGATCAACTTCATGAATGCATGCTTCCACCTTGAGAAGAATGATACCCTAATGCTGATAATATTCATCATGACATTCTTGGGTGTAGCGACTCAATGGTTCAATCAGTTGCCCAAGCATAGCATTACCCGTTTTGAGCAACTAGTAAATGTGTTCCTTGAATTCTTCTCCTTTAGTTCCAGGAAGAAGGTGAACCTGTCTGATCTGGCCAATTTGAAGTAGTATGATGATGAACTAGTGATGTACTATGGGGACAAGTGGAGAAAAATCATGGCAAAACTATCATTCACCGTCCCCATTGAAGAACTCATTCAAATGTTCATAAAGAGCTGCATAAAACACATCTCTCTATTATTGCAATTGCAATAGTATGAATCATTTGAACAAACCTTGGCTCAAGCTAAGCTTATTGAAGAAATAAATATCAATGAGAGAGACCTCAAACTCTGCAACAAGAAAGAGTGGAGCAAGAACAATCAGAATGACAAGAATAATTAGAAGTAGACCAAACCTTCTTACGTTAATTAGATTTTATTGACCACTCCAAAGGAGGAGAATGGACAAAAAACCCAGAATTATCAGGCTCTCCCCTTGCCGACCAACTATGACCCTAAAAACAACCAGGGCTAGAACAAGGAATGTCAACTACCTCATTATTACACACCTCTAAATGAATTGATGCAGTCGATATTTAATCAGTTAAGTGAGGCACAGAGGATAATATTTCCTAAAGTACAACTTATTGGCCCTAACTGTCCCAATCCAAGGGGATATAGGGGCATGACATTGAAAAGTGTATTGGATTCAAGAATGTTGTGCAAAAAAATGATTGAAAATGGAATGCTAAAAGTTGATAGCCCACTAGTTCTCGATAATAGATATATGGATATATTTAGGAACCCATTACCAAACCACAAAGTCTCTAGATATTAAGGTGCCCAATTCAACCAGGTTTGAGTCGAGCCAACTATTAAGGGATGCATCATAATGGTTGAGATAGTTAACATGGCAACTAGGAGTTAGATATATGGGCAACCACAACCTCCACTATATCCCATTAATATCCCGTTTGCACCTCGATAGCTATAGGTGCAAAATAATTCTCCAGGTCCACCAACGAGACCTAGGGTAACTATTCAGAGTAGACTAAAATAGAATCTACAAATGAATCTAGCCAAGTTATCCATTTACAAGCTCATACAATAGTCCCATAGGCACAAGGACACTTTGATGGATATTTTGAGTACAATCGAGCTCCAGACCCAGAACCTAGATGTGTTCACACACTTTGTGGGACAATTGCAATAGTGCCAAGAGCCCATGATTCGTTTTTACGATCATGAGATTAAGGTAGTTTCTACTACCCTAGTAGACCTACCTCTGCATATTATCATTTCAATAAATGACATACCATTCAAGCGGGTTATGATCGATACAAGCTCATCAATAACATCATCACTACTAAGGTTGTAGGGCACTTGAATATCCCTAAGTCCAACATTATCTCGAATTCCTACATGCTCAAGGATTTCAATTATGCGCTATGCTCCACAGTGGGTACAGTAATTTTACCTATAAATGTAGAACATAAGACCATCCCTATGATGTGTCACGTGTTAGAAGGGGTGATGCAATAGAACATCCTTCTAGGGCATCCTTGGATCAAGGACATGCAGTGCATGCCCTCAATATTGCACCAATGCATCAAGTATGTGCATGAGGGTCAAGTTCATGTGGTTGCATCTGATGAATATCCATTCAAGTATGTGCATAAAGTCAACTTGCCAGGGGATTTTGTCCTTCTGTCAATGTATTTGTACATAAGGCCTTCATCCCCAACCACTTAGCCAGGAAGCAAAAGTAGATCAGTGCGAGGTGACACATCCACGTTGGCACCACTCCCTACATCCAAAGCTACTGGTACTTCTAAAAGGCCTTCAATATCTAAGGTAAAATATAAATAGAAGCTAAATGCACCCCTAGTGGAGGAAGGTGTAGATACATAAAACATGTCATGTTTAGAAGACTACTCATATGGGCACATCTGCAGACCATATGATCAATCTTGGACCTTTCCAAGAGTAAGTAGTGGTCCTAACCACTCAAAATGGGTAGTTCTAGCCCATTTAGGCTTGGCCTCTATCGACTAGAGTAGCTAAAAATCCTAGCAACTCAAGCTGACAGTGGCCACAGCTAGTTGATGCTGATGACAATAGCTAGCACTAAAATGCAAACTACCATGAGGGATTGTGCAAATCATGAGTAGTAATTATAGTTTACATGCATTTCAAAGGGATATTGGTGAGGAACTCCCATATTTCCTCCTGAATACCCCTTCTATGCCAATCCAATACTGAAACTTCCCTCTAGGATAGTCAATTGACATGCATATATGGAGCTTGGATTCCCTAGGAAGCCAAGATCTAGATCTGGACCTAAAACCAGGAAGGCTATATATGCAGACTTCCAGGAAGGCAAAGAGATATAAATAGTTCAAATTATGTGTAGCAGAGCCCTGTTGAAATGGAGAGCCAATCTACGCCTATTTGAGGATCATTGGAGCACCATCTAGTTGAGCCACGACCATGCATTAGTATTCAAATCTATAATTCCCAATCACCAATCAGTGTAGGAGACACACCTAGAAACCCTTGAACATCAATTCGAGTGAAGATATCGATTTCCACAGCCCATAAGACCTAAGGTAACCTTTAAGTCAAAGGCCACTATCTTTAAAATGGCCCATAGTCATAGCCAGGTTTTAAAATGGTCAATTCCTTTGTTCTAAGTAATAGATATTTATTTATCATTATTGCATTTACATGGCTTTAGCATAGATCTAAATCTTTCATTGCATTTAGATTAATATTTCTTATTTTCATATGCCTATTGCTTAGATCTGTTATATTTCAATGCAAATTATTCTTATTTATCTAGATTATTGTATTTGCTAACAAAAAGGTCTCATCTAGGGAGGTTGCCTATTCTACTTATTATGCTCTATTGTTTCCATGTATGCTGATATAGGTTCACTGGATCAATCTAAAGCATCTAGAGCATGATATCCCTCCAGGACGAGAGAAGAAGGCATTTGTAAGCCCTCAAATAGTTTGGTGTGCGAGATCAAGAGGCCTACGAATGCATACCATCCCTTTGTGAGGGGATACATTCACCATTATCCCACTTGTAATAGATTGTATCAAAAATGAGTATCCCTTAGAGGGACATACATGTAACCGAGATCAAAAAGCATTAAATAATGAATATTTCATTGCTTGTCATTTATACATTATATGTGTTTGTGTGCTTTCTTTGTATTTCATTTGATATAATAATAAAAACATTGAAAGTAGGATCAGTTGTGGTGCACGCTTCCTGAGATTGCATAGATGTCGATCACAGTGGGACCCCCACCAAGTTTTTTTTTTTGGCCATTTTACTAATGTTTTGGATATTTTTATGTGTAGGTTTGGCCACTCTAGTCAAAAGTGACCAACATATCTTATCCACTTCTACAGTCAGTGGCTAGTAGTAGCCACTCTGGTCGACAATGACCAGTAGATAAAAACCACTTTTGAAGTCAATGGCTAGCAGCAGCCGCTCTAATCAATAGTGGCTAGGAGAAAAGTGCCATAGAGGTCAGCTTGGGCTTCATCAAACATGGATTTTAGGTTGGGACAACTCTTTACTTTTTTTTCTTTCTCTAGCTATGTTTTTCTATCAGAATATAGTAGGGAAAATTTTGTATTTAACTAGGAAAATATAAAGAAAAATGGAAAAAGAAAATGTATTACATGTTTCTTAGAATTTTATTTAGTTTTCTCTAGGCACTGCTAGGAAAAATGGGTCTCTTCTTGTAAGGTCCATCCTAGTCTCCAATGTGCTAGGCTTCTATGTGTTTAATTTTCTTGCATGTGGCACAACTAGTGGCTATCAATTCATGAATTAGAATGCATTCTTTAAAATTCATATAAGCTGAATACATGCATATTTCTAAAATGAAACATATTTTATCTTAGGCATATAGGAAATATCAAGTTTGCTTGGTGATGCATTTTTTACATGCAAGGTTAAAAAGAACCCCACACACTTGCACGTATCATAATAACATTTGTAAGGTTTGATTTCATCACCAACCCCCAATTCAGACCGGTGGCATTGGAATTCACCTCCTTCCACAGGCTTGCCCCCTAGATATCCTTAGATAGAATAGGGAACTCCTTTGATTTGGTTTAGGTCTCTTGTGTTCAAAATATCTTCCACTATTGAAGAAATTATTGATTCATAGTGGAAGATCTAGGAAAATCCTCCTGGGTTTTAAGCAGTGTACCCTAGAATCTTTTGAGAAATCATGTTTGGCACTGGTGTTTCTAGTCACCACTATGGTTGAGTTCCCTCATTCTAATTCCAAAACACAAACAAGAAATTAAGATCAATAAAAAATATAAACACACAAAACAAGTTCTTAGGACACACATTTAATCCTTAAAATATATAATCATATTGTCTACTTTGTGTGTTTCTTTATTGCTGGGGTAATCAACCTAACCCTAATTTTTCAAAGAAATTTATTGAAAAAAAACAATTAAAAAGCTACTTTTTTATTTTGCATCCAATGGATCAATAATTGTGTAAATCAGAGCTATAACAAAAAAGTTATTTTGGTTTTATGATTACTCTATTTTCAAAGCCAAAAATAGGAAAAAACTACACTAAAATAGTCATAAAATGGGCTAGACAACTCCAAAAATTGCCAAATTTGTTTTGTTGTCTTAGTTAGCCCCTTGTGCACCTATCACATAAAATTTGATTCCTAACTATTCTTGGTTCAAAATTTTCTAAAAATTCCTAAAAGTGGGCATTTCCCCACGAGCCCCGATTGGCAAATTATTTCAAAAATACAAATTTTTGACCCGAAAGTCACTTTTCGGAGTCATAACCCATTGTGATCAGCTCATCACACTGATGGTTTTGATATATGACACTTACAACTTCTTTTGGAAGCCAAAATTTTTTCAAATTGTCAGGAGACCTCCCATGATGAGCAAGACCTCCAATCTAGAGAGGGAATCAAGTTCCATTACCACTCAACATATCCAAATCAGTCCAGAGGATATAGCCATACTTTAATGGCATCCCAAGTCTTATCATAACATCAATACCATCCATAGGGAGTCAAACCTTCAATAAATCCCTATTAGGGAGGCACTTACAGATCCTCCAAAAAACCTTCCTGACTGGAAAACCTTGATAGAATTTTATATAAGGAACAATCCACCCATTGAAGGGTCTAGTAGGTCAATGTTGTAGGTTCACATCCCAACTTTCTCTATACATCAATTAGAAAATGAACATGAGCATACACCATGGCCTAGCTTGGGTGAGCAAACCACCCCATCTAGTCAAGCAAGTCACCCCTCTACTCCTCATAGAGAGCATTTTGCATATACACATTGTGCTTCTATGTAGTTTGAATGTACAAATATTATATCTAATATTGATTATGCATCATTCCTCATAGATGAGGAAGAGGACCCAAGTCATCCTCCTACTCCTCATGAAAATTATTTGGAGCAACCATGTTTCATATCTGCATTATTAGACTATACAGAGCCAATTCATAAACCGGAGTATCAGTTAAATGTAACCTTTAAGGAGCATGGGAAACAAGTGATAGTTCCTACTAGGGGGAAACACCATAACAAACCCATTTATGTTTCCAATACAAAAGTACATAGCCCCCATACAACTTAACAATGGGATCATACACATCAGGCACTGAGGCTACAACTTAACCAACAATAGTATATGGATCAACTCCAGTTGGATCAAAAACAATTAAATCAACAAGGTGTGGACTCGCAATGAGCACACCCACAAAGGTTGTATCAATGAAAGATACAAGAAAAATAAAATATACAACAAGAGTAAGTGCAAAATGCATTACGTAAAGTGGTGCTTATGCCTAGCACCCAGAGGATGCAACAAC
The DNA here is from genome assembly GCA_028583015.1 of Wollemia nobilis. Taxonomy (NCBI): domain Eukaryota; kingdom Viridiplantae; phylum Streptophyta; class Pinopsida; order Araucariales; family Araucariaceae; genus Wollemia; species Wollemia nobilis. Next base: position 7,131,018 of record JAQPPZ010002979.1, read on the forward strand.
ACATAAGGCATCCAGTGCAATCTCATAATTTACCCCCTCGGCCATGAAAAAATCATATTCGACATCAAAGGCCATTATCTGGTTATCATCAAGAACTTCATACTCCTCAAAGATCAATACGATGAGGAATCATATGAAGAGTCCCAATGGGAACATCAGGAAGAAGTGGATGTTTACCCTGAATCCATTTATGATGAGGTACCTAATTATTACACTTATCGTCAACCTCAACATCAAAAGTGGCCTCCTTTGCCTAATTAAGGGTGAAAAAATGAAGATCATATCATTTCATTAGGGCCATACAAAGCACCTGCTGATTAGATAAATTCATTCAAAAACAAAATCAAAGGTCATTTTATCAAAAATCTACACTAAAGTAGCTTAGAAACAAAACTTTGTATCCATTAGTGTCATCACCGACATATCCATCTAATTTCAAGATGACTTAACTTGAAAAATTCAAAGATGACGAAGATGCACAAGAGCACATGATAATATTCATCAATATGTGCTTCCATTTTCAATAAAATGACCCCTTTATGTTGAGAATATTTCTTAAAACACTAGCTATAGATGCTTTAGAATGGTATAATCACCTACCACACCATAGCATATACACCTTTGAGCAATTAGCCAATGCATTCCTACAACATTTTGCCTCTAGTGCTAAGAAAATGATAAACTTGACTGAATTGGCTAGCCTTCGTCAACTTGACGATGAGCCAGTAATTGAGTATGGAAATAAGTGGAGGAAGGTGATGTCAAAACTACCTTTCACATTACCAACAATAGAGCTCATTCAAATACTTGCAATAAATTGTACAAAACAAATCTCACTTCTCTTACAATTGCAACAGTATCAAATATTTGAGGAGGCCTTAGAATAAGTTGAGTTCAGTGAGGCAATCAAGATCAAGGAAGGTGATATTCAATTCCATAGAAGGGAATGGCCAAGAAAGAATATTATGGGTGGAAACACACAACAAAATGCAGCCCCAGTCAATCAAGTTATTTTGAGTATCCCTGAATCCTCAAACCAGGTCGTACCACCTCTACCAATGCGACATAATTACCAAGACCAGACTCCTATGGCCCAAAATAATATGCAATAGAATTAGATATAGGGCTAAAAAAATCATCCACAATGCCAATATACTAATTTTCTAGAGATATTAGCATCACTCTTTGATCGATTATATGAGGCACGAAGAATTAATCTTCCATAAATCCATCCATGGAAGCCTAACAAGCATAGATAAAAGGCACAAAGAGAAAATATATATTGTGTGTACCATCGACAAAGGGGTTATGACATTCATACATGTCATCCCTTTATATATTTAGTGCAAGTTATGATTGAGATGCAAGAGCTTCATATAGGAGTCTTCCAAGACCCCTTGCCTACACACGAAGTAAACATAGCACCCAACAATCAAGTTGAGCATATCAACAAGGTGCACATAGCCCTGCCTGATGAGGGTTTTATCGATATGATAAATACTATAATAGGAAGCAAAAGATACCTTGATCAACCCAACATACCAAAAAATTCAACTAAAGATAATAATCTATCATGGTCCACACCAATAATGAATTCAATTCACTTACAAAAGGACCCTATGATTACCTTTCATAGACAAGAGATTAAGCCAATATCTACGGATGAATCCGATCCTCCGCTACACATCATAGCAATCATTGATCAAATTTAGTATAAGAGAGTCTTGATTGAAACTGGGTCAGCTATCAACATCATCATGACTGTGGCTTTGAAGCATTTAAATTTTTTGCCTTCACATATTAAGGACTCAACATTCACATTGAAAGCCTTCAATGATGCCACTTCCCCAACAATTAGCACAGTAATCCTACCTATACAGGTTGGGATAAATATGATACCTACATTGTGCCATTTATTGGGGTTGAGAGGCAATATAACTATAAAAACCCTGAGAATGCATGCACCGGTCCCTTTTATAAAACCCTACTTGCAATGCTTATTTAAAATACCAAATATAAAATGGAAAGACGAGGAAAAAGCATATAACACGAAATAACAAAATACGGATCTCTTTATTAATATTGAAGCTCGGTTACATGTCGGTCCCTTTTAGGGATACCCATTTTGATACTATAAATTACAAATAGGCAAGGAGTGTCCCTTACGCAAAGTGGTGGTGTGCTTATAAAAGCTTCCTAGTTCCGCACACGAAAATGTATGAGGGCTTACAGATGCCTCCTTCTCCAGGTCTATTTCCTATAGGGATCCTTTTGCTTTCGTATGTTGTAATCTTCGTTTTATGTACCTGTGGCACTACAAGCAATGAAAAAACAACACACATTTAGGTGTCCAAGATTGCCTCCCCGGATGAGGTTGTTAGTAATCAAATAATGTAATGGAAATATGATAAAACTATGCCATGAAATCATGTAAATCTATGCTAATGATATAAGAAAACATAATAAAAGGTGTTATGTCTATCTAAGCTAAGATTGTGGGCCACTATCCAAGATAGCGACCACTAAAGTAAACCTTTCCCTCTTTGCCACAAAGCTATGGGTCAAATACTTTAATATGATGTTGAAATAGTAGGTGTTATGATCTTCGATTCGTCAAAGCTCCGCCGTACACGTGATCTCAAAGAGAACATTTTTAGTCTTGAAAACTCTCCTAAAAAATATGTCTCTCTCTGATATGATCTCTTGTATGTCTTTCTTATGATAAAATAGAAAAGATCTCTAAATATCTTGGTGCTCTTAGGCTTGCACCTTTTATGGTGTGAAACCCTAGGTCTATGTCCAAGCCCTAGAAATGAATTTCTCATGTGTAGTGCAAGTTAGCATGAGAAGCTTTTGTCTATTGTCTATATTCGAAGGCCAGTTAACTAAAATCTAACTACCCACTTGAGTCTTCTATGTGAACTGGTCGTTAGCATGAGAAGCTTTTGTCCTTCATTTATGCTTTGGAGATCAGTTAACTTAAGTCTTAATGCAAACTCAAGTCTCCTATGTGAACTGGTCATGAAAAGGAATGCAAAGTCACTCCCGCTCATCTTTATTGCATGCATACTACCACTTTCACCTGTAATCAAGCCTATTTTTTGGCAAAATACTTCTTATGGCTTAGCTGCTATTGTCTGCAATGTCTATGATCTGGCCACTGTCATTTGTAGTAGCTAAGGTCTGGCCGCTCTAGGCTTGATCGACTAGGATCTGGTTGCTCTTGGCTTGAGCGGCCAAGCTTGGATGGCTTGAAAAGGCCCTAAATGAGTGGTGAGAACCACTTTTGATGCTTGGAAAGTCCAATATTATGTCTTATGATCTTATGAGTGTGTCTATGTAAGTAGCTCCCCTAAGCATGACATGATTTATGTGTCTATAGATGCCCCTTTTTGTGACACACTGTGTGGAAAATACAACGCTGAGCAAAAATGTAGACTGATATGTTTGTAGGGTGTATGGTGATCAATGGTCTGATCAACGTCATATGGCCTAATCATGCAAGATGGCGAGCATCCCTTGAATCATTGCCTCAACATTCAGAGGACTTAGCTTAGTGGCTTTTGCATGTTAAATTGCACTCATTCCTAAAACTCAATCGTGTAGCTTCGGCTGCTACAACAATTCTGATCGGTAGGAGAGCTACAATTGAAGATGTCATGTCTACTTACGTTCCCAACACACAAGGGAAATTTGTGATTGTTGTATGCAATTATTCAAAGGATGAACACAATTTTGCTATGATTGAGTGATATTTTGTTGATTTTGATTATGATTAAGTTGAAGTTTTGAACTAGCTCTTCACACAATGAATTGGTGAAGAAATAACAATGACTGAAGCGACAAGTCGCTTGACCAATATGACTAATCTAGTTCCTTTCTAGCATTTTTTGCTTTTAATGGGCAATCCCACATCCAAGTGTGATTCCAATTGTTTATGATAATCATCCATCTCTATCCCGAGGAGTGGTCCAGCTATCAATAGCATTCTTAGAGAGTTAGGATGAGTGATTCTATTTATGCCTAGATTGTATCACTTTGACATAATTTTTTTGATGTCATAGGGGAATTAGAATGACCCCTTTGCACTCGTGGAGCAGTCTGACCATCTTGATCTTCTTTGGGTTTGAAGGGTGACATCGTAATTCCAAAATGAGTTGTTTATGCCCCAAGAGACCTTATGGTTGCCTACTCATCTCATCGAAATACATGGAGTGCAAATCGCTACAATCACCAAGTGGATAGAGTAGGTAACTGGATACGAGGCCTACTTGATATTGTGACTTTATGTGAGTATTTTATAATTTTGAACATTTCTATGATCCTAAACCACAAAAGTGTGTTTATTTGTAGTTTTTGTGGGATCTCTCAAGGAGAAAACCCTTATTTTGATCTGTGGATCTAGCCGCTGTCAGGTCCAGCGGCCTCTAAGTTCCTACCTATGGTCACTGTCGCCCTGAGCGGCCAAGAATTTTGGGCTGCTGACATCAGCAGTAGCAAAGGCATAATTAAGGAAATATAAAAATTTGTTTTTCTAGGGTTTGACCTATCATTTTCATTGTTGAAGATTCATTTGTAGAGCTCTGGTGTAGTGATGACGGTTGTAACTTCAAAACTTTCTAGTGCTGAAGACATGGCTGCATAGGGTGAGACATCAGCTGCTGGAGGAGTAAGAGCTTCTCAGGTATTTCTCTCTTCAAAACCCTAGCTCTATTTTCTTTGTCTAAGTAAAATTGAACTTCACTAAGTAATGAGCAAAATGAACCTCACTAAACTTGCTGGCAACAAACAAACTCCGTAATTAGGCTTAGGTTCCCTTTTGCTATGGTGGGTTAGTCCCCAATTTTGTTATCTTTCAGTGGCTTCAGCTTAGGGTTTTTTTATTTTTTTTTAATTATTCACCTGCTACCACCATTTAGGTGTTCTCAAACTTAGATTAGTTTTGAAGCTTGGGTAGGGGATTTGCTTTTCATTTTCTTGCTTTTACTTCCCTCTATTATTTTGTTCAAGTTATTTTGTTAAATTTGTAATTTTTTTATTTTCTGGCCAAGGGTTCATGGGTTTGCCATGTCGCCTCTTGGCCGCTATCACTCAGAGCGACCGGATCTAAGCTAATGTTGCTCAAAGCAGCCAAGATTGAACTCCAATGGTCAAAAATTTGACCGTTGGGCCTTGGCAGCAGCTGCCTCCAGCATCCAAGTTTCGGCCACTGTAGGCGACAACGGCTAAAGCTTAAGCCTTGTTTTTTTTGTATTTTTGTGCATTTTTATGAATTTTATTTTTGACTTTTGAATTTTGATTTTCTTAGGTGCAATTTATTCTTCTCTTGCTTAGATTTAGAGTAACTCATACTCTTTTGCACCGTATTCATGTTTATTGTGAATTATGCCTTAGATGCACTGTAGTTATATTTTGTCTTTCTTCTACTTTGATTAGATCCTCATTGCTCATGCTCGAGACCCAAAGCTCCTGCTTGATTTGCTTCCTGGATTTTATGACACTAATTGGGAGTGGTTTAAGGCTCGTGGGCTATAGTACATCATCAAGTTACCCCATATTATGGCCAACCAGGCTTATATTACGGCCTTAGCCCATCGTTGGGACCTACAAACCAACACCTTCCACCTTCCACCCGATGAGATCACTATCACGTCAGAGGACATTTACAAGATATTTCAGATCCCATTCGATGGGGTGCCCATTGTTTCATCGACCACTAATGATCAGGTGGTCGTCTATGCTTGAGTGTTTGGAGCACACTCTACATAAGCCCTCTGAGAGACTGGGTCTAGGGGAGTATCTATCAAGACTTCGTATGATGCTCATGTTTTCATAGTGAGGCATGTCATGTTGTTGATGGTGATCAGCAACATTATTATCCTAGACTGCTCGGGTTTGAGGTTCCCTTGGAACCTCCTGGCGATGGTGCAGGATATACTGGATAGCAAGGAGCCTATAATATATGTATGTGATAGGTTGCTATTGGCTTAGTGCTATGATGAATTGTACCACATCCATCGATGGGGACATGTCAGCATTACCTACAACTTACTCCTACAAGTTTGGGGATGGGAGCACATTAATGTAGATCACCCTAAGAGGCTCCTAGTCGATATTACAGCTATTGAGGCTCAAACATAGTGCTATGTTGCTAGATGGGCTTGAGAGAATGAGGAGTGTAAGAGCCATACTTTTGTAGGGAGTTGTTCCACTATACTGATGCTTTCACCAGACTGTTAGCCAAAGATGTTGTATGGCGGCCTTACTATGAGTGTCCTACTTGGGATGATCCAGATAGTTTTGCTACTAGGACATGGTGTGAGCGATGGCTCATTGGCTGTAATATTTCCATCCAGGAGTATTTCTTCTACTCTTGGGTTCTTCGTCAGTATGAATTGTAGTAGGATGTACCCTTGATACTATTTTTGTATCGGTGCCTCATAGTAGAGAAGTACCTACCTCCATGATAGATCATAGAGCTTGCAAATAAGGAGGATGCCCCAGTCATAGACCCTATAGTGGCTAGGGGAGTTATAGAGGCCTACTCTTAATGGTGGGGTGATCGTATGTGGCATGGCATCGGTAGCCTAGGGTATGAGGATGATGGTGGGGTTGATGGCATAGATCCTATAGGACATAGGGTTCAAGCTAGGACTGAGGTATGGGGCTAGCCGATAGAGCAGGTGGAGTTAGAGCCCGAGGAGAGAGACTCTCCTTTGAGAGTGCAGTTGCATGAGGTCGAGGTTGACGTTTAGGCAACTAAGATCTAGGTACATCAGTGAGATGCTACCATTGAGTAGATCTTAGCACAGATATAGGATCTGCAGGCTACTATTGGGGGTGGAGATGTCAGGATGTAGTTTGTTGTTCCTCCTTCTACACCACAAGGGGATCCAATGGCAATTTTAGGGGTAGATGTGGGATGACTTTAGTATTTTTTGTATGAGCATGAGGAGCAGATCCAAGGACTTATAGATCATGTCACCATCCTTCAGATGCAGCTCAGGAGACATGGGCTTGTCCCTAAGGATCCAGTAGGTGCAGGTGGTTTGCAGGTTAACGGGCGCTCTACCTTGAGGTAGTATTTCACCCATCCTAGCCAGTGGATCTAGACTCATATAGAGAGATTGACATGCTCGTACCACTCAACTCACAACACCGCCATAGGGGGAGGTGGCATCAGAGGAGGTGATGCAAGGGGCTCAGGCTCGACATTTGATTGATGCTCTACTTGGTTCTTGATCCATTTTTTAGGTCAACTGACCTACATGACTATATCCCACGGGAATTTTTGTATATCCATTGGACTTGAAAAACATACTTTTATGATAGATTTACTTTTTATGACTCATTATGTGTATCGTTTATTGCTTATGTTTTTGTTATTATTTTATTTTATGATATGATGTGATGATGGTATTATGATGATTTGATGAATATGCTAGATGATAGATGATATTTGAAGATGCTTATATGGATTTGTAGATGCTTATATGTTTTGATGATATGATGTGATGTATTTTGATGATTTATGATGAATTTATGATTGGTATGCAAATGGATATTTCCTATATGTTTTATGATGTGGTTTATGGATGATTAATGACTTGTTTTTTGGATGCAAATGTTATTGTTAAATGCATGTTTAATTTTTGCTTTAATTGTATGCATCTAACTTATGTGATGGAATGGTATGAATGAACCTATATGCTCTAATCGCTTAAAACATACATAACACATATGACATTGACAATATTAATGGGTGATACCACAGAAAGTAAAAAAATAGTCATGAATTTAGATAATCACTCTTATCATAAGAATTGATTAAGTATTCATATATGAGATGTAATGGTGTGTAATGTATTTTCTTAATAAGTTTCTATAAATTAAAAGATATAAATTAGTCAGTGGCCATCTATATACTATTTCTAATATATATGCAGCATCTATCCTACTATGTTGATACCCCCTAATTTATAGAATCTTATAAAGAAAGTGATGGTGTGAATGATGTTATGATTTGTTGCTATGTAAAATTTTTTGGGGCTTTTCGGAGATTCAAACACTCTAGTTCCCCTATCAACAACTGTGTACTTACCACTTAGAATTTTGAAAAGTAAGGCTTTTACCATGGAATTGATTTTTCATGATCATGTGTGTACATGTGATTGTTTATTTTTAATATGGAACTCAAGCATTTCCTCTGATGTTATGAAATATTCTTTCAACCCATTGCTAATATTAGGGATTCTCAGGTGTTCACCTCATCCTTATGTTGGACTTAGTTGGACTATACCACTAGGCAATATTGGGTTCCTAAGCTAGCCCATCCACATTCAAACATTGATCTACACAAATGCATGAAGCAATTGTAATAGACATATTATCATGCGTAAGGATTTCTCCTTCCAATTTTATACAATGCTGAGAATTCTAGGGATTCAAGCTTTATTCCCTTCTTTTTGGCTTTGGATTTTTGCTCATATGTAGTGATGAAAATCACTGTTTATTTTGATTTGATTTTTTCTTTGAGCAGGGATTTTTGTAGTGATGATAATCACCTTTTATTTTTCTCATTCGTAGTGATGAAAATCACTGTTTATTTTCTTTTTGAGCTTAATTTTTTTTTGAATTTTTTATTTGTATTTTGAGTTGTGTATCGGATTTTCGCTTTGAAATCTGGACTGTATGCTTGGCCTTTTGAATATGTACTTTGCTTTGGGAAATTTGCTTATTTTTATTTAAGAAAGGGATTTTGATAAGGTAAAGCTTGTCCTTTTGCCAATTCTCAACACCTTTAAACCGGTTGCACAGGGGGGATAAGCAAGGAAGATCCTTTTTGCTTAAGGTAACCTACACTACTTTGCAGATTTCATCTTTTCCTTGTACTGGCTAGGATTTTAGTGCTTCAAGTAGTGATGGGGTCTTGAATATCCAAGGCTTTACACAGCTAGGCCTTACCTTCTACTAATCAAATTTGTTTTCCTCAAAAGTTGATAAGATTACTAGGTGTGGTTGACTAACCGAAAAACCTTAGTATATTATGTATAGCAACAAATAATGGTTGTGTTGAAAAATAAACAATTACACACATGTGGATGGAGGTATGGATATGATTGACTTTTGCGACAAACTGTGGTATCACTTTTAAGGCTCTCTTGACATATACAATTGTAATGTATGTGAAAATGCAATGCAATGATGTGGATGCAAAATGTGAAGTGCAATTGTTTTTATATTTTTGATTTTATGTTGTTTTTGTATTTTTGATTAATTTGACCAAAGGACTTATTATGCCTTTGGGGCTTTTGTTGTTCATTTTGACCAAGCGGTTTGAATTACCCTTGGAGCTTTTTATTTTATGGGATTTGACCAAGTAGTTTGAATTATCCTTAGAGCCTTTTTGAATGATGTTTGACCAAGCGGTATTAATTACCCTTGGAGCATTTAATTTTATTTTGACCAAGTGGTATGAATTACCCTTGGAATATTTGAATTGATTTTGACCAAGCAGTATAAATTACCCTTGGAGCCTTTGATTGTATTTTTGGAATTCTATTTTTTTATGATTTATTTTTGTGTTTTTAACATATTTGAATGTTTTTTAATTTTATGATCTATTTGAATGTTTTTGTGTTTTATGAAATATTTGAATGTTTTTGTATTTATGTGTAAAATGCCTTTAAGTGAATGATATTGAGAGGTTCAGGCTCTTCAACACCATATAATGATATAAGGTGATATGCTCCAGGCCCAACTCTCATTGAAATCATATATGGACCTATCAATTTTACCATGAACTTATCTCGTAGATGCAGCGACAGATTTGAATTCTTCTAGTTTTCTTTGAGCACTAGATCTCCAACCTTGAATTCCCTTAGGTGGACTTTACTATTGTAAGCTCACGCAAGGTATTCTTGGTAAACATAGAGATGCTCTAAAGCATTGACTCGACGTTCATCAAGAAGCATCAATTGATCAAAGTGGCCTTGCCGTGCAACTTCATCATCTATGAAGTCCTTTAATGCTACATGTAGAGTCGATATTTCCAACTCTAGAGGAATGATGGCTTCAGTACCATATACTAGTGAAAACGGTGTTTCCCTAGTGGGTGTCCATATACTAGTCCTGTATGACCATAGTGCAAGAGGTAACTGCATGTGCCAATCCTTGTAATTTTCTTGCACTGTCTTCCTCAAAATGGAGACTATTATTTTGTTTGAGGCTTCTACTTGCCCGTTTGCTTTTCGATAATAAGGTATTGAAAAACTGTGCTGAATATGGTATTTTTTCATTAAAGCATGCACATTTTTTTTCTTGAAAGATGGCCCATTATCTGATATTATCTTAGAAGGTGCCCTAAAATGACTTATGATATTATGGAGTATAAACTCCGCAATCCTTGGTCCAATTATTGATGTTAATGGGATCTCTTCTACCCATTTAGTGAATTATTTTGTGGCTATTATTATGAATGTATGTCAACCTAAGGATGGGGGTGAGATCTTCCCAATCAATTCTATTCCCCACTATGATAATGGCCATCCTTCCTAGATGGGCTGCAAAGCTTGCGATGGTAAGTGTGTTAGGTTTGCATGATGCTGGCACTTACTATATTGCTTGACATACTCACAATAGTCCTTTTCCATGGTGGGAAAATAGTAACCCATTCTCAAGATGAGCTTAATGATGGCCATGCCACTGAAATGGCCCCCACATGTTCTGTCGTGAGCTTGCAAAACTACCCAAGATGTTTCCTAGGGCTCAAGACAATGGAGTAATACTCCATCATATCCTCATCTATAGAGGATTTCTCCTAGCAAAATGGATCTTGTTGCTCTCTACTTGAACGTTTGTCTTTTAGTATGCGACAAGCCTTGAGGCATTATTTCAAGTTTCATGAAGTCCCACAGTTGGGAAAGCCAATCCTGATAGGCCGTAGTTTCTATAGAATAGATAACTTGCTATTTCTGCATTTCCAAGGTAGTGAACATGGATTGAGGAACAACTCTATGGTATATGGTTGAACCACACTCTACAGGTCCTTGGGAGATCAAAGACCTCCAAGGTGCTGTTTGCAAGAAATATCTGGCTACGAAGGACCAATCCTGATTTGGTTCGATGTTGATCATGTTGAATGATTCTTGATTGTCAAATGCTTCATGGCGTATTTTTGAGTGTGAAAGCACTTTCACATGAATGGTTGTAAAATTAGCAGATGGATTTTGATGGATTAAGTATCCCAAAGAGGCCATGGGTCTACAAATGTATTCGATGTACGAGGGATTGCCTTGATGTCATACCATTCTAGTCGGGCTAAGTAGGTGTTAACAAGTTTCTTGTAAGTCTTTAGGAGTGGGCACCTACATTGGAAGATTTCTTTGACCTGGTTTACTATGAGAAAGGAATCACCAAAGATATTCAATATTTAATGCCCATCGCTATGGTTTTTTGGAGTCCTAGGATCAATGCTTCATATTTGCTATTGTTGTTTGTGCACAGGAAGTCCAGTTTGAATGATAAGGGCAATGGAGCACCCTGTGGTGTGATAAAGACAATCCCTGCTCCACCTCCTTGTTCACACTTTGAACCATCAAAGAACAATGACATGTCTTTTTATTTCTTAGGTTCTTCGAGTTCTGGTGGATTTGATAATGCAAATACTGCATCATCAACAATTCTATGGTGAGAGGTTTGTTATCCTGAAGAGGCACCTCTGCTAATTGATCTACTATGACTTGTCCCTTGATGGAATTTTGGCTTATGAACTCTAGATCAAATTCTATCAATAGCATGATCCACTTTGTGGTACGCGTATTGTGATATGTCTTGCTCATCATGTACTGCAAAGTATTTTGTTTTGATATGACATAGGTCGTATGGCTCAACATGTAGTGTTGCAACTTTTGAGTTGCAAAGACCACTGCTAAACACAACTTTTCGACATACGCATATCCTAGATCATAACTCACCAAGGTGCAACTAATGTAATATATGGCTTGCTATTTATCTTGTGCATTCTTTTGGGCTAACATGGTGCCCAATGCAAAATAAGTAGCCAATATATATAGTAAAAATGGTATGTTTGGCCTTGGTGGAGCCAATATTGGTGACGTTGCCAAATAAGTTTTAATCTCTACAAAGGCTTAATGGCATTCTTCATCCCAATGAAAGGGGACTTCCTTGCATAGCAACCTATTCATAGGTCTGCATTTGTCTGATAATTGCACGATGAATATTTTGATGGATTCTATCTTGCCTTGTAGATTCCTAAACTCCCTAATGTTGGTAGGGGTGGCCATTTATAGTATAGCCTTTACCTTTGTAGGATCTACTTTGATTCCTCTCTTGGATATGATGAATCCCAAAAGCTTGCTATAAGTTATGCTAAATACACACTTCTTAGGATTCAATTGGACATTGTGTTCTATGAGGCGATCGAAGACTTGTCTAAGGACTTCGACATGCTCTTGTTGCAACAGGGATTTGGCTAATAAGTCATCCATGTAATATTCCAAGATCTTATGCATATAGTCATGGAATATATATGTCATGGCCCACTGATATGTGGTACCAGCATTTTTTTATAATGAATGGCATCACTTTGTAATAGAATGTTCCCCATGGAGTAATGAAAGCAGTTTTATGTTGATCTTCGGGCTTAATCCAGATTTAGTTGTATCTAGAAAAACCATCCATTAGGGAGAGCATTTCATGACCTGCGGTTGCATATACAAGAGCATCTATGTTTGGCAATGGGAATGAATCCTTTGGTGTTGCCCTATTTAAATCCCTAAAATCTATGTAGATACGGACTGTTCCATCAGGTTTCCCTATGGGTACCATGTTTGACACCCACTCAGGGTAGTCTATAGGAACTATGAATATTGCATCCAGTAGTTTTTGTAATTCCTTCTTCACCATCAAAGCGATGGTTGGATGCATTTTCCTCAATTTTTGCTTGATTGAATTCTTCATGGGATCCAATGAAAGGTTGTGAACGACTAACTTTGGATCTATCCCTGGCATGTCTTTGTAAGTCCAAGAAAAAATATTTGGCCTCTCCTTGAGGAGAGGAATTAGGATGGCTTGTTCCTCTGGAGATAGACTTTCTCCAAACTTGACTTTCCTTGATTGGGTAGGATCATCATTGATGTCCACCTCGAAAGTCATTTCTATAGCCATATGTGACCCATCTTCTAGCTGATGAGGCATGGGTATCAAATGAATGTCATCAATAGTATTTACAGGACCTAGTGACTTAGGTTCTAAACCAACATGGAAGACATCATACATACAAGATGATGCAAAGTGGAATTGCTGTAACATCTCTTCATTGGCGAAGAGGTATTATAGCTCTATGGGCAAACTAGCACGATCCCAATCAATAGCCTCTACATCAAGATGCAATTATTTGGTAGGATCTACTAGATTATAAAGTGGAGTGGTCAAATCAATGGAGATCATGTTGATGGATGGAATGAAGTCTCCAGGACCACAAGGGTGTGATCTTGTCTCAAGGGTTTCCCTTCCATACTGGCGATGAGGTTCTGGAGGAATGGGAATTTCTATATCTGGACCATGAGTAGGATGGACAATAGGATCATTGGGTTCTAACTAATCTTTGAATGTAGGCAGAGGGATATTGACCATATGATGAATGGTTGCTAAGTCAATAGGTCTCCCCAAAAATTGGAGATGAGGGTTTATGGCACGAAGTGCCATCTCTCTCTCTACTAGCTCATTGACTTGTCGCAAGTGGTGAGGTCCAAGATAAGCCATCTCGGTCTCATCCTCAAAGTCATAATCACTTATCCAAAAATTGTTAGCATTTTTATGTGGTCCTAAGACAAGGGGCTCATGTCTTGGCCCTAAGTAGACCATCTCTATTTCATCTTCATATTCTTCATTACTTATGAAGAATTCATTTACATTTGTCTCTTGCCCCAAAGTTAGGGGTTGATGGCTTAGGCCTAATTAAGCTCCTTCTATTGAGTCTTATGATTCATAGTCACTTTCATATGATGTATATCCACTCTCATCATGGATGGACCATGTGAATATTTATAAATAGTGAGGCCCCTGATAGGGTAAGCTAGGTTATGCCTCATCATCACTTACCTCATATCAATTCTCCTCATCCCACAAGTTGTACCCTATTGGGGTGGAATCAATTGAGGTGTTTGGATGATAATTTTTTGGAGGTGGTATGTTTACCGTGGCCACTTGTATATTGATCAAATTTTCTATTCTTAGGGGGTGATAAGGAATGAAATCAATATCTTCTCCCAACCCTATGCTCAATATTTTCAATGCTACTACAAGAGATTCATATCAACCTCCACTATAATATCCTAAGCCAAATCTATTAGAGGTAAGCTGATATAGTGGATTGTAAGGCCTCCTGCACCCCTACTGATATACACCAAGGACATAGCCATACCAATGGCAATGCTCAAAGTAGCTTAGAGAAAAATTATAATTATAGAGGTAACAAACATTGACTATGAATAATTCATCACCATCCTCTTCTATATATAAAGACTTATGAGTGTAGTCCAGGTCGACATAGACAAAATTGGTTTGGTTAGGAGGGATTCCAAGTGGAACCACTATTCCTATTGGCAACCTCAAGTCTTTAGGCCTCCCTATGTATTGTACAAACTCAATGATAGATGTAAAGGTAATGTTGTGCATAAGGTACTCCCCTATGCCTATACTTGCCAAGTGTATTGATGCATGTGATGTGGATGACCCCACGGATGATACTGGTGAAGCAGGGTGATAATCACTATCTTCATCTTGATCTTGAGGATCTTCATCTTCCATAGGACTTGGCATTTTAGAAATGGCTATAGTTGGAACTTCTTTCAGAGTTTCTTCCTTAACTAAGGATGCCTTTAGCTTCATATTGTATTTTGGTTTTGACATTGATGGTACTTTAGAATCATTGACTATCTTGAGTGCACCAGGAGTTGTTGATGTGCCTGGGTATATTCTTACCCATTTGTCTTTGTTATCCCTTTGTGTGGTTGGAGATGAAGGTGCCATGTATAGGTGAGTAGAAGGGATCATGAATTCTCCTAGAATGTCCACCTTATTGATGTATTTAAAAGGCTCTTCATCATCCAGAACCACATATACTTTGTTTTTGTGCACATACTTGACACGTTGGTGCAAGATCGAAGGTACACACTTCATGGCCCTTATCCAAGGGCACCCTAAGAGGATGTTATATTGCATATCTCCTTCCAAGACATGACACATCATGGGGATGGTCTTGTGCTCTACCTTGATGGGTAGGACTATCATTCCCATAGTATTGCATAAATCATCATTAAAAGCTCTTAATGTGTAAGCTCCTGAAACGATATTGGTCTTGGGTATCTTGAGGTGCTCTATTGCAGTTGTTGTAATGATGTTAATAGATGAAATTGTATCAAACAAAACCCTCTTGAAAGGTAAGTTATTGATGGCCACTACAATGTTTAGTGAAGGTTCTGGTAAGGTAGCAGAAACTATCTTAATCTCATGATCATAGAATCAGATTACAGGTTCTTGGCATTCTTGCACTTGTCCCACAAAGTGAGTGAATGCATTCGCATATTACGGTTGAAGCTGAATTGTTATTAAAATCTCCATTAGAGTCTCCCTATGGTTTAGGGACTATTGTGTGAGCTCATATATGTATAACTTAGTTGGAGTCGTTTGTAGGTTTTTCTCCAATATACTCCGAATAGTTACCACGGGTTGCATTGGTGGACCTAGAAGGTTGTCTTGCCTTTGCCTAGGAGCAGCTAGGATGTTCATGGGAGCTGTAGGTGGTTGCGGTTGACCATACCACCTAGTCCTTGTTTCTATGTTAACAATCTCAACCATCCCCATGCACCCGTGGGTAGGTATGTTAGCTCAAAATTGATTTACTTCGACCTCTTACTCTCGAGGGACCTCATGATTAGGCAATGAGTTTTTGTATATGCCCATGTCTTTGTTATCGAGATCCAGTGGGTTGTCAACTTTGAGTTCTCCTGCCTCAATCATGTTTTGCACTTGATGCTTAAACCCGATGCAAGCCTTAATGTCATGCCCCAGTATCCTGTGATAAGGGTAAAATTGCCCTACTTCTACTTGTACTTGTCATTCTTACCATTCTTGTTCCACTCCTTTTTGTTTTGAAGCTTAATGGTTTCTTCATCTACTTTTATCTCTTCTATGAGCTTGGCATGTGCCAAAGCTTCTTCAAATTAAGGATACTATTGGATTTGTAGCAAGAGGGAGATATTTTTAGAACAACTTTTGGTAAACATGTGAATGATCTATTCTGTAGGAGCGGAGAATGATAACTTTGCTATGATTTTTCTCCATCTATTCCCATAATCCATTACTAGCTCATCATCATACTATTTCAAGTTAGCCAAATCTAAAAGTTTCACCTTATTCTTAGCACCAAAGGAGAAATTCTTCAAGAATGCATTTACTAGTTGTTCAAAATTGGTTATGCTATGCTTAGGTAGTTGATTGAACCATTGAGTGGTAGCACCTAAAAATGTCATTATGAATGTTCTTAGCATGAGAGCATCATTATATTCAATATGAAAAATGGCATTGATAAAATTGGTAACATGCTCTTGTGCATCCTCTTCACCTTTAAACTTCTCTAACTTAGGCATCTCAAAGTGCTTAGGATATGGAGGGCCAGGGATTGATGGGCACAATGGTTGATTGTGTATTTTACTCAATGTTGGTGAGTTCCCAGCTGCCTCTTGTTTCTAAAAGGTTTTCATAGTTTCATCAAGCTCTTGAAATACCTTTGATGCATGGATTTCCTCCTCTTATAAGCCTATTCGCATTGGCAATGGAGGTAACTCTCTATCCATTTTATTTGTTCTATTTTCCTCCCTCCTACGAGGGGACTTAGGATTATGATCTTGGTTTGTTATGTTTGCCCTCTTCCCATTAGTTGGATTTCGTTCATGATTTGGTGGGGGGTTTTGTTGTGGTCTATCTTTTTTGGTGCACCTTTCCTTAGGTGATTCAGCGCATCTTGTTATTTGGTGGTCACCACTATTTGTTGGTAAATTGTTAAGAGCTAGCCACTCAGATTGCTCTTTTAAATGCTACTCATGTTGGCGCAAGAGTATTTATATTTGTTTCTCTTGCTCAAGAGATTATACTAGATATTGCTCTTTATGTAATACATTTTCTAGCTACCTCATTCAGTCAATTTGTGCTATCATAGAAGACTCATGTTTATCTGACTTTGTTCTTGTTGTCTTGACTCACAGATTCCTCATGGGGGTTTCTGATGTATCTATACTCTTGCTAGTTAATGTGACTTATTCAGTGTATTGTTGAGTATCCCTATGATCAAACTCCATGCATCTCTTATGGGGTCACTTTGAGGTACCCCCAGACTAGGAGATATGTTTAGAAGTCATAGTTCATGAGCTTCTATATGTAGAGTTCTCAGTAGATACAATTCTTTGAGTTGGTTGAGTAGGAAATCAATCCAACCTGTCTATCTATCTTGTTTTCCATGGTTGACCCTATGGGGTACCATTTACTCCTATGATGTCATAGTATATGAGAATATTTCCTTTTGTGTGAAGGGTTTCTTCTATATGATTACCATTACTATATGTAGCTCTAGTTTCTTGTCCATTAGTGGGTAGACATGTTTCATATGTTTCTTGTGAGTCTTGAGGTATTGCAATTCTTGTTTGCCTTCTTGATGAAGAGAGCTTTGTGGTAACATGTTTCCTCCATGTGGATGGAGATGTAGCAGTCTCATCATCCCCATGTGAAAAATGGGTCTTAGAATCTTCTTTATGTCCATGTGAGGAGGAAGCCCTTAAAGCTTTCTCACGTCTTTGAGATGTTTCTATGTGTTTAGAGGAGGCCCTTGAGGTATCCTCATGTCTTCTTGATGAGTATGGTTGTGAAGCCTCTTTTTTTTTATGTGAATTTGTTCCATGATGTGGTTCCTTACTTGGGGTTTCTCGAGGAGATCCCCCAAGGGTTGAGTTATCACCCCTTCGGCTTGTGGAGCTATGTCTTACAGTATTATGGGTAGGTCATTCAATGTTACTATGATTCTATCTATGGGTATGATTTTCTTGTGTTTCTCCCTCGGTATCATACTGAGGGTGCTTACTTATTTTTTTGACCATGTTTTATGGATTGATCTTTTTAGTTGCAATTTAGGAATGACCACACAATACCAAACAAGTATTTATCTTGATTACTAATTTGAGTGTGCCCTAAACTATTTGGTGTATTTTTATGTGTTGTTCTTTCGATTTATTTGCTCTTGTTATTGGATTAAGAATTAGAAGACTCATCCATAGTGACAATCAAGTACACTCATGCCAAACATGATTTTCTCAAAATAAGCTAGGGTACACCACTAAAGATCCAATGGAGGGTTCACCTAGCTCTTCCACTCTGAACCAATAATTGTTCCAACAGTGGGAGATAGTTTGAACACAAGTAACTTAGTGTCACTATAAGTAATTTTCTCAGTCTATTTATAGGAAGCTCTAGGGGGTAAACCAGTGGAAGGAGATGAATTCCAACATCACTAGACTGAATTGAAGGTTGGTGATGAAATCCAAATCTCCAATGTTTAAATGATACATGCATGTGTGGTGTTCATTTTAAGCTTGCGTAACATAAAGTGCATCATATAGCAGCAATGAGTCTTTCCTATATGCCTAAGTACAAAAATACATTTCAATATTTAGAAATATGCATGATCTATTATGATTTGTATGAGCGCAATTTATCTTGTACAACTATGGCCTCTAGCAGGGCCTCAAGGCAAGCAAACTTTGGATTCTAGGACAAAATTTTTAGGCATAAGCCACTGTTCCTAGAAACGCCCAGTGGAAAAGTTAAAAGAAGGTCTAAGATATGTGAAATGCTTAATTATTTCTTCTTTTATTCCTTCAATTTCCAAACATAAATGTGCTTTAAGTTCTCTATTTTAGGCACACAGAAGTAGATAGAAAAATGTAAAATATCAAGGAAGCTATACCAACCTTTGATGTAGCTCAGAGAGTTGATGTTTTGACCTCTATTGCACTCCAGTCCTGGCCATTTTTGACCAAAGAAACTGGTTCTTAGTCACTATAGCTCAGAGTGGCTAGTTTCTGGTCATTGTAGCTCATAGCAGCTAATTTCTAGTTGCTGTAGCTCAGAGCAGCTAGATATACACACAAAATTAAGTTAGTATTCCAGTAGAAAATGAAAAATTAGTGGAGGCCCCATCGTGATTGCCATCTGTAGTGATCCTAGGAATGCACCAGTCCCTTTTCTAAAACCCTACTTACAATACTTATTTAAAATACCAAAGATAAAATAGAAATACAAGAATAAAAATCATATAACACAAAATAACAAAAGACATATCTCTTTATTGATAATGAAGCTCGGTTACATGTCGGTCCCTCTTAGGGATACCCATTTTGATACTATAAATTACAAATAGGCAAGGAGTGCCCCTTTTGCAAAGAGGTGGTGCACTTATAAAATCTTCCTGGTTCCGCACATGGAAATGTATGATGACTTATAGATGCCTCCTTCTCTAGGTCTATTTCCTAGAGGGATCCATTTTGCTTTTGTATGATGTAATCTATGTCCGATGTACCTATGGCCCTACAAGCAATGAAACAACAACACAAATTTAGGTGTCCAATATTACCTCCCCAGATGAGGTTGTTAGTAATAAAATAATATAATGGAAATATGATAAAAATATGCCATGAAATCATGTAAATCTATGCTAATGATATAAGAAAACAAAATAAAATATGCTATGCCTATCTAAGTTAAGCCTGCAGGCCACTGTCCAAGACAACGACCACTAAAGTAAACCTTGCCCTCTTTGCCCCAAAGCTATGGGTCAAATACTTTAATCTAATGTTGAAATAGTAGGTGTTATGCTCTTCGATTCATCAAATCTTCATCGTACACGTGATCTCAAAGAGTTTTCTGAGTCTTGAAAGTTCTCCTCAAAAAGATTTATCTCTCTCTGATATGATCTCCTATATGTCTTTTTTATGATAAAATAGAAAAGATATTTGGATATCTTGGTGCTCTTAGGCTTGCACATTTTATAGTGTAAAACCCTAGGTCTATGTCCAAAGTTAGAAATGAATTTCTCATGCGTAGTGCAAGTTAGCATGATAAGCTTTTGTATATTGTCTATATTCGAAGGCTAGTTAACTGAAATCTAACTACGCACTTGAGTCTTCTATGAGAACTGGTTATTAGCATGAGAAGTTTTTGTCCTTCATTTATGCTTTGGATGTTAGTTAACTTAAGTCTAAATGCAAACTCAAGTCTCCTATGTGAACTGGTCATGAAAAAGAATGCAAAGTCACTCCTGCTCACTTTTATTGCATGCAAACTGCCACTTCCACCTGTGATTAGACCTGTTTATCAGTAAACCACTTCTTATGGCTTAGCCACTATCGTCTGCAGTGGCTATGATTTGGCCGCTATCATATGCAGTAGCTAAGGTTTGGATGATATAGGATTGAGTGGCTAGGATCTGGTTGCTCTTGGCTTGAGCAGCCAATCTTGTATGGATTGAAAAGGCCCCAAATGAGTGGTGAGAACCATTGTTGATTCTTGGAAAGTTCAATATTATGTCTTATGATCTTATGAGTGTGTCTATGTAAGTAGCTCCTCTAAGAATGACATGATTTAGGTGTCTATAATAACATATTTCTAGGCAGACCATGTACGAGGGATATGGAATATGTGCCTTCCATAGTGCACCAAAATATAAAATTCATACACCAAGGACAAGTGTATGTGATCCCCCACGATCCTAAGCCATTCAAGTATTACAAGGAGTTTTATGGAACATAAGAAACTCTGGTGGCATGCAACCCTACAAAAATTTAGTTAGATAAAATCACCAAACATTCGATTGAGACTTGCATCAAGAAGTAACTACCTTTTCCCATCACCAAAATTCACGGTATCATATTACCTAATGAGGAGAAGAAAACATCAATTAATATAATTGAATCACCTTCATCTAGTCCAAAATCTAAAGCACCTTCTCAATATTTCATGGTAATGGTTAGCATTAAGTCACAAGACCAAGTGACTCTAATGCAGATAAAACAAGATATGGTGTAATCAGACATTGCTATCACATTGAAGGGGTCAAAACCATTAGAATTAGTCACACCTGACTCACTTCTGATGGTACCTCCTTAAGAACAAGAATAGGTGTTTCCTCCATATCAGGTTGGGGGTACCAAAACTAACATAGTTCAACACCACAAAGTGAAACATAAACATGATCTGAGTCATAAACATGAGCATGCGAACACCACTATCGAATTGGATCATCATGAAGCCTCCACATCGACTCAAATGAAGGAAATGGGTGATTTATAGTTACCTAGTGGATCTTTAGCACCTACTCTTTCACCTCCTTCAATATAAAATGGTATTTCAAACCAATCACTAGAAATACACATGGGAGCCTTATTAGTATTGGAGCATATGTAAAATCACCTCCATAATATATAGGCACAAATGGAGTAAAAAAATGAGGTGTTGCACTTTATCATGAACTAGCTTGAGAACCTATAATTATATAATCAAACCTCATCTAATGCCAAACCATCCCTTGTGAAGCCATAGGAAAATCCTCAACCAGAGCAAGTGCCAAATCGACCACCTGTGCAACCCAACAAGCATCCCTCATTGCTTACACCTACAACATCAATTTTTAATCAATTATGTACCACAAATGCTATTATATTACCTAAGGTTCAATAGTTGAATCCATATCATCCAAGACCACAAGGGTATGAGGAAGAATCACAATGTCTATATCATAGACAAAATTGTCATGATATTCAATCATGTCAAATATTTTGAGCCATAGTATATAATATGCTTTAAAAGAAGTAGCTTCGAGTTATCAACCAATATATGGTCTTAGCCTAAAATCCATACCTTGCATCCAAAAAACAATGGGAGCACCCTAAGCAAGCAAGTGATAGACCTAGGGCTTAACATGGTCCTCAAACTAGGCCAATGTGTGTTGCACGCTTGAAGCATCCGCAATGCATCTGGACTCCTTTAAACGAGCCTATGTCTATCATCTTCCAGAAGCTGCAAGAAGCTAAGGTCTTAACCTTACCCAAAATAAATATTATAGACCAAAATAGAGCTAAAACTAAGGATTATAGGGAGTAGCATTACTGTCTCTATCCTTAAATAGAGGTCCATGGCATTTGCAATTGTCATGGATTCAAGAATGTGGTTCAGAATCTCATAGATAGTGGGGTGTTTCCCATAGAAGGTTCATCCACAATGCCTTGGCTTATAAAAATAGATTCCACATCATCCCAATTGAGATCCCAAGGTTATTCATAACCTCGTAGGCCAAACAAGCCACATCAACGAGTGGTCACATTTGAAATGACTACTGCAACTTTATTTCAAAAGTTGTATGAGGAAAATGCATTTGTGTTACCTAAAGTAAAAAAGAGAGAGCTCAAACATGGATCCACTAATGAAAGCCTCTTTTTTATGTATCATAATATACAAGGGTATGACATTTATAGCTTTCAGTCATTCCAGAAGGTGGTCCAAGACCTATTAGAATGAAATGAGCTTTGTGAAGACGATTCACTCATTTCTCCCCACCAAGACAAGGGCATCCTGTAGAGGTTCGTGCCCCAATTGGGAGAGCTGATTTCTATCACTCTTCCTAAGTAAGATGACTACATTATAGTAGGCAACATGCACACTAAGGGTACCTAAGGTATCATACCTTCCCCCTGTAAAAACAACAAAACACCAAAAACATTCAAATAAACCAACAAAATATCAAAAACATTCATAAATTTCAAAATCACCAAAAATAATAGAAAACCATAAAAAAAGGCTCCAAAGGCATCTTAAAGCCCTTTTGTCAACTCACAAAAATCTCCAAAGGCATATTAAAGTCCTTTGGTCAAATCAAAAAAGGCTCCAAAGGCATCATAAGCTCTTTGGTCAAATCACAAAAAGCTCCAAAGGCATCATAAACCCTTTGGTCAAAACCATAAAAGGCCCCAAAGTTATCACAAGCCCTTTGGTCACACACAAAAGGCCCCAAAGGCATATTGAAGCCCTTTGGTCACACACCAAAAGCTCCAAAGGCACCATAAGTCCTTTGGTCTAAAGCAAAACATAAACGCACAAAAATAATTTAAAATCAAATGTTCAAAAATATTCAAAATAATCCAAACTAAAAAATAATTGAAAGCATAAAAAATACAAAAACATTTGCATTATGCATTTGCATTTGTAGTCATATAGTTGCATTGCATTAGGCACATTGCATCCATTACATTTGCATTAGATACAATTGTGTTTACAATATTACAAATGACACCGTACTTGTACTTCAATCATGCATCTTCAGAATCCATCATCATCCACAACCCATGTGTGTAATGGTGTTTTTCAACACAAACCCTCCTATTTCTATAAGGAATATACTAGGTTTTTTTTGTCACTTAGCCATACCTAGTGGTTTTATCAAACTTTATAGAAAGTTATCTTTGCTTTTAATAGATGAGGTTTGGTTTTGATAGCACCTGGTATATTTCATAATTCCATCACTAATAAAAACACTAAAATCCTACTTGAAACAAGGATAATATGAATGCTGCGAAGCGGTATTAGGTATCCTAAGGTAAAAATTTTATCTTGCTCATCCCCCTATGCGACCAGTTCAAAATTTCTGAGAATTGGCAAAATGACATGTTCACCCCTACACAAAGAAATCCCTTGCTTTAATAAAAATAAGTAAAATCTTGAACAAAGAAAAATTCAAAAACAAAATAAACAAGTGATTATCATCACTACATAAATTCCTTGCTCAAAAGAAAATAAAAATTTAAAATAAACAGTGATTTTTATCACTAAGTATGAGCAAGTATCCCAAATAAATGTGAAGAAAAGAAGGGAGTATTGAAATTGAATCCCTGGAATTCTTAGCATGGATGAACTATAAGGTATCCTTACATACAATGATATTTTTGTCACATTAGCATCTCGCTTTTGTACAGACCAATTTTTGCATGTGGAAGAGCTAGATTTAGGTGTCTGATATCGCCTAGTGGTTTAATCCAACTGAGTCCAGGTTAGGATCAAGATAAATATTTGAGGATCCCCAATACAACAATGGGCTGAATGAATACTACCTAGAATTGGGGTATGCTTTTGTTTTATCTAATATATTCATTTACACACACATGATAATGAGTATCTAGGTCTTCATAACAAAACTTTATTCTTTAGAAGCTCTATATGGTCAATATACAACTTTTGGTCAAGTAACTAGGGTGTTTGAGTCTCATGGAAAACCTCAAAAATCCTTTCATAGCAAAAAATCATTCCATCAGTCAAATCATCAACTTTCTTTATGAGGTTTTTTCATTAAGGGTGTTCATGAAATAGGATAGATACCAGATGAATGTCAACAATTATATTTAGATGGCCACTGAATATTTTGGGGATATATTTTAATTTACAGAAGCTTATAAAGAAATTACATACATATCACATCATCTCATCTCACATTTGGATGCATAAATGATTAATTCTTATTTTGATAGCTATTATTTACATTCATGATTGTTATACATTTTGTGGTATCACCCATTAGATTGTTAAACTCATATCACATGAATTTCTTATATTTTAAGTGATTTAAAGCATACAAGTTCATTTACATTAGATCACCATCATGTAAATAATGCATTGCACACATTGCATTCATCATATCATAACAACATAAATTGAATGCATACAATTAAATAAAAATTAAACATGCATTTAACAATAAGCACTACATCCATAAATGCATACATCATAAGTAGTCCATATACATATAAGTCACTACATCTAAGCATACATCCATAATCTAGCTAGTGCATGTCATCAATACATCACATCTTATAGCACAATAAAATCATTATCTAGGCATAACATCCATCATTACATCCATAACATAAAATCAAAACAAAAATATTTGCTAAACGTAACCAGGGCATTATTGGTATCATACCTCCCCTAATAAATAATAAAACAATTAATAAATCAACCTCAAAGTGATCCAAAGGTATCCATAAACCCTTTGGTCAACCCAAAACTCTGAAGGTATCCATAAAAACCTTTGGTCAACCCAAAATGCTCCAAAGGTATCCATAAACTCTTTGGTCAACCCAAAAAGCGCCAAATGTATCCTAAGACTTTTGGTCACCCAAAAAGCCCCTGACCTATCCATAATGGGCCAATAGTATCCCATTTGAAGGATGCGCTTGACGATGGACATGCTGTTAAAATGGCCACTACACATACCATCATGAACTTGTGAAATCGCCCATGATGCTTCTTGGGGCTCTAAGCAATGAAGGAGAACTCCATCATAGCCTTTTCGGTATAAGATGTCTCCTATTAAGACATATTTAACCACTTTCTATTTAAATGTGCATTTTGCGTCATGTGATAATCCCTCTAGGATTACACCAAGCTTCAGGAAGTCATGGATTTGCGACATCCAGTTTTTATAAGCCTTAGCTTTGACTACCAAGACGACTTGCTCCCCCTGTGTATTTACTTTTGTAAATGCATCCTAGAAAATAACCTTATGGTGAATGGTGGTACCACTCCCTATCAGACTCTGAGAGGTTAATGACCCCCAGGGTGCCTTCTTTAGAAAGTCTTTAGCTCTACAAAACCATTTGGATTTTGATTCTACATTGATCATGTTGACTGATATTCTATTATCAAAGGCTTCGCGTTCCACCATAGGGTGTAAAAGCATTTTAAATGAATGGTAGTGAGATCAACAGATGTATTTTAAGGGATTAAGGATCCCAAAGAGGCCATGGTGTTTGTGAACCTATTTTATGATCGAGGGATTGAATTGATGTCGTACCATTCCAATTTAGCCAAATATATAGCAACAATATCTTTGTAAGCCTTCAATACGGGACATCGACACTAGAAGATCCCCTTAACTTGATTTACTATGAGCAAGGAGTCACCAAAGATGTTTAATATTTTAATATTCATGGAAATGACTCTGTGGAGGCCCAACAGTAGGGCCTCGTACTCAGTGTTGTTGGTGCATGGAAAGTATAGTTTAAATCACAAGGGCATAGGAGCTCCTTTTGGCGTGAAAAACTTTATTCCTAGACCACCCCCTTGCTCACATTTCGAACCATCAAATAACAGAGTCATATCAGTATTTTTCTCTAGTTCTTTAGGTTTGAGAGCTTCAGGTATGATGAAGACTACATCATCCGAAAACTCTATGGTCAGAGGTCTATTTTTTAATAGTGGTGCCTCAACTAATTGATCAGATATGACTTGTCCCTTAATGGACTTCTGGCTTATGAATTCTAGATCGAATTCTATCATTAACATGATCCACTTTGCAGTACGCCTATTATGATACATCTTACTGATCATGTAATACAAAGGATTTTATTTGTATATAACATATGTCGTATGTCTTAACATATAGTGTCATAATTTCTTTGTAGCGAACATTATATCTAAACATAGTTTTTCCACATATGCATACCCGAGCTCATAGCTCACCAAGGTTCGAATATTATAATATATGGCCTATTATTTTATTTGCATATTCTTTTGGGCTAGCATGGTTCCCAGTGCAAAGTTAGTTGTCGATATATATAGTATAAAATGCACCTCTAGTCTTGGTGGAGCTAGCACTGGTGATGTCACCAGGTATTGCTTTATTTTAGTGAAGGCTGCTTGACAGTCCTCATCCTAGTTCAATGGGTCAACATTTATCTGATAATAGAGTGGTGAATCACTTTATCGATGCTACCTTGCCTTGAAGGCTTCTTAACTCTTTAATATTGGTGGGAGGACACATTTATAAGATAGCCTTGACCTTCACTGGATCAACTTTGATGCCTCATTTAGAAACGATGAATCCTAGTAGTTTACCAAAAGTTATGCCAAATACGCACTTCTTAGGATTCAACCTGACATTGTGCTCTATCAGGCAATGGAATACCTTCCTTAAGACCTCTTAATGCTCTTCTCATAGCAATGAATTGGCCAACAAGTCATCGATATAATCTTCTAGAATTTTATACGTGTAGTCATGAAAAATGTATGTCATGGCCCGTTGATATGCGACACCAACATTTTTGAGGTCAAATGGCATAAATTTATAGAAAAATGTTCCCCATGGCATTATAAACATGGTTTTATGTTGGTATTTGGATTTAATCTGAATTTAATTGTAACAAGAAAAATCGTCCATTAAGGAGAGCATTTCATGACCTGTAGTTGTGTCCACAAGAGCATCAATATTAGGAAACACAAATGAATCTTTGGGTGTTGCCTTATTTAGGTCTCTAAAATCTATACAAATACATATTATTCCATTAGGTTTTTCCATAGGTACCATATTGGATACCCATTCTGGATAGTTGATGGAGATTACAAATTCTATGTCCAACTTTTGTAGCTCATATTTCACCATTAAGGCTACTATTGGATGCATATTTCTAAGATTTTGCTTGAATAACTTCTTTGTAAGATATAGCGAAAGGTTATGAGTAAAAAATTTTGGATCTAGACCTTGCATATACTTATACGTCCAAGAAAATAGATTTGGTCTCTCTTTCAGCAGAGGGATGAGGGTGGCCCACTCATTCGAAGTGAGACTCTCTCCAAATTTACCCTTATTTGAATTGGTGGGATCATTACTAATATCCACCTTGAAGGTTTCCTCTAATAACATATGTGATCCCTCCTCCAACTAATGAGGCATAGGAATCAAATGGATGTCATCAACCGAATTGATAGGTTTTGCGTTGGAAGTATTTTTGGTATGATAGACATCATATGCATTGTGGAGTGGGGTGGTCAAATCAATGGAGACCATATTTATGGAATATAATTGATCTCCAGGACCACATGGACCAACTTCTATATCATTAATATAGCTCTCATACTAGAGATCTAGATGTAACAACATTGGCATAAACGAGTCCTCTCTATGAGGACTACAAACTATTGGATCCTCTTTGTGCACTGATTGCAATATGGGATCGTTCATCTCATGGAGCTCCATGTAGGTAGGTGGATGAGGAAATAATATTTGATAAATCACATTAAATTTTTATGGTATTCCCATAATATGAGGTTTAAGACTGATTTCTCTTCGTAGGTCCTCAACTATATAAGATGCATGGTGGTGATGTAGGTAATGATGCCCTAAGTAGGCTCTCTCCATTTCATCCTCTTTGTCACTATCATAGTACAGTCCTTCATTTTCCCTACATGTGGGGGATGCTCTAGTAGATGTGGTCCCATGAATATTACTTCTTGGTCGCTATCACCCATGTCCAAAAAAATTGGATAATTAGTCCATATGTATATGCTGTCGATAAAACTAGCTCTACTTATTTCCTCAAATGATCAATGTTTGGAAGGATCTCCTCGGTATCATGTACCAAATCTATAGGCAGTAGGTGATGTGCATACAAAGGCCTTAAATATCCCTCCTCAGCTTCCTCCTCATATTGATCACCATTTGAGGATTCACTATCGACATCATAACTTGGTCCACTTATCTTAGAGGTGGACTCCTCTCCATCATCATTGTAGAGATCTCCTAACTCGAGATCACCTAAAATTATGAAGTTATGTCCCTGCACACCTATATCATTGGCTACATTACAAATTTGATGACCCAGGTTGCCTTTGGGGTTCTTCTCTATATCAGTATGCTCTAGGAGTCCTTCATTATGCTCTTCAAGTGGCTCAGAAGTTATGACAGATACCATCTAGTTAGTCCTCCAGAAGCTGGAAAGATTAGGATGATATGGGTTGAAGTCCACATCATCCCCCAAACTAAGGTACAAGTGATATAAGGATGTTGTAAGTAAATTTTCTTGTCCATGTATCTATAACCCCAGCCTAAACCCATTAGTTGCTAGTTGATAACGTGGCTCGAATGGAGTTCTACGCCTTTGTTAAAACTGACCAAGTCCATACCCATGCTAGTGATACAAATCAAAAATACGTATGGAGTACTCTAGGTTGGATAAATAATGAACATTTACTATGAAAGGTTCATCACTATCTTCATCCATGGGCTCTCACATTGGAATCTGATCCAGCCTAGTGTATATGAAGTTAGTCTGATTAGGTAGCTCTCCCAATGGTACCACTAATCCAACTAGATGATGATGAGTAGGCATTCGGCCCATATCTTGTGCAATATCCAGAATCAGTCTAAAGGTTACATTATACACAATGTACTCACCTAATATGGTGTTGGCAAGATGTACAGTCACCCATGGTGTAGATGATCCTATTGATAATGCAGGTGAGGTAGTTTGAGGTACCTCCTTGGCTATGTCTTGGGATTCCTCCACTTCCATGGGTATGGGAG
This sequence comes from Wollemia nobilis, assembly GCA_028583015.1. NCBI lineage: Eukaryota > Viridiplantae > Streptophyta > Pinopsida > Araucariales > Araucariaceae > Wollemia > Wollemia nobilis. The sequence continues at coordinate 7,160,494 of JAQPPZ010002979.1, forward strand.
CCTCCTTAGTGACTGGTTCGGTCATTTTTTTCGTCTCTTTTTTGCCCATATTTATGAAAGCACTAGGATACAGAAGCATAGGCGTACCGGGTGCTATGCAAACAAAAGCATATGAAATGCTAAGTCCTATGAATGAACAAAGAGCTAAAGTGCATGAGAAGGGAAAGCAAACAAAATGAAACGATATGTAAAGCAAAAGTAAAGTGCAGCCTCTTTTATTAATTTTTCTTGAGATCAGGTTACAATACGTCTCCCCCCTTTTCAGGGGCTAGGAGCATTCGATACAATTGTTACACCGACGGATGATACGCTTCCCTTCAGGATGTTTCATGTGCCCACATTTGAAATGGGTAGGCAAAACATTGTCGCCTCTTGCATGAATGCATTCATAGTTCCTTGTTGCCCCTCCAGTGTCGAGATCCTACGTTCAAAGAAATAACAAATGATTAATAGCACATGTGGATGGAGGGAAACATGCAATCTCCAAGGCCTTCGGTTAATGCATACATGAAATAATTAAAACAGTGATTAAAATATATCAAAATAAGATGAAACTTGAACAGAAGCATGTAAACATCATCATGAACACACTGCAAAAGGAACAGTCGAGAAATCTACTTTAGATTTCTAATCGCTCCGGGGTGGGACGATTAGGACTGTCATAAAATGCCCAAAAGCGACCTCCCAAATGTCCTTTCTAGAGGCCTCTAAAACACCTAAAAAGTTGGGGTTAGGAAAAATAGGTCATTTTGAGACGACCCAAAAGGTCGGATTTTGCAGATTCAGCCCCGATTGCCCTATATCTAAAGATGCTCCCTATATGTTAGACAGTCAAAACTCATCAGAATGGCATGAAATTTGAATGGTAGCATATATGAATGACATAAAATAAGATGCAAAAGAAATAGTGAAGAAATATAATACATATTTCTAATCACTCTAGGGTGGGGCGATTAGGACTATAGCAGTGCAGGGGGCGCCTGGGGGCAAGACGCCTGCCGTTTGGGGCTTGGTTTCGGCACCAATACACTTGGGATGGGTCCAAAACCTCCTAGGGGGTTGTGTTGGCAAATTGGGTGGGGTATTATGGCCAAATGTTCAGGTTTTGGGTTTGAATTGCACTTCCAATGTTCACCCAATAACCTCCCTTCCAAAAGAGAGATCAAGGATGTAAGAAGCACAAGTGAGGGGTGAGGATGTAATTCGGCAGCACTTCGTTGCTCCAAATGCTCTTACTCTATATTTTTTTTGGGGTGAGAAGAATCACCATTTTATATACCTAATTGTCTAATTTGAATGTGCATGTAGAGGCGCCACTTGGCCATCATGCCTTGTCATGGGAGAGAAGATTCCTTCCTAATTAAGGGCTCCATGACTACCTCTATGACTGCCTTTTTGAGCTTTGAAATGCTCACTCACACTTCTATGCATTGAAGGTAAAGTTGAGTGGCGAATCTGAGCTGCCATTTGTCAAGGTTTGACCTCTTGCCTATCAAACCTGCTATTCACCCCACTCTGGAGCGATTGCTGCTAATCATCCCAGGGTAGGGCGAATAGCATTCTATTTGCCCCAAGGTGGAATGAGTAAGGATCAAGGTGCTTGAAAGGTGCCAAATGGACCTCTGACCTTCCAAAACTACTTTGGGAGTGGTTAGGACCACTTTTTAACCTCTAGGAGCTGCCCTAGGGGCTATGTATGCCAATTTGATCTGTGCTTGTAGCCACCTGATTAGATTGGTGTTGTTTTGGTGTCTATAGATGCCCCTTTTTGGGATGCGTTGTGCATGGTGCAGTGCTGAGCAAAAATAGATAACCAAAGCACTTAATGATTAGGTTTTCTTAGTAACCTAACCAAATTTTGATGCCCCAAGTATGGAAAGGGCACGCATTCTTGAATCCTTGCTTCTGATGAGCTAAGGAGCTTAATTCAAGTGTTAACCTTTTTCGGTGAGGTGTTACTTTATCTTGGACATTGTTCAGTCATGAATAGGCAAAGGGTGCAAAATTTTGTCTATGGGAACCTTGAGTTCATGATTTCAAAATACCAAGTGTTTTATCAGATTATGATTCTTGCTTGTTTGCAGCCCCAAGCAGGGACATGATTGTCTTTGTCAATGATTCTTTGAATGCATGCCATTTCCTTGATTGGGTGTGTATTTATTGATTTGGTGACTAAGTGTGACTACCCCCTCAAGCGACGAATCGATGAGGGAATGACCAAAATGAGAAAAGTGATGAGTTTCTTGACCCAAGATGACATTTTTAAGGGTGCCTTCAGTTATTTTCCGTTGAATTCTTATGCAGTTTCCCAACAATCTAACCTGTTTTTGGTGGGTTTTAACCCTTTTTGGAACGCCTTTTGGGGATGAAATTCTCAAAAATCTATCCTCCCGTGGAGCGGTCTGGCTATGGTAACCTTCTTAGGGAGTAGGATATTGATAATTTGTGGCCTTGACGTCAGTTTTGGATGCCTTGAAGCACAGGTGCAAAGGTGCCTTTGTTCGGCAATGTTATTGCTATTTTTGGGTGGGTTTGGACCCTTTTTGTGATGCCTTTTGGGGATGAAATTCTCAAAAATCCTTCCTCTCGTGGAGTGGTCTGGCTATGGTAGCCTTATTAGGGAGTAGGATAGTGAGGATTTGTGACCCCAATGTTGGTTTTGGATGCCTTGAAGCGTAGGCGCAAAGGTGCCTTTGTTCGGAAGTTTTATTGCTATTTTTGGGTGGGTTTGGACCCTTTTTGTGACGCCTTTTGGGGATGAAATTATCGAAAATCCTTCCTCCCGTGGAGCGGTCTGGATATGGTAGCCTTCTTAGGGAGTATAATAGTGAGGATTTGTGACCCCAACATTGGTTTTAGATGCCTTGAAGCGTAGGCACAAAGGTGCCTTTGTTTGGTAGTGTTATTACTATTTTTGGTGCATTTTGGATGCAGTTTTGGTTGTTTTTGATTTTCTTGCTCTGTAATTGTCCCAGGGTGGGATGAATACCAATTTTGTAATCATACTAGGGTGTTACAAGCGCTATCCAGAGTGCTCATCCCAAGGTGGAACGATTACAGGCCTAAGAGCCTATATAAGGGCCAAAACTAGGTTTTGGGCTCATTTGCAATTGTTTTTTCTAGTGATTTGGAGTTGTGAGGAGGAGGAGTTTGAGTCTACATAGCAGAGCGTTGTCGAGATTTCATGGATACCATGAGTGCTCAGACTGGATCTTTGAGTGGTGGAGCCGAGGCAAGACCGGTAGGTGCTCCTCTTTATTTTGTTTGTTTTTATTTTACAGTTCAAAACCGTAATTAATTTATTTTGTATTTCATTTTTCCATTTAAACTAAAATCAAAACCCTAGTTTTTTTAAAAAAAATTGTTTTTATTTTATTTTTTGTATTAAGTTTAAACTACGATTAAACCCTAGGTTTAAAAGAAATTGGTTTTATTTTGTTTTTTGTTTTTTAGTTTAAACTAGAGTTAAAAACCCTAGGTTAAAATTTTGTTTTTATTTTGTTTTTTTGTTTGTTAGTTTAAACTAGAGTTAAAAACCCTAGGTTAAAATTTTGTTTTTATTTTGTTTTTTTGTATTTTTGTAGTTTAAACTAGAGTTAAAAACCCTAGGTTAAAATTTTTATTTTGTTTTTTTTTTTAGTTTAAACTAGAGTTAAAAACCCTAGGTTAAAATTTTGTTTTTATTTTGTTTTTTTTTTAGTTTAAACTAGAGTTAAAAACCCTAGGTTAAAATTTTGTTTTTTTGTATTTTTGTAGTTTAAACTAGAGTTAAAAACCCTAGGTTAAAATTTTGTTTTTTTTTTTGTTAGTTTAAACTAGAGTTAAAAACCCTAGGTTAAAATTTTGTTTTTATTTTGTTTTTTTGTATTTTTGTAGTTTAAACTAGAGTTAAAAACCCTAGGTTAAAATTTTGTTTTTATTTTGTTTTTTTGTTTTTTAGTTTAAACTAGAGTTAAAAACCCTAGGTTAATTTTTTTATTTTATTTTGCATTGTTTATTGATTTTTTTAGTTTAAACTAGAGTTAAAAACCCTAGGTTAAAAATTTTGCTTTTATTTTGTTTTTTGTTTTTTTTTGTTTTTTCAGTTTAAACTAGGGTTAAAACCCCTAGGTTAAATTTTTTGTTTTTATTATGCGTTGTTTATTAATTTTTTTGAATGTTTGTACTATACATTTTGTTAATGTTGCTGTATAGTTTATTAAATATTTTTGTTGTACAATTTGTATACATTGTTGTATATTTGTTTTAGTGTTGTACAGTTTTTTTTTGTCATGTTTTAATGTTTTTGTGTTGTTTTGTTTTGTAGATGGTGAAGAGTCGGTACCGTCAACCGACGGTATTTTTTGACACACATGATGCACTGATTGTGGTAGACTAGGATTGGCTTGATGCCCTTGGGCTCAAGCAGGTGACTCGGTTAGAGCCTGTGGTGGGGGATCGGGCATATCTGACTGCCCTGATAAATTTGTGGGATCCTCGCACCAACACCTTTCATCTGCCAATATGGGAGATGATAGTGACTTTGGAGGATGTTTATCGGATTTTGGGGATTCTAATAGATGGGCTGCCCATTCGAAAAACTCCTCGGGATCAATAGACGATGGTGCTAACATGGTGCTTTGGGCATGCGATGGAGATGGGGGTGGATGGGGCGATGGAGAGGGCAGAGGGGGACTGCCTAATTGGCAGGATTCTAGTGTGGTGGTGGTTTGAGAAGGGCATGTTGGGGGTGAGGCATACATTGCTTATGACCCTCATATCCAACATGCTGCTTCCTGACTCCTCAGGTGTGAGGTTCCCTTAGAACCTGCTTGAGGTAGTTTTCAAACTGGTGGGAAGGTGTCATGGGGCACTATGCTGATGCCTTCTCGCATATTGCTCTAGGAGAGGTATTCTGGCGGCCATACCAGGACTGTCCAACCTGGCATGATGCTGGGGAGTGGCTCCAATGGGTGCGCAAGGGGAGGTGGCTGATCAGGTGGCACGGGACCGAGGAAGAGTACTTCCCGTATGTCTGGGTGACTCAATAGTTTGGGGTACACCAAGGATTACCGGGTGAGCCCTTGATCTATCGATGTCTAGGTGATGAGAGGACTTTGGCCTGTCCGATCATTGAGCCATTGGGTGAGGAGTCAGATGTAGTGATTAATTTCCTCGATGTGGACAACATCGGGTTGACTGCCGAGTATGACCAGTGGTGGACAATGCGGTGATGGTAGGGTGAGGGGCCTCTAGGAGGTGCAGATGTGGCAGCAACAGGTGGTGAGGATGTAGAGGCATCGAGGGAGGGTTGGGGAGCTACGCTCGATGATGCAAATATGGTGGAGGTTGAAAACTTGACTGGGGATGACCTAAGGGTTCCATAGCAACCGGATACATAGGACGTTCCGGAGTAGAGGGTGCCGGAGCAACATGCCATCCTAGAGATGCCCATGCCTCAGGCAGTCCCGGGGGATATGGAGGCTAGGTATCACGTTGAGATAGCATGATTGGAGGAGCTACTGTAGAGGCAGGATGAGGAGCACAACATCGATATGGATCGCCTATGGGCTCATTTGGCACAATGGGATGAAGCATTGGCTGCATACCGCCAGTGGGATATGGAGTGGGGTCAGTTCTGGGTGGATTTGGAGGTCGAGATTATCCACCTTGGTGGATAGTTACCTGAGCTCACTGGAGGTGGATCTTCACATCAAATGAGAGATAGTGAGATTGAGCAGTCTTCTTCCTCTCATCATAGGTGGGTGGGTGAGGGTAGCGCTAGTGGGTGTGATGCAGGGGTTGGTAGCACCCACCTTGAGAGGTCCCATAGGACCCACACCACTTAGAGTAGTTCCAGTCGCACTGATCCTGCATGATCATGGTGGTCGACTCCCTAGGCTTGGGGTTTTTGAGTTTTTGATTTTGTTGTGAGGTCAGAGGATCGACTTATTGTAGCCTGCGAGCATTTTTGGCAATATATATATGACTTTTTTTTTTATTATACATTTTTCGTGACTTGTATGCACATTTATTTATGTTGATGTATGCATGTGTTATTGTGAATGCAAATGTTTCTACTATATTATATATGTATATGGAATGGATGAAATGATTTTTTATAACTTGGCAGTGGCACCATGGACTGTATAGGATTTGCTAGCTTTCTATACTATGTGATTGCTTTGTGGAATGATTTTGCATGTGTAATATTTTTTGTTTGTATTTTCTGATGGTGATATAAGAATGGAATGTACCATAGGTGTTCTAAAATGTAGTTAAGGTTTTTCTGAGACTCAAATGTTTTAACTAACTAGCCAAGACTGTACATTTATCTCGCAAGACTTTTGAACAAGGTACAAATCAGACTTGAGTTTGACCAAGTTATTTCACATCCCTGTGTGTGCGATTGAATTTGTTTATGTGGTAGTTGTCAGGATACCACCAGTGCCAGATAGGGTGTCAACCAAACCTATACTGAGGATCACCTAATTAGCTCCACTAACTCCTTTGTTGTATTTAGTAAGATTAATCCACAGGTCAATCTAAGGTACCATAAGCTAGCTCATCCACATGCAAACATTGGTCTACTCACATGCAAAGCTAATGTGATAGACATATCGTCATGCATTTAGGATACCGTCATTGCCAGGTAGGCTGTCCACCAAACCCATAATGAGGATCACCTATATGGTTTTTTGAATGCTGAGAATTCTAGGGATTCAAGCTTAGGCGTCTTTCGGTTGCTCAACTTGTTGGGATACTTGCTCTCATACATAGTGATGAAAATCACTATTTATTTTTCTCTTTTGTTTTTCTTTTTGAGCAAGGGGTTTGAGTAGTGGTGATAACCACTATTATTTGATTTTGCATTTTGGATTTCAAATTTGAGCTCATAGGTTTTTGGCTTGTGAATGGCATTGATCCCTTTTGGCTTTGGGGATGACTACCCATCCTGTTCATGGATGTGTAGTACGAATCCTTATGACTTTGGGGACCAAAGGTGATTGGGAATTTTTCTTTGGAATGGCATTGATATTTTAGGCCTTAGGGATGACTACCCATCCTTCGTAGGGGTGTGTAGTACAAATCCTTACAACTTTGGGGATCAAAGGTGTTTGGGGTTTTTTGATAGTGGATTTTTTTTTTCTTGTGAACAACATTGATCCTTTTAGGCCTTAGGGATGACTACCCATCCTTGTCAGGGGCATGTAGTACGAATCATTACAACTTTGGGGATCAAAGGTGTTTGGGTTTTTTGATAGTGGTGATAACCACTATTTATTGTGGGGAATTGGATGGGGAAGAGCTTGACATTTTGTCAATTCTTAGCATTCTTGAACCATTCGCACAAGGGGATGAGTAGACTAACCTTTTACCTATGGTACCCTAGACTGCTTTGTAGGTTTCTCTTATGTTCACACAACTTGGGAATTTTTTTTATGTGTTTTAACTTATGTTGGGATGCGACGCACCAAGGTGTGGTCCAAGTAAAACTCTACCTTGTAAAAATTGGTTGACTTCATACATCATTTGACCAAAAATCTAAAGACAGCAGAATGACAAAAAACCCTAAAGACATTAGCAGACAACTGACTATGATAAAAAATGTGGATGGTGTTATTCTGTATGGATGTGTTTACAAAATGGACTGAATGTGGAAAATGATGGAATTGCCTAGCAATTACAGTCTATGGTGCATTTGACCTGTATGACCAGCAAATATGCCATGTATGGATGCAATGCCTACTGCAGTTTATTATTTTTTTGTGTTTTGATTTTTAAGAGTATGCATGAAAGTGAGATGCAATTTTTTTGTTATTTTTTATTATCTTTTGTTTTTGTTTGTTTTTGAATATTTTTTTTTGACCAAGCGATTGTGGGAACCCTTGGAGATTTTGGTTTGACCAAAGGGTTTATGGATACCTTTGGGGCATTTTAGGTTGACCAAGTGATTGTGGGATCCTTGGAGCTTTTTGGGTGACCAAGCGGTGGTGAGAACCCTTGGAGCTTTTGGTTTGACCAAAGGGATTATAGATACCTTTGGGGCATTTTTAGGTTGACCACATGATTGTGAGAATCCTTGGGGATTTTGGTTTGACCAAAGGGATTATAGGTACCTTTGGGGTATTTTTGGGGTTGACCAAGCAATAGCTGGAATCCTTGGAGCTTTTTGGGTGACCAAGCGGTGGCGAGAACCCTTGGAGCTTTTGGTTTGACCAAAGGGATTATAGATACCTTTGGGGCATTTTTGGGGTTGACCAAGTGATAGCTGGCATCCTTGGAGCTTTTTGGGTGACCAAGCGGTGGTGAGAACCCTTGGAGCTTTTGGTTTGACCAAAGGGATTATAGATACCTTTGGGGCATTTTTGGGGTTGACCAAGCGATAGCTAGCATCCTTGGAGCTTTTTAGGTTGACCAAGCGATTGTTGGAATCCTTGGAGATTTTGGGGTGACCAAGCGATTGTGAGAATCCTTGGAGATTTTGGGGTGGGCCATGGCTCTTTTAAATGTGGAATGGCCTCAAATGACTGATGTTCAAAGGTTATAGTTCCTTGATTCCTTCAAGAGAGGCGAGCCGATATGTTCCAGGTCCTATTTTATTGTCAATTACATAAGGACATAACCAGTTTGTCATGAAATTGTCCCTTAAATGGGGTGACAAGTTAGAATTTTGTTGGTTCTATTTTAAGACCAAGTCACCAACCTGAAATTCCCTTAGGTGAACTTTCATGTTGTATGCTTTCTTAAGTCGCTCTTGATATATACGTAAATGCTCGAGAGCATTGATACGTCATTTGTCGAGTAATGTAAGCTGGTCTAACTGAGCCTGCCATGTAGTTTCATCATTGATGAAATCTTGCATTGATATGCACAGGGAGGGTATTTCCAACTCAAGATGCATGACTGCCTTGGAGCCATACAACAGCAAAAATGGAGTTGCCCCCATGGGCATTCGAATGCTAGTGTGATAAGCCCAAAGAGCAAGTGGGATTTGAATGTGCCAATACTTATGACTATCTATGACCATATTTTTAAGGATGGCAACTAGCGTTTTGTTTGATGCTTCTGCTTGCCCATTTGCCTGCGGATAATAGGGTTTTGAAAAACTGTGCTAAATTTTGTACTTTGTTGTCAAAGCACACACGTCCTTGTTATTAAATGATGTCTCATTATCTAAGATGATCTTGTATGGAATACCAAAATGACATGTGATGTTATGTAAAATAAACTCCGTAATGCAGGTCCCAATCGTAGAGGTAAGCGAAATTGCTTCCACCCACTTGGTGAAGTAATCTGTAGCCATTATGATGAACGTGTGACGGTCTAACGATGCAGGGGAGATATTTTCTATTAGATCTAAGCATCGCTACGAAAATGGCCAAGTCGATTGGATCGACTGCAAGGCCTAAGAAGGTATGTGTGTCAAGTTAGCATGGTGTTGACACTTTGCACACTTCCTCACATACGTGCAACAATCTCGTTCTAAAGATGGCCAATAATAGCCCATGTGAAGAATGCACTTTGCGATGGCCATACCGCTAAAGTGGCCACCACATGTACCATCGTGCGCTTGGGTGATCACCCAAGTGGACTCCTGTTGGTCCAAGCAATGGAGGAGGATTCCTTCGTAGCTTCGACGATACAAAATGTCTCCTAGCAAGACATGTTTTGTTGCTTTCTATTTGAATGATATTTTTGTGGCATGCGACAATCCAAGTGGGAGGTTACCTAGCTTGAGGTAGTCTCTTATGGGTGTGTACCAATCATGCTGATCAGAAACCTCGATGGTATGAACAGCCAATCCCTCTTGAAGTTCGTCCCTAGCAAAAGCTGAGCAGGAATGAACTTGTAAAAATAGCATTGTGTTGCTATTAAGTGGGGTCAAGGAGAAGAAGGACCCCTAGTTGGCATGATTCAAACTATCATGGATTCAAGAGAACTTATCCTAAGATGGTTCAATCTGGATCAGGTGGATTCCTAGAATTATGTCAGAGCTTGCACGCTCCATCACAGATTGCGATAATGTTTTGACTTGAATGGTTGTCATCTCACTAGAAGGGTCTTGCAGGATTAGTGACCCCAAGGAGGCCATAGTGTTCGCAAAATGATTCGATGATCGAGGGAGTGCCTCGATGTCCTACCATTCAAGTTTTACTAGGAATTTATCCACAAGGGCTTTGTAGTCCTGTAGAACTAAGCATTTACATTGGAATACCCCTTTCACTTGGTTGATGATTAACAAGGAATCACCAAAGATGTTCAAGCATTTGATGTTCATGGTGATTGCTATCTAAAGACCTATGAGCAAGGCTTTGTATTCAGCATTTTTGTTGGTGCATAGGAAATCAAGTTTAAATGATAGAGGCATTGGAGCCCCTTGAGGTGTGAAGAATACAATTCCCGTGCCACCCCCTTGCTCTCATTTAGAACCATCAAAGAATAAGGTTATGTCGGCCTGTGACTCAGGCTCATCAAAATCTAGCGATTCTGAGACATGGAAGACCCCATCATCGAGCAGCTCTATGGTCAGAGGTTGATCATCTTCGAGAGGATCCTCTACTAGTTGATCGGCAATGAATTGACCTTTGATGGAATTCGGTCTAATGAATTCAATGTCAAACTTCATCAACAACATGATCCATTTTTTCATGTGGCTACTATGATAAGTATGACTCATCATGTATCGTAATGGATTCTCCATAGACACAACATATGTCGTATTGCTCAACATGTAGTGGCATAGCTTTTTTGTGGCAAATACCACTGCTAAGCATAGCTTCTTGATGTATGCATAGTTAATTTCATAACTGACCAGGGTGTGGCTAAGATAGTAGGTAGCCTGTTCTTTATGTAGTTCATTTTTTTGGGCTAGCATGGCGCCTAGTGCCACCTCAGTAGCTGATATGTATAAATAGAATGACACTCTTGGTCTAGATGGTACCAATACTAATGGCAAATCCAAGTATTGTTTAATGTCATCGAAGGCTGACTCACATTCATCATCCCAGTGAAATGCTACCCCCTTGTGTAATAATTTATTCATGGGTCGGCACTTGTCAGATAATTGTTCTATGAAGTGCTTGATTGACGCGACCTTTCCTTGCAAACTTTTGAGCTGCTTGATGGTGGTTAGGGGAAGCATTTCAAGGATTGCCTTGACTTTATGTGGATCTACCTCGATGCCTCATTTTGAGACTATGAAACCCAAGAGATTTCTAGATGTGATGCCAAATACGCACTTCTTGGGGTTTAGTCTGACTTTATGTTCGATGAGGCGATCAAGGATCTTGCTTAAGTCATCAAGATGATTTGGGTGCAAAAGAGATTTGGCCAACAAATCATCCATATAGTCTTCCAAAGTTTTATGCATGTGATCATGGAAGATGTATGTCATAGCACGTTGGTAGGTGGCACCAGAATTTTTAAGGCCAAAGAGCATGAACTTATAACAAAATGTCCCCCAAGGCATTGTGAGCACCATTTTTAGTTGATCCTCGAGATTGAACGAATTTGGTTGTATCCCTAGAAACCATCCATGAGGGAAAGCATTTTGTGGCCTACTGTAGCGTCTACCAATGCGTCAATGCTAGGCAAGGGGAAATCATCCTTGGGACTCGCTTTGTTTAGATCTTGAAAATTGATGCATATGTGAATCCTCCCGTTCGGCTTCTTGATGGGTACCATATTGGATAGCCATGATGGGTAATCCACACAGATGACAAAATATGGATCCAAAAACTTTTGTAGCTCATTTTTGACCATTAAGACTACTTTTGGGTGCATCTTACATAGTTTTTGCTTGACTGGCTTGACTGTCGAATCAAGCATTAGATTATGCATGACTAGCTGTGGGTCTAGCCCCGACATGTCTTTGTAGGACCATGAAAAAACCTCCTTCTTCTCTTTGAGAAGGGCAATGTAATCATATTGCTCTTCGATGGATAGACTTACCCCAGCTTGATGATTTGTAGATTTATTGGATTAGAGTTGATGTCTATGTCAGTTTTCTCTTTGATTGACATGTGGGACCCATCCTTCAACTGGTGCAGAGTTGGGATCAAGTGGATATAATTTGCTGAATTTAGATCTATGTTTGGAACGTCAGGTTCCTCTTCAACATGGAAGATATCCTAAGTTTGTCTTGGGGTGAAGTGAAGCATCTCACCACAAGGCCAATACTCTGATGGATATGGTGGCGAGATAGCACGATCCCAGTCTATGGCATCTAGTTTTAGATACAATGGTCATGCCAGATTGGTTGGATTGCAAATGGGGGTAGTTGAGTCAATGGATATCATGTTGATGAAGTGAATTTGGTCTCCATTACTATGCGGGTGGTGACTCGGACATCCTTGGTGATCTTTGTACTCCTGATCTAGCTCTGTGGGTATTGGCACAAATGGATCGGCTTTATGTGAAGATAAAAGGATAGCATCTACCCTTGGCACTAATGGCTCTATAGTGTCTTTGGGTGGAGGGTGCTCTCTATATGCTTGAAGTGGTGGATGCAGCACTTGGTCCAACTATGCCTGGTTCAAATGCCACCTATGCCTTGGCCCCATGTTTAGCTATTCAAACATGTCGTTAATGTCCATGGGGTATTGCTACTACCACATATGATTGAGATATGCCATTTTAGTCTCATCTTCATAATCGCTATCAAATATCCATAGTATTTTTTTGGCTCTGACAGATGTTTGTGATATGTGAGGCTCATTTTTCTCGAGCAAGTTAATTTGGTCCCATTGAGGTCATTCCACTCTCTTTAGGAGGACCTAATTCTCTTGAGGTGGCATTTGCCCGATTGGAGCATTGAAGGGGAACATTGTCATGAAGTTCTCCTGATAGTCATCTATGGGCGTCACTTGCGAGTGATTGCTATCGGACTCGAAAGGGTCCCAAGGTGCTACCTCATACTCTAAATCATCTTCTGAAGATCCTTCTTGGCCTTGTCTATATCCCTCTTGGAGGCAAGTTCTTGAACTTTCTCCTTTCTTGATCAAAGGGAAGGGGTTGTTGAGGCCCACAAGGTTGGTTTTTAACAATGGGAGATAATCCCCTAATGTGTATGTTGTGTTAGAATTGACATATGGATCTTGTGCCAATCCATCCTTGTTGCCTAGCCCTAGGCCTTCCATGTTCTCTACCAATATGTCAAGGGGCAGAGGGTGGTTGAACCCTACTCTTGATTTGTCGTATGGCATCTGATATATTGGTTGACAAATAACGCACACCCCTAGTTCATATCTACCCAACCCATATCTATGCCAATTACATTGGCCAAGATATTTCAAAGTGAAGTCCAAGTTGGACAAATAGTTGACATTCTCAGCAAAGGGCTCTTTGTCCTCTTCCTCTTGAAAGGTTCAACACCATTGTCGAGGCCCCCATATAAAAAATTTCTATTATTTGGTGGGTAGCCCAAAGGGACAATAGTGTCGATGGAGAGGCAAGGTCTCCCCATGTCCTGCATGGACTCAAGCACGGGTGTTGCTACAATGTTCCACACTAGTTACTCCCCCAGGCTTGTATTGGCCATCTCAATGGTGATCATTTGCGGTTGAGGGGGAGGGAATGGGAGTTCTTCCTGGGTCCACTCCATGTTGGGTGAACTAGGCATCTCAACTTCCATTCGAATGGGCACCTCTTTGATAGAGATGGTTGAGACCAAAGGTGGTATCTCTTCCAAGGGCTTCTTCTTGTTGTCCTTTGATGTGGACATCATAGGTGGTGTCATTGGTGAAGGACCAGACGATGAAGATGGGCCCGGTTGGTGATTTTATGGACTTAACAGCGGTGATGTATGCGGAATCAAACCTTTTTTGGATGGATTCAATTGAAAGTCCAAAAGTGTCGATGGAAGGATCAATTGTGGCATCAGCTGCATCGCATTGCAATACTTGAAGGGCTCTAAGTCTGTCGGGACTACATGCACTTGCCCTTCGTATGTGTACTTTAGGAATTTATGGGCTATCAAAGGGACACACTTCATGTCCCTGATCCAAGGCCAGCCCAGTAAAATATTGTAGGCCATCTCACCTTCCAGGATGTGGCACAACGTAGGAATAGTATTTTGTCCCACTTGGATGGGTAGGACAATTGTGCCAACCGTCGAGCATGTCACGTTGTTGAATGCTTGAAGGGTATATGTGGATGCCATAATGTGAGATGCTAGAAACTTGAGGTGTTTTAATGCCGCTATTGTTATTATATTGTTGGATGAGCCAATGTCCACCAACACCCTCTTAAATGGAATCCCGTTGACCCACACAATGACGTGTAGGGGTGGATCCGCCATATCACCAGTCATCGATTTTTGTTCGTCTTCTCTAAAGGTGATGATTGGTTCTGTACATCATTTTACATGTCCCACAAAGTTGTTGAAAGAGTTTGCTTCATGGGTCTGTAGCTCGATGGCTTTGAGTATCTCCATTAGAGCCTCTCGATGGGGTGGTGATTATTAGATGAGCTCATAGATGGAGAGCCTACCCGACATGGTCCTTAAACTTTGGGTAAGTTTAGTCTAAATTATGGCCACTGGTCTAGGCATAAGAGGTTTTGTAGGGTGTTGTTGAGGTTGTGACATTGATGGAACCTCTCCTGTAGCTACTGTGGGGGTAGTTGTGCTTGGATACCTCTTGTTTCGTGTCACTATGCTTATCATCCCTACATACCCCTGTATGGGGTAGTTTTGCGTCATCTCATTGACTTGAAGAGTCTTTGTCTATGCATCATGGGTAGGTAGGGGGTCTTTGAAGACCTCCATTTGTTAGTTTTTTGGTGCTACAAGATTATACACTACTAGCATTTTGTTGTCTATTAGGTCTTGCACTAAGCTTTTGAACTTCCAACATGCGTAAAGGTCATGTCATTTTTGCTAGTGAAATCTACAATATAGGTCTTCCCTATAGCCCTTGGGTATTGGTGCATTGGGGTCTATGGGTCGACTTTCTAGTAGGTTTATCAAGTTTACCGTGGAAAAATGATCAAACAAGGAGTCTTTAGATTCTATGAAGGGTGTGAATTGTTGCCTAGGGCGATGCTGCTAATTATGCTCTTACCTATGATTTTCCTTCTCATAGCTATCAAGAGGAACTACTTGATAATTAGCCTTTGGGGGCTATGTCGTCTGTGTAGGATTTGGTATGTTTATGGAAACCTAATTGACCACAATGGGTTTTGGTTGCATGGACCTAGTTTTGGCATTTTTGGGCCACTCTTTCTTGCGTGGCTTGGAAATCTCACCATATTGTATCTTGATCTCCTCAATGATTCTGGCTTGTGCCAGAGCTTCCTCGAGAGTGGCGTATTGATGTAGCTACAATAGCACATAGATCGATCTTAGGAAACTTTTCAAAAACATTTGGGTCAGATCGGCCATGGGAGGGAGGTAAGGAAGCTTTGAAAGCAATGTTCTCCACCAATTTCCATAGGCCGCCATGGTCTCCTCTTCATATTGTCTGAGGCTAGATAGGTCACTTAACGATGCCTTCTTCTTGGTGTTGAAGGTAAAATGTTTGAGGAATGTGTCCACTAGCTGGTCCAGGTTGTTGATGCTATGCTTCAGAAACTGGGTAGACCAATCCGAGGCAGGGCCTGCAAACATGGTTATAAATGTTCTTAGAAGTAAAGCATCATTGTATTGAATGCCAAAGCATTGGCTCAAGAATCTTGTCACGTGATCTTGGGCATCGTCATCCCCTCTAAAGATTGCCAATTGAGGCATTTTGAAGTGTTCAGGGTAGGGGGATGCCAGTACTGAAGGATGCATGGGGTGACTACGGAGCTGGCATAAAGTGGGCTTTTGGGGCCCAGAAGTCTTGGTCTCCATAGAATCTAAGCACTCTAGCAATGCTTTGTATGCATTAGAAGATTTGATCTCTTCCTCCTTGGTTTGTTCCCATTGTTAATTGCAGGGAACTTGAGGCCTATGGAGGAGCAACTAGGTAGCGCCCCCTTGCATTGGTAGGACGTTTTAGCCCACTCTTCTTGCTTGAATTCCTCATAGGCTTCTTGAGGAGTTCCTAGGCATGACCTATAAACATGGGTGGGTGCCCGTAGAGGGTGCCCATCATTGGTTCTAGGGGTGGTCTCCCACTCAGGTCTAGGAGGTCTTGGAGACAACACTTGATAAGGTCATGGAGACCTGTCTCGCACCAAGGGGTTATGCCTCTCATACAACTCTGTCCTATGCTACGAGGGGTTGGGACCCTCTTAGGCACAGTGTTCTAGAGTAACTCATATGTCTAACATCGAATGCGCTCTTTTCTAAGGTGATACAAGTGCTCTAACTGTTGTTGGTCTTGCTAAAGCTACGTGATTTGCGCTTGGTGGGCGGTATGTTTGGCAAATGCCAAGTTAATTTCTTCCATCGTCTTGAGTCTAGGAGGCCTAGATGCCTCCCCTACACATCTATATCAGTCATGGTGATCCGAGATATCTATAGGTCACTTCCCTCTATCAAGGTTAGTGGCATTTACCCGAGGCTCTTGCCTTAGTAGGTGATCCTGATAAATAGTAGGTGCGGAAGTGCATTTTTCCTGCACTATGTATTGCTCTTGAGGAATGTAGTGGTTTTCCTCGTGCTCCATTTCATATATGTGAAAGGGGTAGGCATAGTTGGCTCACCCTGTCTAAAGAGCCTTGTGCTCTAGATTTGGCCTATTTTTTTTGACAGTAATAAGGGGTAGAGGAGGGATGATGTAATCATGTGGCCCCTCCTTATGGACCCTATGTTGTTCTAGCGCTTCATCACATGATGGCCACTCATAACGAGTGTCTAAGGGAGCCCTCCCATCTATGTTGAGTGCCATGTGTATGGAATCCTCCTGAAAGGGTCTATGTTGCATGGGCATGCCCCTCGAAGGGGTGCCTTTATAGTCCCGTTCTGTCATGGTATGATGTGGACTATTTTGTGGGTCAGGCCGCCAAGGTGGTATGACCAAATCCTTGGGGCTATAGCGGAGGTGACTTGTGCCCCCTTGTACAATTTCCACTGCTTCTGCCCATGATTGGGCTTGGCTACATGTGTACACCATGGTGGTGTCTCTCTACAAGATATGTAGGTTTTTATCTTCTTTACAATTTTTTATGCTACACTAAACAAAAGGGGACCACACAATCAAAGCAATGATTATCTCGTTTATAGATTAAAGGTGTGCCCTAGATCTGGTTTAGTGTGTTTTGATTTTGTGGTGAAAACCTTGTAAAGAAAATTTTGTTGTATATGCAATACAAGGGCTCTTATATCTCCCAAAATGGTTTCCCATTCAATATACCACTACCAGGCCATCATACCAAACCTCTCAATATACCCACCCTTATATGAGGGAAACTATTGGTACGCGAGAGCAGAACAATACGTGGAACATAGGCGGTGCAGAAGGGGAATCACCCTATTTTTGGCACCTACCATAGAAGACTTATCCTCATGCACTGGGAATCACCCTAGCTACACTTGGTCAGCTTTCGTCAGGATTTACGTCTAACAATAGTAGCGATCAGGTTTATGTATGCAAAAATTCAATCCAAGGTGGTGATGAAATCCACCGTTGGTCTTGATCAAGTGTTGGGGTTTTACGACCAAATCCTTGATGTTTATATTATCAAGTGGTGTATGGGGTTCTTTTTTACTTGCACAAAGAAAGAAAAAATGCAGTAAAACTTTTATATGCAAGCAAAGAAATAGAAAAATCACAAAAATAGAGACAAAAAATTATAGAGGATGTTCAGAAAATCTACCTCTTCTCTACCCAAATTGGATGCCTGTGAGTATTTGCTCAAAAAATGCATAGAGAGCTAATATTCTTGGGGTGGGACAAATAGCAGATCTATATTCATCACAGGGTGGGATGAATATCTTATTCATCTCGGGGTGGCACGAATTCCAGTCTGTATTCATCATAGGGTGGCACGAGTAGCAATCCAGCGCTTGAAGGATTAACACCTACAAAAAAACATAAAAATTTGATCAAAAATTTGATCCTAAAATTAGGGGATAGGGTCCCACCATGATCACCACTGAAATCACTAGGATACGGAAGCACAGGCGTACCAGGTGCGATGCAAACAAAAGCATACAAAACGCTAAGTCCTACGAATGAAAAAAGAGCTAAAGTGCATGAAAAGGGAAAGCGAACAAAATGAAATGAGATGTAAAGCAAAAGCAAAGTGCAGCCTATTTTATTAATTTTTCTTGAGATCATGTTACAATATGTCTCCCATTTTTAGGGGCTAGAAGCATTCGATACAATTGTTACACTGACGGACGATACACTTCCCTTTGGGATCTTCCATGTGCCCATGTTTGAAATAGGTGGGCTAAACGTCATCGCCACTTGTGTGAATACATCCATAGTTCCTTGCCTCCCCTTCGGTGTCAATATCCTATGTTCAAATAAACAACAAATGATTAATAGCACATGTGGATGGAGGGAAACATGCAATCCCCAAGGCCTCCGGTTAATGCATACATGAAATAATTAAAATAGTGATAAAAACATATCAGAATAAGATGAAACTTGAACAAAAGCATGTAAAAATCATCATGAACATGCTACAAAAGTAATAGTCAAGAAATCTACTATAGATTTCTAATCGCTCTAGGGTGGGATGATTAGGACTGTCATAAAATGCCCGAAAGCAACCTCCAAAATGTCCCATCCAGAGGCCTTAAAAACACTTGCAAAGTTGTGTTTAGGAAAAATAGGGCATTTTTAGATGACCCAAAAGGTTGGATTTTGTAGATTCAGCCCCAATCACCCTGTATCTAAAGATTCTCCTTGTATGTTAATGAAAGCAAAAAATGATGAAAACACAGTCAAAACTCATCAGAATGGCATGAAATTTGAATGGAAACATATATGAATGACATAAAATAAGATGCAAAATAAATAGTGAAGAAATTTGATACAAATTTCTAATCACTCCGGGGTGGGGCGATTAGGACTACAACAGTGTGGGGGGCACCCGAGGGTAGGACGCCCACCGTTTGGGGCTTGGTTTAAGAACCAATACACTTGGGATGGGTCCAAAACCTCCTAGGAGGTTGTGTCAACAAAATGGGTGGGGTATTTTGGCTAAATGTTTAGGTTTTGGATCTAGATTGCACTTCCAATGTTCACCCAATAACCTCCATTCCAAAATAGAGATCAAGGATGTAAGAAGCACAAGTGAGGGGTGAGGATGTAATTTAGTAGCACTTCGTTGCTCCAAATGATTCTACTCTATATTTTTTTTGGGGTGAGAAGACTCACCATTTTATGGACCTAATGGTCTGCTTTGAATGTGCATGCAAAGGCACCACTTGGCCATCATGCCTTGTAATGGGAGAGAAGATTCCTCCCTGATTAAGGGATCCATGACTGCCTCGATGACTACATCTTTGAGCTTTGAAATGCTCACTCACACTCCCATGCATTGAATTTGGAGTTGATTGGTGTATCTAAGCTGCCATTTGTCAAGGTTTGACCTCTTGCCCATCAAAATTGCTATTCGCCCCACTCTAGACCGATTGCTGCTAATCATCCTAGGGTGGGGCAAATAGCATTCTATTCACCCCAGGGTGGAATGAGTAAGGAGAAGGGTGCTTGAAAGGTGCCAAATTGACCTCTAACCTTCCAAAACTACTTTGGGAGTGGTTAGGACCATTGTTTAACCTCTAGGGGCTGCCCTAGGGGCTATGTATGCTAATTCGGTCAGTGCTTGTAGCCACCTGATCAGATTGGTGCTATTTTGGTGTCTACACTTTGCCTTTAACTTCCTGTCATCCTGAAGCATCATCGATGTAGTCGATTTCAACAAAGTAGTAGTAGTGTGCTAAAATCTGTATGATACATATATTGATGGTTGAGCACGTACTATTGGTTTACCTCTTATGTTTTTAATCAGTGATGTAGGTTGGATGTCCAAGTGTTTTTATGGGAGTATGAAACCCCCTGGAAAATCTTCTAGGTTCACAAACTTAAAAGGTTCTTCATTTGATGACACTACGTGAACCGGTCCCTCATGCATATATTTTACACATTGGTGTAATATAGAGGGAACACAACATATTTCACAAATCCAAGGCCTCCCGAGTAGGATTTTGTATTGCATGGCCCCCTCGATCACATGATACATCATAGATATGGTATTTAGGCCTACCTACACAAGCAGGACAATTGTGCCAATCATCAAGCATAGGGCATCATTAAACGCTCTCAACGTGAAGGTGGTGGGCACAATGTGTGACTTTGGTAGCTTTAGATGATTCAATGCCTTGGTTATTATTATATTTATCGATGAAGCAGTATCAATCAAGACCCTCTTGAATGGTATGTGATTGACGCACACGATGATATGCAATGGTGGGTCAACCATATCTGTGGGAACCATCTTAATTTCATGATCATAAAATTGAATTATGGGCTCTTGACACTGCTATACATGTCCCAATAAATTGGTAAATGTTTACGCATCTTGAGACTGTACTTTAATGGACCTTATAATGTCCATAAGAGTCTCCTTGTGCCTAAGGGACTGTTGTATTAGTTCATATATAGATAGCTTCATAGGAGCTATCTACAGGTTTTTGACTATCCTGCCCCATATGGTCACTATCGGTCTCGTTGGTGGGCTTAGAATATTCTATGTTGGTTGCTGATTCAGTGTGGCTTATATTCTTATGGGAGCACATAGTTGATTCAACTACTCATATCTCCCATGTCTTGTAATGACATTCACCATTCCTACAAACCCTTGGATAGGTGGTTCAACGTGCACTTGGTTGACTTGTCCAATGTTATTGTGGGGTGCCTCATGGTTTGGTAATGGATATTTGTAAATCCCCATGTTCTGGTTGTCATGTGCCTATGGATTACTTGGTATTACAAGCTCACCCTTTTCAATCATATTTTGCACAATATTCTTGAAGGACCAACATACTTCGATGTCATGGCCCTTTGCACGATGGAAGATGTAAAATATGTTGTCCTGATACCCCTTCGATTTGGGTTGATTGGGATTAACTAACTTAAATTTGGTTAGTATGATCACCTTGGCCTCATATAACTGGTGGAATATTGACGTTAATGATTCTTTTAGAGGTGTGAATTGGTTAGGTAGGCATTGTTATTTTTTTTCCTCTTATAGTTATTATTGCACTTTTCGTACTGCATAGGAGAAGATTGGGCCTAATAATTTTGTTTTTTCTACCCTTTATCCTCTCTCTAGAGGTTTAGCACTACCTGGTTGATGTAGGCCTACTTGCCCTTTTGCTTCGTGGAGCTCTTCTTAGGCCCCTATTTCCTGTTCTTAAGCTTCAAATTGCCTTCTTTCAACTTGATATCTTCAATTACCTTGGCTTGCGCCAAAGCCTCCTCGAATGTTGGATATTGCTGTAGTTGCAATAGTAGCAAGATGTGCTTGGCACAACTCTTGGTGAATATTTGGGTTAATTCCATAGTAGGAATAGGGAATGGCAGCTTTGCTATCAATATTCTCCACCTCTTTCTGTATTGTTCAATTGGCTCATCATCGTGCTGAGCTAGCACATCCAAATTGGAAAGGTTAGCCTATTTCTTGATGCCAAAAGAAAAGAGTTCAAGAAAAGCATCAACCAGTTGCTCAAAATTTGTAATGTTATGCCTCTTTTTCTAATTCAACCAATCTCAGGTTGTGCCTAAGAGGATCATGATAAATGTGTGCAAAATCAAGGCATTATTGCTAGCAATTTGGAAATAGGCATCCAAAAATATTGTGACATGCTCTTGTGCTTCTTTGTAACCTTTAAAATTTGTCTAACCTAGGCATAACAAAATGCTCAGGGTATGCTGGAGTAGGTATCGAGGGGTCCAAAGGCTCATTATGAATCTATCTTAATTTCATATTTTGAAGTGTCATGCCTTACCTCTCAATCACTTTTACCTTCTTAGCTAGAGCTTTATAAGCCTTTGAGGATAAGAAGTCCTCCCTAAGCTGACATAAGGGTGGTCTCGAAGATACATTCTTCCTTTGTCAAGGTGGAGGTCATTTCTCTTCCTCCTCCTCAACTTGGGATTCTTTAGGATACTCTTGATTGTTTCCCTCTCCTTCTTCCTCATATTTTTGTTGCCTCTCATGTTCGAACGGTGGTGGTCGTTATTTTTTTTGGGCACTAATATAAGTATGAGCATCCCTGTGCTCCTACTGTACATCAGCTTGTGAAAAATCCTTTCTCTGAATACACTCTTTATTCTTGACACGAGTATATATACCAGCCCTAGCTAGCCTATCCTCATGATCTACGCACTCCTTTTATAAAATGATGCATTCCTCATGCATGCATTGCTCGTATAGTCTTTATCTGATGAGCCTCTACACCTGAATATTTTCATCTTCAATGCACTACCTTTCTAGGTGAGCATCCTTCAATTGATCTTGGAGGAGTTGTCATCACTACTCAGATACTAGTCTGTGTGATTTATCAAGGTCATTGGTCATGACAGGCCTTTGGTATGCATGCTCTATGCAAGAAAACTTATGGATTATGTACCCATATGATTGATTTGTGATGCTTTTGCCTTTATCTATAAAGATGACATTGGCATTCTGCTAAGCTATGTGCTCAATGCCACCATGCATGGATGGTGGATGTGTCACATGAGGGTGCTTAGAAACCTCTCCATTCTCTCTATCATTCCTAATAGAACCTCGACTATGCTCACTCGGAGCACGGGTGGGTGGAGTTGAAGGCTTATAGCCTAGCTACTCAAGGACACTACCTAAGCCATCTAACTATCTAGATCTCCATCGCTCATGCGGTGGTGTGCCATTGGCTCCCACCTTAGCCATATAAATAGTGATATTTTGATGTTCACCATGTGTGGGAGTCTACATAGGCCTATGCTCAGTGACAACCTTGTCTGCGTACCCTTGAATGGGTGGGTCTCGATCACATCTATACTTCGAAGGTGGAGCCATGAATCCTCCTATAGACCTATGACATAGGGGTACCAACTTGGATCCCTGTATAACATACTCTTCAGCTGATCCTATGGATACACATGCAATGTGATCCTAGTAATGGATTTCGAGTGGAACACCCTCATGCTAAGAGGCTCCCTACTATATTCTATGTCTAGAGGAATGCATAGAAGCTCCTCTAATCGGGGTACACTCAATAGGTTTCCCTCTTATCAAATTATCTCCTCTAATGCTCATAGAACAACATTTGAGAAGTGCATGTGGGTGAGGATTCAACATGTATTGATGTGAATCTATTGGGGCTTGATCATGGGCTTTAGGCTTGTGCCTTTACCAACCACCCCGTATCTCCACCATGGTGCACCTAGTGTCTATATTTGTTCTTTACTAAGCAAAAAAGGTATAAAATGGTGTTTATCTTGTATTAATGTTTAAAAGTGAGTCCTAGACTATTTGATGTTGTTTCAATTATTTTTTGTATCAATATAGAACTCCTTATCATGTTTTGAAAATAATTGAATGATATTCTTATTTTAAATTGGCTTTCACCTATATGCTCACAGCTCGACAACCTGGATGTGACTTCCAGGCTGTGTAAGTCCCTCATGTATGGTGATGAAAGTCCACACCTAGACAAGGAGCACAGGTCCTCCCAAATCCTCACCCATTTTCCCCTAGCCAACGTTATACCCTCTAAAGAGAATACATGCAAATTTTCCAGGGTACAAAAATTTCTTAGATCTGGTATTGGGCTAGTATCCAAGGGTACATAGGATTTGGGCCAATGAATTGAAATAACCTCCACCACTGTTGAACCCTACTAGTGGTTGGATGTCAAGACCAACTCACTAGTTTTTAAGTGAAACGTGATGTGTGTAGTTCATTTTAATTTGCATAAAATAAAAATTCATAATACAACACAATGATTTTTTCCTACATGTAATGTAAAAGAAATGTTTTATATTCAAAGATGCATGCTATACTCTACATGATTTTTGACAATGTAAACTAGTATGCAAATGGCCACTACTTGGGCCTCAAACATGCAAACCACACAAACAATTATAATATAGCACGTTGTATTCTAGGGCACACTGCAATCAAAGATCCGTTGTTCCTAGTAGTGCCTATCAAAAACTAAGAAAGCGATAATCCTAAGGACTTAGTTCCTTTTAACCTTATTTTTCTAATTATCCTACTTAATTTCTATTTTTATGATTCTGGAAAAACAAAAGTAGAGAAAAAAATGACAGAGGTTGAAAATGGAGCCTACCTCAGGTCCTCATCCGATCTGTACTCTATTTTTTGTTGTCTACTCTATCAGATGTAAACTACAGGTCTGGTCTATAGTATACATTGTAAACTGCATGTTGAACCTATGGTTCAATTTTTGGTCCATAGCTGATAGCTACGCTGTATACCTACAATTATAAAAATCCAAGAAATAGTAGTTAGATCGTTGATTTTTTGGAGCTCTGTCATGATCGCTTTCTAACCTATCCCAAAAAGCATGCACCTATCTGTTGCATAAATTGAAATCAACATAAAAGCATGAAAAGATAACAAGTTTTCATGAATAAAAGAAAATGTGTGTTTCTTTATTGATATAGCCAATGAATCTTGGTTACAATATTGCCCCTCTTAGGGTCACCTAAAATGTTGATATAATTAATACAATTTCCAAAGCCCCCAATGGGGTAGGTGCACTATTAATGCTTTTTCAAATAGTTGCAAACTACCCTAGGGTGGAGTTAACCCTCTTCTTCATGTTGAGGAAGGAAATTGGTGTTTGAATCTCCTTTGAAATTATTTCTTGTGATCAAGAAACAACACAAGAAAGTTATACGAATAGGTAGCCTCTCGTGATGAGGCCCTCTGAAGGATTAAAACATGAAAAAGCCATGAAAAGCATATAATAAATAAAGCATGTAAAATGTATCTAAACTATGCCAAATTAATAAATATTCATGTAAATGTGTAAAGGAATATTGCAGCTAAGTATTGAATGGCCTAATTAGATGAAATAGAGCATGAAAGCATAAAAAGAAACCATTCTTGCATATTCTACACTAATGTCCTAGAATTGTTCTAAATACTAAATCTATGGATTAAAAATCTCTAAAACCCTATTTTAACCATGCAAATGATTAATCTAATCTAATTAAGTAATCTAAAACAACAATAGGAAGGAGATCATATACCTATTGTAAACCACAACTCTGATGAGTGGTCTACATTGTAAACCATGGCTGAAAGCCATGATGAGCAATCAAGTAGGTCTGCCCTCCAATTTCAAGGGTAGTGGGCTTGATCCTCCTTGTCAAATTGATGATCAAGGGTCACCTCAGTGTCCTCAAATAGGTTTGGTGGTTGAATTTTTGAATATGGCCTCTGTTTTCCTGAATTAGCATTTCTTGGTTCTCCTAGGTCCTTAGGGCATGCATGGAAAATTGATCCTTTGATGGATAGCAAAGTTGCCTTCTCACATGCATGAACTCAGTATGTAATTTGATAGGGTTTCACTACTCTCTTAATCAATTCACTCTCTCCATATTTTGACAGCACTTCGCTATAAAAAATCTCTCTATCAATGCCTTAATTTGAAGGGGTACTTATAGGATGGCCTAGGGCTAGGGGTGGCTTCATGGAGAAGCCAAGATCAAGAAGGGGTGGTTAGGATAGTTGGATTGGAAGCTTCCATCCTTTAACTACCTTCTTATAGAACAAATGGTCGTTCAAACCGATTTGGCTCAGATGAAGACCAACTAAACTTCATTTAAGATCACAAGTGACAGTTGTGGTCTAGACTATAAACCATAGGTCTCATTCATGGTTCAATATGTAGACCATAGGTCTCAACTACGGTTCAGACTGAATAGGCCAAGGAGCCCAAATTGAGTAGTTAGAACCACTGCTCTATATTGGAGTTTGTCCAAGATCTTCCATATGGTCTTGTAGCATGTCCATATGAGTAGTCACCATCGACATGGTGTGTTTTAGGTGTCTACAGTACAAAGGTATCCATAAACCCTTTGGTCAACCCAAAAAGCCCCAAATGTATACATAAACCCTTTGGTCTTCCAAAAGGTCCCAAAGATATCCATAAACCATTTGGTCAACCCAAAATGTTCCAAAGGTATCCATAAAACCTTTGGTCACCCAAAATTTTCTAAAGGTATCCATAAAACCTTTGGTCACCCAAAGGATCCAAAGGTATCATAAACCCTTTGGTCACCCAAAAGGATCCAAAGGTATCATAAACCCTTTGGTCAACTCACAAAAGGCTCCAAAGGTATCATAAAACCTATGGTCAACTCACAAAAGGCTCCAAAATTATCATAAATCCTTTGGTCAACTCACAAAAGGCTCCAATGGTATCATAAACCCTTTGGTCAACTCACAAAAGGCTCCAAAGGAATAATAACCCCCTTTGGTCAACTCACAAAAGGCTCCAAAGGTGTCATAAACCCTTTGGTCACCCAAAATGTTCCAAAGGTATCCATAAACTCTTTGGTCACCCAAAATGTTCCAAAGGTATCCATAAACCCTTTGGTCACCCAAAAGGATCCAAAGGTATCATAAACCCTTTGGTCAAATCACAAAAGGCTCCAAAGGTATCATAAACCCTTTGGTCAACTCACAAAAGGCTCCAAAGGTATCATAAACCCTTTGGTCAACTCACAAAAGGCTCCAAAGGTATCATAAACCCTTTGGTCAACTCACAAAAGGCTCCAAAGGTATCATAAACCCTTTGGTCAACTCACAAAAGGGTCCAAAGGTATCATAAACCCTTTTATCAACTCACAAAAGGCTCCAAAGGTATCATAAACCATTTGGTCAACTCACAAAAGGCTCCAAATGAATCATAACCCCCTTTGGTCAACTCACAAAATGCTCCAAAGGTGTCATAAACCCTTTGGTCAACTCATAAAAAGCTCCAAAGGTATCATAAACCCTTTGGTCACTCAAAATTCCCCAAAAGGTATCCATAAACCCTTTGGTCAACCAAAAATCTCCAAAGGTATCCATAAACCCTTTGGTCACCCAAAATGTCCCAATGGCATCTGCTAACCCCATTGGTCATAATAACATGTATAATCCAAATCAATAATTAAATGCTTAATCATAGCTAAGTGCATTTGTTCAAGAATCATTGCTGAAGACAATCATGCACTCCCTTGCTTGGGGTAAATAAACAAAATATCACAAGAAAATTCAAGCAAACCAGGTAGCTAGTCTCCTAATTGCCACCAAGGCTAGGATTAGACTTAAGCTTGTCTCCTAATTGCTGCCAAGGCTAGTATTAGACTTAAGCTTATCTCTTAATTGCTACCAAGGCTAGGATTAGACTTAAGATTATATTAAGCTTATCTCCTAATTGCTACCAAGGCTAGGATTTGACTTAAGCTTATCTCCTAATTGCCACCAAGGCTAGGATTAGACTTAAGCTTATCTTATAATTGCCACCAAGGCTAGGATTAGACTTAAGCTTATCTCCTAATTACCGCCAAGGCTAGGATTTGACTTAAGCTTATATCCTAATTGCCACAAAGGCTAGGATTATACTTAAGCTTGTCTCCTAATATTTGCAAAGGCCAGGATTAGACTTAATATTATCTCCTAATTACCACCATGGCTAGGATTAGACTTAAGATTATCTCCTAATTGTTGCCAAGGCTAGGATTTTGACTTAAGCTTACCAAAATCAAGTTCTTCAACTCATCGAAGGTAATGATTCAATTATGTATGCTCTTTCTATGATTGGGGTATCTAACATTGAAAAAATAATCAAAGCAAACCTCTAAAAAGGTCCAAATAATTCTTCTTGGTCAAACAACTTGTCGCTTTATTCATGGTCCTTCCTTCATTGACTCATTGCTTGAGGGGGTAGTCAAAATTTTCAAATAATCATAATCAAAGTCAACAAAAGATCAAACAATCATGTCAAGTTGTGTTTGTCGTACAAATCATTGCCAACAACTATCATAAGCTTACCCTTTGCTAGGGAAAAAAATAAACACGATAGTTAAGTTTGTAGATTTCCTCATTTTGAATGTATAGTAGTATTGAAGCTACCTGATCACCTTATGAATGAGTGAAAACTTCCACAAATTTAAGCCTTCCATCCTATTGGAAGCAATAATTCTAGGATGCACGCCTCCTACATGACTGGGGTATCCAATGTTGATCATATCAATTATCATCATACAACCTACAATGTGACCCTAAGTGGTCTACTTTTTCTCTGTGCCATGTTTTCCCACAATGCATTTTAAAAAGGGGCATTTGTAGATAGCTAAAACATGTCATATTTAGGAGACTACTCATATGGGCACATCTGCAGACCATATGACCAATATTGGACCTTTCTAAGAGTAAGCAATGGTTCTAACCACTCAAAGTGGGTAGTTCTAGCCCATTTAGGCTTGGCCACTATCAACCAAAGTAGTCACCAATGTTGGCTGCTCAAGTTGAGAGCAGCCACAACTAGTCATTTATGATGACAATGGTTAGCACTAAAATGTGAACTGCCATGAGGGATTACCCAAATCATGAGCAATAATGTTAGTTTGTATGAATTTCAAAGGTATATCAGTGAGGAACTCCCAGAGTTCCTCCTGACTACCCTTCCATGCCAATATAAGACTAAACCTTCCCTCTAAGATAATCTATTGACATGTAGATCTAGAGCTTGGCTTCCCTAGGAACCCAAGCCCAAGATATGGACCTGAAACCAGGAATGCTACACATGTAAACTTCCAAGAAGGTAAAGAGATACAAAGAGTTCAAATTATGTGTAGCAGAACCCTATTGAAGTAGAGAGCCAATCTATACCCCTTTGAGGAGCATTGGAGCACCATCTAGCTAAGCCACATCCATGCATCAGTATTCAAGTCCATCATTCCCAACTGCCAATTAGTGTAGGAGACAAACTTGGTGACCCTTGAACATCAATTCAAGCAAAGAGATTAACAACCACAAACCATTAGACTTGAGGTAACCTTTAATTCATAGGCTAATATCTTTGACAATGGCCCATAGTCATAGCCAAGTTTTAAAATGGTCGATTCCTTTGTTCTAAGTAATAGATATTTATTTATCATTATTTCATTTACATGGCTTTAGCATAGATCTGAATATTTCATTGCATTTAGATTAATATTTCTTATTTTCATATGCCTATTTATTATATCTACTATATTTCAATGCACATTATGATTATTTATCTGGAATATCATAATTTATAATAAAAATTTCTCATCTATGGAGGCTGCCCATTCTAATTATTGTGCTATGTTGTTTCCATGCATGTAGATACAAGTTCATAGGATCATTCTAAAGTATCCAAAGCATAAGATCCCTCCAAGATGAGATTAGGAGAAGGAGGCATCTATAAGCCCTCAGATATTTTGGTGTGTGATATCGAGAGGTCTGTGAAGGTGCACCATCCCCTTGTGGGGGGATACATTCACCATTATCCCACTTGTAACAGATTGTATAAAAAATGAGTATCTATTAGAGGGACGTACATGTAACTGATATTCAAAAGCATTAATAAATGGATATTTCATTGCTTATTATTTATGTGTTATATGTGCTTGTGTGATTTCTTCGTATTTCATTTGATATAATAATAAAAAAATTGCAAGTATGGTCAGTTGTGGTATGTGCTTCCTGGGGTCATATAGAAGGACCCAAGGAGCTTTCAACCATAGCAATTGTAGGAATGCCCACTCACATAGAGGAGGAAGAGTCCAAAGAAATAGTTGAAGAGGTGCTTCAACCTACCTCACCTACATCATCAACAACATCATCTGCACCCTAGGTGATAGTTCATCTAGCCCATACAGGATTAGGTGAATATATTGTGCAGAATGTAAATTTCATACCAATCATTGAGTCTGCACAAGATATGGGATGGCAAAGAGTCTCAAATTTACTAGTAGGGGCAATAGTGCCATTAGGGGTTCCCCCTAATCAAACCAATTTTATATATGCTAGTTTATATTATACCCATATTTCTCCTAATCTTGAAAAGGATGAGGAGCCATTCACAATGAATGTTCATTACTTGTTGAATCTTGAGTTCACTCTAAAGTACTTTGAGTAGTTTCATTGGCATGGATATGGCCTAGGCCTATATGAGCAAGGGTTTCGGCTACCATTTTATCCATAGTACCAACTACCTATTGATAGGTATGATTTAGGCTATCAAACATAGATTCATGATGATTCTTTGGAAGCGGCCCTAGATAGGCTAAGCATTGGTTTCTAGTAGGACATTGATTGAAATCCCTATCAACTCCCTAGAAGAAACTACTTGGATGATGGATGGGTGTTGATGTTCAATATCACACCACCCGATAAGTATCACCCTGAATCCTCTCTTGAAGCACCCCCATTAGGAGCCATCCTATGGGAGGAAGAGCCAATGAATGGATATCAATGAGAGGAGTATGATTATGTCCCAAGAAAGAACGAATATTAAGCCAACCTAGCCTACCATGGGCCTTGGTATGTGCAAAATATTTCTTGGACATGCCACACAAAGAGGGTACATCTCAGATGAGAGTGGATACATATCAAATGAGGGTGGATACATGTTAGATGATAGTGGCTATGAGTTATAGGACTTGATAAATATGGCCTACATGTAGCCTAGAAATGTGAGCCACATCATTGGGATAGAGATGAATGCCAATGGATTCTTCATAAGTGATGATGACTACAAATATGATACTGATATGGCCTATCTGGGGTATCAACAGACAAGTCACCACCCTATCCTAAGGCCAAAAACAAATGCCAATGGTTTAATTATAAGTGATGATAACTTTGAGGATGAGATCGAGATGGCTTATCTTAGGCCTTGTCACTTGCATCTAGTCGATCTTCTTGTTGAGATAGAAGTGATGCTTTGCACCATAGATTCTAATTTGTGCTTCCTAGGAAGACCATATGATCTAGAGATCATATATTGCATGGTCTTCCTAGATCCACCAAAATTTAGAGAGTAGTTGTTTTCTAATTATCCCATCATCTCATCTACACATAGACCAGATCCTAAGATCCTGATGCCCTCAAATCCTCATCATGAGTATGGAGGGTGCACCCAAGATGTAGAGCTTCACCTACATAGTCCTATAGATTTCATTCCATCCATCAACATGATCTCCATTGATTTGACCACTCCACTCCATAACCCAATATATCCCTCAAAACTTTCATGTCTTAACTTAGATGCTATTGATTGGGATCGTACTGACTCACCCCTAGAGCCTAAATATTTCTTCCCTGATGAAGAGATGTTACAACCATTCCATTTTACACCAGGCTGTGCATATTATGTCTATCATGTTGGTCTCAATCCTAATTTAGTGGGAACTATAAATTTAGGAGATAACATCCATTTAATCCCCACTCCTCATCAACTTTAGGAGGGGTCACATATGGTAATAGAGGATAATTTCAAGGTGAACATCAAAAATGATCCTTCTTAACCAAATAAATTCAAGTTCAGAGAAATCTTATCTCCAGAAGAACAAGCCATCATAATTCCTCTATTAAAATATAGGCCATATCTCTTTCCTTGGACCTACAAATACATGTTAGGGCTATATCCAAAATTGGTTGTCCAAAACCTTTCTCTAGACCCCACGAAGAAACCGGTCAAGTAGAAGCTCATAAAGATGCATCCAACCGTCACTTTGATGGTTAAAAAAAAGTTTCAAAAACTATTAGATGTAGTCTTTATTTTTCCCATTGACTATCTAGAGTGGGTATCAAACATGGTGCCCATCTTAAAACCTAATGGAAGAGTCAGCATTTGCACAAATTTTAGGGATCTCAATAAGGCAACCCCAAAGGATTTATTCCCATTTCCCAACATAGATGCTCTTGTAGATGCAATTGCAGGTCATGAGATGCTCTCCCTAATGGATGATTTTTCTAGTTACAATAAAATTTGGATTAAGCTCAAATACTAGCATAAAACTGTGTTCACCACTCCATGGGGGATATTATATTACAAAGTTATGCCATTTGGCATTAAAAATGTTGGTGCCACATATCAGCAGGCTATGACATACATTTTCCATGAATACATGTACAATATCTTGGAAGACTACATCAATGACTTACCAGCCAAGTCATTGCTATGAGAAGAGCATGCTGAGACCCTCAAAAAGGTCTTCGATCACCTAATTGAGCATAATATCAGGTTGAATCCCAAGAAATGAGTCTTTGGTGTAAATTTTAGAAAATCTTAGGATTCATAATTTCTAAATGAGGCATCAAGGTAGACCCAACAGAGGTAAAGGCTATACTAGAAATGATCCTACCCACAAACATCAAAGAGCTAAGAATCTTATAGGGCAAAGTAGCATCCATTAAGCTATTTATCGCACAACTATCAAAAAAATATCGACCCATGAATCGACTACTACATAAGGGAGTCCCATTCTAGTGGTATGAAGAATGTTAGTAATCCTTTGATGAAATCAAGGAGTACCTAGCAATACCACTAGTCCTGGCTCCACCAAGTCCAAACATGTTATTCTTGATGTATATATCTGCTACCAATTTTTCTTTGGGCACCATGTTGGCTCAAAAGAATGTGCAAGATAAGGAACAAGTGATATATTACATAAGGTGCACCTTAGTGAGCTACAAGATAGGATATGCATACATGGAAAAGCTATGCTTAGCAATGATATTTGCAATGAATAAATTGCACCACTACATGTTTATCCATATGACATATGTATTATCCAAATAAAATACTTTTTAGAACATGATGTGCAAGACATATCATAACACACGTACTACAAAGTAGATCATGTTATTGATAGAATTCAATTTAGAATTCATAAGCCAAAAATCCATTAAGGG
Organism: Wollemia nobilis; assembly: GCA_028583015.1. NCBI lineage: Eukaryota > Viridiplantae > Streptophyta > Pinopsida > Araucariales > Araucariaceae > Wollemia > Wollemia nobilis. Next base: position 7,193,311 of record JAQPPZ010002979.1, read on the forward strand.
ACAAGTCATAGCTGATCAGCTATCTGAGGTGCCTCTTTAGAATAGTAGGCCCCTCACCATAGAAATACCTAATGATGTAGTGTTCACATTATCAGAATCACCCAAACCTGAAGAGCCAAAAAATGAAGCTCACATGACTTTATTCTTTTATGGTTCAAAGTGCAAACAAGGAGGTAGTGCAAGAATTGTCTTTTTCATGCCACAAGGTGCTCCAATGTCCTTGTCATTCAGACTGGACTTTCCTTGTGCTAATAATATTAGGTCTTCAAACAACCATCACCATGAGAATCAAGAGGCTAAATATCTTCGGTGACTCCATACTCATAGTCAACCAAGTCAAGGGACCATTTCAATGTCTAGATCCAATATTGAAAGCTTACAAGGAGCTTGTTGACACCTATCTAGTCAAAATAGAGTGGTATGACATTGAGGCAATCCCTCGATCATCAAATAAATTTGTAGACACCATGTCATATCTAGGATCCTTGATCCCTCAGAATCCATCTATTGATTTCACTACCATTCATGTGAAAACACTCTCACACTTAGTGATGTAGTGTGAGGCTTTTGATAACAAGGAATCAATCAACATGATCCATATAGATCCAGACCATGACTAGTTTTGTAAAGCCAAAGACTTCCTAAAGAAGGCACCTTGGGGGTCCTTAATCTCGTAGGGTCCTACGAAGAATGGTACCACCATTCACCACAAGGTTGTTTCTCAATCTACATTTGTGCAAATCAAATTGTAGGAGGAACAAGTTGTCTTATCTGTTGAGGTCATAGCCTATCAGGATTGGCTTTCCTAGTTGCAAGATTTCCTGAGGCTTGGAATTATACCATAGGTACTGTCGCATGTTGAAAGATGATAATTAAAGCAAAAATAAAAAAGATATGTCTTGGTAGGAGGCATATTGTATCATCGAAGGTATGATGGAATCCTCCTTCATTGCTTAGAGCTCCAAGAATTAGCTTGGGTAATTTTGTAAGCTCACAATGGTACATGTGGTGGAAACTTCAATGGCATGGCCATTGTCAAGTACATCATTTGAATGGGCTATTACTAGCCCACCATGGAGAATGATTGTTGTGAGTATGTAAAATAATATGTTAAATATAAACAACATGCAAATCTAACACACTTGCTATATTAGGCCTTACATCCCATTCAAGCGGCTTGGCCTTTTTCTTAGTGGGGTTTTGATCTGATAAAAAATATTTCTCCCCCATCTTCAGACCGACACATTTTCATCTTAACAGCCATTGAGTACTTCACCAAATGGGTGGAAGAAATCCCCTTAACCTCGACAATTGGAACTCAAATTAAGGAGTTCATCCTTCACAACATCATCTATCATTTTGGGGTATCCTTCAAGATAATTTTGAATAATGGTCCATCATTTAAAATTAAAAATGTGTGAGCTTTAACGACCAAATACAATATTCAGCATAGTTTTGTGACACCATACTATCCTCAGGAAAATGAGCAAGCAGAGGCCTCTAACAAGATAATAGTAGTCATCTTAAAGAAGATGGTAAAAGAGAATCACAAGGACTGGAATATGCAATTACCCCTGGTATTATGGGTTTATAGGACTAGCATAAAAATACCCACTAGGATAACACTATTTTCACTTGTATACAACACTAAGGCCATTATGCCCTTAGAGTTGGAAATTCCAACATTGTGAATTGCATTGAAAGGGTTCATCAATGATGACACTGTGCGATAAGCTCACTTGGATAAATTGAACCTTCTAGATGAACGGTGCATCAATGCTCTTAAGCATCTTTACATTTACCAAGAACATATAACATGAGCTTATAACAATAAATTCCATCTGAGAGACTTTAAAGTTGGGGATCTTGTGCTTAAAGAGAACCAACAAAACTCACATTTACTGCCACACCTACGAGACAAATTTATGGCCAGTTGGATAGGTCCCTATATAATCTCTAAGAATATTGGGCCTGGGGCATATCGCTTAACAATGCTAGAGGGTTTTGAGGAGCCAGAACCTCTCAACATCATTCATATAAAGGCGTTTCACACATAAATCAACAAAATATCAAAAACATTCAAATAAATTTCACCAATTTCAAAAAAAATAGAAATCATAAAAATCCAAACAAACAAGAAACCATTAAAGGCTCCAAAGGCATCTTAAATCCCTTTTGTCAACTCACAAAAATATCCAAAGGCATCTTATAGCCCTTTGGTTAAATCACAAAAAGCTCCAAAGGCATCTTAAAGCCCTTTGGTCAAGTCACAAAAATCTCCAATGGCATCTTAAAGCCCTTTGGTTGAATCACAAAAATCTCCAAAGGCATCTTAAAGCCCTTTGATCAAATTATTAAAGGCTCCAAAGGCATATGAAAGCCCTTTAGTCAACTCACAAAAAACTCCAAATGCATCTTAAAGCCCTTTGGTCAAATCACAAAAAGCTCCAAAGGCATCTTAAAGCCCTTTGGTCGAATCACAAAAAGCTCCAAAGGCATCTTAAAGCCCTTTGGTCAAATCTCAAAAAGCTCCAAAGGCATCTTAAAGCCCTTTGGTTAAATCACAAAAAGCTCCAAAGTCATCTTAAAGCCCTTTGGTCAAATCACAAAAATCTCCAAAGGCATCTTAAAGCCCTTTGGTCAAATCACAAAAAGCTCCAAAGGTATCTTAAAGCCCTTTGGTCAAATCACAAAAATATCCAAAGGCATCTTAAAGCCCTTTGGTCAACTCACAAAAATATCCAAAGGCATATTAAAGCCCTTTGGTCAACTCACAAAAGCCCCAAAGGTATCTTAAAGCCCTTTGGTCAAAAGCAAAACATAAAAGCACAAAAACAATTTAAAAGAAAAAAGTTCAAAACATGCATAGTAATAAAAACTCAAAAACAATTGAAAAAATCAAAAATACAAAAACATTTGCATTCACACTTGCATCCATATAGTAGCATTGCATTAGGTATTCGCATCCATTGTATTTGCATTTAGTAGGTTGTATTCACAATCTTACAAATGACACCATGTTTGTACATCAATCATGCATCTTCAAAATCCATCATCACCCATCGCCCATGTGTGTAACTATGTTTTTCAACACAACCCCTCCTATTGCTATAAGGAATATACTAGGTTTTTTCGGTCACTCAACCATAACTAGTGGTTTTATCAGACTTTATAGAAAGTTATCTTATCTTTTAATAGGTGAGATTTAGTTTTGATAGCACTTGGTATATTTCAAAATCCTATCACTAATAAAAACACTAAGATCCTAGTTGGAACAAGGGAAAGATGAACACTGTGAAGTGGTATTAGGTATCCTAAGGTGAAATTTTATCTTGCTCATCCCCCTATGTGCCTAGTTTGTAAATGCTAAGAATTGGCAAAATGACAAGTTCATCCCTACCCAAATAAATCCCTTGCTTTAATCAAAACACGTAAAAATCCTTAAAAAAGAAAAATTCAAAAACAAAATAAATAGTGATTATCATCACTACATAAATCCCTTGCTCAAAAGAAAAACAAAAATTTAAAGTAAACAATGGTTGTCATCACTAAGCATAAGCAAGTATCCCAAATAAATATGAAGAAAATAAGGGAGTATTGAACTTGAATCCCTAGAATTTACAGAAGGAATGAGTCGTAAAGTATCCTTATGCACAACAATATGTCTATCACATGAGCATATCACTTTTGTACATACCAATGTTTGCATGTGGAAGAGCTAGCTTTAGGTGTCCTATATCGCCTAGTGGTCTAATCCAATTGAGTCCAACTTAGGATCAGGATAAATATTTGAGGATCCCCAATACAATAATGGGTTGAATGAATCTTGCCTGGCATCGGGGTATGCTTATGTTCTATATAATATATTCATTTTCACACACAAGGATAATGAATATCTAGGTCTTCATAACAAAAAAATTATCCTTCAAAAGCTTTGTATGGTCAGCATACAACTTTTTATCGAGTAACTAGGGTGTTTGAGTCTCATGGAAAACCTCAAAAATCCCCTCATAGCAACAAATAATTCCATTAGTCAAATCATCAACTTACTTTATGGGGTTTTGTTCATTAAAGGGTGTTCATGAGATAGGATAGATGTCGGATGAATGTCAACAATGATATTTATATGGCCACTAACTATTCTGTGCATACCTTTTTTTTTAATTTACATAATCTAATCAAGAAAGTACATACATATCACATCATCTCATCTCCCATTTGGATGTTAAATGATTAATTTTTATTATAAGAATTATTGTTTATTCATGATTTTTATACATTCTATGGTGTCATCCAATAGATTGTCAAAACCCATGTCAGATCATACCATATGTTTTAAGTGATTAAAGCATACATGTTCATTTACATTAGATCACCATCATAATATATTACACACATTTTATTTATCATATCATAACAACATAAGTTAGATGCATACAATACACCAAAATTAAACATACATTTAACAATAAACATTGCATCCATATATGCATTCATCATCATCATCTAGATCATGCCATCTAATAATTCACGCATCATAAAGCATAAGTCATATAAACCACACCATGTAGCATAAAATCATAAAGTAGTCCATCTACACAACCACATCATAACATCTAAAGCATCACATCACATCATATAGCATAACATCATAATCACATCACATAAACATAAAAATATAATCATAAAAGATACACATAATGAGTCTCAAAGTCTAGATATCATATAAATGTGTGTCAAATAAGTACATGTAGGTACAAAATCACCATAAGGCTACAACTGTGTAGGTCACCCAACCTTACACTCAAAAATAGAACCAGTACAATGAGCCCATCAACCTAGGCCTGCACCCCCTACCTTGCCTCCACCCTCTACTTTATCCCTATGATAATTATGAGAGCTAGCCCCCATAGTCCTCTTTGTGTGGGTCTTGGTACTCTAGCTAGGCCAAACTGAAGACTACCCTAATGTAATCTACATACTACACTATGACCCCCCTGTTGTGGGTCTCTCCCTAGGAGTAGCACCTAGTAGTCGAACTTGAGATTGCATAGTGATGATGTAGGAAGCATCTGATGCCATCCATTCCTCATTCTCCTCTATGATCCCCTAAAGTCATTTCACCTCAATACCTATATCCAAACATGTAGGAGCCTAAATTGTAAGAGTAGCAGCCACAATCTAGGCTCGTGTGACATCTCGCTTGGTAGTAACCTGAGTGACCTATGCCTAAACAACATTAATAGTAGCATCCCACTGTTGTACCTAAATCTTTGATGATTGGAGCTCAACCGCTACCTAGTGTAGCTAAGATCAAATATGAAACTCCTACTCCTCAGGATTTAACTCCTCCTCCTCACTAGGGGCAACCTACTCCTCTACCACCTACTCCTCCACCTACTACTCTGCCTGCCCCCAACCCTCTATTTGAGTCCACACTCAACATCCATTAGGATCCTCAACCTCTACCTCATCCACAGACTACCCCATGTGACCACCACCATGCCAAAATTATGTAACCCACCAGTGTGTATACGCCTATGTAACCTCGATATTAGCCACACTCGAATCAACTGTAGGAGGGTCATCCTCCTCTAAAACTACTATAAATCTAGGTGGTAAAATATTCTTCTCTACAACAATCCAACAATATACAATTGGCTCAAGGGGAACATCCTACTGAATGCCAAACTATCGAAGCACTCTATAATAATATAGGAACTCCCTAATACCATCCTTGTGGCTGATAACCCATCAATTGCATTGAGTCTATGCTATGAAATTATTTGAATCCTCCAAAGCAGGGCACTCATAGTAAGGCCTCCATATGATGTCCTAGGCTTGCAATCTAGTCAGATATGTAGTGTAGTAAGAGAGATCTTCTACATGGCCTCGACTCTTACACTTCTTGCACTCTCGGGGCCATCTAGTCCCATAGATCTAGGCCTCCTCTGCTATATCAGTGAACTCGATAGGTAGACCTCTTGTATGGTCCACCTTGATGTGCTTCCATCCCTAGATTTGGAGGAGCAAGCTATAAGTGATGCTGGCCCATCTAAGGCACTGAATTCGATACAAATCATCATATCACTATACTAGTAGTGCTCTCCCCCAAGCATATATTATTAGCTATACATTGTCCACCAGGTCCTAAACCATGGCTAAGAGGTTCCATGGGAACCTCACTCTTAAGAAATTAGGAATAAGGATATTGCAAATGATCATCAGCAACACAACATGTCTACGGGAGAAGAAATTCTCTTGGTACCATCGAGTAACCGATACCCCACCAGATCAAGTATCCCAGAAGGTAGCAGTAGTATGTCCCCCAAAGACCCTCACAAAAATTGCATATTGGACATTAGTGGGGGAAGAAATAATGGGCACACCATCAAAAGGGATCCAAAAGATCCTATAGATGTCCTCTGGTGTGATGGTCATCTCATTGGTGGTAAGATGAAAGGTATTAGTCCGATAATCCCACTTGTGGACCAGGGACGTAAGATAGGCCCGATCCGACATGATCATTGAAAGCCTAATAACATATTGGAGGCTGTGAGCATCGAGCCAATGCCAATTCACATCATCCATATTAGGAAAAATGTCGAATAGCAACCACAGGTCCTAGCCCACGTAGAAAAAATCTAGAAGTGCAAAATATATCTAAATCAAATGCACTAACAAACTAAT